>JAZKJV010004941.1:0-1200000 GCA_037367405.1 Ottelia alismoides | reverse complement strand
GTAGGTGCATTTCATCATATTTGAGTTTCTATCTAAATTTAATAATTTGTGCATACTATTTACACGAAAAATTGCATAAAACCTCATAAAAATCATTCATTTTTCATTGTTGCATGTTAATCCCAAAATTCCAAAAAAAATACATTTTGTGTGCATCATTGTATTAGGTATACAAGAAAAATAACACTTGCCTTGATCTAATTTTGAATTAAAAACTAATTGGGCTAAGTTACTTATTTCTCTTAAGAGCTTAATTTATTCACTTTTGCATTGTCATTCATATTGCATAAAAAATACCCAAAAAATCTTCTTTCAAAACTATATATTAAGTGTTCTGATTTGAACCCTAAATTATTCCTTTGCCTCCTTGAGTCGACCCTGAGGCTTGCCTAGGTTAAAAATATATAAACACACACTTGATTCAATCGATTGATTTGCTTATTTGTGTGGTTATTTTTTATTTATCACGATTGCCTGACTATAGCAATTCGACACAATTAATTAGGGTAATTTTTGGTATCATCAAATGATGTCATTGCTGGGGAGGATCAATTAGAGAATTTAGTTTTAGGTTTTCCACTAAGGGGCTGTTCGGTAGGGGAATAGAGGCTTGAGAATAAGGGGGAATAAGGAAAATTGGGGTCCCCGATGTGTACGGCTATTCCCCCATTTTTGCCTTTCGATCGCGCTTCTCCCCCGACCTTATTCCCCTTCCCTCCCGCGCCCCTCCGTTCGCCGCACATCCCCTGCCCCTCCCCCGCCCGACCATCGCGCGAGCCTCCGGTGTGCGACGTCGCTTGGTCCCTCGTTTCCTCTGGGCCCCGCGCTCCTGTGAGGCGCCGATGCTAGGGCTGCTTTTGGTCGGCCCCTGTGGGAACCTACTCCGTGATTCTCGATCGAGGTATGCCTTTCACTGTGCTTGCGGTGTGATGGGTCATGGCGGTGGTTGTATTGGCCATTATATCGGCCACTGTTGCCTTGAGACCTCTGTGGTTGCAATGGAGTCCATGGAGTCTAGGGTTTCCCATGGCTATAAAATGGGGCGGAGGAGGAATGCCAGTGGCTTGTCTGCCGCCGCTGGGGTTCATTTTGCTCTGGGATTGTGTTTTCACATATCATCTAGCTTGTGGTGGATCGCCAGGTATATTCGAAAGCAAACCCTCTATTTTTTCGTGCTATGCTGATCATTACCTGTTACATATCCATTGCTTTGCTGGTCGATGCTTCATTTGGGTCTGGGCTTCATGATTTGCCGTTGCTTTATGACCTTATATGCTTCTTGCCTGTGATTATAGACTGTCGTTCCAAATGGGTTGCTATGTTTTATGATGATTTGGGTTCAATAGCTACCTATGAAGTGCTCTTGGATCTTCAGTACTTGGCATGAAAATCATTTTCTCGGCCGTGAGGGGTTGGTCGCCTCACTGAGCTTATAGATGGTATGTTATCCTTGGCTGCTGACAGGAGGGGGCCGTAGGTTGCTTATTGATGGGGAGCTGATTTTTTCCACTAATCTGATGGTTACTCTTGAATGTCCACTCCTTTGATTATGCTATTCTTATTAGCCAATTGGGTGTGGGTTGAGGACCTACGTTTTGAGAGGACCTAAATTGTGATCTAATGACCTGTGTGGTCATAGTCGTGGCTGAGAGCATCCCAGCTGGAGCTCCATGATGTCCTTCATATTTTTGTGTGAACTGCACACTGATATTGATTAATGTTTCTTAGCTTGCCTCTTCAGCCCATGGTTGTTGCTTGATGCGGTTTGAGGCTTGGCTGGAAGTGGATGCATAACATTAATCAACAACTGCAATTTTTTACATCATTGCGTGACTGAGAGCTATACCTCGATTATTGATTCCAAAAGTTGATCAACAACTGCAATTTTTTGGGGTTAACAGCAACATATATTGTACTTTGTTTACATGGATTCTTGGATGATGTTTGTTGCTGACACTTGATATCATTGCGTGACTGAGAGCTATACCTCAGTGATGCTCGATGATGTTACTTTAACTTTTTGAACTCATTCATTGTGATCTACAATGTCATTAATTTTGGGATGGGCTGAGAGCAATGTACCCCATGCTCGATGATGTTCAAATTTTGCTTGCGAAAACCACAAAGATGATATTGTGTGAGATAAATTGGGTCCTTTTCGTGACTGATGTTGACTGCTGGGCTTTGAGGCTGAGCTTATAGTTGCTGCAATGCCATGTAATCGTGGGTGATGATTAATCTTGATCGTAGGTTGCAATACTTCAGCACGCAAATGGTGATTGTTGGGCTACCATAAATACATGTTTGTCCATTCCAATAATGGCCTGAGAGCTACATTCTTTGCAGCTCAATGATGGAACCCTTGTGATAATTAGCCTGAGAGCTACATTCAATAATGACGCTATTTTCTTTAATTAGCCTGAGAGCATGCTATTTCTTGCTCGATGATGTATATTTCTGTTGAGAAAAACTCAAGGATGCTAGTTAATGCTTGCAGCTCTATGATGAATAATTCTTGACTGAGAGCTAAGTACTTGCAGCTCGATGATGCATACCTGTTGACTGAGAGCTAAGTACTTGAAGCTCGATGATGTATAATTGATGAATGAGAGCTTAGTACTTGCCGCTCGATGATGTGTAATTGTGATGGTTACTACTGAATGTCCAATCAAAATCTTATGTACATTTCTGTTGAGAAAAACTCATGGTTGCTAGTTAATGCTTGCATCTCTACGAAGAGTAATTCTTGACTGAGAGCTAAGTACTTCCAGCTCGATGATGCATACCTGTTGACTGAGAGCTAAGTAGTTGCAGCTCGATGATGTATAATTGATGACTGAGAGCTAAGTACTTGCCGCTCGATGATGCGTAATTGTGATGGTTACTACTGAATGTCCAATCAAAATCTTCTCTGATGTAGAGCTATATAGTAGGTGCTCGCTGATGTAAATATAAATATGTAGCACCTACATGGTGCTCTACGGTGTAAGTACTTGTGGGTTTAATCGCGTGGATGATGCCCGATGCGCTGTGATTGGTCTGAGAGCATCCCATTAGGTGCTCGATGATGCAATGTCTTAAGCACTGCAACACCTTACTTCATTTCAGTTGTTGGACACCACCCTACTTTGTGCTTTACGTCAGTGATCTTCTGTGCTGCTGGGATCTTTACCTGCGGCTGTTTACTACCTGCTGCTGTGCTGTGATCTTCTGTGCTTTGCGGCTGTTTGCTACATGTCTGTCCATTAGGTGCTCGTGCGTTGGTACAAGTCGTCTTGAATTTACTGTGGTGGTCTTGAATTTACAAGTCGTCTTGTACCTTATATATTGGTTGATAATGACCACATTGGTAGGTCCTCATTGCAGTTGACTTATACTACAGGATGTTCACGGCTGGTGCGGGCTCGTCTGGGGTACACCTTAGGGACGACGAATCGTCAGTCCATAGGGTGAAGTGGACACCCGCGATGGATGAATGTCTTCTCCAGCTGTTCAAACATCACTTTGATGTTCGCGACTGGGTTGGAGGCTCGTTTACATCACCGGCGTGGCACAGTATAGTGGACAAGTTTAACATGCACACTGGGAAAAACTGGGACAGGGCAAAGCTCAACAATCGGTGGAAAACCATAAAGAAGGACTACGCGGCTTTCGTCTACCTCATGTCCAAGAGCGGTTGGGGGTGGGATCCATTGACTTGCACCGTGGTCGCACCTGACGAGGAGGCCTGGGTGACGGTGAGTAACTGCCTGTGCACCCACTTTAACGTTCCATAGATTATAATATACTATGCTCACTATCTATTGCACTCAGATTGACAAGGCGTACAAGCCATATCGGAGGAAGTCTTTCCCCCACTTCGGTATGGTTGAAGCCATCATCGGAGACTACACCGCGAAGGGAACATTTGCCTTCTCCTCGCAGACAGCAACCCCTGGTTCATTTGCTGCATTCTTTGAGGGCGATGCTGGTACACAACAAGCATTCGAGGAGGATCTCGAAGGGGACAACGAAGCCGCTGAGGTCCCCGAACAAGGGGAAGCTGCTGGCCCAAGTACGCAACAAAGCCGGAGGAGATGATGCCGGGATTCAGGCGCGCAGGCAACAAGCACGAAGCGTTCGCGCAGTGACGGTACCCCCTTACCGTCACAAATGTTGGGGGAAGACGTCGTCCGTTTGACGACGCAAATGTTGGAGCTGCAGCGGGAGCAGATCCAAGCGTGGACGCCGAAAGATCCGCACCAGGGGGTGGAGGAGCTTCTGGATGAGCTCGAGGCACTCGTTCCGGGCTTACCTGCGGAGGCCCAAATTCGCCTTGCTCACAGCCTTCGTGACCCATACGAACAAATTATATTCAATCGGGCCAAGTCTGTCCCGGCGAAGTTGGCTGCGAGGGTGAGCATCCAGTTGGGCAAGGATTAAATGCTCAACACGTCATCTGTGTGACTGTGCTTCTGGTCTACTTTATGTTAGATGCATTTCTTTTGTTTTGTTATCGCATTTTCTTTTCATAAGTTGTGTGCCTGGCATGTAATAATATTTTCATGTCGAACAATGACTTATGATTTAACTTTCTACGGCATGTATTAATTAACTTTTTTATCGCGCTAAACTTGTCTTGCCTCCGCACTTGTCTTGTAAATCAAGTATCTTGGTTGTTGGTGGTGATCATTGAATGTCAACCCATACGGAAATGTTTGTTTTGTACAGGTCACATGGAGGGAATGGGGGCAATCACCGCAATGAGGTATAATTTGGTCATGTTGAACATGACATACCTGCGTGCCTTGATAGAGGATGATGAGGACAACCTGATCGATGGAGCAGGTTACATCCCGAAACAGCCACAGCATACGTCGATGCGTACAGGACATGTTTGGATTCGAGAGATGCTGAATGGACACGTTGCCCGATCGTACTCTATTTTCCGGATGTACCCCGATACGATTCTACGTTTATGCACTCTGCTAAAGGATCGAGCTGGCCTGAAGGATTCCAGGCACCTCAAGGCAGAGGAATCCCTCTGCATTTTCTTGTATTATCTCGGCCACAACGCAAAGAACCGTGTGCTTTCCGAACATTTTCAACACTCCGGTGATACAATTTCGAACCACCTCAACGACATTCTCATTCGCATTGTCTCCCTCAGAGATCAGTTCATTAGACTCCCAGCTGCTGACTGTCCGGTACCAGATGTTATTCTAAACAACAGGAACTTCTATCCTTATTTCAAGGTACTCCTGCACCTTGGATTTACAAAGCAACTTATTTACAAAACAATGTGAAGTTAATTCGACATTTTTGCAGGATGTCATCGGCGCCATCGACGGCACGCTTATCCCCGCAAATGTCGCCACGAATGTCGCTCCGATGTTTCGGAGCAGGCACCAAACAATAGCACAGAATGTCATGGCGTGTGTCGACTTCAGTTATAAATTTACATACGTCGCCGCCGGATGGGAGGGTTCAGCTGCAGATATGAAGGTGCTGAGATGGGCTATAGATGAGGGAGGCTTTCATGTACCTCCGGGAAGGAAGTTCCTACTCGACTGTGGATATGCAAACACAGAGACCTTCCTCACCCCATATCGTGGCGTTATTTCACACCTACCCCAGTTCAGGGCTCGAAGGGGACACGGATATCGACGCCCGGAGGAGTTGTATAATCACAGGCATTCCCAGCTCCGTTCATACGTCGAACGTACTTTTGGCATCATGAAGGCCCGCTTCAAGGCCATAACTGAGCGGCCGTTTTACAGTTTCGAAAAGCAAGTTTTGGTTGTCATGGCTTGCTGCATCATCAACAACTTCATCCGTGAAGTCCAGGGCGAGGATCAGATATCAAGTGCATTCACTCTTGAATCGGCTCAAACTGGGACGTCTGTAGACCAGGATACCAATGACGAAGAGTTCGACAACACCGCTGCAGGTAGCGACGTCAGGGTCTCAGAACAGGAGATCCGAGCTGGCGAATTGTTACGTGATGCTTTGGCAACGGCCATGTGGGAGAATGCGCAACGTTGAATTTATGTTAATTACGTGTACCCTCTGTTAAATTTGACCCGCATGCACCTACTACTTCGTACAACGTTATTGGCTTTTCTACGAGGCATCGCGCAGTGCTGTACATTAAACCCCTTCCATGGATTGTTATCGTGATTTCTTAATAAGGTAAATCCTAAAATTCGTGCAACGTCCCTATGATGATTCCACCGTCACAACTTATGATTTAATGATGCGGTGTCGATCTTGGCTGAGCAGCCACAGTAGTGGCGTGGCTTAACCGACGTCACTGTCGTCGTTATTTTCCATGTGGAAATTGAAATCTGAGGGAAATCTATATAACGTCTTTAATTTTTTCTTTATTCGTTGTTTTCATTATTTCGTTTTGGTATTTTTTCCTATATTGGTACTTTCTCCTATATATCGTCACTATCGTCGTTTTTTCTGTATTGGTTAACGACAATTATATGCCAACTATAATTACATATTATAACCCATCACTCCTAATAACAACCAACAACTTCAACTAACTTTCAAACCTTATTCCTTATCCCACAAAACCCACCCGAACAGAGAATAAGCCTTATTCCACCTTATTCTCCTTATTCTTATCCGCCAGCCGAACGGAGAATAGACCCTTATTCCCCTTATTCCCCATCCTTATTCCTGCTTATTCTCCTACCGAACGGGCCCTAAGTCGGCTAGTCTGATACCCTATCTCATCTTATGCATATTTTCTTTATTTTGTGATCTTTTTTCATTTATTGCTTTGCACATTCTTCTATATGTTTTTAACATCTCTCTTACATAAATTTTAACTTTTTGTGTGAGGGCCAGTGGACTTGGAGCAGCTTTCTTGAAGCCGACGTAACTTGGAGTACTTCGGAGGTCGACGAGTCGTGGAGCTAGCTGACTATTGAGAAGACAAGGAGATTAAATTTATTTTCAGAGAAATTTCAGTTCATTTCATTATTATTATTATTTATCATAATCCATGTGTTGTAATAATTTATGTAATCATACATTTACAGCAACTCTTGTCTGAGATCTCGCACGTGTAAAAAAGGATTGGACATTTATTCTTTTATCAGGTGTAGTTGTGTTGAGAGTGATTCTCGACTTGAGTGGCAAATTTAGGATAGGAAAACGGTAGTGCAACTCTAATTTGCATGTGCCCCATCGTAATTTAGGCCACACTAATATGAAAAGATTCACCATCTTGAAAGATTCACCAATGAGACACATGTAAAGACATGCTACTTAGTCGAATTGAAATCGATTTCTTCCCCGCTAATAGTATTTTGTTTAGGTGCAGTTTTGATCAACTTGCATGCGTTCAAAGTAGATCCAAAAATTCTATCTTGCATAACACATGGAGAGTGCTAGGAATCACTATGAGTAAAACTTCTTCTGAGCATTCATCATTATTTCTCGCTTGCATTCGATTTTCCAATTCCTCCCCCTATTTCGAAACTTGAGGCTAAAAGGAAAAGGGACTGAACGGTAAGTGTAATTGTGTACTCACATTAAATTCAAGTGATAACCAATACTTTAAAATTGGGACTGAATTGAGCAAGTCGATCTAAACAACTTGGAATAAAATGAACACTTATTTTACAGGTGCATAAAGTCCTCATTATATGCAAGTACTTACCTCCGGACATAGTGGGTAAGAACAGATCCCTAAGGTTAGCGCCCAAATCCCTGGACTCTGCTCTAAGTCTCTAGGTCCGACTCTTGCGAATTTTGAGAGCTGCAAGTGGTTTCCTTCGATCATAGAAATATGTTTTGGTTGTATGCTCTTGTAAGTTTCTTTTGGGGTGTGATACTGAACCCGACATCCCGGGAAGATCACCCAATTGATTGAGATCTTACAAGACTTCAATTGGGCATAGTAGGAGACTCCATATGTGCTTGTAGAAGAATGGATTATCACTAACTAAAACATACAAGATAAATTTGGCCAAACCTTTACGGTCTTCACGTGTGAAGTTGGTGAAACTTTCAAAGGATTTGCTTTATGTTTGCATTGCGTGGGTTTCTCCGCATATTTACGTGCCTCATAGAGCATAGATTCGCCTTGCCATTTGTGTTCATTTACACTCCTTTTGACATCGAAGATGAATAGTTGGAGGATTTTAGTTTGGATTTCACGAATCTATCGTTGAACCCTCCAAAATGTACGTCTTTTGAGATTCCTTCACTTCCTGGACTTTAGGATCACTCACTTCGGGGATGAACACACACCGACCAACCCCTTCCTCTCTTCCCTACTCACAAAGGAAGACCTTCACCTTGTTGAGGTTGATTCGAGTTCAATAAACTCATCTAATTCAAACTCCTTTGTTGATGAAGGTTTCAATCAAGATTCAATTAAGATGCCTCCCAAGAAACAGAACGATGATGAGGAACATCGTGATGATTCCATGCTTATGATATTTGCTAGACTTGGCGCATCTGAGCAAGAGCATACTTTAATTAGAGCTCAGATGAGACCGTTAAATGTCAGGGAAGATGCACCTATGGATGCTGCATACAACTCGAGACAGTATAGAGTAAGGTATTACCTGAGTCCCATCGAGCCAAAAGTAGAGTAAGAATTGAAGCCGCAATTCATGAACCTGCTGCCACACATCAATGGGAATGTCACTGAGGAACCCTATGTGCTAACCTCAGACACCCTCGGGTTTGCTAGGATTATATTAGGCTCATTGCCCTTCTATTTGCCCTGAGAGGCAAAGCATATTACTGGGTAAAGAACTTAGGAGTTATGGTAACTACATATGCTTAGTGCAAAGACCTATTTCTCAAGAAGTTCTATCCTTTGAATTAATCAAATGAGGACACATATCGCTAGATTTTCCTAGATCCCTAATGAGCCATTCTGCGACATCTGGGAATGGTTCAAGGATCTATTGCAGAAATGTCAGTATCATAGTTTGAATGACAACATCTTGGTCCAATCTCTCTTCGTCAGCCTCATCCCTGAGGTGAATGGTTTAGTGAGTGTTGCTTGTGGAGCCTTTACACATCAAGAGGAGTGGATACCATTTGGAATGTATTCGAGAAGATGGATGAGACAAGCTACTCATAGACCGCCAGCAGGACATATTCTGAGTCCCCTATCAGACTCTTATCTAAAAGGGGAATGAAAGTTGTGGTTGATCTCTCACATGACTTGATTCCTAGTATGGGAATCATTGCAAACAAGCTAACAATGGCTGAGAGAATCAATAAGAGGGTGAATGAGTTTGATAGTAGTCCTCCAAGTTTACAAAGAAATAGAGGAGTTGTCTGAGAAGATGTCTAAGATGAATATATCTGCCATGACTACATCTTCTACTCCTATCTTCTGTATTCACCATGTACAGGAGCAACCAATGTCAGGGTCACCCAAGCCTTAGGTAGAGGAAAAGTACTATTCCTAATCTTGCCAGCAACAACCACCACCAGCAGAGATAGCCAAGGAGGAGCCTCGCCAGGTGTGAGAGGTGAATGGTGTTTGGTATACATAGGACCCTGCCAACTAGGGAAGTACATGGGACCGATAGTCTTACCAGTGTTCCCTGACCTTCTACAACACCGCATTCACTTCCACACCTCATTCAAAATAGCACAACACTGGATCTTACTAGCCCCAACAACAGAGCCAGCAGAACCAATAGTACGATCGTCAAGGTCAACACCATGTGGGCCAACATGGCCCACAATACCAACATCTACCCCAACACCACCAATAGTAGTATGAGGGCCATCAAGGCCAATCCTCATGATATTCTTCATAGCAGCATCCCTCTTCATCAGGCCCTACAAACTTTCAACATCGAATTCTTGAGGAGCTTCGTTCCTATCGGAACAAGATTCAGGACTTGCAGGTGGACATCAACCGTCTATCCCAATGGCAAGATGAGAAGTATGCACCATCAACCTCCATTCTTGCCCAGGTTCAGGCTAACCCCAATAGCCTGAACAGGTCTCAGTCCCAATAGTAGTTTGGTCAGGTATATTATTTAGACTCCCGTAGATCTAAACATGAGATTCTTTCATGTGATGATGTTAACAATATGTCACTCAGGAGCTGAAGGACCATGGTCGTACCTGACCAGGAAAGGGAAGTGGAGAGTCGCCTCTAGAGCTCGACCTGAGGAGTATTCAGAGGATGACGAGGAGAGGTATCACATTGATGACTAGATTTTTTGCGTTTTAAAAAGGTGATTTTATCGAGTCATTGTGTTACCACAAATAATCAAGTCAATCAAATAAATTACAACTACGAGCACAATGGAGACATACAAAATACATACGGCAAGTAGAGGTTCGAATCCACAAGGACCAAGTAAGTTTGCAATTTTAATTCGACATTTAAAACTTGATTCGGATCTCAATCCAATGAAACGAGATGTGATGATGATTTTCTTTAGAGGATGTCAAATTTAATCGAACTTATCTCAAGATAACAGAAATGCTTCCTAATATTTTTCGAGTGTTTTAAGATGATGTTTCAGCACATGAAATGACATATAAACATGTAGATGCAATTAGAGTGGATATTAAAGACATGATCTAATGCTTGCAACTAATTAATGTTGAAACAAAAAGATATACTTGAAATGATTTAAAAGGTAAGTTCAAGGGTATAAGTGCAATTGACATGTAAATAAAGCGAAGCAAATGAAGAAAGAGAGATAGAATTGTTCTCATGCACGCAGGAGGTTTGTTGTTTGCCGATGGGAGTGGCCTGGATGAGGATGATCTGAGGATGACGAACGCCGGTTGGTGCGAGGATTGTTGGCACGCGGAGGAGAAGATGGTGGCCAGCCGCACAAGGGTACTGGTTAACGGATGCTGCTGCATGCACGGGGGAGCCACTGGATGATAGTGGCTAATGACACAGAGATGGCAGTGACGACTGGAAGCCGCGCGCTGGAGTGCGTAGAGGTGCGCGGCCAGAACTGGAGAGTGCGGGAGGTCGTTGCGGAGTGCCTGCTTGTCGGAGGATGGCTGAAGCGCGGGGGCACGCTCAGGGAAGCACGATGTAGGGTAGTAGTGCGCGGCAGTGCGCAAGGGTCTCTAAGGAGTGCTGGGCGTGCGCTGCAAGCTGGAGGATGTCTGAGAAGATGGGGGGTTGTGGTGCGCACAGGTGGGGTGCGCAGTTGCGGGTTGCCGGAGAGTGGCCGGCAGCGGGCAGAAGGAGAATCACGAGGACGCGCGCAAGGGGGTGGGTGGCCGAAGGTGCGGGTTGGAGTAGCACCGTGAGGAGGAGAGAACGGTTGGCTATCTTTGTGCCTACATGAAAAAAACGAGAGAGAGAGAGAGAGAGAGAGAGAGAGAGAGAGAGAAGAGTGCGAGAGAGAGTGCGTGAGAGGAGGGCTAAACCCGTGAGCGAGGGGAAGGTTTGTGCGTGAAAAAAATGGAATGCCTCGGTGCTGTGTGTGCATGCATGTTTTTATACTTGTTTGTGCGGCTCCTCTTTATGCAACTTAAAGATGGAATAAAGATAAAATTTATTGTTGCATGGGGAAGGCATAAGCATAAATACGGGGGCTCCATGTTGCATGGGGAAGGGGTAGAGAGTTGCATGGAAAGGGGTGGCACCTTCATGGTTTGTACGTGAGTTCCATATAGCATTAAAGTTTTGGAAATTTATAATATCATCCCTTCCCATTTCTTTCCAACAAAAAGCTATAGGCTTTATCCATGCTATAATGAGTAGGCAATTTATATTGTCCTCCCTTCCTTTTTCTTCCCAATAAAAAGTGAAATTTTGTAGAGTCATATCAATGTGTTATATTCAATGTTGTATATACCCAATACTCTTCCATATGATTTGCTTAGTTCATGTAGATAATTAGTTACGTTATAATTAGGTGACTTAACAAAAATGATTCGGAATCATAAAATATGTAATCGATATTTTTGAAAACATTTTACTTGATTACAAAATCATGATCAGTTGATTTATGCAGAGATTGTGTGCAATTATGGATATTTTCTCTGCTATAAGTAAGAAATATCGATTATGTGAATTTGGAGTTTACATATCAATCATTAAAGTTGTATGTCACATAATTTGATTATATTATCTCTGTGTATATTGTAATCATCACACCCCCATACTTAAGTTTTTCGTGTCTCGGGCAAAAATAAGATAAGAAATAATGAAGGTCAAGGAGAATAGTCAAGATAGATCTGGTGAGGGTTTGCAGCAGACATACCCACAAAGTCTTCGAGTTTTCAGTTCATGACCACACAAATACACGGACTTCAGTAGAGTTGACCCATGGATTAATGATTTGTTTTGAATAGTGGACTTGACTTGAGTTTTGTAGTTTCAACAGCCTCTCAGTTCCAACAAAATCAGACATGGTTTCAGAAGGTCGATCAAGTCAGCTCATCCCTATGAAACAGGTATTCTCTTTGACCTTGAGTGGATATAAACAGTGTTAGTGATAGTTTTAGCTTTCATGAGTCAAGAGAACGAGCTATCAACACAATCTATCGAGGTACCGAATGATTCCCTATACATATAGCCTCAGTCCTCACTTGGATTCAGGCATATTCTCCTTTCACCCAAGTATGTCAGCATAGAAAAAATAGGCCATAGTTATTGGAGAATGGGACTTGATTTTTTGGGTTTTCCGTAGACCGCTTTGGTCCGTTGCTCTCATTTTTTCCTTTTGCAGAGCATAACCCTGGGCCTCTTTGGGCCTCTTTTAAGAATTTGGGTAGCATCATTGGGCTACTACCACGGCTTTTTGGTGGAGGAGGGTTATTTGGTGGTCTTCTTTGCTTTTGCTTTGCATGATTGGTGGTTTTTGGCATTTGTATTGTGATATGCCTTTTTGTGGTGTTTTTGTTTTGGGTTGGGCATCAAAAGGTAGTATCGGCTTAATATTGACTTTGGAGGCACGATACTGGCTTATTTGCTGACATACTTAGACTAGAGGGATCATGTTGCTCCTGAGTCAAGTTCCTTCATTAGCTATAGATAAGGTTCAGGCATTGGCACAACCAAGAGGACAACTCCTCACCTCAACTAGATTGTAATTGTATCTCGTAAAATAAACTCAATCAAGCTAAGTGCAATGTGCAGTTGATTAATATCCACTGAAGAGTTTAAGAGTGATACTAGCTTCCCAGGTGATCTAGTTAGATACAGAAGTTCATTCACCAGTAGAGTTAGTGGAACTGAGAGAATAAAGTCCATATGGACCTGAAGAAAGCTTAAAAACTCAAGCCTAGTGAGATTCTGATGAAGTTTAAGTGGATTAGGGTCAACTCAATCTTAGTCTATGATTTATGCAGTGAAGATCTGATTTCTCAAAATAGGATAAAACTAGGAAGGATGTATTTTTGGTGGTTTTCTTGCTTTTGAAAATATTTTTAGGGGAATTTTTGCAAAAGAGTTTTTTTGATAGAGTATGCAATTCTGAAAAACTATGCAGACACACCCCCCATACTTATCAGAAACCATGTCCTCATGGTGAAGACAATGTGTAATAGGTGACCAAAAGAAGGGGTGAGTGATTGTGAAATGTATTTTTCTGGTTTTTTATTTTGTTGTTTTTATTTTGTTGTTTTTTTAAAGTGTGGAGGTGGACCCCCATACTTATCTAATGCAAAGAGGAAAGAGACGGATACAAAGAAAGGAAAAGATACCTATGGGTGTGGACCCACAAAATGTTGTTGGTTTAATGTCCCAGCTCGACTATTCAGCTTATCAAGAGTATCCAGTGTTGCGTGTGAGTGCAGAAGCTGTATTCAGAAAACCCAAATTAAACTCTTGATATGATACGAATATCCTGGCCCAGATGTGACAGTGCGGTTGATGAATTTGATAAATGTGTGCTCTTATTAATACGGTGAAGACATTAATTAGTTGATGAATCAGAATGAGAGATGAATCAGTTTGATCCTGGATTGGATGTGATGGGAGGGAAATTGGTGTACTGGTGAAGGGCTCATGGACCAGATATGATGTATTGAAGTCGAGCTCTACATGATCAAGAATTGATTCCTTCATGAAGTCCTCTGTATATTGTGATAAATCATCATTTTCCTTCAAATAATCATCATGGTTATCCTCGGTGACATCTATTATGAATTTCATTTCAGTTCTCTTCTTGATCCACAAAGATGACTCTTTCCAAGACATGATTAGGAGATTCAGAGGCCAGGAGCGGGGGAATATTGGCTAATGAATTAGGAGGTATGACAATAGAAGTTGGATTTGGCAAAGGATGTGCTGCGTGAATGATTGAATGATTGTCTTCGAATGTCTTGAGTAGTCCCTCTGTTTCATTACAAAAAGGATCGAAGAATAAAAAATCATTCTAATCAGATTCTGACTCAGTAATAGAAGATGTATTCGTATAGTCATCAAACGAATTGAGTGGATCTTCTTTCTTAATGGTGGCGGCAATGGAGTTGGAAATCTCATCTTTGAAAGGATCATCATAAAAGATTTTCAACATATAATCATGTGTTGGTTGGAAGAGAGTCTTGGTGCATGAAGAAGTCAATCCATTGTCCTCATATTCAAAATTTAAGTTTGGACTTTTTTCATTAATCGTAATATCACATCCAGAATTAACATCAAACATCAAATTGTCCTCGATTCTTCACTGGAGTTAATATCAATACTATCCTCAAATTCAACTATTATTTCAGACCAATTGATATCATTAGTAGACCGAGATTCACAACCTTCAGAATAGTCTAAGGAAAGATCGATACCATCATTAATACATGTATCCATCAAGAGTGAGTCGTGATCGAGTTGTATTAGGGGTGCGATCTCAATTTCAAACATGTCCTTATTATACTCTCCAAAATCATTCTGATCAAGATGATTCATGAATGCTGAAATTATATCACATTCCTCCTCAATTTCATTCATAGAGTCATATTCCTCAAGATCACTAAATGAAGTTTCATGCTCAAAGTTTTCGAGTCTTTCCAAGAGACAATATTCATCTATTTAATCATTGGACATCTCAATTAATACATGGTCTGACACAGGAGGAGCGAAGATGGGGATATCGTGAAATTTCGTCAATCTGGGTTTGAGGAGACATGGAGATAGCACTATTTCATCAAGAAAATCTTCTTCTGTATATCTCATATCTAGTTCATCAAAAGGAAGTATCTTTGTTTGGTTCACTGATATAGGGACCCATTTTTCTTCTTCCCTTGAGTGTCTGAAATCCTCAATTTTCTTTTCTTGATGTTTCTCAAAATATTATTGAGATATATTGCATTCATCTGTCAAACTATTTGGCCTATTCATCAAGTGAGCACGAATTTCCAAAAGTTGTTTACTGACATTCTCATGTATCCTATTACATTCATCCATAAGTGCTCCCTGGTTTTGTTGGATTTTGATAGCTAATTCATGAATTGTATGTTGATAGTCACTTTCATGGGTCGGTGATAGGGGTAAGGAGATTGAGTGATTTCTTAAAGAATCGGAGATTAGTCCAGTATTCAAAATGGATGAGTGTTCTACGTGTGAAAGTGGTTTGGAAGAGACAAAGGAAGGACATGCAGGAGAAGGTAATATGAGAAATTCCTCTAATATAGGGTCATCATGGGGTGGTTTTGACGTTTGATCGGATGACTCGTTCTTTTTGTGTTCCTGATCTTCTTGATATTTTTGCACTAGATGCATCATTTCATCAATCTCACGCTCAATCAGTAATAAAATAGGTGGATCAATGGGTCGAAAATATCATTTCCTATCCTCCAAATAATTCAATGCAATGGCCCGATTCAGTTTCATTTTCTCGTGCATCTCATTGAGCATAACTTGAATTTTTTCCATGAATAAAGATTCTCAAGTACAGACAAGAATGGGTGGGATTTTTTTTATAGATCGGGTCGTAATCTAGCAGTTGTTGCAATTGATTTTTCAAATATATACAACCTAACATAGACAGCACAATACACCAGACAATTTGTTGATTCACCAACTCACACAAAAAATTGCTGTGGGAGCGATTATCTTTTCAATTTTACTTTAGTGATTCAACAAAAGTTTTCAGAGAAATTAGAGGCTTAAAGATGAGGTGGGTGTGGAAGATTGTGAGAAATCGATGTCCTAATCCGGCTGGGGGATCCAGGTTGCGGTACTCAGATCGAGGATCTGCTTTTTTCCCACAAGAACCTGTGCCCAACGCGTCGAGGAGTTACAATTTCTCTCTGCAATCCCACATAACACCAGGGATTTTTGTCTCTATCCAAGGGTTCTATGTGCTCGTGATTTTTGTGTCATACACGTGCATCAAACAAGCATTCAGAATTTATCCGCTTTCTGCTCGTGCCACTGCAATGGCCTTTCAAGCTTATCTTTTTAAATGATCAGTACACGATTTGGTGGTCTTTGAATTAGGTTATCAGAAGGAGAAGACCATAGAGATGATGCAATCAAGAAGTATTTTTTTAATTTTTTTCGGTTTAAGTTCGGAGCACAGACAAATGCAAGAAATTTTAAAAGCCTAAGATGCCCAAGAGGGACTCACAGTGCCTGCACTTCTGGCGCTAATCCGTAATGTTTTGTCATGTTGATGGCGAGCTTTTCCGAGAAGGGAGGGGGAAATTAAGATTACAATTTTTTTTAACCAAATTACAAGTTTGCTAAAATAAAATGCATGAAAAGACAAAAAAATTTCTTTTTGAAGCCTAAGTACTTGCAAAACAAAAAAACACACAGATTAGATAATTGAAAATGAGTAAAAATGAAGAAGAAATGTTGCAAACGTTGCTTAGTCCCCGACAACGGTGCCAAAATGATGACTAGATTTTTCATGGTTTAAAAAGGTGATTTTATCGAGTCGTTGTGTTACCACGAATAATCAAGTCAATCAAATAAATTACAACTACGACCACAATGGAGACATACAAAATGCATACGGCTAGTAGAGGTTCGAATCCACAAGGACCGGGTAAGTTTGCAATTTTAGTTCGACATTTAAAACTTGATTCTGATCTCAATCCGATGAAACGAGATGTGATGATGATTTTCTTTAGAGGATATCTAATTTAATCGAACTTATCTCAAGATAACAGAAATGCTTCCTAATATTTTTCGAGTGTTTTAAGACGATGTTTCAGCACATGAAATGACATATAAACATGTAGATGCAATTAGAGAGGATACTAAAGACATGATCTAATGCTTGCAACTAATTAATGTTGAAACAAAAAGATATACTTGAAATGACTTAAAAGGTAAGTTCAAGAGTATAAGTGCAATTGACATGTAAATAAAGTGAAGCAAATGAAGAAAGCGAGATAGAATTGTTCTCATGCACGTAGGAGGTTTGTTGTTTACCGATGGGAGTGGCCTGGACGAGGATGATCTGAGGAAGACGAACACCGGTTGGTGCGAGGATTGTTGGCGCGCGGAGGAGAAGATGGTGGCCAGCCGCACAAGGGTACTGGTTAATGGATGCCGCTGCACGCACGGGGGAGCCGCTGGATGATAGTGGCTAATGACGCAGAGATGGCAGTGACGACTGGAAGCCACGCGCTGGAGTGCGCGGCCAGCACTGGAGAGTGCGGGAGGTCGTTGCGGAGTGCCTACTTGCCGGAGGATGGCTGAAGCGCGGGGGCACGCTCAGGGAAGCACGGTGTAGGGGAGTAGTACGCGGCAGTGCGCAAGGGTCTCTAAGGAGTGCTGGGCGTGGGCTGCAAGATGGAGGACGTCCGAGAAGATGGGGGGTTGTGGTGCGCACAGGTGGGGTGCGCAGCTGCAGGTTGCCGGAGAGTGGCCGGCAGCAGGCTGAAGGAGAATCACGAGGACGCGCGCAAGGGGGTGGGTGGCCGGAGGTGCGGGTTGGAGTAGCACCGTGAGGAGGAGGAGAACAGCTGGCTATCTTTGTGCCTGCATGAAAAAAAACGAGAGAGAGAGAGAGAGCAGAGTGCGAGAGAGAGTGCGTGAGAGGAGGGCTAAACCTGTGAGGGAGGGGAAGGTTTGTGCGTGAAAAAATGGAATGGCTCGGTGATGTGCGTGCATGCATGTTTTTATACTTTTGTGCGGCTCCTCTTCATGCAACATAAAGATGGAATAAAGACAAAATTTATTGTTGCATGGGAAAGGCATAAGCATAAATACGTGGGGCTCCATGTTGCATGGGGAAGGGGTGGAGAGTTGCATGGAAAGGGGAGGCACCTTCATGGTTTGTACCTGAGTTCCATATAGCATAAAGTTTTGGAAATTTATAATATCATCCCTTCCCATTTCTTTCCAACAAAAAGCTATAAGCTTTATCCATGCTATAATGAGTAGGCAATTTATATTGTCCTCCCTTCCTTTTTCTTCCCAATAAAAAGTTAGGTTTTGTAGAGTCATATCAATGTGTTATATTCAATGTTGTATATACCGAATACTCTTCCATATGATTTGCTTAGTTCATGTAGATAATTAGTTACGTTATATTTAGTGACTTAACAAAAATGATTCGGAATCAATTAAATATGTAATCGATATTTTTGAAGACATTTTACTTGATTACAAAATCATGATCAGTTGATTTATGCAGAGATTGTGTGCAATTATGGATATTTTCTCTGCTATAAGTAGGAAATATAGATTATGTGAATTTGGAGTTTACAGATCAATCATTAAAGTTGTATGTCACATAATTTGATTATATTATCTCTGTGTATATTGCAATCATCACACGCGTAGCAGCATCTTAAGTAGAGGATGAGGAGATCCACTCAGGGGATAGAGGATGAGGAGGACACGGGTGTTGCAGTAGCATGGAGACACCTTGGAGTCTATAGAGGACCCTATTTCTCTGGTTGAGGAGGATATACCTTCAGCAGTTATCCCCAACCTGTAGTAGATAATTCAGTTTTTAATTCCAAGTTGCATTCAAAATATTCATGTATGAATAATTCTATTGTAGTTAATGTGAAGAGTGATGTTTCAGTTTTTGATTCAAATCCTTCATCTTCTATTTTCCTCACTTCAATATGTTTCCCCCGTTCTCTTACGGCAGGAAAGCGCAACATGAAAAAGATTCATAAGGATGACCCAAAAATGGCATGATTTTGTGAGGAAAATATTATTATTAAGGTGCCATTTGAGTAGTTTGTGCTAATAATCCTGCATTCCAGAAATACCTTAAGGTGATATGCAGACCTACTAGGGCTATAAGGAAGAAACCAGATCAATATCTGAAAACTCACGTCTTATAAGTAGCCACTGCCTATTGTCTCAAGAATCATTAATTACCAAGGAAAAAGAAGACAATGGTGCTCACTATGTGGAGAGTCATATCGACATCATTGCGTTTGCATGCACTCTCTTAGATAATGGTTCTTCAATCAACCTTCTCCCCTTAGCACTTCATCAAAGATTGGAGTTAGGACCACTTCGAAAATCACGAACATTACTCCAATTCATAAACAAATCAACAAAGAGACCTAAGGGAGAATTGAAGAATGTGATTATCTCGATTGAGGGACAAGATTACAAGGTGGACTTTGTGGTCCCTGACATGGAAAACATCAATCATTGGAGAGAATCTCATATCATTCTTGGGCATCCATTCCTTAGGATCATCGATGCAACATTTGATTATCAAACGGGAATGATTAAGTTCGATTCTCCAGGTGAAGAAGTGAAATTAGAGATGATGCTGACAAAATGGCAGCGGCCTGACTCCGAGACCAACACGGAGTACTCAACTTCAGAGGTAGAGTGTAAGATGATCAAAACAATTGGGATTTGGAGACAGACCCCAAGAGGCCAAAGAGAGACCTTCTCATCTATAGAGGATTTAGTGCACAATGTAGTTTACCAGGTATTGCATGATGTCTTGAGAGATTCATCCTCCTATCCCCTTGATGACTTAGAGATCCTTCTAGATCTGTTAGTTCCACCTCCTTCAGAACGGTCTAGATGAGTCGGACGCGACTTTGGCCGAGTTATTGACTCTATTTGGTGATCCGGCTCCCTACACATCCGAGTTGATGGTGAGTACTGCACACTTGGACCCACCTTCATGAAGCATGCTACCAGATTCAGATGCGATTCAACCAGAATTGGTAGACAACACAACACTACCAGAGCTAAAGCTGCTCCATGCCACACTGAAGTGTGCCTTTCTTGCGGGACCCAAAAAGAGATTTTCCATCATCATTAGTTCTGACCTGACCTTAGAAAAGGAGTTTAGGATTTTAGATGTCTTAGAGAGAAACCACAAAGCTATAGGTTGGACGATGTCAGATCTCGTGGGGATTAACCCCGCTCTTTGCTCACACCATATTTTTGTTAAGTATGATATGGGACCTTCCCGTGAGTTCCAAAGGACACTAAAACATAATCTACATGAAGTAGTGAAGAAAGAGATTAAGAAATGGTGCAAACAGGGTTTATATTCCCTTTTTCTGACTCCAAGTGGGTGACCCCACTTCATATTATCCCGAAGAAGTCGGGAATACATATGGTCACCAATGATGAGGGGGTAGAGATCGCGACACGAGTACCCATGTTGTGATGCGTCAGTGTCGACTACAGGTGCCTGAATGTTGCGACCAAAAAAGATCACTTTCTCTTGCCATTCCTTGATCAGATTTTGTAGAGATTAGCAGGGAAAGTATTCTTCTATTCTCTTGATGGGTACTCGGGCTACAATCAAGTAGCCATCATTCCTAAAGACCAGGAAAAAAACCACCTTTACATGTCCATTCAACATTTACGCTTTCAGGTGCATGTCATTCGGGCTCTGCAATGCCTCGAGCACATTTTAGCGGTGTATGATCCTCATATTTGCCGAGATGGTGGCAGATTTACTGGAGGTTTTCATGGATGACTTATCGATCCATGGTGATTCCTTTGATACATGTTTATCCCACTTAGACCGAGTCCTCAAGAGGTATAGAGAGGTGAATCTAGTACATTCTAGAGAGAAAAGCCATTTCATGGTGACGGAGGTTATCGTGTTGGGGCATGTCAACTCCAAAAAGGGAATGGTGGTTGCACCTACCAAGGTGGATATGATCAAGAAACTTGATCCACCAATCAACGTAAAGTCGGTGAGTTTGTTCTTAGGGCATGTTGGATTCTATAGGAGATTCATTCAGGCTTTTTCAAAGATTGCCCGCCCATTGAGTGCAATCTTAGGAAAAGACACAGAGTTCATTTTAGATCACAAGTGTCTAGAGGCCTTTGAGCTCTTGAAAAGGAAGATTTATGACTCGTCGATCCTACAAGCTCCTGACTGGTCTCTTCCCTTAGAGATCATGACTAACACTTTAGGTTTTTCTATAGTAGTTCTGTTAGGACATAGGCAAGAAGAGGTTACATATGCAATTCACTATGAGAGCAAAGTTTTGGACCCTGAACAGAAAAGCTATGTCATGACTGAAAAGGAAATACTCACAGTAGTATGGACCCTCAAGAAGTTCAAGTCTTATGTTGTGGGCTCTAAGGTGACAATATTTACTGATGACACATCAATCTAGATTTAATGGAAAAGGACACGAAAGCACATCTTCTTAGGTGGATCTTGTTACTCCAAAAGTTTTATTTGGAGATGAAGGATAAATCTGGAGTGAAGAATGTTGTGGCTGATCACCTTTCCCGTAATGAGCAGAAAGATTCTCCTGACAAAGAGAAGATTACGATTCAGTTTGCGTTATTGACTCACTCTCGTGGTATGCCAACATTGCGAACTATCTTATCTCCAAGCAGGTTCCACGTGGTTGGACTAGGAGCAGTATTGACCGACTGAAGTCAGATTCGAGAAGATACCATTGGGAGGATCCGTTCCTTTTCTTTGAAGGGTTAGATTTTGTCTAGAGAAGGTGTATTTATCAGGAGGAATACTAAAGTGTCCTCACATACTATCATTCACTTGAGGCTGGAGGACACCATTCGAGAAAGATAATCGCACACATGGTACTACAATGTGGATTTTATTGGTCGATCCTATTTAGAGATACCTTTGATTATGTGGATTTTATTGGTCGATCCTATTTAGAGATACCTTTGATTTTGTACGGTATTACCCGATATGTCATAGGATGGGAGGGATTGTTGGATAAATAGATGAGATGCCCACATAGTCAGTGATTTTCTGCGATGTTTTTTATTCATGGGACATATATTTTATGGGTCCCTTTCCCAACACTCATAGACATGAGTACATATTATTGGTGGTTGATTACTTGTCTAGGTGGTAGATGCTATCCTAACCTGAGTCGCAGACAACAAACTATCTGTAAGTTTGTGAAGGATAATACCATTTCTAGGTTCGGGGTCCCATAAGTATTGATTCCTGATGTAGGTAGCCACTTTGTGAATAGAGATATTAGATCATTATCTAAGGACTATGTATTTGAGCATTAGTGACTAGTCCTTGCCACGAATCGAGAGGTGAAGAGCATTCATCAGAAGTTGGTTTGTCTCAATAGAAAGAACTGGTCCCAGCTCTTGGACCATGTTCTTTGGGCCTATAGGACAACCAACAAGACCCCACTCGGTACTTCACCTTTTCAGATGATCTATGGCAAGCCGTGACATTTGCCTGCGGAGCTAATTCATAAGTTGGAATGGGCAATTAAGCAAGTAAACTGGAGTTGTCACCTAGGGAAGCTATGTTATGACTTGAACTTGAACGAGCTTTGTGGAAATTCGAAACCGAGCGTATGACAACAGTTTGATTTATAAGAACAAGGTGGAGAGATGGAATGATCAACACATTAGATGCGCCAACTTTGTCCCTTGACAAAAGGTATGATTGTTCAACGCCAATTTGAAGATGTTCCACATGAAGCTCAAATCCAAATGGGCGGGTCCCTACATTGTTAAGGAAGTGCACAACAATGGAAGTGTAGAGATAGCTGATCTCATAGATGGTGCACGTTCATTTCTCCTTAATGGGCAACTATTGCAGCACTTTGTAGATTTTAAAGAGCAGTTATACCATGTAGAGGTCATCAACTTCATATAGAGCAAGCACAATGCAAATACTTCAGACTACTCTTCATGAAGATGCATCATCCAGATTCAGCAGCCAAGAAGATTCATCTATCAAAATTTCCTTTCTTCTTTCTTCTTTATTTCACATACTTGATTTGATCATTCTCTTAGAGCTTAGCTTCCTTCTCTTGTAGATACTCACTCCTTAGTTAGGCTATTTGAAGCCTAAGTATAGGGTGAACCTCCACTCTTTTCTGTACATCCTGATCATCTTCATTCCTTCCTATTCTTCACTCATTGATCCCTCTTCTTGGTCCTCTTCTTGTACCTAGGTTATTTTTAACCTAAGTAGTATAGGGGGAGATCCCAGTCAGTTCCTTTGTATACCTTTGTATTAAGCATGAGCTATGGCTTCATATCACTTAGTGTTATGAGGATATAACACAATCTAAGTATATGGGGTATACCATATATTTGCTTTAGCGATGGCTCATAATTTTAAATTATTCAATTTTTTGGGGGCTAGGATAAAGTACTTTTTGAACTAATTTGTGTAAAAATGTTTGTAAAATGATTTGAAAATTTTTCTAACTAGGTGACATTGTTTTTTTTTTAAATGTTTTGCACTGGTTTGCAAAAATAAGGGTTTGACTTGTTCTGAAAATCATTTGTAAAATGTTTTAAAAATCTATATATTATGTGACAAGGTTTGGAAAATATTTTCAAAAATTCTTTAAAAAATGAGGGCATAAATGAGACTAACTTATGTTTATAAATAAGTCTAACCTTTAAAAAGCAAAAATAAATAAATAAGGAAATCAAAAAAATTAAAAAATTCTTTCTTTTTTCCAAAATAAAAAACATTTAAAAAACAACTCATTTTCTCTCAATAAAAAATAAAAAACTAACTAATGAGATAGAGATATCCCTGTCACTTACACATTCACACAAGACATATGAAGTTCAAGAACACTTGGTTTATGTGGTCATATAATTCAGAGTTAACTAGCCTTAATCATTATAGTCTATGCCTTAATTATTCACATTTCTCTAGTTTGAAAGATATGTGTGTGATGAACATGTGGTTCATGATATTAATTATCATTCATTGTCCTCCTTATTTAAACTATTCAATAAAATGTATACATAATTAACTTAAAATAACTTCTGATTCTATGCAATAAATTAACCCTAGTTAATACATATATATATATATGTATATATTTTATATTGATTCAAAATTACCAAAAAATGATAGAAATATTGTATATATTTTTTTACGATTTAAAAGAAATCAAAAATACCAAAAATGACAAAAGGATTAAAATCAAGTATTTTTATCTATTAAAAGTACTTCCAAAATTATTTCTCTCTTTGTTTGATTTATTTTGTGCTTTTGGTCAACATGAAAATTGTAGATCTCATTGAGATCTACAACTTTCATATTTTGAGTTATTAAATTTCGCTTGTATATATTTGTTTTGTATTTTTCTTTATTTTGTTTATTTCTCTTTTTTCTCATTCGCCCATGTGGCCCTCTGTTGAGACACCATGCGGCCTTCCTCCCTTCACGCCACCTGCCTTCCTTCCTCACCATCCATCTCCTTTGCCAAAATTTCATCCTAGCCGCTCCTCTCTCATTCTTCTTCAGCCCTCTAATCTTGTTGATCAGAGCCATCCTAACCACCTATCATTGCTCTCACCCTGACCATTAGATCATGAAATCCAATGGTCGTGCCTCTTCTTCCTCCTCCAGCTCCTCTCTCTCCCACGATCTTCCTCATCACACACCTTCCCCCTTTCCTTTATCCCCAAGTCACCGAACACCCTCAGCCACTCCTGACCTCACTGGGTCAAAGCCCTAACTACCCACATCTTTGCGCCACACATACCCCACTCTCGTTCCTCCTCTCGGTCAGCCCCAACCTCGTGAACCCAGGTTGCCAACAAGATGCACTCCATTCCCTCCTCCTTCAAATACTCTACCTTCGTCCACCCTCATGCCCATGCTCCTTTATGCGTGAGAGATTCGAGCTCCCAACTCCACCTTCGTGATAGGGAGAGAGCGAGATAGTGAGCGACGAACCAGCATTCTCGTCTGCGTGATCCAAGGCATCTCCTCATTGTAGCTCCACTCGCTGCTCGAGCTTCGAGCTGGTGGCCTCCAACTCGTTAAGCGAGTACCAGAGTCTCCAACTCCACCTTCTAGGCATGTCCTTCACCTCTCTAGTTTGTTCTAGTCCATCGTCTTCTGCATCAGGTAAGATCCCTTCTTCTTAGTTTCTTCTTTTTCATTTTGTTTCTAGTATTTCTCCTCGCACACACGATTACCCTCGCTCTCTTCTGATCACTGCAACACCTTCGCTGTCACTCCGACACCTTCGCGCCACCTTCATTTTCTCCTCACTGCTTCTCCATAATCTCCTACGCCTCTCTCCACCTCCGGCCTTGCACAAGTTGGAGCTCACTCTGGGCTTAGCTCCTCCACCGCGTCGAGCCCTCAATTCGCCTCATAACCACCTTATTTGAATCCCCTCGACTTTAGCTATGCGCCAACACTTGCTGGTAGCCTCTACTCCGACCTCGAGTTTCATGACGGTGACACCTTCATAGACACCCCGCTCCAGACTGCCTCCGAGTTTCCACACCATCATGCCAACTTAACGGAGGTGTCAGCAACCTCCCCCCACCTTCATCACCTCCAGATTCGTCAGGAGGAGCCAGAGCGCCTTCACCGGAGATCTTCCCATGCACCGCCCCTTGTGGAGGAGGGGGAAGAACTAGAGCTGCAACTGCCACCCAATCTGATCATCCCGATCAGATCTTATGGCCCTGATTTCCTTGGATGCACTAGCTAAGGCACTTCTTCGAGCCTCCAGCTTCGAGGGTCGAGCCTTCCCTGAGACTCGCCTTCCCGCCACGTAGCGCCAAGCCGCCTCACGATCCTCGCCCTGAGCCTTCTGTGCCTCATGTGAGCGAGCGTACGTGACATAGGAAATTTGCACTTGAACCTCCGAAGTGTTCCAGAATTACAATTGGGTCTGGCACATGTGTCTCGTATGCTGCCTGGAAAGATTGCAAGATAAGCCCCCATTGTTTTTTATACTTACATTTATACCCCTACGCAGGGCTTTTTACAGTTATATCCAGCTGGTATATATAAATTGCATTTCAACCCCTATTTGGACCTTTTTGAATTAAAAAGTTTATGTTTTATTGCAAATAGACCTCTTGATTGATATGTAAATAACTTGAGCACCCAATATCCAAATTGTATGAATTGGTCTTGTTTTAATGATGATTTAATGCTCTTTAATGTGGACTAACTAGTTATGGTTTATAACCTATGTACGTGAATGAAAATTTAGAGAACTTAGGTTATGTAGAGTGCTTAATTAATCCACTTAATTTTCTAGATGAATGGATTAAATGCACCACTTTGCTCCCTGATTTGATTGCTCATTAATTAAATATATAGGAACTGACATTGAAATTTATTTAACATTAAATTCCTGAAATTGATTGCTCATTAAATAAGCTTTGAAACATGATGCATAATTGATCTAGGCCAATTCTTGTTCTTGATTTGTTGAAAAATTTGGATTTAGGGGTGTAGAGCACCTTAGTGATTGAGGATTTCAGGAGTTTAATTGAACTAAAACCTATAGTCACTTAGATCCATTTGGTGTGCTTTCTTTCATTGGTATTTTGTTTCAATAATCTAATTTCTTTAAAAATCATCAAAAATATCAATCATCCTTATTGTTATGCATTGTGACTCGGCTTAGCCTAGATAGCCATTCATAGTAGCTTGATCACCATTGTTGAACCTTAATTAAAAATTCTTAATCCGTTGTGTCCCCATGTTCGACTCCGGACTTGCCCGGGATATAAATTCAAGCCGAGACACTCCTCGCAGAAATCCTTCTCTTGGTTTTGCATGCTCTGTTGAGTGGCGTCCTACAATGAGTACGAACAAACATACACATTCAGAGGTTCATCAAGTGGCACAGTTGTCGGGGACATGGCTTGCGTAGTATTTTTTATTAGATTTGATTTTAGTGATTAAGTGAATTTTGAGCTATAAAAGTTGATCCTTGTTTGTTTAAGTGTTTTTCTTATCTTTTTGGCTAAGTAACTCTTGAGTATCTAACCACAATTTATTGATTTGAGCAGGGCATGTGGAGAGATTCACGAGGAGCTACGCGGAGGTTCGAGCTTGGAGCCCGAGCTGGAGAGGGTTGATTCGACCATTTGGAGAGAGACTTAGCCAATTAGTTAATTAATTGCATTAATGTAATTATTCTTGTAATTGTTTGTAATAATTTAGGTAATTGCTTATTTCCAACATCTCTTGTTTGAGAGCTCGCGTGAGTAAAAAGAGACTGGAGAATTTTCTTCATGTTGTGGTTGTGTTGAGAGTGGTTTTCGACTTGAATGGCGAAAATTAGGATAGGCACATGGCAGTATAGATTCAAATTTGTAGGTGCCCTTCGTAATTTAGGCCACACATCTTTGAATATCCGTTATCTGATAAGATTCATAATGAGACGCACATAAACATGTACTACTTAGCCAAATTGAACTCGATTCTTCCCCTCTAATAGTATCTTGTTTAGGTCCAGTTTTTCTCGATCTGCTTGCATTTAGTGTAATTTTAAAATTCAGTTTTACATAACACATGGAGAGTGTTGGGAGTTGCTATAAGTATGCTTTTTCTGAGCATGCATCATAGTTTCTTGTTTGCATTATGGTTTATGATTCCTCCCTTTTTTTACAACTTAGGATTAAAAAGGAAATTGGGTTGATTGTTAGATGTGCATTGTGTGCTCACATTTAATTTTCAAGTGACAACCAAAATTCTAAAAGTGGGACTAAATTGAGTGGATCGATTAAACAAAATTGGAATAAAAGAACCTTGTTTTACATGTGCATAAAGACCTCATCTGGATCCAGCTACTTACCTCTAGACAAGAGTGGGTGAGGACGTAGCCTCTAAGGATTAGAGTTAAAAATTGATGGACTTGTGCCCTAAGCGCTTGGACTCACTCTTAGGGTCATGTCGTTGATGCAAGCACTTGTATCTGACCATTAGAAGAATTAGTCATGTGTTAAAGTGGTGTGTTTCACCACTTAGACACAGAACTACATTATGGAGACTACACCTATGAGTAATTGATTAAAAGATTGTCTTACCGCCAACTAGAACTGACAAGATAATTCAACAGAACCTTTACGGCCCTCACGTATGAAGTTGGTGAATCAAAAGGGTTTGAAATACGTTTTTATTGTGTGAGTTTACTCTGTACATTTATGTGCTCCATAGAACTAGTGCCTCATTGAATTTTGTGCTTGAAATAGTTCTTTTTGGCATCGAAGGCGACTAATTGGGAGGATTTTTATTTGGACTTTGCGAATCTCTCGTTGAACCCTCCAAGGAGTATGTCTTCAAAGGTCCAATCACGACCTGGTACGACCTGGACTCATGACCCTCTTGAGTTCAGGATCACTCACTCTCGGGATGTTCACACACCGAGCAATTTCTTTCTCTCCTTCCACCTCACCGAGGAAGACCTTCGCCTCAGTGAGACAATTTTGATTTCAAAATATTCTTATAATCAAGACCACATTGTTGGTGAAGGTCCCAAAGAAGATTCAAGCAAGATGCCTATGAAAAAGAAAGAATAAGAAGAAGAAGACCCCAAGGACCCCATGCAGATTAGCTACATCTAAGCAGCAACACGCATTACTCCGAGCTCAGTTAGGATAGCTCAATGTTGGGGTCGAACTACCAACGGATGCAGTGTACATCCCCGGATAGTACAGAATTCAGAATTATTTGAGTCTAGCAGAAGCCTAAGTAGATTTTGAGTTGAAGTCATGGTTTCTGAACTTGCTACCGTACTTTAATGGGAATGCTTCTAATGACCCTTATGCATTCCTAAGGGATTTTGAGCTCATCTGTGTTGACCTTAGACATCCTAGGGTTAGTCAAGATTATATCAGGCTCACAAACCTTCCATTTGCCTTCGGTGGCAAAGCTGACTACGGGGTAAAGAACCTTGGAGTTACAGTCATGACATATGCCCAGTTCAAGAGCCATTTTCTGAAGAAGTTCTGCACCCTGAGTAGGTTTAACATGATGAGGATGTGAATCACAAGCTTTTCCAAGTTATCCCATGAAGCCTTATGTGACGCATAGGAAAGGTACACGGATATCCTACCGAAGTGTCCTTATCATGGTATAGATGACAACATCTTAGTCCAATCATTCTTCACCAGTCTCAACCCTAAGATGCAGTATTTAGTGAGTGCTGCTTGTAGAGGCAGCTATACATCACGTGGAGCAGATACTGTCTAGAAGGTATTCGAGCAGATGGCTGAGACTAGTTGCTCACAGACAACCAGTAGGCCATACACATAACCCCCTAGTTCACTCTCATCTATAGGGGGAAAGTCATCTATAGTCAATATCTTTGAGGATGCGATCCCCAGCATGGTGCTTCTTACATACAAGCTTACAATAGTAAAGAAGATTGATGAATTAGACAGGAGCTTCTCCAAGATACCAAGACAGATGGAGGAGTTGACTGAGAAGGTATCTAAGATAAAGATACCTATTGTGACTGCACCCGTTGCCCTCGTGTACCGAGTTCACCAAATTCAGGAGTAGCTGGTGTCAAGGCAACCCCAGCTATGGGAGCAGTACCTGTCCTACACCCATTCTTTCCAGCAGCAGCCTCCACCAGTTTGGGAGGTTAATAGAATGTGGTATACTTAGGACCCTGCCAAGCAGGGAAGTATAGGGGTTCGATAGACTAACCAGCATCCCTCGATCTTTCACAACACTGCATTCACCTCCACACCACCTCCTTCACAACAGAGCCCTTGATTCCAGCCATCCTAATAGCAAGGGTAATAGTACCAGCAGTATGGATGACAGGGCCATTACAAAGCAAGCTAGCAGGGCTCGCAGTATCAGCAGATACCTCAACACCATCAGCAACAGAGGCAGTACCCCAGCCAGCAAGGCCTTTCCTCCTAGTCTTCTTCACAACCTTATCCTCTTCCTTCTTTGTCTATAACTGTGGACATTTAGCAACAGATACTCGACACAATCTGTTCTTACCAGAATGAAGTTTACGAATTACAGGTGGATGTTAACCGCTTGTCTAGATGGCGAGACAAGCACTCTGCACTCTCTACCTCAATACCAACCCAAGTTCAGACAACCCCAATAGACTAAAGCGATCTGGTTCTCAATAGCACATTGGTCAGGTTTACTATTCAACATCTCTTAGATATGAACAATATATTCTTTCATGTGACTAGGAAAACAATATGTCACTCAGGAGCGGAAGGACCATAATCGTACCTAATCGGGCAAGGGACACATGGAGGGTCATCTCTGGAGCTCTACCTGAGGAGTCTGAGGAGGAGGAGGAAAGGCAACATATTCCAAAGCCCCATCAGCACCATTCGAGGATCTTTCCTCAGGGATCCGAGAAGAGAAAGAGAGCACGATTGCAACATCAACAATATGGAGATAATTCTGATTCTATGGAGGACCTTTCACCTCCAATTGTGGCAAATACCACTGCAGCCTATATTCCACAACTTGTAGTAGATAGTTTTGATTTTGATTCCATGTTGCATCAAAAAGATTCATGTATGAAGAACTCTATTTTAGTTAATGCAAAGAATGATATTTTAGTTCATGATTCAGATTCTTCGTCATTTGATTCCCTTGCTTCAATCCCTTTCACCCGTGCTCTTACGGCAGAAAAACGCATCAAAAAGATTCAGAAAGATGACCTTGACATGGCACAATTTTGTAAAGCAAATATCACAGTTAAGGTGTCATTTGATGAGTATGTCATTAATCATCATGCATTCCAGAAAGACCTTAAGGTGAGATGCATACCTACTAGGGTTAGCAGGAAGAAACTGAATCAGTATGTGAAGACTCACATCTTGTCAATCGATACAACCTATTATCTCAAGAATCAGCAATTGCCAAGGAAAAAGAGAGACATGGATGCTCACTACGTGGAGAGTCGTATCGACGACATTGCATTTTCGTGTACACTTTTAGACAATTGTTCTTCAATTAATCTTCCTCCCTTAACATTATATCAGAAATTGGAGTTGGGACCACTTCGCAGATCTAGAGCTTTACTCCAATTCAAATATCATTCAAAGAAGAAAATTAAGGGAGAAGTAAATAATGTCATTATCTAAATTGAGGGACAAAACTATCAGGGACTTCACAATCTTAGACATGGAAACCCCCAATTATTGGAGAGAATCTCATATTATTCTCGAACAGCCCTTCCTTAGGACCGCAAGCACAACTTTTGACTATGGTACGGGAATGATGAAGTTCCATTCTCTAGGCAGAGAGGTGAACCTTGAGATGAAGCAAAATAAATGGCAGCGACCTGATTTTGAGAGTAGCGCATAGTACTCATCTTCAGAAGTAGGTTACGGAATGATTAGCACCGTTGCGATTTGGAGATAGATTCCATCAGGACAAAGCGAGACCCTTTCATCTGGAAAGGACATAGTGCATGATGTAGTTTTCCAGGTGTTTCCTGATTCTTTGAGAGATGCATATACCTATTCCCTTGATGACATAGAGATCCATATGGATATGTTAGTTACATCCCCTTCGGAACAATCATGGGACATAGATGACAAGTTGGACGTGGCTTTTTCTGATTGTTTGGATATCTTTGACGATCCGACTCCTAGTACTTCTATGTTGGCGGTGAGTACTACACAGTTGAGCCCACCTTCATGCAACACGTTTCCATATTCAGATTCAATTTAGTTAGATTTGCTTGATGACACCACATTGGCAGAACTGAAATCACTGCCTCCTAATTGAAATATGCCTTTCTTGCGGACCTAAAGAGAGATATCATGTTATCATTAGCCCAGACTTTAGAACATGAGTCTAAGTTGTTAAAGGTCTTAGAGAGGAACTGCAAAGCAATAGATTGGACAGTGTCGGATCTTGTGGGGATTATCCATGCTCTTTTCTCGCATCACATTTTTACAGAGGATAACGTGAGACCTTCTCGTGAGTTTCATAGGATACTTAACCTCAATCTATAGGAAGTAGTAAATAATGAGATTGAGAAATATTGCAAATCATGGTTTATATACCCTATTTCTGACTCCAAGTGGGTGGTCCCGCTTTATGTTGTCCCGAAGAAGTCGGGGAATTCATATAATCAACAATGAGGAGGTGGTAGATATCACAACATGAGTACCCACGTCGTGGCACATCTGTGTCGACTATAGGTGCTTGAATCCCTCAACAAAAAAAGACAACTTTCTCTTGCCATTCATTGATCAGATCTTGGAGAGACTTGCAGGGAAAACATTCTTTTATTTTGTTGATGGGTTCTCAGGATAAAACCAAGTAGATATAGCCCCTGAGGACCAGGAAAAGATTACATTCACATATCCATTCAGCACTTATGTTTTCAAGCACATGTCATTCGGGCTCTGCAATGCCCTAGGTACTTTTCAGCAGTGCATGATTGTCGTATTTGTCGAGATGGTGGGAGATTTCTTAGAGGTTTTCAAGGATGACTTCTCGATCAATGGTGATTCCTTTGATAAATATTTAGCACGCTTGGACCGAGTCCTAAAGCAGTGTAGGGAGGTAAATCTTGTACTCTCTAAGTAGAAGAGTCACTTTACGGTGATGAAGGGTATCATGTCGGGGCATGTCATCTTCAAAAGGGGAATGGAGGTTGACCCTGCCAAGGTGGAGGTGATCAAGAAACTTGATCCACCTACCAATGTAAAGTCAGTGAGGTCATTTCTAGGTCATGTTGGATTCTACAGGAAATTCATTCAGGACTTATCAAAGGTTGCCCATCCACTGACTATGCTCTTAGGGAAAGACACATAGTTAGTTGTAGATCATAGGTATCTAGAGGCCTTTGAGCTCTTGGAGATGTGTGCTTCGCCTATCCTACAAGCTCCTGAATTGTCTCTTCCCTTTGAGATCATGACTAACGCTTAAGATTTCACTATAGGAGTTGTTTTAGGACAACAATGAAAGGGGATCCCGTTTGCGATCGACTACGTGAGCACAGTGTTAGACCCTACACAGAAGAAATATACCGTGACTGAAAAGGAAATGCTCGTTGTAGTATGCCCTTGAAAAGTTCAGGTCTTACATTTTGAGCTCTAAGATGATAATCTATACCGATCACATAGCTATTCGGTACCTAATGGAAAAAAAGGATGTGCAGGTGCATCTTCTTAAGTGGATTTTGCTCCTCCGGGAGTGGACTTGGAGATAAAAGATACACCTGGAGTGAAAAATGCCGTGGCTGCTCATTTTTCCCAGATTGAGCTTAAGGACTCTCCTAATTATGAGCATATTAGAGAGATTTTCCCAGATGAGTCAATTTATGCTATTGACTCACTCTTCTGGTATGCCAACATGGTAAACTTTCTTGTCTCCAAGCAGGTTCCCTAGGGTGGACTAGGAGTAGCATTGACCAATTGAAGTTGGATTCGAGAAGATACCACCGGGATGATCCGTTACTTTTCTTTAAAGGACCGGATTGTGTTTGGGGAATGTGTATTCCTCAAGAGAAATACCAAAGTGTCCTCATGTACTGTCATTCTTTTAAGGCTGGAGGGCACCATTCAGGGAAGAAAGTCGCTCATAAGGTATTCTAATGCGGATTGTATTGGTCGACCATGTTTAGAGATGCTATTGATTTTGTATGGTCATGCCCGATTTGTCAGAGGATGGGAGGGACAGTTGGATAGATAGATGAGATGCTCAAGTAGGTTGTAATTATTTATGACATTTTTTATGCATGGAGCATAGATTTTATAGGTCCCTTTCCCAATAGCCAAGAACACGAGTACATCTTGTTGGTGATTGATTATTTGTCTAGGTGGGTTGAGGTTATCCAACCGAACCACATACAACAAGACTGCCTATAAGTTTTTAAAAGACCATATTATTGCCAGATTTAGGGTACCAAAAGTTCTGATATCTAATGGGGTAGCCACTTTGTGAACCGAGATGTGAGATCTTTAGCTAAGGATTGTGGATTTGAGCACAGAGTTACTAGTCCTTACCACCCACAGGCCAATGGCATGGCGGAGGTTTTAAACAGAGAGGTGAAGAGTATTATGCAGATGTTGGTCGTCCCGATAAGAAGAATTGGTCTAAGCTTTTAGACCAACATCTATAGGCCTATAGGACAACCTACAAGACACCTTTGTACACTTCTCCATTTAGAATGATCTATGACAAGCGATGCCATTTGCCTGCAGAGCTAATTCACAAATCCGAATGGGCAATTAAGCAGATTAGTTGGAGTTGTCACCTATGGAAGCTTTGTCGTGACTTAAACTTTCAGTTTGATTTATAAGGACGAAGTGAAGAGATGGCATGACTAGCATATTAGGTGCAAAGACTTTGTCCTTGGGAAAAAGGTATGGTTGTTTAATGCTAGGCTAAAAATGTTTCACGTGAAGCTCAAATCTAAGTGGACAAGTCATTACATTGTTAAGGAAGTATGCAGAAATGGAAGTGTAGAGACAACTGATCTCACAGATGGCGCATGGTCCAGTGTGGTAAATCGACAAATGTTGAAGTAATTTATTGATTTTAAAGAGAAGTTAGTCCAGGTCGAGGTCATCAACTTCATGAAGAGTGAGCACAGAGCAGATACATCACATTACTCTTCATGAAGATGCATCCTCTAGATTCAGCAGCTTAGAAGATTCACTCACTCTTATTCACCTGATTTATTCATTCTTTTAGAGCTTAGGTTCCTTCTTTCATAGATACTAACTCCATACTTAGGCTATCTAAAGCCTAAGTATAGGAGGAACCCTTGCTTGTATATTCTTGTCTGTATCCAGAGTCATTTCCTTTTTCGTATTGTCTTCATCCATTACCATTTTCCACTCATTTTATCCCCCCTATTTTCTTCCTACACTTAGTCTATTTCAAGCCTAATTATTGGTGGGAGACCCCTCGGTTCTTGTATGTCCTTTTATATTTAGCCTGAGCTATGGCTTCATATTAGTTTGTGCTATGAGGACATAGCAAAAGCTAAGTATAGGGGTTATACCGTATATATTGTATATATACTTTAGCCATATCTCATATTTTGAGAATTTTCAAAACTTTTGGGGCTAGGTATAATTATTTTTGAACTGATTTGCATACAAATATTTTGAAAATTCTTTCTAACTATGTTACACTATTTTGAAAAATGTTTGACAGTGGTTTGAAAAATGGAGATTTTACTTGTTTTGAAAACTATTTGAAAAATATTTTCAAAATCTATATATTATATGACATGGTTTGGAAAATATTTTTGAAAATCTTTTCAGAAATTGGGATAAAATGAGACTAGCTTGTGTTTGTAAATACTTCTACCCCTTAAAAAAGGTTAAGTTGACTTACATTATCACGCAAGACCTGTGATGTTCAAGGACACTTGCTTTTTTTGAGATCTCAATATTCAGAGTTAACCACCTTAGTCATTAGGGTCTTTGACTTAATTATTCACACTTCATTGGTCTGAAAGATGTGTATGCTACAAAAACGTACTTAATCTCCTCCCTAAGAATATGACCCACACTTCACATGCATGACTGTAGTTATGATGAGAGGAGTTGAGGTTTCACCTAAGGGATTAGGATGAGGGATTTGAGTTTGATCTGATTTTATGATGCTCGAGGATGGAATAAAACTGATGAAGCCTTCATGAAACATGAGTGTCAGCAACCATTTGACGGTATGAGAACAAGGTTTCTTATACCAATCTCTTGATATACCTATGTTCCAGGGTGTAATAAAATTAAAGAAGATTTATGGATCAGTGTGGGACAACTTTGGTAAAAGCACTGGAGCTAGACAAATATGATGAAAAGAAAGAGAGAAATATTGAAAGAAAAGCTCTCACCATACAAAATCCAATATCAAAGAGCTTCCACCAAAGGCGAGCACTGCCAACCATATTAAAGTGTCCACTTAGACAACCACTATTAGGATCAGGAGTCGGGATAGCACCCAAAAAAGGCTCTGCATCGTAAATGCTACAATTCTGGGTGTAGTAAGTATATTAGATACTCAAAAAAGGCAGACTCCAGTGTACTCCTAGGAAAACAAGTGCATACAAGTACAACTTATCTTGATGGATGCACTGGTCAACAACCAAAACAAATACGTGTGTTGAGTTAGTAAGGCGCTCGAGTGATTCCTTGTTCGAATGAGAGGGAGAGAACAATTGACACAAACCTATGCCCTTCCTGTTGGACATGCAAGCCCACGGCGAGCCATTATGCAATAAATGTTATTGCACGTATCATTCCATGATCTGAAATGAAGAATAAATAATTTGCATAATAGGTCCCTCTATACAATTAGGGTTATGTACCATAGCCATCTTAATGATCATACAACTGTTGATTCATTAAATGAATCATAGAGGCTGGTGCTTGGATGAATATCTAATGGGTTAGATAGAGGACTCATCAAGCACCGTCAAATGATTATTAAGAAATGATCTCCAGCCTGAGTAGGAGATGGCAATCCTTTCTCACATAGGTTGATATCTGACCGACCTCTTGATGCAGTCCTCTGCATGGGAATAGTGATTCGGAGGTGTCAGATTAGTTAGGTCAATGGGTTGACTTAGCGAGATCGAGATAACCTAAGTCCTATGTTGAATGCTGTCACAGCATAGGCACACATCTTCTGACCGGAGACAGATGTGTTACTATATGTCTGAGTGTGTACATTTGGCAGACCAGTAGGTTGATGACCTAACCAAGGTCTATATATCGGCGAGCTGGTGTGCATATAAGGGCATATGAGTAATACGATCTCTCAAAGGGATCATACAGGTTCACTTGTGAACCGGAAGACATGAGCTCACTCATGAGGTATTGGGACCGATCAAATTCCATGCATGGTCGGCGTGCTTTGGAAGCATGACAAGAATTTGAAGGTATGATATATGCTTTGGGAAAGCATATGATCGATACCAAATCCCAATGACCAAGATTGAGAAACTTAGTGATCAAACCCTGAAGAAGACAGTATAAAATAAATCTTCATCTTCAGGCTGATCATTGGTCTTCCAGTATGCAGGATGTGCAGGTATTGGGAATATCTGAGGGTGATGTGATCATAGACGATTGTATAACTATGACGCTTCCAGTCCGAGGGAGTGATGAAACAGGTCTGGATTTTAGTGACTCCTCTCAGTAGAGAAGTAACTTGATCTCAGTCCAAACGTTGGACATTGATCTGAATGTGATTCAGATGTAATGAGAAGATTAACTATACGGACTTGATTTAATCAAGCATCTGTGAGAGGTCCGTTAGATCTGGATTTGAGATGAGATCTCAACATCCAAGTCACTATACGTGGAATAATACAATCGCCCTGTCCTTATCTCCAAGCATCTGCGGAGAAGGCACATTATTCTTGAAGGAGTTCAAGAATAATTCCTGTGATGAATTTAGTATCCAAGCAAGAAGGTCTTGATGATTAAATGAGATTTAATTATCAAGTACAATATGAATAAGATTCATGTGGAGAGAATGATTGTCCAAGATAATTAAATGGGATTTAATTATCAAGGATAAGCAAATCGTGGATAGTGATATCCAGAATATCTGTGTATATTATAAATGGGATTTATAATATATCAGAGAGAGAGAAATATTGTAAATTACATTTGTTAATTATTAATGTGGATTGGATCCACATTAGTTAATTAATTGGAAATATAATTTACAAATTAGTTTGGGATGTGAATATGATTCACATATTTTTCAATGGCATGATTGAAATATTCACAAATTAATTTGGAATTAATTTGGTGGATATTATTGCAATAATAGTTATTGCAGTTAATTAAGAAATAATAATATAAATAAAAGGAGACAAAACCACCAATAATCAAAGGTGGCGTCACCTATGACTTAGTCATAGGTGACGCCTCCTTGATTTTAGGAGGGTTGTTGTCTCCTCTTATTTGTTGTCTTGTTATCTCTTAATAAATTAATTTATGTTAATTAAATTGTGTTGATAATAATTCAACATATATTTAATTTAATATAAATTAATGTTGTTGGTTTTTTAACCAACACCAATCATAGCCGTTGGATGGCTCTTGGATTACAATGATCGTTGGATCCATGAGAGCCATGGATTGAGATCCATTGGATCCCAAACTAGTATATAAAGAGGGTAGCCCTAGCCCTTGAGGGGTATAACACCAAGTAGATGCCTACTCTACTTCTCTCTCTCCCTCTCATTCTCGTGCTCTCTCTCTCTCTCTCCCCATAGGGTGGCCGACCACCATTGTTGAGAAAGGAGAGAAGTTCTCGCCTTCGCCTTCGACGACTCGAGGATATCCTTCTTCTTCGTGGCTACTCGCTATAGAGGAAGACGACGGATTCCGCTTGACGAAATCAGGGGACCTATTGCTTGGATCTTCATCGGGGATTGCGGGAGGAACGTGACTCATCATCGTGCCCGCGAGTGCATTCTTCATGGATTGGACTTGAGAGAGGAGGATCTCTTGTTTGGGATCTCGCGATCACAACCACGCTTCAAAGGTATTCCTTATACTTTGTGGTTTGATGAAACGATCCGAGAAGTGTTCTCGTGATCATGTGGTTTCATCGTTTGATTTAAAATTTTTAAATTCCGCTGCACCTTGCGACTAGTACGACTAGTCGCCCCGATCGTATTCGATGCGATCGTCACGCTTCCGTGATGCGCTTGAGGATTCTCAATATCCTTCACTTCCATCTATTGGTCGTTCATATTCACTTTTTAGTCTGACAAACTAAAGAGATGGTCGATTGATTTCCTGAGCTGGTTCATTCCCTAGTGTTGATGGTTGTGTCCTTAAGAGAGTCTCTTGGACTGGGACCTGGGGTGATGCTTTGACTATGCTCTTGTAACTGTAGTCCATACTTTAAGATCATATCCTTACTATCTATATAAACTAGAGAGTCTGCAGATTAAGGAAGTGGGAAACCTTTTGACTAGGGATGGGTTTAGCTTAGAATTTTTGGTCAACTGAAACCGAGAGTTCTTGAATGGATCAAGTATTGCTTTTAACTTTCACAGTCGGGGGCCTATCCAACGTATTCTTTATTCTTTGCCCGAGGACGGGCATAGTTTAAGTATAGGGGGATGATGAACATGTGATTCATCATATTAATTATCATTCATTTTCCTCTTTATTTAAACTACTAAATAAAATGTGTACATAATTACCTTAAATTAACTTCTTATTCTGTGTAATCATTTAACCCTATTTAATGTCTATATTTGTGTATGTTTTATTTTGATGGAAAATTACCAAAAAAAATTAGATAAATACTATATATATATTTGTTTTAGGATTTAAAAGAAATCAAAAATTCAAAATGGCAAAAGGATTAAAATCAAGTGTTTTTATTTATTAAAAATACTTCCAAAATTATTTCTCCCTTTATTTGACTTATTTTACATTTTTCGTCAACATGAAACTTGTAGATCTCATCGAGATCTACAAGTTTCATGTTTTGAGTTTTTTAGTTTCGCTTGTATATTTTTTTTTGTATTTTATTTTATTTATTCCTTTTTTTCCTTATTTGCCCACATGGCGTTCCCTAGAGCCGCCATGCGACCCGCCTTTCGTTGCATCACTTGCCTTCCCTCCTTGTCGTCCATCTCATCTTCCCATATTTCATCCTAGCCGCTTCTCTCCCACGCTTCTTCAACCCTCTGATCTTGTTGATCAGAGCCATCCTAACCAACCATCTCCGCTCTCACCCTTACTGTTGGATCATGAAATCCAACGGTCGTGCCTCATCTTCCTCCTCCCACTCCTCTCTGTCCCGCGATCTTCCTTGGCGCACACCTTCCCCCTTCTCTTTTTCCCCAAGTCATCGAACACCCTCACCCACTCCTGACCTCACCGGGTCAAAGCCATAACTACCCGCATCTTCACATGACACGTACGCCCATCTCGTTCTTCCTCTTTGGTCAGCCCCAACCTCGCGAACCCATTCTCCTTCAAATACACCACCTCCGTCCACCCTCGAGCCCATCCTCCTTTACGTGCGAGAGCTTTGAGCTCCCAACTCTACCTTCGTGACAATATGGAGAGAGATAGTGAGCGATGAATGAGCATTCTCATCAGTGTGATCCAACACAGCTATGCCTTGTTGCAACTCCACCCGCTGCTCGAGCTTCGAGCTGGTGGCTTCCAGCTCGATATATGAGAATGGAGTCTTCAACTCCACCTTCCAGGCATGTCCTTCACCTCTCCAGTTGGTCCTAGTCCATTGTCTTCTACCTCAGATAAGATCCCTTCTTCTTAGTTTCTTCTTTTTCATTTCATTTCAAGTATTTTTCCTCGCACACACGGTCACCCTCGCTCTCTTCTGATCACCACAACACCGTCTTCATTTGCTCCTCACTACTTCTCCATAATCTCTTATGCCTCTCTCCACATCCGGCCTTGCACAGGTTGGAGCTCACTTAGGGCCCAGCTCCTCCACCACCGTTGAGCCCACAATTCGCCTCACGACCACCCCGTTAGAATCCCCTCAGCTTCGGCTATGTGCTAACACTTGCCGATTCTCCTCACCCCTTTGATTGAACGGAATTCGAGCCTCTCCACTGACCTCGAGCTTCATGGCATCGATACCTTGATTGACACCCCACTTCAGACCGCCTTCTAGCTTCCGCACCGGCACACCATCTTCGCAGAGGCGTCAGCAACCACTCCCAACCTTCACCACCTCCAGATACATTGGGATGAGCTAGAACACCTTCACCGGAGCTCTGCACATGCGTCGTCCCTTGCGAAGGAGGGGGAAGAACTGGACTACAACTGATGTCGAATCTGTTCATCCCGATCAGACTTGACGGCCCTAATTTCCTCCGAACCGCCAGTTGAGGCACCAATTCGAGCCTCCAGCTTTAGGGGCTGAGCCTTCCCCGAGCCTCGCCTTTCCACCATGTAGCCCCAAGTTGCCTCACATTAGAGGGCGCACGTGACCTGGGAAATTTTCACTCAGAACCCTGAAGTTTTCCATAATTACACCTAGGTGTGGCGCATATGTCCTACGTATCGCCTGGAAACATTGCAAGATAAGCCTCCATTGTTTTTGATATTTACAATTATATCCTCGTGTAGAGCTTTTTACAGTTATATCCAGCCAGTTTATGTAAATTGCATTTCATCCCTTATTTGGACCTTTTTGATATAAAAAGTTTTTGTTTTACTCCAAATAGACCCCTGGGTTTATATGCAAATAACTTGAGCACCTGATATCCAAATTGCATGAAATTGCTCTTGTTTTAACGTTGATTTAATATTATTTAGTGTGAATTAATTAGTTATTGTTTGTAAACTACTATGTGTGAATGAAAATTTAGAGAACTTAGGTTATATAGAGTGCTTAATTGATCCACTTAATTAGCTAGATGTTGGATTAAATGCATCACTTTACTCCCTAATTTGATTGCTCATTAATTAAAGGGATTTTATCACTTGTGCCCCTCTGAGATGTTGCAATGTCAGTTATACCCCTATCTTTTTGGTAATATCACTTGTGCCCCTCTAAACTTAGAGTAATATCAATTGTGCCCCTGAGGTTAGTTGCCGTTTGTATCTCTCCCAAACAGACGTTTATGTCAGTTTGATGTGACATTTGCCCACTGAGAACAACATAGCAGGAGACCGTTGTATATAGTATATTAATAGGGTTTGTTGGGCAGTTGGTGGGTATTAAATAAATACAAATCAAGTCCCTTGACCGTTGGAAGACAAGGGTCTATTTAAGAGCACCAAAAGCCTTGGCAGTTCCTCACATTGAAGGAAAGAAGAAGGAGAAATCAGAAAGCTTGCTTTCATGAAATTAACCGAGAAGGAAGTTTACATGAATACTCTCAAGTATTTGTTTACATAGTTGTTACATTTCATGATTCTATTCACAGTTGAAGCTCCAACAGGTAACATATGCATTGTAATTCGATGGCATCTGCTTCGCGAAGTTCGACATCATATCGTGGTGATTCTGGAGCCCAAATAAGGTGTCATTGCGACAATCCAACAGTGGTAAAAACATCAGAAAAACCTTGGAGTAGAGGGTTGAATTTCTACACATGCCACCACAAGATCTGCAACTTTTTTCAGTGGATGGAAGCTGCACACATGGATCAGTCACCAAGCACAGATCAAATGTTAGCATTAATATCTAGTAGAATTGTGGCAGTAGTGAAGCATTTAAGGGAGATGATTTTTATATTGAAGCTGATACTGATGTTTTTGTGTGTTGTTGCAGCTACATTTCTTTATATAAATAAAGATAACTGAGTTTGGTTGCATACCTCTATTGGTTGTGTATGTGTTCTGCTGCAAAACAAAGCCTTGTGTTGTGTTTGTTACACACCAAATAGTAGAACATACCAAAACATAGCTCCAAAGACATAATATTACAAAACAAAGCTCTAAAGTTATTCTTAATTACAAACGAGACATGAAAGTCACTATACTACAGACAACAAACAGTTTAGTAAATACTACAGAAATGAAACATTTCACTGTATCACCGTATCATAAGTATAGAGCTCTCCAAAAAGTATCATTGTATCATTGTATCACTGAAAGCCTTGTGGTAGGCTCTAACCAAAAAATAGGTCCAAAGGGTCACCACCCTAAAAGGCTCTGTGAACGCATCCATAGATTCCGTAGCAATATGCCCGTGCTTCACATAAAAATACTCCAAGACTTCCAAGGCTCCTATAAATTCAATTAAAAAAACAGGGGAAGTCATTCACAGAATAAGCAATAAAGAAAGATGAAATTGAGATGAAATTGGCAATTAAATATCAAGAATACCTTAATCGAGTGAGCAATATGGACCATCTGATGCGGTATCAAGCGATTGGCTCGGACGGCCACGACGCCTTGGCATGTGATCTTCTTGGCAACGTTTTTTTGATCGAGCCACCGGCCGCTTTGTTGATGCAGTTACACTACAAAGTACCAAGTAAAGGATGTTACAAGTGTTGGAATTTGTTTGTAATGACAGTTCAAATAGGAAAAAGACATGTCCGAATGCTAACCTTCTGCTTGCCATGACAATTGCATCGTTGGAGGTTTGTGTATCTTGTTGCTTCTCGGGTGGCTGCACTGTCGGTGGATGATTAATTGGCTCCTTGCAGGTGTTCTTGTGATGCACATACCCTCCACAACGTGCACATATATGACGAGCTCTAGGTTTCTTAACCACCTCATCCTTGGATCAAATTCTATTCTTTTTTGGTCTCCCTAGAGGCCTTTTGGTACGGAGTGCACCCACAACATATGGAAGCTTAACTATAGCCCAAAATTCCTTGTCGGGCAATGGTGCTATGCCAAACTCATAGAACTTCCTGTATGTTTGCAAGGTATAATGATGGGAGATGTAATCCTCCCACCTAACCCCTTGAATGCTGCTGAGAACAACAGCTGCGTGCCTACAAGGGAGGCCAGAAATCTGCCATCGATTGCATGTACATTTTTTGCCTCTATGTCAACCACATAACGCACATAAGGTGTCTCCACTTCTGCATTTTGGTCACTGGATCGTCTCACAATAAAGCCCTGCAAATCTCTTGAAATCCCCATTACGTATTCTGATGCTAGAGGGACCAAATCACCCCGTTAGTTGTGCTGCTCTACATCTTCGCGCATCCATCATTGTCATAATTTTCTGACGAATCCAGTCTACAAGCTCACAAAGTGGAAGATGTCTAGCCTTGGAGATCCAAGCATTAAAGCTTTCACTCAAGTTGTTGGTTACATAAGCACAATGTGCGACTTCATGGAACTGGTGTCGGCTCCAAGTCTGAGATAGACTCGCTAAATAATCAAATGCTTTTTTTGATAATTTTTTAATCTCATTCATGTTATGAAGATAATGCCTCCTTTCATAAGCGCGTGCAGCCGACCAAACAAGTCTCTCCAAATCTTCTCCTGGAAAAACCTTTTTGAAATTCTTGTAGACATGCCTCATGTATGCCCTATGCTCAGCTTCGGGGAAAATTTTTATCATTGCCCCTTCGAGGCCCTTTTGTGCATCAGAAATGATTGCCAACCCTCTGCCACATTCAAACCCGAGCGCTGCATGCAACTTCTCCATGAAATACGTCCATGAATCAATGGACTCATCCTCGCATATGCAGAAGGCAACGGGAAAAAGTCCATTCGTTCTATCAAGAGCAGTGGCTGCCAACAAGGTCCCAAGGTATTTCCCTTTCAAATGACAACCATCAAAGCCAAGGAAAGGCCTACAACCATTTTTAAACCCATCAATGGATGCCTTGAAGAAAATGAAGATTGATAGAAATGCATCATCCTTCTCTGTGACATAATCAATCACAGATCCTGGATTCCTCGATTTTAACTCGTATACCAAACTAGGCACCTTAGGGTAGGTAAGCTCAACCTTCCCAAAGATCGAGTCGAGAGCAATGTTCCTTCTCCTGTAAACTCTAAGATAGGGAATTCTCACACTGAATTCCTCCCATAGTCTACCTGAAATATCCTTCACTGACAACGTGGGATTTTCCCTAAACCACTTCTCACAAAATTTGGCAATCCATCTTTTCTTTTCCATGCATGTATCAACTCTGTTTATATTGTTGCAAGTATGAATTCCCGACAAGGTCTTGATACAGAATGTGGCTCCTTCTGCAAGCCTAGAAGCATGGATGCGCCACACGCACCCATCACTGGCGCATTTGTAGGATCAGACTTCACAAACTTCACTTTGAATTCGTTCTTAAGGCAGTATGCAGCAAGTTGGAAGCGAAAGGCCGCATGATTTTCGAAATCACTACCCACTTTGAAGTCTTGGTTCTCAACTTCAAAATTTGGACCCTTATAGTCCTGTATGTCTTCGATCTCTAAGTCGAAGGCATCATCACTAGCAAAACTCGCATATGTACTTTCAGATGTATCTTCGGTTGAATTGGTGATCCATTCGTCATCTGAATCATCGTCAACACTGAAAACATCTTCAATTCCAAGGTCTGCATGAAACTCCTCTTCCAAGCAGTGCCTTCTCTTTTTTGAACCTGCTCTAGTAGATTTTCTTCTCTCAAGTGCAGCAGCTCTTCCAGACCTTGGTGTCTCCTCTACCTTCTCGTGTGCTGACTTCCCAATACCTGATTGTGCAACATCTTTCTTTGTTGTTTCTTCTCTTTGTGCCTTACGTCTTCCAAACCTTGGCGTCCTTGTAACCACTGTTTTGCGAAGCATTCTAGGTGTCTTTGGTATTTCTGCATCGACATGTGTTCCACCATCAACTTCTTCATGTCCCAAATTTTCCATAGTATTCACCCCAGTGCTTTGTGCACCCACCTCTTCATGTGCCAAGTCGCCTTCCCCCCCAATATCACACCCTTCTCCCCCCATATCAGACCCTGCCCCATCCATATAACCTCTTCCCTAGAGAGCATCGAAGAAGTCATCGGGGAGATCAGACAAACCCACCTTTTCTGCTGCTGCATTGGATGCTTGTCCCTGTAATTGGAAGTCTAATTTGCTCTTCGTCGCTTTCTCTGCCTTCTCGGCTTAAAAAGACGCGAGGCACCGATGTCGACGAACCCAACAATGAGTTCCACATCACTTCCATCCATGTGGCCATTGAACATACTCATCATGTCTGCTTCATTTGAGAGATCAACGAAACGGCTTGCTCTCGACTTTGGGTCTTTGTATCGTATTGATAGGACAGAAGAACAGTCCCAAGGAACAATCTTCGATATAGTGTCGATTAGGTCAAACCAGCAAGTGAAATCAGGGTCGATTCCAATCACCTCTTCCACGAAGTCTACATATTTTTCACCCCAACATCCCTTGGTCTCCTTAAAGCGCCCGCTGTGTCTCACACGGACCGTCAGCACACCTTGCTCCATTGTACCAAACCATCCTACATTCAAGATCATCAAAAAAGGAAATGGTGCACCATCTATATGCGTATAACTTGATTTCGAGAATATTTGCTCTCAATCAATCCCAATAAAGTATGATCAAAACACAAAAACCATCCAATTGAAAAACCCTAAAATCGAAAAATACGGTAAACCCCAAACCCTAATAACGTCGTCAATACGATTGCAATGAGAAGCTCCCCCACTCGATTAACATCGTCAATACGAAAAACCCCAAACCCTAACTAACCTGGAGAAGGCAATGGAGAAGCTCCCCACTCGATTACAGCCGTCAATATGAAAATCCCCACCCACGAGGTGTCGATCAGCTTGCGGAGCTCCTCAGCATGATGCGGAAGAAAACTGGAGACAAAAGTTGAGCTTCTCTGGGAGGGAGACGAAATGATGGCAACGATGGCATGTGGATTTTGGGGGGGAAAACGGTTCGTCTGAGTCCTCTTCTCCTGCCACTTGCGTGGGGTTAGAACACGTGCCACCTTCTTTTCTCCCTCCTACAATTTTGCCTCGGGAATCAAAGGAGTTATCACACTTGAGTCATGTCTAACCACGGTAATACCATTCCCAATAACGGCGATGTTACGGAGGGGCACAATTGCTAACGGTGAAACTTTGGAGGGGCACAAGTGATATTACCAAAAAGATAGGGGTATAACTGATATTGCAACATCTCAGAGGGGCACAAGTGATAAAATCCCTTAATTAAATATCTAAGAGTTGAAGTTGAAATTGATTTAACATTTAATTCCTGAAATTATGTGTATTGTGGATATAAATTGATCACTCATTGAATATGCCTTGAAATGTGATGCATAGTTTATCTAGGCACATTCTTCATCTTGATTTGTTGAACAAATTGGATTTAGGGGTGTAGAGCACCTTAGTAATTGAGGATTTCATGAGTCTAATTGAATTAAAACCCATCGTTACCTAGATCCATTTGGTATGGTTGCTTTCATTAGAAGTTTATTTCATTAACCTAACTTGCATTAAAAATCATCAAAAATATCATTCATCCTTGTTGTTATTAATTGTGACCCGGATTAGCCTAGATAGTCTCTCATAGTAGCTTGATCACCATTATTGAACCTTAATTAAAAATTATTAATCCGTTGTGTCCATGTATTCGAACCCGAACTTGCTTGGGTTATAAATTCAAGCCGAGACATTCCTCATGGAGATCCTTCTCTCGATTTTGCATGCTCTGTTGAGTGTGTTCTACAACGAGTAAAAATTAACATACACATTAAGAGGTTCACCAGTGTGCTATATTGCATACTTACTCTCTACCTTAAAGAATATGATCAGCACCTCACTTGCATGAATGCAGTTATGATGAGATGAGTTGATGATTCCCTTGATGAACTTGGATGAGGGATTTGAGTTCAAACCTGGTTTTATAATACTCGAGGATGAGATAAAATTGATGAAGGCTTCATGAAACCTGAGAGTCGGCAACTTTAGCCAGTATGAGAACACCATTCTCGTGTTATCTCTTGATATTCACCTAAGTGCCAGGGTGTGATGAAACCTAATAAAATAGTGATCAGTGTATGCCAACTTGGTAAAAACAGTGAAGCCAGCTAAAATAATAAAGAAAAAAAAGAAAAGAAAGTTATTGTTGAAAATCTCTTACACTATAAAGTCAAATTCAAAGAGCTTCCACCAAAAGCGAGCGCTCCCAACCTTTCAAGTGTCCACTTGGACCAACATTTTAGGCTTTTATGAGTCGGGCTAGCACACAAAAAGGGCTCTGCAACATATAGTGATAAAAGTCTGGATGTCGAAGGTACATTAAATACTCAAAAGAGATATACCTCAGTGCATTCTCAGGAAAACAAGTGCAGATGACTCAGCAACCTCTTGACGGATGCACCGATCAACACCAAAAGTATACAGGTGTTGAGTTAATAAGGCACTTGAGAGGATCCCGATTCCAATGAGAGGGAGAAAAGAAAACACATCATTCTATGCCTTCCATCAACTGGCCTTCCATATTCACTTTTAAGACTGACAACTAAAGAGACGATGAATTGGATGCAAGAAATGATTTATTTCCTATTATTGAGGATTGGGTTCCTAGGAGGTTCCCTTAGACTGGATCTTTGGGTGATGCTTTTATTCTACTCTTGTAACTGCAGTCCACACTTAATGTCTTATCCTTATTATATATGTATACAAAGAGAGACTCATGACTAGAGAAATTGGATACCTTCTGACAAGAGCTTGGTTCAGCTTAGAATTTTAGGATCACTAAAATTGAGAGTTCTTAATGGATCAAGTCTTGTACATTCATATGCACAGTCAAGGATTAATCCAACTTATTTATTCTTTATTTGCCCGAGGACCAGCAAAGTTTAAGTATAGGGGGTGATGAATATGTGATTCATCATATTATTATATTATTCTTACCTTGAATCTTTGAACAAAATATTTAATAAAAGTCCCTAAATTAAATAATTTATTAAAATAGAACTGTTAAAAATGGACTAATAATGTATATTTATCTTGTAAATAAATCCACAAAATAATTCAAAATAAAAAAATAAAAATAAAAAAATAATAAAGTGTTGAAAATTGTTTGTAATTAATCTCAAGTAAATACCCAAACTTCCTAGATTTTTAGTAAAGTCACACTAACTCTTTTTGGCTTAATTATTTTTCTAACTTATTATAAAATGTATATAAAAATATATAATAATTCTCACATTGAATAAAAAACATTAGATCTTGAATCGAAAAAAACCTTAAAGTCCAACTTCCTAGATAAATTCCCGCTCAGTATGAACTCTAAATTCTTCAAACTCGTTTTAAATTTCAAGTTATAAAATTATCTATCCAATGAAAGTAATTTCACTAAAATCGAAGCTTGTTTGCAAAATGTCAGTTTTGAGACATAATCTATTGCATATATGTACTAACTTGATACTAACATTTTATGTACAAATTTAACATATTTTTCTTTATTTCTTTTTCTATTAATTTTTATTATATATTTTAATAAAATATATAATTATAAAAATTAAAACAGATTACTTTACGTTGAAAAAGGTGTGTTATGACTTTATATAATGTACATACTTTTTCTTTCTTGATTTTTATTTTATTTTTTTAATAAAAAATACTAAAAAACTATATTTGTATTTTATTTTATTATTTTGTAAATATCTTTGAGGGCTGGGAGGCTGCATCGGTGGGTGTAGCTAACTAGCTACACTAGGCCATTTTTTTCTTTGATTTTTTGTGTTTTTGAAATGAAACCTAGGGGATTTAAATTACTATATATCACCATGATATCATACTAATTTCAACTAAATTTGACATTTCTATCATCTCCATCAAGGCTATGACATTTTAACGGTTTCAGAACTATTGAAATTGACCATATCTAGATGGGCATGCTAGGAGTGTTGTTTTGCATGAAATTTGAAACACATATTCCACATAATAAACTAAGTAAATCCCCATAAGTTTTTTTCCAAAAAAATAAAAAACCAATGAAAAAATGGTCGGGTGTAGCCAATTGGCTGCACCCGCCGGTGCATACTCCCTTTTCTCAATATCTTTTAATTAAAATTGCAAAAAAATACATAAAATTGTGTTTTGTACATATTGCGTGCTTTGTACATGTTGTTTTGACATTGTTGTAATTTTTTATTTTTTATTTTTTTCTCTCTGCTTTATTTTGGTAGACTACTTTTATTTTTATATTTTATTTCAATTTTTCCACCAACTTCCATTCCTCCTCTCCCTCTACTTCTTACCTCCATTCTAACTCACTCATCCTCTTCCTCTTATTCTCCTCTCCATCCCATTTTTCCCGTCATCCGTCATTTGTGAGAGAGAGCACGAGCCCCCACTCTAACTCGATGACATCGAGCTTAGCGTGGTCGAGCGACGACCGATGATCTCCCTAGCGAGATCCAGGAGGAAAAATACCTCCTGTTGTAGCTACCTCCACGGAGAGCTGCTCGAGCTCGGGCAACGCCGTACTCTCGAGCGGCGACCGGTGCTTTGTTGAGCACCTTCCCAAGCGACTACCTCCATCAATCTAAGGTATATCTCAAGATAAAAGATCTCTCCTTTCTCCTTTTCCTTTCCTTCTTCTTCTTCGTCTATTGTTCTTCTTTTTCTTTCTTTCTCTTTATATTTTCTCTCTCTTCACAACACCTCTATCCTTTCACCAAATGCAAAAATACTTGTGTTTCAACGGATAAAGCACCCATTCCAAAGTTAATGGTGAATTTTATTTAATTTTTCGCACTGATTTTGTCATCATAATCAATCATTTAAGTGTGCTAAACAAATTGAGAATAATCTTCTCTTGCAAACAGGGGCCTTCTTTTGGTGAAACCCACCGCCTCACTTGCTCTTCTTCTACTCTCTTCTTATTTTTCTTCTCACTCAACCACCACCACTTCATCACTACCTCGTCGCCGCTCTCCATTCGGTTCCTCCTCCAACAGCAGTCGTCCACCACTCCAACGCAAGCCACCAGCGGTTGCGGTAACCTGTCATCGTTCGTCTCTGTCCGCCGTACTACCTCTGCCCACGCTCAGGCCGCCCAGCCGCATCGCGCTGCCCGCCTGCGGCTGCAGCCCCCACTCCGCTCCACGCAGTGTTCCTCCTCGCACGCAGCCACGTGCACCCACAGCCGTCGCGCGCCCACGGCACCATTTCCATGCTATCTGCGCGCGCCCGTGCCCACACGCTCAACAACAGCCCACCTCGCCTCCCGCGCCCAGCTACACACGTCCGTATGGCATTCCCTCCGCAGCCACCTGTTGCTCCTCTTCAGGCGTGTGGATCGTCTGCTGTATCCCCACACCAGCAGACTCTGCTGCGGCCATGGGGAGCCGCTCGATCGTGATCGAGCGGTTCCCACGAATTCCCCCTGTGTATGGGACCGGATCAAAGGGAATTCGTGGGAACCGCTCGATCATGATCGAGCGGCTCCCCATAGCCGCAGCAGAGTCTGCTGGTGCGGGCTACAGCAGACAATCCGCCCCCCCCTCTTCAGCGCTCCACCCCGCGCACCGCCCCCCAGCCGCTCAGGCTAGGGATGAAAACGGATACGGATATATCCGAATATCCGCTTACCGTATTCGAAAAATTACCGGATACGGATATCCGTATCTGAATATTAATCGAATACGGATCAGATATTGATATAGATTATAAAAATTTTCCAGATACGGATACGGATATGGTAATGGCTTGAATATCCGGATTCAGATCCGGATATCCGAATACAATATTTAATATTTTTATATATATTAGTTAATTTAATATAAGCCACAACCATGTGTTATTATAGTAGTATTAGACATAATATAATACAATATGTTAATGATATTAATAAACTTCTGTTTGTTCGGGGATGAGCACGAACAACAGTTACGAAATCCTATCTCCTTTTTGCTTCCGATCAAGAACACATGTCACCTCAATGCTCCCTTTTATCATGATGCAACTTGTTTATATTTCATTGCTATTTTTTAAATTAGCAATGAACTTTGATAAAAATTCAATTCGTATTCTTATATAGTCTTTATCCGATCCATATTCGGATTTCATGTTTATTGGATCCATATTTTGATTTCACTATTTATTCGTTTCATATTTGGATTAGCTCTTAACTCGATCCGTATACGGATCCGATCTTTATTTGATCCGTATTCGGATTCGATATATATCCGATTCAGATTCGTATCCGTATTTTTACGAATATGATTTCCTTAATGCATATCCGAATCATATTCGGATCCGTATTCATATTCGATATAGATGAAGCGAATATGGATATGAAAATAGGCATATCTGATCCGTATCCGATCCGTTTTCATCCCTAGCTCAGGCACGCCCCGCGAGAGGTGGATTCCAAATCCTGTGGGGGGAGGAAGAAGGACCCTCCCATTGCATATTCAATTCTTCTAGATAATTTGCATCAATACCTCCCAATAGTTTAGGTAATTAAGAAAGTAATTTTTAGCACAACTTTTTTTTTGTTGAATTTCTATTTCTATATTACTCTAATACCCTTATGTTCATACTTTATTTTGAGCCACATGTTTAAATATTTTATTAAAATAAAAATAGTTTGTTGCTCATCATTTCATTGTCTACCATAATAGATATGATTTATAATTTTGTTACTTTGTATTGATTTACTAAAATTCAAAGATTGGAATTCAATGATATTTTACTTTTTTATGCTTTGAAAATTATACTGAGTCACTACTTGCTCCAAAAAAAATCTCAAAAATTCAGACTATGTACGTTTAGTTGTGCTTTAACAAATGTCCAAATTTCACCAAAACTGCGAGTGTTTTATTCCTGAAATAGTTCATAAAGTGAATTTTGTAATTGATTGTTAATTAGGCCACACATAATATTTTTCTGCAAACTCAAGTCTTCTGGATTGCATACTAAAATATCTATTTGAGATAATTTTGATTTGGTGTGATTTTTAGTTATGGATTTATTATGAATTAATTGCTCAGATTCACTCTGTTTCAGTAAAAAATCCATAAAAAACGAATTTCAACAGAAAATTCTAAAAAATGCAGTAGGTATAATTCATCATATTTGAATTTCTATTAAAATTTCATAATTTTTGCATATTGTTTGCAAAAAAATTACATAAAAATGCATAAAATCATGGGATTTTTACCCGACAGACCTTATAAACTTTGCCAATTGCCTCCACGACCTTTGAAACAACATAATTCTCCCATCGACCCTGTAAACTTACCAACTCTTACCCTATGAACCTTGTGGTTACTCTATTTGAAGCTCGCGAGGGTTCTTTGGGTAATTTATAGGGTCGATAGGGTAATTACGTTACGCAAAAGGTTGTGGAGGTGATTGGCAAAGTTTATAGGGTTTGCTGGGTAAAAATTCTTAAAAACATTCATTTTTCATTGTTGCATTTTAACTCCAAAAATTTCAAAAAAAAATATTTTTCATGCATCATAGTATTAGATATACATAAAAAATAGGGATATTTACACCGAAGACCTCCAATAATGTTCCGTTTTACATCCATAACCTTCTGTTAGTTTGATTCATTAACTTAACCATACAAGTGAGTTAATCTAACCTATCCACTTTTGAACGGCTAGGATTAATCAAAAGTAACAAATAAAAGAAAAAAATTGCAAAGGTGGCGGGACTTACTGGACGTAGTGGGTCGGATATGGTAAATGTGAAAACGAATATGGTAACGAATAGTGTTGGTTGAAGGGGGTTGGTTGCAGGCTTTCTGGAACGGGAGGGGCACGGGAGGCTTCAAGGCAGCGCCGGGGGAGGGGTGCGGGATTGCGGGCGCGCAGGGGGTGGGGGGAGGCCTAGAGCTTGCGGGCACGCGACGGGGGAGTGGGGGTGAGGGGTTTGTCTGGAGCTTGTGGGTGTGGGGGGTGCCTGGAGCGCTGGGGTGGGGTTATGCCTGGAGCTTTGCCGGCATGCAGGGGAGGGGGGGCCCGTCGGGGGAGGGGTGCGGGATTGTGGGTGCGCGGATGCTGGGGGGAGGCCTGGAGCTTGCGGCACGCAGCGGCGGGTGGGGGTGGGGGGGTTTGTCTGGAGCTTGCGATGCAGCGGGGTGTGGGGGGTGCCTGGAGCACGGGGGAGAGGGTGCGGGATTGTGGGCGCGCGAGGGGTTCCTGGAGCACGGGGGGATGCCTGGCAGAGGTGCGGGGAGGGGACGGGAGGCTGGAGCTCGCTTGCAGGAGGTGGAGGCGCGGATGGAACTCGCTGAGGAGAGGGGGGTTCTGGAGCTCGCGAGCTAGGGGCACAGATGGAGCTCACCGGAAGGAGGGGGGAGGCCTGGAGCTTGCGGCACGAAGCACGACGGGTGGGGGTGCCTGGAGCACGGGGGAGGGGGTGCGGTTTTGCGGGCGCGAAAGAGGGGTTCCTGGAGAACGGGGGGATGCCTGGCGGAGGTGCAGGAAGGGGGCGGGCAGCTGGAGCTCGCTTGCAGGAGGCAGAGGCGTGGATGGAACTCGCTGCGCAAGCTGGGGGCGGGGACGTGGGCGGAGCTTGCTAGCGGGCGAGGGGGGTGATGGAGCTCGTGAGGTGGGGGCAGAGGCACAGGGCAGAGCAGGGCAGTTTGTGGGGACGAGCGGGAGAGAGTGGACAACTTTTGTGGGAGAGGAGGACATGATTTTATTTGATCTAAAGAATGGCATGATGTTATAAATATGATATTTTTGGAAGGGTAAAATGGTCAATATATTATTTTTCCTGTCAAAGTTAACTGAGAATCAAAGCAGAACTTGACACAGGGTTATGCCATGTAAATGTTAAGCATTATTTGGGTTTATGGATGTAATTCGTGATTACAGAGGGTTTCCGGGGTAATTACGAAACTACTCAGGGTTATGGGTGTAAATATCCCTAAAAAATAATATTTGCCTAATTTGATCTTATTTTGAATTAAAAAATAATTAGGCTAAGTTTCTTGTTTCTCTTAAGAATTTAATTCATTTGCTTTGCATTGTCTTTCATATTGCATTAAAAAATACCAAAAATATTCTTTGAAACCCATGCATTAAGTGATCTGAATTGAAACCTAAGTTGTTTCATTGTCCCCTTGAGTCGACCCTGAGGCTTGTCTAGGTTATAAATACATAAAATCACACTTGATTCAATTGATTGATTTACTTATTTGTGTGGTTATTTTTTATTGATCACGATTGCTCGACTACAACAATTCGATACAACTAATTGGGGTAATTCTGGGTTTGTCAATGATATATGTTTTTGTTAAGCATATGATCGATGTCAACTCCTAATGACTGAATGAGAAATTTAATAATAAAACTCTGAAGAAGATAGTCTGGATATTATCTAAAACTTCACGTTTATTCTAGGTCTACCGGTATTCAGGATGTACGGGTATTAGGAATACTCGAGGATAATGTATAGTAAATGATTATATAATCATGACACTTCCATTCTGAGGGAGTGATAAAACATGTTTGGATTTTAGTGAATCCTCTCAATAGATTAGTAATACATTCTTAGTCCAAATGTTGGACATTGATCTGAATGTGATTCAGATGCAATGATAAGATTATATTTACAGTTTGATTTAATCAAACATCTTTGAGAGTTCCCTAAGATCCGGATTTGAGATATGATCTCAATCGAAGTCATTATACATTGGATGTACAATCGCCATGTCCTTATCTCCAAGTATCCACGGAGAAAGAAAATTGTTCTTGAAAGAGTTCAAGAATAATTTAATTATTGATAATGTATTTGAGAACTAGGAAACTGATAATTAGATGTGATTTAGTTATCATAAATAATGTGAATATTATTCGTATTACTTGGGTACATGAGAATAGTCATCTAAGATAATTAAATATGATTTAATTATCAAAAATATGATTAATGTGGATGTCACTATCCATAATAATCATAAATATTATAAATGTGATTTATAATATGTTGGAGAGATTTAATTGTAAATAGTATTTACGAATTAATTGTTGATGTGAATTGGATTCACATTGAACAAATAATTGTAAATGCACTTTACAATTTATATTAGATGTATTAATATGATTCATAATTGTCAATGGCATAATTGAAACTATCACAAAATAATTTGGATTATTTTGGTGAATGATTATGCAACGAAATTTGTTGCACGTGTGGATTATTTTGTTCAGATATGAGATCTCACAAAATTGGAATGAGAGAGCGACCTTCCATATATAGAGGGTGGACGGCCACATTGAGTCATCTTTCAATGTGATCCTCCACTTTATGAAAGGAATGAGGCTTGCTTTCCTTTCATTCATTTTACATGTTGATTGATTTATTTTAAATTGATTATTTTTCATTGTAATTTTATGCAATAAAATCATGGTCATTGATTGAAAGCACAAAATAATCTACACCATTGATTCTGTGTGTACATGGATTGAGATCCATGGGCATCTAATATGTTATAAAACAAAGGTTAGACCTAACTCTTTCTTTACAACAACAATTTCAAGAGCAATAACTCTCAATATTCTCATACACGTCCTCTCTCTCTCTCTCTCAATATTGTGGGTATCCACCTTATTGACCTAGAGAGCCTCGTAGTCGTCGCAGCATTGTTGTGTTGTTGGATCGACTGCTCGTGGATCTTGGCCTTCATTGGTGCATCTTTTCCCGAGGAAGGCCATCAATTTCGTGAGATAAATCAAGAGACTCTACGCTCAGATCTTAAACTCAGGTTGCGGGAAGCACTCGTTTCATACACACGCTCGTAAGTGCATCCTTCGTCGGATCAGACTTGAGACATGAAGTCTCTTTGCTTAAAGACATATGTAATAGCAAACATGCTTCAAAAGGTAACTCTATTACTCATTTGTGATCTTGATGAAACTATTTGAGAAGTGTTCTCATATCATGTGGTTTTATCTATTTAAAAAATTTAATTTCTACTGTCCCTAGCAAATAGTATGACTAATCGCTCTTGATCGCATGTGATGTGTGAAGGATATGGAATAATCCTCAAGCACATCACGGAAGCGTGGGGATCGTATCATATACGATCAAGAACGACTAGTCGCACTAGTTGTTCGATGCAGCGAAATTTAAAATTTTCATTCGATAAAATCACATGATCCAAGAACAATTCTTGAATCGTTTCATCTAACCACATAGATAAATGAATACCTCTTGTAGCGTGGTTGCGATCAAGCCTCTAAAAGAAGAGACCTTCTATCTCAAATCTTATCTTTGGAGAAGACGGGGATGGACCGCATGCTTCTTGCAATCCAACATGTTGTTCCAAGCCAAGAACTCCTGATCTCGTCACACGAGATCGTGCGTTTTCTTCTTGTTCGAAGCACACCAAAGAAGACGGAGAACCAAGCATGGTCGAAGCGACGACACGACGTTGATGTGACGACGGTGGAGTTTCTCTCTAGGGTTTGGATGGACGGCCACCAAAAGTATAGAGAGAGAGTAGGCGTGAGAATGGAGAGAGAGAGAGCCTCTTGGAATATGAGGATGCTGTAACATGAAGAGAATGGGGTGCCTCTTCTTATATAGTACTTTAGGAGTCCATGGATTACAATCCATGGACTACATAAAATCAATCGACGAGATTGATTTGTGCTTCTTTCAATGGCCAAGATTTTGTTGTTAAAAAACCAACAACAATTAATTAAATTTATATTAAATATATATTGATAAATCAATGTAAATTAATCTTAAAATTAAATCAATTTCATATGAAGATCAAGGAGTGGAGATTTCATCAACCCATGATAATAGGGGGGCATCCTTTCCTTGTAGGAGTTGGTGGTCGTCCACCCATATATCATGGAAGATGTAAACTCATGCAATCTCATGAGATTGCATCATTCCTTGAAAATCTCCAAGATTTACAACAACACTTGTTGTAAATTATTCAACAAAAATAATTCATAATTATTTTGTGAATATTGCAATCTTGCCATTGGAAATTTGTGAATCACATTCACAACCCAAAATAATATGTGATTTACATTTTCAATTAATTATCTAATGTGAATCCAATTCACACCAATAATTAATCAACAAATATAAATCATAATAAGCCATCTCTAATACATTATAAGTCACATTTATATTATATTATGAATAATTTGGATATTTATATCCACATTATTCTTATCCATAATAATTAAATCACATTTATTTATATTGGATCGTTATTCTCATGCATCCAAATAATGTGAATCAAATTAACATTATCCATGATAATTAAATCACATTTAATTATCTATTGCTCAATGCTTGGATATAATTCAGCTATGGCATTATTCTTGAACCCTTTCAAGAATAATGCGCTTTCTCCGCAGATACTTGGAGATAAGGACATAACGATTGTATGTTCCACGTATAGTGACTTGGATATTGATATGATATCTCAAATCCAGTTCTCATGGACCTCTCATAGATGCTTGATTGAATCAAGACCGTAAATCTAATCTTCTCATTGTATCTGAATCTCATTCAGATCAATGTCCAACACTTGGAACAAGATCAGATTACTTTTCTATTGAGAGGAGTCACTAAAATCCAAACCTATTTTATCACTCCCTCGGAATGGAAGCGTCATGGTTATACAATCATTTATGATCACATCACCCTCAGGTATTCATAATACTTGTACATCCTGTATACTGGAAGACCTATGATAAACCCAAAGATAAAGATCAATTTAATACTGTCATCTTCAGGGTTTTATCAACAAGTTTTTCAATCTTGGCCATCGGGAGTTAGTATCGATCATATGCTTTCAAAAAGAATATATCATACCTACAAATTCTTGTCATGCTTCCAAAGCACGACGACCATGCATGGAATTTGATCGGTCTCAATACCTCATGAGTGAGCTCATGTCTTCCGGTTCAGAAGTGAATCTGTATGATCCATATGCCCTCATATGCACACTAGCTCGTTGGTGTATAGACCTTGGTTAGGTCATCAACCTATTGGTCTACCAAATATACACACTTAGACATATAGTAACACATATGTCTTCGGTCAGAGGATGTGTGCTCATATCGTGACAGTATACGATATAGGACTTTGGTTATCTCAATCTCGTTAAGTCAGCTCTTTGACCTTACTAATCCGACACCTCGAAAACTCTTTTCCCATACATAGGACCTGCATAAAGTGGTTGGTCAGATATTAGCCTAATGAGAAATGATTGTCATATCCTACTCAGGTTGGAGATCATCTCTTAACAATCATTTGATGGTGCTTGATGAGTCCTCTATCTAACTCCTTAGATATTCATTCAAGCACCAGCATCTATGATTCAATTATTGAATCAATAGTTGTATGATCATTAAGATGGCCATGGTACATAACCCTAATTGTACAGAGGTACCTTATAGTGCATTCATTCATTTAATCTAAGAAAGGGAGTGAAAAGAATCAATAACTTTTATTGATAAATCAAACATTACATTAACATTTATTGTAGAAATGGTTCGCCTCGGGGTCACATGGCTAACAATCTACCACTAGCCCTCAGAACCATTCAGGTGCAATCCTTAAACCCATATTCATTACATGCTGGTCGAAAATCTTCTGTGTCAAAGGTTTGGTAAGAGGATCAGCGACGATATCGGCAGAGGCCACCTTGGTGATAACGAAATCACCGTGCTTTTGAATCTCCCGAATGATGTGGTATTTCCTTTCCACGTGCTTGCTCTTTTGATGCCATTTGGGTTCCTTCGCCTGGGCAATGGCTCTCATGTTATCGCAGAGTAACGTGATGGGAGTATCAGAGGAAACTACGCCAAGTTCCATGATGAATTTGCGCAACCACATCGCCTCCTTTACAGCATCCGATGCAGCAATGTATTCGACTTCTGTTGTTGAATCTGTTGTACTTTCCTGCTTCTTGCTGCTCCAGCTCACAACACCACCGTTTAACGGGAACACAAACTCTGCTTTCGACTTTCGATCATCTGTATCCGATTGAAAATATGAATCTGTATATCCTAAAACTTGAAGATCACCTTCTCCATAGACCAAGATGTAATCTTGCGTCCGCCTTAGATATTTGAAAATGTTCTTTACTGCATTACAGTGTTGTTCTCCATAGCAGGATTGATAACAACTTACCACTACCACTACATGACAGATATCTAACCTAGTACACATCATGGCGTACATTAAGCTTCCTACGGCTGATGCATATGGGCATCCAGCAATGGCTTTCTTTTCCTTAACAGTTTGTGGAGCCATCCCTTTAGACAGATGGATACCATGTCCTATGAGGAGGAAACCTTTCTTGGAACTATCCATACGAAATCGTTCAAGAATCTTCTTAATGTACCCATGTGGCGACAATCCCAATATCCTCCCTCTTTTCTCAGTTTCTGAACAGCTTCAGACCCAAGATGTAGGATGCTTCTCCAAGATCTTTCATCTCAAAGGTGTGGGACAACCAAATCTTGACAATGGTCATCATCCCTGTATCATTCCCAATGATAAGGATGTCATCTACATAAAGTATGATGAACACAATGGTGCTCCCATTATGTTTCTTGTACACGCATGATTCATCAGGATTCTGCACAAAATCATAACTCTTTATGGTTTCGTTAAATCTGATGTTCCAGCTATGAGAAGCTTGTTTGAGCCCATAGATGTATTTCTTTAGCTTGCATACTTTACCTTCCTCAATTATGAAGCCCTAGGGCTACTCCATATAGATATTCTCTTTGAGGTATCCATTGAGGAAAGTCATCTTGATGTCCATCTGCCAGATGTCGTAGTCAAGAGATGCAGCTATATCTAACAGTGTCCTAATGGACTTAAGCATAGCCATAGGAGAGAACGTCTCATCGTTGTCGATGCCTTCTCTCTGTGTGTAGCCTTTGGCTATGAGTCGTGCCTTGAAAGTCTCTACTTTCCCATCAGGTCCCCTCTTTCTCTTGAAGATTCATTTACACCCAACGGGTTTTACCCCTTTAGGTGGATCCTCTATGGTCTATACACCATTCTTATGCATGGAGTGAATCTCAGACTTCAATGCTAGCATCCATCTATCCATGTCATGATCCATGAGTGCTTCATCATATGAAGCAGGATTATTGTCAGATTCACCTGACACAAGGAATCCATACCTTTCAGGTGGTGCAACCACCCTCGAACTCCTTCGAAGAGGTATGGGTGTTTCATCTTCGTTTATCTATTCAGTTTTTGGTTCAGGAAGTTCAGAATCCTCAGAGGGTTTAATGAGTTCCTCCACTTCAATTTTGTCTTGACCCTTAAGGAAGTCATTCTCCATAAATTTTACAACTCTAGAGTTGAAAACCTTCTGAGTCTCATGGTCATAAAGTTGGTCCAATACCATCTTTAAGAGACCCAATGAAGTAACACTCATGAGAGCGAGATTCTAGCTTACTTGCATCCACGTTCTTCGCACGGACCAAGCAACCCCAAACCCTCAAATGATTAACACTAGGTTTGATTCTATACCAGAGCTCATGAGGAGTCTTAGGTATAGACTTGCTAGGAATCTTATTCAGGATATATATTGCAGTCTCCACTGCATATCCCCAGAAACTAAGTGGTAAATGTGCTTTGTTCATCATTGAGCGGACCATATTCATGATAGTCCTGTTGCGTCTTTCAGCAACACCATTAATTTTGGGGATTCCAGGACGAGTGAGATTGGAGATAATTCCATTCTCTTTAAGGTATTCCTTGAATTCATCTGAGAGGTACTCTCCACCTCAGTCAGACTGAACCCATTTAATCTTCTTATCGGTTTGGTTCTCAACCAAAGCGTTGAACTCTTTGAACTTTTCAAAAGTTTCAGATTTATGATGTAATAGGAAGATAAACTCGTATCGTGAATGGTCATTAATAAACGTCAAATAATATCGATATCTATTTCGAGTCGTAGTACTAAAGGGACCACATACATCGGTATGTATTAGGTCAAGAATGCATTCACATCGTGTAACTTTGTTACGAAAAGGCATCCTAATCATTTTACCTCGAATACGATGTTCACAGTAGGTAAAGATTGAACCTGTAGAAAATCTAAGGGTCCATCTTTTATCAAACTATTGATCTTATCAATAGACAAATGACCAAGCCTGTGATGCCAAATCATGTTTGAATGATTTCCATCCTCCCTGGATCTTAGAGTTTTTATTAGTGGTAATAGCATTCATGACATGTTCATCAATGCACTATTTGTAGTGTCCACCAGAAGTAAAGACACCACTTGTAATATGCTTATCATAACGATTTATGACTAGTTTATTATAGAAAAGGAATGAATATCTACTTCTAACAAGCTTAGATACATATATTAAATTCCTCCTGACTTTAGGTACATAAAGATACTCTCTAAGTACTAGGACTCTTCCACTAGATAATGATAGTCGGCTGGTCTCGATGGCGACTGCTGCAACACTTGCATCAAATCCCATCTGGATGATTATCTCCCCTTCGTCGAGATTCTTAGTTTCCTGAAATAGATGCAACAAATTGCATACATGTACATAAGCACCAGAATTAACAATCCAACTTCCTTATCGTCCAACGAGAAAGTTAGTTTCAATGATGAAAGTATCTGTAGGGGCTTTACCTTTGTCGGTAGACTTCAGGTATTCCGGGCAGTTACGCCTCCAGTATCCCAGCTTCTTGCAGTGGTGACAAACATCGGTTTTCTTTGATGTTATCATCGTGGATGCATTGGAAGATGAGCCAATGCCTTGACTCTTCTTCTTTCTCTTCTGGATTGGGCCCTTTCTAGAACCTTGCTTCAGACCGCATTTTCCTTTGACTTGTGCAATCATTGCACTGCTAGAGGGTCCATCCTTCCTCATTATGTCTTCAGCAGACTTTAATGCAGTCAATAGCACAACATTAGTAAAATCAACTTTGCTCATGTGGAATGTGACAACAAAGTTGTTGAAAGACTTAGGAAGTGACAGCAGAATGAAGTCAGCTTGCATGACTGCATCCATATCGGCTCCTAGGGTTTCCAATTCAGAAAGGTAACCAAACATTTTGAGTACATGCTCTCTGAAAGAGGTCCCCTCCTACATCTTGAAGTGAATAATATCTCTCATTATATTATAACGTTGTGTGCGGTTTACGTCACTGAACATTTCCCTCAAATCCGTCATAATACCATACCAAGTAGTCATTTCCACATGTTGCTTCTGCAGCAGATTGGATATTGAGCCCAGAATGTAGAACCTCGCCAGATTATGATCTTCATCATATTTTTCATTATATTTGATTTCCTCCAGAATCTTTGGGTCTGTGTATAATTTCTTTGACAACACATAAGATATACGCTCATCCGAAAGAACAAGATCCAAATTTCGGATCTAACCCGAACAATTTGGTCCGGTCAATTGATTGACCATCAGAAGCCTGTTGAGTGGGTTCATGGACTTCATTTTCAAAAATTAAGAATGCACAATATTAGACCATATAAATAATTATATATTCAATAAAAAAATTGATTAAGGAATTTCTAATCTAATTAGTATTGCTTTTTAAACTTTGAAAGTTCACTCCCTTAATCACTTTCAAAGCAAGAGATATACTTACCTTTATATCTTTAGCAAGAATTGGGATCTCCTCTTTACCTTTATCACATCTCAATAATATGAGAAACTGTAACTCCAATAAAGAGAAGCGGGAACACATTCCGCCTTACAAGTCCAACTTGCATTTCCCAATTCGGTCTTTAACACATGGGTCCACCATCTCTAAGGTGATGTTGACCCATCATTCATCAAACCAACCGTCAAAAGGATTAGAACTCGCTATGTGCAATCCAATATCGCCCCAATAATATGAGGATCCGATATTAGGGTCACTACGCATACGGCCTTACTCTTTCGAGAAGCAAAAAGCTCGATCCATATGCACTTCTATACAGGAGCAGTCACTTTGGACATGCGTCTCCTACATAAAATCATGTTGAGACAGGATTTCTGAGGAGTGGTAATTATTAATGGATATGAAGTTATCGTTGTGATTCCCTAAATTCCCGGCTCAAACAAATAATTTTTTTTCTCAAGCTACAAAATAATTACAAGAATAATGAAGCGAGAGAAATTTTTTGGTACTTATTTACCTATATAGAAACATGATCGAACTCAGGGAGGCTACAATTCCCGAGCGTTATTCAAATGATCAAAAATCAATTAAGAAAAAAAGGAATCTCAATGGCAAACTATCTTGGTTTTTTTGTGATTTTTTTGTCTTTTTTTATTATTTCTATTTTTTATTTTTTGATTTTCAAATTTTTAATGATTTTGATTTGCGATTTTTAAATTTTTCAAAAATAAGGAACATTATGCACAAGGGACGAAATACGCATACCGCACTCTTTTTGTATTTTTCAATTATATCAAAAATGCTCAGAAAAATCCAAAGAAAATATTTTTGGGTTTTAAAGCTTTGAAATGTGTTTGGGAATTTTGGAGGATTTTCAAATGTTTTTGTATTTTTCTAAAAATCAAACAGTGGCTAAAATGATAAACAATGCACTGCTTGGAGTAATTTGCAACTTAAAAATATTTTAAGCTCAAAACTCCTGGAAATTATTTTTACGCTAAAACATAGACAAATATCTACAAACAAGAACTAAAATCACATTTTATTTTTTTTAGAATTTTTATAATTTTTCTAAGATTTTTAATATTTTTTAATTTTTTAGGTTTTGAAAATAATTAATGTATAAAATTTTCAGATAAATTAGAAGACAATGAAATACACTTAATCTTTTTTTTGGAATTTTTAGAGCGATATTCAAATTTTTATGAATTTTTGAATTTCAGGAAGAGAAAATGACACAGCTTTTTATTTTTTTAATGAAATCAATGGAACATAAAATGCAATGAAAATTTTATGTTGGAAAGATACACACATCAGGAGCATAGCATGATTTTTTCAAAATTTGTTGAGCAAGAAAAATATTTATTTCAATAAGAAAAGCAAGAAAAATAAAGGTTTGGAATTCAGGGACTAGTTTGCAAATAGTTATTGTTTTCACAAAAAAAATTAACAAAAATAACATGCGAGTGAAATCTCGCAATTTACCTAGTAAATGCGTGCCAAGCATGTGATCTAGTTTTGGAATAGGACTTCTTTGTAATTTTCAAAACTTACGAGGATGTGACTCTAAATTCTCCAATTTTTTATATTAAAACTCCTAGGGTTCCATGTTCTTCACGCAAGCGGGTGGACTGCGACGGATTCTTCACGCAAGCGGGTGGACTGCGACGGATTCGGCATCTTCGAGTTGATGGCGTTGGTTCTAGGCGACCGTCTGTGGTGCTAGAAGGTCGACGAGAAGTGCTACGCGAGGAGCGGTGGCGTCGGTCGTTGTGGGCATAGATGGCAAGGGCGCGGAGATGCTGGGCGACACACGCCCAGCTCGGTGGAGGGTTGCGATGGCATCAGCCCGATGCTCTGTGAAAGTCGACGGAGATCGTCCCCTCCCTGCGCAGGGGTGTTGGTGGCTGGCGTACGACAGGAGGGAGGAGGAGGAGATGGCGGCGGCCGCAGCAGGAGCATGGGGTGTTGGCGCGGGGCTGAGACGGGCGGTAGATCGCAGTGGGGCGGCGGGTGACCGTGGTGCTGCTCCTCTCCAGGAGCGGCTGGCTTTTTATTTTTTTTATTTTTTTTGTAAAATAGAATTTAAATAAAAAAATCCTTTTTTATTTTTTAGAATAGAACAGATCGCGATGGAATCGGATCTCCGACCATCGTGCGTGGTCAGAGGTGAGAGATCTTGCGATGTAGAAAAGAATGCGTAGAGATCGAGAAAGTGAGATGAAAAATCAGAATCGAAGGTGGAAAAATTTCATGATGGATTATAAGATCTAGATAAAAAAATGACAAAGAAATAAAAATGCGAAAAAATAAAACTACAATTAATCTAGGATAAAAATAAGAGAAAATGATGTGGATCTCACCTTAGGAGCGGAAAAGATCGTGATGTTCTCGATGAAGGCTGACTCGCTGTCACCGGACGGCTCGGAGGCTAGGCACCTCTCTGCGACAAGATATCTCTTGGAGAAAAGGCTCCTCTCACCAAAGATTGATCTAGTTGAAATGAGGGAGAATGAGCCATATAAATAGAAAAGATAAGAATGAAATTCAAAAAATTGAAATGAGATAAAGAGAGAAGTAAAAAAATGAAATGAGATAGAGATGAGAAAGAGATTAATGTTAAAATTATTTACAAAAAATAATTTTTTATATTTTCATCACTTAATTAAATTGAATAAAAAATGTTAATTTTTTATATTTTTGTGGTGGTTATTTAAGAATAGCAACTATATACATATACTATATACATATGGTACATTATCTACATAGTTAAATAAGGAAATTGTTTTTTTATTTTAGATTTTCTTATTTTTGTTTTAAATAATTAGTACAAATATTTACAAATATTTACAAATACAATATGTTCAAATAAATGGTAAAATTGCACAAACACCCCAGAAAGCTGATTTTTCAACCGTAACTCCAAAAATTATGAAATCACAACCATTTTAAAGATAATTTAATTTTAATCAATAGAAGTGAGTTTGGTTCAATTTGAGTTCATATAGAGCTGGAATTGATCTTTCAATTATCGCTTAGTGGCTTTTTCCAAATGTGGTTGTCTTTATTCTGTACATGATTTTATTTTGCAAATATTTTTATTAAATATAAAACATTTTTATTTACAACTTTTATTTTGAAAATTATCTTGTTTGAGGTCAATTTATATAAAAATAAAATAGTGTAAGTATACAAATATACACAGCACACTTTTTTTGGATTTTTCTAATTAAGGACCTTTTCTCCCCCTACTTTATTCATGGTCGATCAGGTCAACTCTTGACCTTCTCTCTAGGTTCGGGTCAGCCGATATCTATTACATATATACAGTCTTCCTTTATTTCTTTTCTTTATTTTTCCTTTCTTTCTTTATTTATTTATTTTAGGTTAAATGGTAATAAGTGTACAATATTTACTCACAGATGCAAGTAAGTAAGAATATGGAGATCGTATTATATACAGGTGTTTTATAAGAGATTTTAAGCTAATATAAATGAATAAAGATGATGAAATGTAGATTCAACAAATCCCTGGTGACGGAACCCTTCGCCTTGACAGGAGACCATGGATGTCACTTATGTGATCCTCCACCTCATATTCAAATTAAAATTAATTATCATAAATCGCATTCACATAATTAATTCTTCTAAGGAAAATACACATCTATTCATAATAGAGTGTTTTTAGTTGGATATAATTCATTTAATCATATTAAATCAATTATCAATCTAATTAAATCAACAAACTTGATTTTTAATTGAAAATGTGGTATTATCTCAAAGTACGTATTAATTCGAATTATAATAATTAGAAAATACATCATGATTTCTCCAGCATTATCCCTTCCCTACCCGCTGTCATGGCCAGTACCGACGGGAGTGGGATAGATCGCACACGGTGCAACCTGCTACCCCAACGCTCCCCGACTAGACACCATATCCGCCTCGGGTTAGGATAATGTCGAATTGACCATTATGTAATTGAGATAATAATCGATTTTTCAGTCGAAGTTATACCATATAGTAATAATAAAAATAATTTTGATTATAAGGAAATTTGCTAAACAAATTCCCAATCCTATTCAAGTAAGTTTGTTTGTTGGAAATGAGATCATGTAACCAATTTATGATCTAGATCATATCTAATCAATTATTGGTTAAGACAATGTCATTTAAGAAAATAATTATCAATCAAATATTTCTCAAATATTTAGGCATAATTATTCCAGGATATTAGCCATTAATTTCACTAATTGATTAAATGACAATCACAAGGTTATTGATTAGGAATGTAATTTCCAGCTGTGACCCCCACTTACTACAATTAGCATATCTAAATCAATTTAAATCCAAAACAAGCAAAATAAGTTTCCAAAGTTTGCTAATTTGATTTACAATAGAACTCAAGTGACTAACATGCATTGCTAGGTATTTCAAAATAGTAACTAACCCCTTAATTATGTCAAGACTCACCATCCCCGGAACAGTGGACTCATGTTCATTAAAATGATGATAACTTGAGCAATCGGATTCCAAATCACGCAAACTCAAATCCCATAGTTTACTTTTTTAATGAGAAACATAATACAAGTGATTAATTTCTGTTTAAACATTTTAAGCAGGGCCGAAATTATTCACTAAATGGAGATGCGAAAAATGAAATGTGATAACACTTTTGTAAAACCTAACGAACCAAAGTCTTCTTAGGTTTATGGATCGCATCAAAAACCTTCGACCTAAGGCTCTGATACCAGTTGAAGGATATGGAATAATCCTCAAGCGTATCACGGAAGCATGTGGATCGTATCGTATACGATCAAGAACGACTAGTCGTACTAGTTGTTCGATGCAGCGGAATTTAAAATTTTCATTCGATGAAACCACATGATCCAAGAACACTTCTTGAATCATTTCATCTAACCACATAGATAAAGAAATACCTCTTGTAGCGTGTCTGTGATCAAGCCTCTAAAAGAAGATACCTCATGTCTCAAGTCTGATCATTGGAGAAGACGCTTGCGAGCGCGGGGATGAATAGCGTGCCTCTCACAATCCTAGTGGTTGCTCCAAGCCAAGAACTCCTGATCTCGTCACACGAGATCATACGTCTTCTTCGTGAGCGAAGCACACCAAATAAGACAGAGAACCAAGCGAGATCAAAGCGACTGCACGACGGTGATGCGATGATGACGGAGTCTCTCTCTAGGGTTTGGATGGACTCCACCAAAAGGAGAGTGAGAGAGAGAGTAGGCATGAGAATGGAGAGAGAGAGCCTCTTGCAATATGAGGATGTTGTAACATGAAGAGCATGTGGTGCCTCTTCTTATATAATACTTTGGGAGTATGTGGATCACAATCCATGAACTACATAAAATCAATGGATTAGATTGATTTGTGCTTCTTTCAACGGCCAAGATTTTGTTGTTAAAAAACTAATAATAATTAATTTAATTTAGATTAAATATATATATTGATAATAAATAAAAATTTGTCCTAAAATTAAATCAATCTCATATGGTGATCAAGGAGTGGACATTTCATCAACCCATGATAATAGGGGGGGCAACCACGCTTTCCTTATAGAAGTTGGTGGTCGTCCACCCATATCTCATGGGAGATGTAATCTCATGCAATCTCATGAGATTGCATCATTCCTTGAAAATCTCCAAGATTTATAACAACACTTGTTGTAAATTATTCAACAAAAATAATTCATAATTATTTTGTGAATATTGCAATCTTTCCATTGGAAATTGTGAATCACATTCACAACCCAAAATAATATGTGATTTACATTTTTAATTAATTATCCAATATGAATCCAATTTACATTAATAACTAATCAACAAATATAAATCATAATAATCTCTATAGTTCATTATAAATCACATTTATAATATATTATGAATAATTTGGATATTGATATCCACATCATTTTATACATAATAATTAAATCATATTTAATTATATTGGATCATCGTTCTTATGCATCCAAATAATTTGAATCAAATTCACATTATCCATGATAATTAAATCGCATTTAATTATCCATTTCTCAATACTTGAATATAATTCAACTATGGAATTATTCTTGAACCCTTTCAAGAATAATTCGTTTTCTCTGCAGATACTTGGAGATAAGGATAGGGCGATTGTATGTTCCATGTATAGTGACTTGGATATTGAGATAATATCTCAAATCCAGATCTCATGGACCTCTCATAGATGCTTGATTGAATCAAGACCGTAAATCTAATCTTCTCATTGCATATGAATCTCATTCAGATCAATGTCCAACACTTGGACCAAGATCAGATTACTTCTCTATTGAGAGGAGTAACTAAAATCCAAACCTGTTTCATCACTCCCTCGGAATGGAAGCGTCATGGTTATACAATCATTTATAATCACATCACCCTCAGGTAATCCTAATACCTGTACATCCTTCTTAGTGGAAGACCTATGATAAATCTGAAGATAAAGATCAATTTAACACTGTCATCTTCAGGGTTTTATCAACAAGTTTCTCAATCTTGATCATTGGGAGTTGGTATCGATCATATGCTTTCACAAAGCATATATCATACCTACAAATCTTGTCATGCTTCAAAAGCACGACGACCATGCATGGAATTTGATCGGTCCCAGTACCTCATGAGTGAGCTCATATCTTTCGGTTCACAAGTGAATCTGTATTGACCCCTTTGACAGATCGTATCACTCATATGCACACCCGCTCGCCAGTGTATAGACCTTGGTTAGGTCATCAACCTATTGGTCTGCCAAATGTACACAATTAGACATATAGTAACACATTTGTCTCCGGTCAGAGGATGTATGCCCATATCATGATAGTATACGATATAGGACTTTGGTTATGTCGATCTCATTAAGTCAACTCTTTGACCTAACTAATCTGACACTTCTGAAACTCGTTTCCCATGTAGAGGACATGCATCAAGAGGTCGATCAGATATCAGCCTAATGAGAAAGGATTGCCATCTCCTACTCAGGCTGGAGATCATCTCTTAACAATCATTTGACAGTGCTTGATAATTCCTCTATCTAACTCCTTAGATATTCATCCAAGCACCAGCCTCTATGATTCAATTATTGAATCAACAATGTATGATCATTAAGATGACCATGGTACATAACTCTAATTGTACAGAGGGACCTTATAGTGCATTCATTCATTTAATCTATGAAAGGGAGTGAAAAGAATCAATAACTTTTATTGATAATTCAAATATTACAATAACATTTATTGTAGGAATAGTTTGCCTCGGGATCACATGGCTAACAATGTGATCTTCATCCTTTCGTGATGCACTAAGGTGCAAACCCTCTCTTTCAAGTGATATGGGATCCTTGGTCAAAGGTCTTGTATCTGATCCAAACCTTAAGTGAACAAGGTTTTGTATATCGGATGCGCGGGAACTCATAGTTTGTGTATGAGATGCATGTTTTGAATTATTTTTTGCTAAAATGAAAATCTACTATTTATGCATTATTTAGACAATTTTTTTTGGTAATAAAATGTGTTTAGAATGTCTAAATATGTCTCCATAATAGTAGACAATTGTTGGCACCAAAGGTGCATAAATTAAAATTCAAAAGTTCATACAATGTCATTGTCTTTCATATATTTACGGATCTGTAGCAAATTAATTTTTGGATACTATTTTTCCATCATGAAATATGAAATAAACACTTTAATTAAGTATAGAATTAAACTGACAAACCGCTCAAATTTATGTAGTGTGAATCCAACTCTGTTTGCCCTAGATATTCTATATTTTGTGGAGATGGGTTGGATGATGATTGGATGATTGTTTTATGACAAAATCCTAGTTTAACCTACACTAACTGTTATTCAAATTTTACATGTAAATTATGTTTGCTTTATATGACTGGAAAGTTATTATCTTTAAAATATTTTAAGATGCTTAAGATTTCTGAGTGAATACTATATATGTATAATGTCGGTCACCAAGAGCATCTGATTGATAAAACCTCTTAGTACAATTTGTACTAATTGTGTTGTCTTGAATTGATTTGGTGATGGTGTTTAGGTCGTGGATGTGCTAACGGTTTACTTAATTAGCATCATGCACTGTAGTGGAGCGCTTCATGTTAGCATTATCTATCCGACCTGACTTCATATGTTTCAAGGATGGGTAGCATGAGAAGTCTCTACTTACTTTAAACAACTAATTGGAATAATGCAATTCTACAACGTGAGAGGTACATACTATACAATAATATCAAGTAAACCCTAATTGTTTGTTGGTTGAACTGGATTTTTAGTTAAATTAATATGGTTAACTTAATTAGATCCAAATAATATAAACAGTCTATTATAAATAGAGATGTGATTCCCTTGGAAGAATCAATCGTAATGAATGTGATTCATAATGATTAATTAAAAACTAAATGAGATATGAAGGATTATATAAATGACATCCATGATCTCCCATCAATGTGAAGGGTTCCGTCACCGTGGATTGTATGCTGGAGTTGCCTATATGAAGTGATAACTCCCACATAGAAGCGCACATGTATTAGGCTCATTGCTTCTCGAAAGAGTAAGGTCATATGCGTAGTAACCCCAATATTGATCCTCATATAATTGAGGAGTATTAGATTGCGCATAATAAGTTCTATTCTTGTTGATGATTGATTCAATTAATAACGGGTCAACATCACCTTAGGGGTGGTAGGCTCGGGTGTTAAAGACCGAACTGAGAAATACAAGTTGGACTTGTAAGTCGGAATGAGTTCCCGCATCTTTTTATCCAAGTTGAATTTCTCATATTATTGGGATGTAACAAATGTAAAAAAAGGAGATTTCAGATCTTACTAGAGACATAGCAGTAAGTATGTCTCGTTCTTTGAAAGTCTAATAGGGGAATGGACATTCATAGTTTAAGGCAAGACAAATTTGATTAAAAATCCTTAACAAAGAATTTAAATTTGAATATAAAATTATTTGTATGTTCTAATGTAGATGCATTCTTAATCTCAGATATTAAATCCATGAACACACTCAGTAGTCTTCTAAAGGTTATTAACTAGTTGACCGGACCCAATTATTCGGATTGGATCTGTAATTTGGAGCTTGCTCTCTCTGTGGAGCGCATTAGTTATATGCTCACTAAGAATAAGCACCCAAACCCTATGTCAATGAAAGAATTAAAATTTAATGAAAATTTTAATAAGGACCGCTCGTTGGTTCGATGTTATATAATGTGGTCTCTGTCTAAGGTGCTTCGGAAGCAACATATGGACATAGAGAATGTCCATGATATAATGATGAATCTAAAAGAGATGTTCGGTGATGTGAACTACATAAGCATAGTCAGAAGCATGGATTATGGAAGAGTCTGTCCCAATAGGTGAAGAAAAAGAGTCAAAGTGTTGACCCATCCTCTCAAGCTTCCACACATCTGACATTCAATAAAACAGATGTTTGTCATCACTACAAAAGTCCAGGGCACTGGAAAAGAGGCATCCAAATTATCTGAAAACCTTGGAGAAGGATAAAGATAATGCCTTGGCACATACAAAATCTATTTACATCATTGAAACCAATTTTCTAGTTAGACGAGAAGGTAGTTGGATCATAGATTATGGTGCTTCTATTCATGTATGCAATCTGATGCATCTATTTCAGGAGACCAGAAATCTAGATGAAGCGGAGATAGTTATCCAGATGGGATCTGATGCAATTGTTGCAGCAGTCACCATTGGGACATGCAAACTATCATTATCTAGTGGGAGAGTTCGTTTACTAAAAGAATGTTCTATGTTCCAGATGTTAGAATGAACTTATGATTGTATAGAAGTTAGTTAGAAATGGATATTTGTTCATTTTTCGAGAAAAGCTTGTCATAAACTATTATGATAAACATATTGCATATGGTATTCTAAGTTCTGGTGGACTCTATGAATTGTGCATCGATGAATTAGCCATGAATGTAACACTCACTAATAAAAACCATAAAAAAAGCATCATGGTTATACAATTGTTTATGATCACATCACCCTCAAGCGTTCCTAATACGTGTACATCCTACATACTGGAAGACACAGAATAAACCTTGAGTTTTAGATCTCTTTTAGACTGTCTCCTTCAGGGTTTATGATTAAGTTTCTCATTTGACTATTGGAAGTTGGTATCAATTGTATACTTTCTAAAAGCAAATATCACACCCAGGTGTTGATCATATATTTTCCAAAAGTATATATCAACTTAAAATTCAGTCAAGCTTCCAAAGCAAGACGACCGTGCACGAAATTTGATTCTTCCCAATATCTCATGAGTGAGCTCATGTCTTCCGGTTCAGTAATGAACATGTATGATCCTTTTGAGAGATCGTATTACTCATATACCCTTCCATGTACACCAGCATGTCAGTGTATAGATCTTGGTTTGGTCATCAACCTATTGGTCTGCCAAATGTACACACTCAAACATATAGTAACACATCTATCTATGGCCAAAGTATGCATGCCTATATCGTGAAAGCATACGACAAAGGTCTTCAGTTATCTAGATCTCGTTAAGTCTACTCTTTTTGACCTATCTAATCTGACACCTCCAAGTCTTTATTCCTATGCAAAGGACCTACATCAAGAGGTCGGTCAGATATCAGCCTTTAGAGAAAAGATTACCATCTCCTTCTCAGGCTGGAGATCCTCTCTTAATAATTATTTGATGGTACATGATGAATACTCAATCTAACTCTTTAGATATTCATCCAAGCACCAGTCTTTATGATTCAATAATTGAATCAACAACTGTATGATCATCAAGATGGCCATGGTACATAACCCTAATTGTACTAAGGGGCCTATTATGCAAATTAGTTATTCTTTATTTTAGATCAGGGAATGATATTCGCAATAACATTTACTGCATAATGGCTCGTCATGGGCTCGCATGTCCAACAATCTCCCACTATCCCAAAGAGCCATTAATGGGCTAATCTTTAAACCCACACTCATGTGACAATCATAGGCTATTTAGAAAATTAGATAGGTAAGCTGATCAGTCGCTCTGTTCCGGAGAGACTATGCTAAGTCTTTTTACGTCACTTGCATATCCCCCAGTAACAGTGCTCACATCCAATGCGAGTGTTGCATCTTATGCAGCCAATACTCAATCTTGTCAGTTATAGTGTCCTTTGACACCACATTTCAATAATTATTATAACCAGTATGTCCATAATCCTTATCAGAATACCCTTATTCATGGAGATCTCTATCTCCTTAGGTATCCACAATTAAGACCTTTTAGATCACTATTTATAAAGTCTTAAGTTCTTGAAGATAAGACTTTGAGATCATTATCTCAAAAATCTTTATATTTGAAGATATTGTTATTATTGTAATCAAGTATTTTATCTCTTTAGTAGGATTAGTAACATTTACTACTCCCACTACATGGCATATATCTAACTTTTGTACACATCAAGCATACACTCGACTTCTCGTAACTGATGCACAAGGGCAAGTAGTTCTAGTATTCACTTCCTCAACTCTTTGAGGTGCTATCCCTTTAGATAGGTCAGCACCTTATCTTAAGGGAATGGAGCCTTTCTTGGAATTTTCCAGAAAATGAGACATGTCCAAGTTGTACTACAAATGTAACGGTCCCAATACCCTCTTCTCTTTGCTTCTGAGCATCTTCAGAACTAAGATCTAAGAGGTATCCTTGAGATCATATCTCAAGGTATGGAATAGCCGGTTTATAAAACACTTATTAATATCTTTATATCATTCCAAATGATTAGGGTATCATCATGCCGTGCTTTGAAGGTCTGTACCTTCTCATCAAGTTCCCTCTTTCTCTTGAAGATCCATTTACACCTTAACGGGTCTTACCTATATAGGTGGATCCTCGAGGGACCATATGCAACACTTGTATATGAAGTCTACTATAGACTTTTTTGCTAAAAACCATTTTTCCATGTCATGATCTTTAGAAGCTTCATCACATGAAGTAAGATCATTTAACTGACACATGGAATCCATCCTCAAACTCATTTAATGAGGTATTAGTGTTTCATTTTAATTGTCCTTTTAGTTTCCCATTTCATTAGCCTCATTATTTTCTCAAGATTAAATGAGTTCCTTCACTTCATTTTCATCTTGATTCTCAAGTGAGCCATCCTCTAAGAATCATATCCTTAGAGATCAGATATTTTAAGAATCTTAAGGTCATAAAGTAGGTATCCAATACCATCCTTTATTTTCCTAGTGAAGTAGCACTCCCTGGTGCATAATTCCAGCATACTAGCATGGAACGTTTTTAAGGATATATATTGTAGTCTCTACTACATATATACCTTGGAAACTAAGAGGTAATTATACTAATATTCATCATTGATCAAATCATGTCACACATGATCCAATTGTATCTCCATACAACTCTATTGAGTTAAGGTACATTAGGAGTAGTGAGATAGGAATGATATTCCTTCCTCCATAAGGTATTCTTAGAATTCATCTAATAGGTACTTGCTACCTAAGTTAGATCAAATTCATTTCATCTTCCTTCAAACTTTGATTCTAAATCAAAATTGTGAAATCTTTGAACAATTCAAAGGTTTCTAAGGTGAAGGGAAGAAATCATAAATAATTATCGAATGATATCACATATCATCAATGTTTATTATGACACAGATGATTCACATACATCAATATGTATGATATCTTGAATACCTTGACTTCTTACATCATTCTCAGAGAAGGGTGTGTTGGACAATTTTTATTTTGAATACAATATTCACAAGTATGTAAGATTTGAAATTTCAGATATTCTAAAGTTTCATCTTACTAGTCAATTGATCTCATCAGCAAACTATTGTACAAGACTTGATGCCAAATCATTATCAAATGATCTTCATCCTCCTATTGATTTTTTTAAGGTTTAATTTTCAGTATTAGAAATTCTAATGAACCATTCATTAATTTCTAATTTAGTAGAGTACTCCGGATATCAAAATACTATCTGAAATATATCTATCATAACTCTTTATGATAGATCTATTCCAGAATTCATGTCTATTTCCAACATTTAGAAATAAACTATGAGTGTTTTCTAATATCTTGGTAGTAGAGACATTCTCTAAGACTAAGGGCTCTCCCACTAAAAATATGAAGTCTATCTATCCAACAGACATTGTTGCAACAATTGCATCAATACCCATGCGGATGACTATTAAACCTTAAGATCAAATTTTCTAGTCTTCTAAAACATATGCAACCAATTTCAAGTGTTATTATAAGAATGTGATATAATTATTAGACTTTGATCTTATCCAATAAGCAAGTCAATATCAATGATTATATGTGGATTATTTTGATGCACTATCTGAGTCCTTCTCTAAGGATCCTAGATAGTCTAGATAGTCATACTATCTGTACATCGGCTTATTGCAGTATTGGCATTTATCCAACTATTTGGATGTCATATGGAAGTCACAGAAGTACAGTCAACTCTTTGACTTTCCTTCTTACTTGAGTCCGACCCATGCTTCCATTACGCTCTCTTCATCTATAAACAACCATTACTTAAGACAAAGGATCTCTTATAAGAGTATTTCAACATTTATATATGCTTCGTTCAATTCATATAATATTAATATTATGAAGCTTCATGAATGACTTGAGCATAGACATTAGAATGATAACACTCATCATATTTGCATACATCTTAACTCTTAAAGACGTTGGTTCAGGTAGGTACTCAAACATTTTGAATACATCATCTCCTATAAAGCCACCATTCTGCATGATGTAGTGAACCATGTCATTCATGATTAAATATTGAGAGCACATATGTATGCCATAACATCTTCTTAAATTTTTTTAAGGATTATTTGACAATTGCGATCATCATCGGCATGTCACTTCCAAAGTACATTCGACGAAAGATCAAGACTACAGAGACATACAAACCCTAGGGATGTAGATCTATTGTCTATTTAATTGTCATTCCTCATTATTACGAGGAAACTTGCACATTGCAACCACATACATTATGTGTCCAACTGCAAGTATAATATCTTGATCATGGATCCAATCCATGATATTTTACCGGTTATTATTAAGTATAGTACTGAGTGGGTTTAATGAGGATTATCTGAAATAAGAAATTTGCATAAATGTATATAAATATATATACACATTTTACTTTGATTTAGGAATTTTATATCAAAGTTGCATTGCCTTGTCAACACTAAAAGTTCATTCTTTTAATCGCTTTCAATATAAGAGATATACTTACCATTATATCTCAAGTAAGATATGGGATCTCCTTTCTTATCTTTGTCACATCCCAATAATATGAGAACTTGCAACTCGGATAAAAAGAAGCGGGGACACATTCCGCCTTGCAAGTCCAACTTGCATTCCCAATTCGGTCTTTAACACCCAAACCCACCACCCCTAAGGTGATGTTGATCTGTCACTAATTGAACCAACCGTCAATAGGAATACAACTCACTATGCGCAATCCAATATGGCCCCAATAATATGAGAACTCCATATTGGGGTCACTACGCATACGTCCTTACTCTTTCGAGAAGCAAAGAGCCCGATCCAAATGGCTTGTATCCAGAAGCTGTCACTTCAGACAGGCGTCTCCTACATACAATATGTGACAACGGAATCCTTTGACTTGACGGGAGACCATGGTTATGTGATCCTCCACCTCATATTCAAATTTTAATTAATCGCTATGAATCATATTCATTATGATTAATTCTTCCAAGGGAATTACAACTCTATTCATGATAGAGTATTCTAATTTTAATTGGATTCCAATTAATCTAATCAGGTTAAATTAATAATCCAATTAATATCCAAAAACATTCTTTATTGTTACTTGAAATATGGTATTATCTCAAATACATATTGTTTCGAATTTTAATAATTAGAAAAAGACATCATGATTTCTCAAGCATTATCTGTTTCCTACCTGCTATCATGGCCAGTACCGATGGGAGTGGGACAGACTGCACATGATGCAACCTGCTACCCCAACGCTCCCCGACTATACACCATATCCGCCTCGGGAAAAGATAATGCCAAGTCGATCACTTTGTACTTAAGATGATAATGGATTTTTCAACCGAAGTTATACCATATAATAATAATCAAAATTATTTTGATTAACATTATAAGGTGATTTGCTAAACAAATCCCCAATCCTATTCAAGCACCAATGTTTGTTGGTAGGTTCATGTAACCAATTGTGATGTTATCATATCTAATCAAGTTGGTTATGGTCAATGTCATTCAAGGAAATAATCATCATCTTTAAATATTTCAAAAATATTTATCAATAATTATCTCAGGAAATTAACCATTAATTTCCATTAATTTTAAATGAATGACAATCACAAGGTTCATGATCAAGTATGCAATTTCCAACATTGACCCCTACTTACTAAAATTAGCATATCTCAATCAATTTAAATCCAAATTAAGCAAAGTAAGTTTCTATAGTTTTCTAATTTTATTTAAAACAGAACTCAAGTGATTAACATGCATTTCCGGGAATTTTAAAATAGTAACTAACTCCTTAATTATGTCAATATTTGCCATCCCCGAAACACTTGATATATGTTCATTAAAATGATCATATCGTGAGTTATTGGATTCCAAATCACGCAAACTCAAATCCCACAATTTTTTTAATTGGGGAACATTATCCAAGTAATATTTTCATGTTTAAACATTTTGAACATGGCCGAAATTAATCACAAAATAGGGCTGAAAAAATTGAAATGCGATAAAAAATTTCACGAACCCTAACGAGCCAAATCTTCTTAGGTTAATGGATTGTATCCAAAACCTTCAACCTAGCTCTGATACCACTTGAAGGATATGAGAAGATTCATAAGCGCATCACCGAAGCGTGAGGATCGCATCGTATGCGATAAGGAGCGACTAGTCGTACTAGTTGCTCGATGCAGCAGAATTTAAAGAAACTTAATGTGATTAAATCACATGATCCAAGAACATTTCTCAGATCGTTTCATCTTAACCACTATATTTTATTAAGGTTACCTCTTGAAGCGTGGTTGCGATCGAATCTCTAAATGAAGAGACGCTTGCGAGCGCTTTGGTGAGATGCATGCTCCTCGCAATCCATGTTGATGATCCAAGCGATGAATCTCATGATCTCGTCACATGAGATCTAACGTCTTCTTCACGAGCGAGGCTCACCGAAGGAGACGGAGATCCATGAGCAAATACTCCGGCAGCATAACGGCGATACTGCAGCGATGGCGACTCTCTCTATGACTCCATGGTGGACGGCCATAAAAGAGAGAGGGAGAGAGCATTTGGCGTGTAGAGAGAGAGAGAGGGAGAGAGCATATGTTGTTGTCGTAAACGTGTAACTCAAAGAGCAAGGGGTGCCTCTTCTTATATAGGGTTTTGGGAATCCATGGATCTCAATCCATGGATAATACACAATCAATGGATGAGATTGATTTGTGTTTCTTTCAATGGCCATGATGTTGTTGTAAAAAAATACAAAACAATTGGTTTGTTTAAATTAATATATGTTGATAAATCAATATAAATCAATTCAAAATTAAATCACTTTGACTAGTCTTGGAGATAATGAGGAGATTGACCATACCCCCTATAAAGGGGGGGCGGCTACTCCTTTGAGATAGAATGGGTCTATCTCCTCAAAATCTTATAAGATCTCATTATGTCATGAGATGTCATTATCTCAAGATATCTCCAAGATTTACAATAGCATTTTTTGTAAAATATTTCACAAAAATAACTCATAATTATCTTGTGAACATTACAATCATACCATTGGAAAAATGTGAATCACATTCACATCTCAAAACAAAATGTAAATAATATTTTCAATTAATCATCTAATGTGAATCTAATTCACATCAATAATTAATTAACAAATATAAATCACTATATGCTCTCTTTAATATATTATAAATCACATTTATAATATACCTGAATAATATCGATAGTGTTATCCATATTTTTTATCCATGATATTTAAATCACATTTAATAATCTTGGATCTCAATTCTCATGCACCCAAATAATATGAACCACATTCACATTATTCACATCTTTGATAACTAAATCACATTTAATTATTTTAGATAACTCTCCTTACAATATGAATCAAATTCATATTATTCATGATAATTAACTCACATTTAATTATCCATTTTTCTCAATGCTTGGATACATATATCAACAATGAAATTATCCATGAACTCTTTCAAGAATAATGTGCTTTCTCCGCAGATACTTGGAGATAAGGACAGGGTGATTGTATTATTCCACGTATAAACACTTGGATATTGGGATCACATCTCAAATCCAGATCTTGTGGACCTCCCATAGATGCTTGATTAAATCAAGACCGCAAATTTAATCTTCTCGTTACATCTTAATCACATCCAGATTAATGTCCAACATTTGGAATAAGATCAAATTACTTCTCTATGAGAGGAGTCACTAAAATCTAGACATGTTTCATCACTCCCTCGGAATGAAAGCATCATGGTTATACAATCGTTTATGATCACATCACCCTCAGGCATTCCTAATACATGTACATCCTACATACTGGAAGACACAGAATAAACCTGAAGTTTTAGATCTCTTTTAGATTGTCTCCTTCAGGGTTTATCATTAAGTTTCTCATTTGACTATTGGGAGTTGGTATCGATCATATACTTTCCAAAAGCATATATCACACCCAGGTGTTGATCATATACTTTCCAAAAGTATATATCAAACCTAAAATTCAGTCAAGCTTCCAAAGAGAGATGACCGTGCACGAAATTTGATTCTTCCCAATATCTCATGAGTGAGCTCATGTCTTCCGGTTCGGTAATGAACCTGTATGATCCCTTTGAGAGCATATGACATATTCTTCTTTCTTTCTCTTCATATTCTCTCTCTCTCTCTCTCTCTTCATTTCACCATCATCCTTTCATCAAATCACCAAACAAATTGCACTTTAACGAATAAACCATGTATGATGGATCTAATGATGATTTTTCTTGAATTTTTTGAGTGATGTCATCAATAATTTAATCAAACATTTAAGGGCGCTATAAAAATCCAAGGAGATCCCTTGTTGCAATAAGGGATACTTCCAACCCATTCACCTTCACATTCTTTCTCTCTCTCCCTCTTCTCCTTCCTATCCACCCTCTTCCTCCTATATAATTCTCCCTCCATCACCATCCATAAGAGAGAACACACCTCCCACATAGCAGCACTCACCTCACGTCAATACAAGCTGCTACACACAGCAGTTATGCAACCCTCAACTGTTGTTGCATGCCCACCCCTACACGCACACAGCGCGTCGCCTCAAGCTCCCCGTGGATGCCCGGTCGTGTATCGACTGGGAACTTAGAGCCCTTCTACCAACACCTATGTTGCTCCCAAAGGGAGTCCATCATCACAATGTGCAATCGACCATCCATCTTCATGAAAGAGGAGAACTTTGAGCCTCCTCTGATTATCTCCATGTGTAGTCAACCATCCATCTTCACAAAGGAGGAGGAGAACTTCGAGCCCCTCTCACACATGCACACACACAACCATGCTCCATATCTGCCTCCCTAGCATTGTCATGCACGAAGAAGAAGAGCCGTCCTCCCTATTTTGGCCAATTTGCATGCATTCCCCTAAAGGTTTAGGTAATTAATAAATGCCCTTAGGCATATTTTTTTGTGTTGAGCTTTTACTTATTTATCACTATTTGAACTATGTATTTAAGTGCTTATTTGGACTCTACATTTCTATTTATTTTCAGAAGCAAAAATAGTTGAGTGATCATCATATCATTCTTTATTTATTGATCTTAGGTGTTGATTTATTGAATGAGTGACTGATTTTATAAAAATTTGACATTAAAGATTATTATTATTTTGCCCATTTCTGCTCTGGAAATCATAATAAATCCAAACTTTCCGTGAAAATTCTCAAAAATACTGGAAATGTGTATTTGAATGTGCTTTACTTCATGTACAAAATTCATCTCAAATGCATATGTCTTGTTCCTGGAATAATTGCTGAGTGATTCTTGTATTTGATTTATAATTGGATCTGCATATTACATTTCACCAAAATTTTATGTTTCCTATTTTTTACAACAAAATATATATGATGCATAATTTTGGTTTGGCGTGAATTTACATTGTGGATTTATTAAGAATTAATTGCTAACAGAAGAAAAATTTTAAAAATCAAATCAAGTCAGAAAATTGTAAAATAATTAGTGTAAGTTCATTTCATCATAATTTAACTTTTGTCAAATATTCATTAATTTTGCAAACTATTTGCATGAAAATTTGCTCAAAACCCCCTAAAATCAATTTATTTTTATGAATGCATATTAATTGGTAAAAATACAAAAAATACATTATGGGCTGATCATTACATAAGCAATTTAGGAAAAATAGCCTTCAAGAAATTTGTGGTCATTTGTATATTAATTTGGATTTTTCATGTTAGTCTAATTTGACCTTAAAATTGCCCTCTTCATCGCATTAGCATTCTGCATTTGCACTTCTTTGCATTCAAAAATACCAAAAAAAAAGATTCCTCTCTTGAATAAATTGAACATTAGCATGTATTTCCTTCCTTGAGTCCTTCCAGGTTAAATAAACACTAAAACTACACATTGTTTGACTTATTGATTTGTCTGCTTATGTGGTTGTTTTGATTGATCTCAATTTTCCAACTATAATAAAATTTGACATGATTAACTAAGGGTAATTTGAGATTATCAAATGATGTCGTTGTCAGGGAGACAAATGACTTAGGATCTTTAGAGAACTTAGTGTTAGGTTTTATTATCGCAGGTAGTTTGACCCCCGAGCCATTTTTGTTTTGATTTGTTTATTTATTTCATTTTATTATTTACTTTTGTATATATAATGTGTCATCTCTCTCTGACATATATCTCTCATTTTGTGCGAGGGTCCCGTAGACTTGGAGTACATTGGAGATCGAGGAGTCGTGGATTGAGCCGACTGTTGAGGAGACAAAGAGATTGAATTCTTTTTTAGATAGATTTTTCATTTCATTTTTCATTAATTCTTGTAATTCTTTATAGTGGTCTTCGATCAAAGACCCGCGACTATATCAATGACTTGGACACTTTTATTCTTTTGATTATGGTTGCATCGAGAGTGGTTCTCGACTTGAGTGGTGAAATTAGGAAAGACATATGATAGTTTTAGGTTCAAATATGATTTTGCCCTCGTAATTTAGTTCACACTAATCTTGAAGATTCGTCATTAATGATTCATTACTAAGATGCACTTAAACACGTATGACTTAGCTCAAACTAAAATTGGGTTCTTCCTCGCTAATAGTATTATGTTTATGTGCAACTTTTTGTCGACTTGCATGCTTTTAGTGTATATTTAATAACTCAGTTTTGCATAACACATGGAGACTACTGGAAAGTGCTATAAGTATACTTCTTTTCTGAGCATACATCATCATTTCATGATGGCATTTCATTTTCCGATTCCTCCCTCTATTTTAGAACTTATGTGTTAAAAGGAAACATGACTGAATGTTAGGCGTGATTTGATTGTGCTCACATTAATCCAGTGGCAACCTAACATAAAATTGGGACTGAATTAAATCAAGTTGACTGAATAACATGGAATAATTGAAGAACTGTATTACAGTGCATAAAGCCCTCATTGGACACAAGTACTTACCCCAGACAGAGTGGGTGAGGACACACACATTAAGGTTAGACCCAAATTTTCTTGCCCTCTAAGTCTATATTTTCGACTCTCACATATTTGGAAGCTACAAGGGCTTTCCTTGGACCTTGGTGTACGTTTCAGTTATGTCAGCTTGCGTCTCTTTTGGGGTGTGATGTTGAAACTAACATGCCAAGAAGATTATCTCATTGATTGAGAGCATACAGGAGCACCACTGGGTGTAAGATGACATCATGTGTGTAATGTACAAAAATATTGTGTTATCGCCAATTAAAATTGATAAGATAATTTGGTTGAACATTTACAGCCTTCATGTGTGAAGTTGGTGAGCTGAAAAGGGTTTGAATTGCATTTGCATTGTGTAAGTCACTCCGTACATTTAAAGTGCACCGTGGTACATAGAATCTCCTTGCTACTCGTGTCATTTATGATCCTCTTGATATCGAAGATGACTAGTGGGGGGTGGGGTTGTTCGAACTTTACGAATCTATCTCTGAACCATCCAAAGTGTATGTATTTCAAGGTCCCTTCACTTGTTGAACCTCCTTGGACTCATGACCCTCTTGAGTCAGGGTTCACCCACTTCGGGGATGGTCACACAACGATCAATCCCTTCCTCTCTTCCATACCCACCGAGGGAGACCTTCACCTTGGTGAGGTTGATTTGAGTTCAACAACCTCTTCTAATTTGAACACATTTATTGATGAAGGTTTCCAAGAAGATTCATTCAAGATGTTGTCGATGAAGCAAAATGATGATGAGGAGCAGAGAGAGGACCCCATGCAGATGATATTAGCTTGACTTGTTGCATCTAAGCAGCATAATTCCTAATCACAGCTTAGATAGGACAATTGAACATAGGGTTCGATGAACCCATGGATGCAGCCTACAACTCGGGATAGTATAGAATGCAAAATTATCTGAGTATCGCAGAGCTAGAGGTCAAATTTGAATTAAAGCCATAGTTCTTGAATTTGTTGTCGCACTTCAATGGGAATTCCACTGAGGAATTTTATGCGTTCATAAGAAACTTTGAGCTCATTTGTGCTAACTTTAAATACCCTAGGGTTAGCCAAGATTATATTAAGCTCTCAGCCCTGACATTTGCCTTGGGGATAAAGCGGATTACTGGATGAACAATCTAGGTGTAGTGGTAACCACCCATGGCCAGTTCAAGGACCTATTCTTAAAGAAGTTCTACTCCTTGAGTAGAACTAATTAGATAAGGATACACATCATGAGTTTTTCCTAATTGCCCAACAAACCATTCTGTGATACTTGGGAAAGATTCAAAAACATATTGTTGAAGTGTATGTGTCACGGCATGGATGACAACATCTTGGTCCAATCACTTTATATCAATCTCAACCTTGAGGTGCAGGGTTTAGGGAGTGCTGCCTGTGGAGGCAATTACACTTCACAAGAAGCGGATACTATATGGAAGGTATTTGATCATATGGTTGAGACAAGCCACTTATAGATCGCCAATAGGGCATATACAAAGTCCCCTATCACTTTCTTAATGAGAGGGGAAAAGAAGGGTGTGGTTGATCTCTCCGAGGACTTGATTCCTAGCATGGAAATCATTGCAGAGTAGTCGAGAGGATCGGTAAGAAGATGAATGAGCTAGATACTAGTCTTTCCGACCTTCTGAAGCAGATGGATGAGTTGATTGAGAAGGTATCTAAGATGAAGTTACATGTTACTACTGCATCCGTTGCTCCTATTTTTCGTGTACACCATGTACAGGAGCAGTCGATGTTAGGACCACCCCAGCCTTGGGTAGAGGACCAGTCTTACACCCAATCTTGCCAACAGCAGCCACCATCAGTCGAGACAGCTCAGGAGGAGCCTCCCTAGTTGTGGGAGGTGAATGGTGTATGGTACACACAAGACCCTGTCAGGAAGAGAAGTACGAGTGATCGTCAGTCTTACTAGCATCCCTGACTTTCTACAACACTGCATTCTCCCCAGCACCTCTTCCTTCACATCCTAGCCATGGATCTTACCAACCATAACAACAGAGACATCAACAGTACGATCCCCAGCAGATGTACCAGGCTGGCCAACAAGGCCTGTATTTCCAGCATCACCCACTATAGCAGCAATAGTAGTATCAGAGCCATCAGAGCCACTCCTCACGGTGTTCTTCATCGCAACAACATCTCCCTTTGTCAAGCCCCACAGACTTTCATTGCCATATTCTCGATGATCTTAGTGCCTATCGGAATGATTCTGGACATGTAATGGACATCAACTGCTTGTCTTGATGGCAAGAGAGCGATTGGCACCTTCAAACTACATTCTTGTACATGTTTAAGCTAACCCTAATAGCCTAAAAAGGTCTCAGTCGCAATGGCAGTTTGTTCAGTTATATACTACTCGGATATTTTTAGATCTGAGGATGAGATTCTTGACAATATTAACAATATGTCACTCAATAGCAAAGGGATGTGGTCCTACCTGACTAGGAAAGGGACATGGAGAGGTCCTCCTTTCGATCTCAGTCTGAGGAGACTTCATAGGATGAGGAGGGAGGCATCAATTTCAGTAGCCCCTTCAGCAGAGGACGAGGATATCCACCCAGGGGACAGAGCGGAGGAGGACACGAGCACAGTAATAGCAACAACATGGAGATATCATGGAGTCTATGGAAGACCTTGTACCTCTGGTTTTGGAGAATATACCTTCATCAGCTATCCTCCAACCTATAAAAGATAGCTTAGGTTTGAATTCCAAGTTGGATCATAAAGATTCATGTATGAAGAACTCTATTTTCTGTGATGCAATGATGTTTTTTTTATTCAGATCCACCATTACTACAAGAAGAGTAACCTTAGGGGATAGTCAACAACCATCCCATAAACATCCACAACCATCCCCATTGGTTACAAGGGATGGTCATGTAATCGCCCTCTTTGAAGTGTTGCATTTCACCATGGGAGATGCAAAAACACAAACGTCCTCTATTGGAAGTCAGAAGGGACGGTTGAGACTGTCCCTTCCATTGGTAGTAGAGGCGACGGTCATTGACCATCCCAAAAAAGTTTTTTTGTGGGGACGATTGCAACTATCCCCTCCGCTATATATAGGGGACAGTCACGACCGTCCCCTCCATATCACCAATTTTGGGAGGCAATCACAGAAGTGTGGATGTGACGATCTAAACCATCCCCTGAAGTCGTTGGTACACAAAAAAGCACCAGTTAGCCCCTGGTAGTTGGCAGGGACGATCATAACCATCCCTTACAAGTCATATAGGGGAAGGTTACGACCGTCCCTTCCAGTTGCCCAGTTATTTTCGAGACAGCCACAGAAGTGCGGACGGGACGGTATAAACCGTCACGTCCAGTCGCCGAGCCCCGAATCAGGTGCTAGTACACTCCTGTTAGTTAGAGGGGATGATTGTAACCGTCCCTTCCAAGAAATAGAGGTGACGGTCGTGACTGTCCCCTCCAGTTCACGCACAAGCACACTTTTGTTAGCGATGGCCACTAAAGCGTAGATGAGATGGTATAAACTGTCTCCTCCGATCTCTAAACCCCCAAAAATGCACCAGTAAGCTCTGAATGATCTTAAGAGATGGTCACAATCATCCCATCAGTATATATTGGACGATAAGTGACCATCCCCTTTAAACTTGAAATAAGAAAATATTTGAAGCAATATGGTTTCTATACCATATTGCTGCTGCAAATTAACTATAAAATAAATATGTAACAGACCTACATAAAACTTGACTAAAAATAGACTACAAACCAAAGTACTTCACGCATAAGAAGTAAAGATGTTTCAAGAAGTTTTAAAAACTGCAAGCTTTATATATTCAAAGTAACTGTAAATTCAAACAAATATTATAAAGCCTAATCTACTTAGTATCTTCGCTCCCATCGATCTTCTCATTACTATCCTCCTCATCGTTGCTGAGTTGTGCTGATTCTATTGGTCGATCACCCTTGTTTTGGAGATGGTTATTGTATACCAATACATTCACCATGTCAGAACACATCTTGTCCATCTCTCCATCTTGTGCGGACATTTTTGCCTTGACCTCACGTAGCTCTCTCTCCATCTCTCTCCCTCTGGCTGCCTTGCGATGATGATTGAGACCCACTTGAACCACTCGTTCCGTACTACATACGGATCGTTGTTCCTCGTCCCCACAACGTATACGCCCATTGTGTTCCAGACCTGTGGCTTGGACGAAGCATTCATCGTCACATAGAGGTATCGTGATCATTCTCGCACTATCTATTGAGGTGGTGGTAGAGAACCTGATCATTTATTCCTTCAAATTTGTTAAAACAATTAAGATAAGACATTTCATTCTCAAAATTTACAACATAATATACTCACTGCACTTCTGCTTTCATATCTCTGCTCTTTGACCTCATAAAAACCTCTACTCGATTCATCTCTCGATCATGTTCCTTGAGCTGAAAAACACATATAGCACTAATTATATTTATCTATAAAAATTTCTATAAATAAAAGCATCGAAACTTACGAATTCATCCTTCAGCTCATTTGTATTTTTTTCTTCCCATCTTATGGTAGGCCTAAATCCTTTCGCATGGTTCGCAGTATTTTGGGTTGATACCGCCTATTATTATTCAAAATTAGTATATTGGAGAAAAAGACAAAAGGGAGGAAATTTACTTACTGCGAACTCCTCACTAGACCAAGAATCAACTCCCTCCACTGATCTGAGGTAACACCCGATGGGACATTTTATACTAGTTGCTCATAGGGATCTACCAGTTATAATGCTACAAAAAGGGGGAAAATACATCAGTAACCATTGTATATAATAAGTGGTCATTATGCAATTTTTGTTAGCTTCGCCTTTATGCGTTCCTTATATCGACATAACATCTCAGCCGTATGAGAAAGAATATGTGCATCGATCACCGCATCTCGATCCCAAGTAAATGTAGACTATAAGAAGTAAAAATATAGCTGAATATATTAATTTAATGTAAATAACAATTTAATAATAGAATACCTCCAAATCAAATAGTATGACAGCCTTTACAACATGAGTAAGTTGTCGAAAGTCATGCATGGTGATGCGGATACGTGCATGAGCAACCTGGCCAATGTAGATCTGAAACTTGATTGAGTGCTTATCTGGCATCGCCTCCAACAATACAAACGTGTAATGTCTGCCCGGGAGGGAAATGATCTAGGAACCTACACAGAGACGGGCCCCATCGTCTCTTAGAACTGCCACTCCCGGGATCAAAAGATCCTCACTGTGGTTGCGGAGCGAGTTCGGGATTTTCTCGAATACGTTTGGGTCTAGGAGACATACCTGCAAATAAATACAATATAAATCAAAATTTATATGCAATTAGGTCAATTAAAAAAATTCATGTTATAAATTTTGAATGTAAAAAAATAATTGTATTTATCTCGTATTATTGTATTAGCATATTATCTGAAAATCTTATACTGCTAGTAGCGATGTCTTTGTCTAATACAGAAGAGAGAAAATCATGCGAAGCATTCTGGTATGCAACATCATTATCCACTACATCTTGCTCTTCATTTACATCAAAGAAATCCATAGAATCTATTGAATCTAACACTATTGACGTCATCCATATACATGTCATGAAATGTAATACATTCTTCACATAAATATCCCTCATCAATACAACATCCGGGTACAGCATTATTAAACACCATATTCTTTAATTTCCTTAAGTATCATTCAATTTGATACATCCATCGATACTTAATAGGACCACATATTCGAGCCTTGCTAGCAAGTGCACAATTAAAAGTATCATTATATCGAAAAACATAGGTGGAAAGACTTGTACCATCTTACTTAACGTGATAACAAATCTGCTTCTAATCGGAACAATACTTAAAGATCTAAGATCCTCGAACACAAGACCTTCAAAAAAATTACTGAGTTTAATCAATGTTGCATAACATCGGTTTGTAGAACTCCCTTGATGGCTAATGGAAAATGAACTTGCATTAATACATGATAATCATGACTTTTTTTATGATGATGTCTTTCTTTCTGCCTCATTTATGCATCTTCTTATTAGCGACGAAAATCCATCTGATACTCTAATTGTTTTGAGAAATTTGAATATTTTATCTTTCTCATCATCGGATAATGTACAAATAGCTTCAGGAAGTGTTGCTCTCGAATTACTTTATATTATCAGATATAACTTGGGTTGGATACCCAACTGTAACAAATCACGCCAGGCTCGCAAATCCTATGCAGTAGTTGAAATATTTAGGATTCTAAGAGTATTTTCCATAACATTTTTCTCTATATGCATTACATCTAAGTTATGATGGATCTGTAAGGTATGTCGGTAGGGTTTTTATCGGAAAAATATACTATGTTTTCGCCATTAGCCGGATAACTTCCTCTTAAACAGTCGACCTAGAGAAAAGTTGCTCAACTTTTCTTGTTCCTTCCATGCCATGCTTCCAGATTGTCGAACCAAATTAATTCGACATCCAAATGATTGTTCGTCAAACTTGCTATTGTTTTCACTTTTCTACCATCTGTGATTCATAGGTAAGAAATGACGGTGACCGAAATAACAATGTTTCATACTCGCAATTAACTATGTCGAGTGAATTTTCTCCATACAAACTGAACGTGCAAGTTAACTTTCGTACTCCAACTAGATAAATTAGCATACGTTGGAAAATCGTGAATGGTCCATAATAAAGAAGCACATATTGTAAATAACTCCTTCTTGACTGCGCCATACGTCTGAACTCCAGCATTCCACAAAATTTTAAGTTCTTCAATCAAAGGTTTCATATAAGTGTCTATTGCATTACCTGTCCCCTTTGGACCGAGTATCAATAAATACATCATCATAAAAGAAGATGCCATCGACATCCAGAGAGGGAAATTATATGTAACAAGTATTATAGGCCAAATAGAGTAGCTTGTACTCATATTCTCAAATGGATTAAAACCATCGTAAGCAAGGCCTAATCTTATATTTCTTACTTATTTAGAGAATGATGGATATCTTTCATCAAATTTCAACCATTCCCCAGCATCTGAAGGATGTCGCATAAGATCGTATGCATCTTTCTTCTTGATATTATTGTACCATATTATCCATTAACTTGTTCTTTCAGATGAATATAACAGCTATAATCAGAGTATCAAAGGAAAGAACCCTAAAATTTTCTCTGGTTTTTCCTTTTCGATTCATGACTCACATTCCTATATCTACTAGCTTTACATTCAAGACAAACATCTAAATTTGGATGTTCCTTCCAATATAAATTGCAGTCGTTTGGACATGCATCAATTTTCTCATAACTTAACCCAAGTGAGCGAAATCTTGATTTAGCATCCTCCCTATCCTTTGGAAACTGTTCAAGATTATTTAGTAACATCCTAATTAAATGCAACACATCAGTCATCATAATCGTTGACATCAATTCTTCACTTTTATCTTAAACAGCTCCAATAGAAACCGTAAACGATACATTTCAATTCTTGGGGATAGAGGAGTTTCTGCATCTTTTATATTTTCACGTAAATTATCCTGAATAGGTTCAGTCCTTTCATCAAGATTATGCCCGTAAATATTTTACAACATTTCAAACATATTATCACGATAATTTATCTCAAATAAATCTCCTCCGTGACCAACTGAGTCATTATTGCATTCTGGATACATTCCTTCACTATGATACGTCCAATTCATATAAAGAAGCCAAATACAATTTAACATATGGTGCTCATAATCTACATTTTGATTGTTAGTCAGTATGTTCTTGCATATAACACATGGACAACGAATTTTATTTTCTTCACCTCCTACAATATGATAGGCAACTTAAATGGGATGTTGGAAGACTGTGTGAGTTTCTTTTCTTGTAGCGTGGACATCTAAAGACCGGAGTAAGAGTTGAAATAAAGCTTCAAAAAAGGGAACAATAAAATCCATGCAGAACTACCAAAAAATCAAAAAATCCAAAAGAATCCTACTACCAAATAAATATTTAACCCAAAAAAAGACGTCCAAGTTTCAAGAAAACCTGCAGATCTTGGTAGAGACTAGGCTAAATTGGCCAGCTTCACAAGAGGTGACTACACTGGCCAACCCCCAGTTCTTTTCTCCTTCTTTTCTAATTTCTCCCTCTATTCGATTCTAAACATAACGTGGCAAACCTTAGAAGGAAATACCTGTCTCCCTTAGGACGAGTTACTGGAGAGGAGGTTTGCATGGTAGTCCGACATTCTGGATGGGACAAGCTAAAACCTTTCAGACACATGAGTCAGATGTTCAATGTTCATGGTGTATGCTATGTGAGGAGGATTGATCTAAGATGACTTCTGAGCAAAAACTGTCACAATGATGTGTAGAACTTAAAGGCTGTTGATTTTAATACCCTAAGTCTCACAGAAGTTCTGAATTTATCCAATGCGAACACTACTGCAAGCATCTCCTTTTCCGTAACTGTATAGTTACGTTGATTGGTATCAAGCACTTTGCTTGCGTAGTGTATGGCAAATGGGGTGTCATCCCTCCTCTGTCCTAACACAGCCCCTACAGCAAAATCTGAGGCGTCTGTCATGGTCTCAAATGGAAGAGACCAATCTGGGGCTTGTAGGATCGGGGCGCTCATGATCATCCCTTGTAATTGCTTAAAGTACCAAAATTCCCAATATAGGAATCCGATAACACCATGGTTGTATGTCCAATAATCATTAAATATTTTGTTCATCCAATTTTTATCCATTTCCAAAAATCGAAGATCCTGAAAATAAATAAGGTTAATCTCTAGTACTAAATCTTTGCTAATCCTAAAAGTCACCCTATGATTTAAACATTTATATTGTAAATCAGAAACACGCTCACTTTTCCTAAATCATCATACTAAATATCATCACATAATGTTTATACTCAGAATTATAGACTCTAAACATTATAGTGTTTATACTCAAAGCATTATACACTATAAGCATTATAAAATCTAAGTATTATAATTTGTATGTATTTCCTATCTAAACTTAACAACTAATATCTATAACATGTAAACAAAAATCATCAGATTAATTAAGATCATCAACTCTATTCATATGGACTAAACATTGTTTACTCAGAGGATATTTGATGAGCGATCCGAACGACTAAGGTAAAGGTATAAAAATGGTCGTTGCGACCTCGGTCGCTCAAATGCACTTGATCCAGAAAAATGAACCACTCAATAAAGATAAAATCGATCAAAATACGAAGTAGCGGTCCTGCTATTGGATTAACCTGGTATAGCACCCAGGGTCGAACTCAAGGAGCACGGATTGGCCTTTCGGCCTACGAAGTAGTAAAAAGAAAGAAAATGAAACAAGAAAATATTTTTAGTGGTTTTGAATTTATTTTATATTTTTTTGGATTTTTAAGTGATTAAGAAATTAGGAAAAACAAAGAAAAGCACACTTCGATAATTTATTTAAAGCACTAAAAATCAACCAAAAATTCAAACAAAAATATGTTTATGTATTTTATATTTTTTAGTGTTTTTGGTGAATTTTGAGAATTTTCTGAAGTTTATTTAACTTTCTAAAAATCAAACAGTAGCTAAAAGAGATGGTACTGTCCAGCCGAGCCAAAAAGCCCTAGATAAAATATCTAAGAGCTCCAAAATGGTCTGGAGATAATTTTCCTACAAAGAAGACAAAAAGAGGAAAATTTAGGCACCAATGTTATTGTTTTTGGATTTTTAATTTATTTACTAGAATTTTTATAGGTTTTTGAGTGTTTTTAAGTTTTTAGTGATTTTCAGTAATGAAAAATAACCAAAATTGGCTAGAAAATCAAACTAAGCAAGACAAACCGTGGGTAATTTTTTTAGAATTTTTAAATGAGTTTTATATTTTTTTGTGATTTTTCAAGTTAGGTAGTAGCTAAAGTGAAGGTTTTTTATTTTTTAAAAATATCAAATGAAATCAAACATGTCCTCAAAAATCCACAAAACTTTTACACCATGGCAGGAGCCATGTATCCAATTTTCGTTGGATTTGGTGGTGTTTTGCTATTTTATTTAAAAATAAAGAAGGGGCACTGTGCACAGGGACCAAAGTGCAAATACCCAAAGTTCTGGGAGGTCTGGTGCAAAATACACAGCAAAACGCGCGCCACGTGCGTGCCTGGGGCACTCAGGGACCCAAATGTAATAAAAATAAGTCCCGAGGACTTATTGGTAACAGGTACCAAAAGTCCAGGGGCCTATCTGCAAAATACCCAAAATATAACGCACATGCTCAAATAAATCACGCACAGGGGTATAAATGCAAATAAGTAAAACTTTTCATTCAATCAGGAACAACCAGAACTACAGGGGCCTCTATTGCAAATAATCCAGACGAACACGTGACGAAGCACGTGGCATACAACGCACAGGGGTATATAAGCAAATAAAATAAAGTACGGGGTCCACTATGCAAATAACCCTAAAACTAAACAACTAGGTTTAATATTTACAAGGCTAAAACGAAATAAAAGACAAGGCAGGGCCTAAGGGTAAATTACCCTTTATTAAGCGGGGTGCTGGATGCGCGCCACGTGTAGGATCTGACGGCGTGGAAGCGGGGTGGCTCGTGATCCAGCGGCTGAGATCAGACCTCCTCTGATCGGACGATATCTGCAGCTCCACAAGCGAACGGCCACGATGGAATCTAGAGCAGGGGGTCTGATCAAACGGCGACGGAGGGTCCTGGAAGAACAGGTCCCCAGCGAAACTCGCCGGCCTCGTGCAAGTGCAGCTGACCTCCTGGGAGCACTCTGATGGTCGGAGAAGAAAGGTGGTGTGCTCCCGCGTCTGCCGGAATGCTCCGATGATCGAGCCGAGCTCCGAGGAGCTCGGGCAAGGTCGGCGGAGCTGGGCCTCCTGGCTGGATGACGAAGGGCCTCAGATGGCCTTCGTTTCGACCTGCAAAGTGAACCAGAAGACTCACGGGTCGAGGGCAAACTGCCTCGACCCGGTTAGGCGAGGAGAAGGTGGCTCGTGGGTCGGAACGGCGAACTCCGGCGAAGGTGGTGGACGGAGGAGCTCGGTTCCCAGCTCCTGTGCGAGCTGGGTTGAATGGAAACGTGGAGAAGGTGCGCGGGAGGAAGGCGAGGGATATGGCAATGCCCGATGGTCGAGTAGTGGTCAGGAACGGGCGGAATCGACGAAATGCGGCGGCAAAGAGAATTGGGCGAAAATGGAAATCAGCGAAAAGGATAGGCTATCGGAGCTACCTGGGTGGTCGGAGAGACTGGTGAGGAGTTGGGGAAGCTCCTGGTCGTCGCCTCAAGGATCGTCTCCCTCCGAGGCTCGGAGCTCACGCTGGTGGCGGAGCTGCGGCGGCTGTGCTCGCCGGATCGATGGGTCCTCCTCCTCTCCTCGCTGCGACAGGTCGAGGCACAAGCTGTCACTCTCGCGGACTCTCTGGAGCTCACAGGTGAAGGAGGCGAATTGCCAAAGATGGAGCAATCGAGTGGCGGAGCTGCAGCTATATACGGCTAGGGGTCCGAGAAAGATGGGTCCGGGCAAGCTCTGGAGCGCGCGGATCCCGAGGATGCGGCTCCGGCGAGGATGTCGGATGTGAGGTGAAGGATTCGGACCCGGGGTTTGGTGAAATAGGTGTCGGATCAAGCGGGTAGAAAGGGGAGAAGTCGGGTCCTTCGCCCAGATCCGAGACGGGGTGGTCCTGGGGGGGAGTTGACCGGGCGGTCAATACTCCCAGGACCCATGTGGCTGAATTTTGAAATGAAAATTAAGGGTAGCTAGGGCCCGATTCAACAAAAACTTAAAACATGAACTATTTTTATTTTATTTTATTCTATTTTTTAGTGATTTTTAATTAATTTTTGGCAATAAAAATAAGGTATATACATAGTATGTAATACATAGGTATATGTACACTATTAGGGTTTTTGATTTTTTTGATTTTTAATTATTATTTTTATGCAATTTTATTCCTATTTTATATTTTATTTATTTATAGAATAAAATAAGGAATAAAAGGGTATTTTTATTTTATTTTTATTATTTATGTACATAGGTAAAATAAATCTATATGTTCATTTATATACATGGTATATGTACAATGTATTTTTGTATTTTTAATTTTGCTATTTTTATTTTGTTTTGATTTTACTTGTTTTTATTTATTTATATTATAAAACATAGAATATTTACAAAAAGTTTGAAAATTAATTTTATTTATTTACAAGGTTAAATAAATACATAGAAGTGGTTTATGTACATGATGAAAGGGGTATTTTAATTCTTTTTGATTTTTAACTTTTTCTTTTGTTTTTATATTTTATAAATATATACAAGTATTTACAAGCATATTTTTGGTGAGGAAAATATTTTTTTATTTTATTTACACAAATATTTACACTCATGAGCCCCTATCTCCCTCTACTTTGGCTTTTATGTGGTCAGGCCCCTGCTGAGCCCTCCCTTGGGTTAGGTTGCTCAATATTTATTCTAAATATTTCCCTCTTTTTCTTTTTAATCTTTATTCTTTTATTTTTGCACAAAAACATGCTAATTATAGGTTTTTACACAATGCATGCTTTTGGTAATTATTCCTATTTACACATATCTACATGTATTTGCAAAGGTTTTTGTAGCTAAAATATAAGAATAAAGAGTGATGAATGAGTATTCATCACCCCCCTATACTTAACTTTGCTAGTCCCTTAGCAAACACTTATTTGAAAAAGAAGTGAAAAAGAAAGAAAGAAAAGAAAAAGAGGATGTACATGGATCAAGGTTGATTATTAAACTTGCCTTTATAAAATTGGGGTATGGAGCTCGATCAGATCTTTCGATCGTCAAAATCGGCCACTTAATAACGCTAAATTAGCACTTGGAAATGTCGGAGAAGTCGGGCCGATTTCGGTCGTCAAAAGATATCACCTCATTTAAAGATGTGCGATGATAAACCAAAATGAGGTGATACTTGATTTATTTTACTTGGCAAGAAACCAAGGTCGAACTCAGGGACACGAGCCTCTCTCGTATTAATCGGATTTAAGTGTGTTTAACTAAGCGTAGAGTTAAAGGCATATAGGTCAAAATATGCAAAGACAAAACAAGACAATGCATTAAAACATAAAACATGCATTTTTTTATCAAATTTTATAATGCAAATAAGTGATCATGCAAAGCGAATGATATGCCCCAAAAATCATAGTCACTTGAGCCATAGAAAAAAATGCAAGTTAAACTGAGTTAGCATTAAGAAGCATTCTACCTTCATTAAACAAGTGGGCATGATAAATAAAGAGATCAAGACACTTAGATAATAAAATAATACATCACAGTCCATAGTATCAAATCTGAAATTTAACCATGCCATAGTGAAGAGGACGAGAAGAGCTTCAAAACGAAACTGAAATCAACTTGATTGGAGCTATGTAGCTCAAGATATGCAAGTTCAAAGATAAGGGCATAAATGAAAGAAAACATGAAAATAAAATTGCATACAGGCCCCTGGGAGGGACGAAAATGTAATAAAAATAAAGTTCGGGACCTTCCCTGAAAATGACCCACACGCACAGGGGCATTTTTGCAATTATTAAAACCCGCAAGGGCATAATTGCAAATTACCCACCGTGTGTGTGATCTGCACGTGATGTAGGACCATTCTGCAATTCTGGAGAAGATATGGGCATCTCTGCAATTTACCCAAAGTAGCACGTGCGATGCATGTGCTATCTAGGCTCGGACGAAGGGTAGGCTCGGCAGAGGTTCGAGGCAGCTTCGGCCAGGCTCGGATCATTCGAAGCTCGGTGGAGGCTCGGAGCAACCGAACCTGGAGGCACGGAGACAAAGGCTCGGGCACGTTCTGGTGATGCCACGTGGCTCCATCGCGGTCCGTTGGATCGAACAGATCCAACAGCTAGCAGAAGACGTCGACGTGGCTCAATCATGGCCGTTGGATGGTCGCTGGGGTTGGGCCATCCAACGGCAACTGTGCTTCGTCCTCGGGCTTCAGCTGGCGGCGACTTTGGAGCTCCGGCGAAGGAGCTCCTCCTCCGCCGCTCTGTCCTGGCCCCGGTGGTGCTCGCCCGAAGCTTCTGAAGGTCGGTCGATGAAGCTTGGAGCTCGGGCGAGGCTTCTAATAGCTCAGCTCGGGTCGCCGGGGCTCCTATGTCGAGAACGCCAGTTGCGAAGATGACCCCGACGAGGCTCCGGCCATTTGACATACAGGTCACCTGCAAGGTTAGTAGTACATAGCCGAGGCATAGAGTGCGTGCGTGAGTGAAGTGAGAGCTCAGGCGGGTGGAGAATTTGGAGAGCTCGGAGCTCCTCCGTCGTGGGTGGCGGAGGAGGTGGGTGACAGTGGTCTGAGGGATGGCGGAGGGAGAAGGTGAGCGGAGGGTGTCACAATGAAGGGGGATCGGAGGCGGAGCTAATGGGGTGGTCATCGGAGCGAGGGGATGGTCGGATAGGCCTAGAAAATTAATGGAAATTAACGAAAAATACAGAGGAAGAAGAAGAAGGACTTACCTTGTCGGAGATGGAGCGGGAGCTTGGGCTAAGCTTTGCGGTGGAAGCCCCGGTCTTCGCTGGACCTCCGCAGCGACTGGAGGCAGCTCGAGCGGTCGCCAAGAGGCGCCGCAGCTCCGCCGTCGAAGGCGGAGGGTCTCACCGGGATTGGAGTCGTCTTCGCTCAATCGCACCGCCTCCCCCTGTCACGGGGAGGCGGAGGAGGGCTGGGCTCCCTTCCTCGTAAAGGTGGACGGGTTGGACTGACGGGAGGAGAGGAGTATTTGAAGGGAGAAGTGGCGGTGGAACGTGGTGAGAACGTGGATTTCGAGGGGGAACTGGGTCAACTGGGGAGACGAAGGTAGTTAATGGAGGTGTGCGCGAGGGAGATGGATGATGGGGGAAGACCCGGCGGTGGTTGGCGAGGTGTGAGGGGCTCTGGTGTCGTGGAGAAAATTAAAAGGGGGAGAGGTGCGCGAGTGGAGATCGTGTGCGAGAGGGAGAGGGTCGGGAGGTAGACGATGGTGGTCGGCCGTTGGATCTGATGATCCAACGGCGGGTATTTGGGCGTGAAATGACGGGCAGGATTAAATCGGGGGACGGAGTGATCGATGGCAGATGGAGGTGCCACGTGGCGTGTCGAAGGAGCAGCGCGAACGGATGGCTCAGATGGAATCTCGGGCATTATCGATCAGCTGAGGACAATGAGCGGGTTGAGCGGCATAGATGCGAGATCCAGGGCGCGATCGAAGGGCGCACAGCGCGCCACGTGTCAAGCTGTGGGCGCGGCGCTAAGGGATGGTGAGGATGAAGCGCGGGGGAGATTTGACGGCTAGGAGAAGGGAAGCGCGTGGAAGGCTTTGGACCGTTGGATCTCAGGAAGAGATCTGACGGTCCAAATCACAGGCGGATAAGACAAGAAGCGCCGGGCCACGTGGCGCCCCCAGAATGGGCCACGTGGCCCAATCAGATTATTGAGAAGGTTTTTCTTATTTTTGAGGGCCATATTGGCCGAATTTGAGAAAACTCAAAACATGAAAGTTGTAGATCTTGACGAGATCTACAAGTTTCATGTTGATCAAAACTGGAAAAGAGATAAACAAGGACCCGAAATATTTTTGAGGGTATTTTTGAGACTAAAAATACCACTGATTTTTGTTTTGTCATTTTTTTGTGGTTTTTAATTTATTAAGGACTCTGTTAATTATTAGACATTAACAGGTATTTAATGACAAACATTTAAGCAAGGGGGTTAATTATGGGAAATAAAGATGATGAAACTGAGGTTCATCACCCCCCTATACTTAAACTATGCTCATCCTCGAGCATCAAAAAGAATGACTAAGTTGGATTAACCCCCTTGTGCATGTGAATACAGGATCCAAGCTGATCAAGTCGACTCGACTTTAGAGATCCAAAATTCTAGAGTTCAACCCAGCCTTAATCAAGAGGCTTCCAATTCCTCTACTTCTCTAGACTCTCTCTGATGTACGTATAAGCTAAAGGATATGAAGTTTAGTGTTGACTGCAATTTCGAGAGTAGAGTCAAGTCTTCACCAAAAATCTTGGTCCGAGAAAATCTCCTAAGGACCCAATCCTCAGCACTAGGGAATAAATCAAATCTTGCATTCAGTCCACCGTCTCTTTAGTTGTCAGACTTAGAAAATGTAGATGGCAGGCCAGAAATGGAGGGCATGGGATTGTGTCAATTCTTCTCTCCCTCTCATTGGAACAAGGATTCTCTCTAGTGCCTTTTACGCAACACATTTTTTTGGTGTTGATCAGTGCGTCCGTCAAGAGAAGTTGGAGCCGTCTGCACTTGTTTTCCTGGGAGTACACCGGGGTGTGTCTCTTTTGAGTACCTATCGTACCTTCGACACCCAGACTTGTAGCATTTACGATGCAGAGCCCTTTTTTGGTGCAAGCCCGACTCCTGGTCCTAATAGCGGTGGTCCAAGTGGACACTTTGAAAAGTTTGGGAGCGCTCGCCTTTGGTGGAAGCTCTTTGATTTGTAACTTTGTGGAATGAGAGCTTTTCTTTGAATTTCATTGACTTGTATAATTGGTGGCTAGCTCCACTGCTTTTACCAAGAGTTGGCGCACACTGATCAAAATTTTATTTATTTTTCACACCCAGGCACTTAGGTTAATGTCAAGAGATTAGTATAAGAATCAAGTTCTCATACTGGCTAATATTGCTGACACTCAGGTTTCATGAAGCCTCCAAAGATTTTATCCCATCCTCGAGCATCATTAGATCAAATCCAAACTCGACTTCCTCATCCCAATCCCTCAGGTGACAAATCAACTCATCTCATCAAAAACCGCAGTCGTGCATGTGATGTGCTGATCATATTCTTTCTGTCTGAGACTAAGCATGGAATATAGCATGCAGATCTAGAAACTTAGGGGAATGTGGATGATTAAGTCTAAGACCCTGATGGCTAAGGCTGGTTAACCTAAAATCTCAAAGACTTCTAAAAGCTAAGTCTTCTTGACCAATTCAGATCCTGGGTGAAAGTGAAAGTGTAGAGGACTAATCCAACTTCTTCATTCAAGACACTTTTTTTTTAAACTTCAAGAGATATTAGAACTTCCTAAGCTCAATTGAGCATCCGCGATTCAGCCAGTATGGATGTAAGTATAGGCCGAAGCCCGTTGCTTGAGGATGGGGCCTTGCGCGATGTCCTCTAAACCATCCAATCTGCTAAGGGCGAACCTCACTGAATGCGGCTGACTTAATTGGGTTTAGTAGTCACCAATGACTCTTAAAGGATTTTTAGGGATTTTCTGATTTTTATGAATTTTAATAAAGTTAAAACACAAGTTAGACTCAACTTTCCTTGAAAAAGAGATGGCGATTTTTTCAAAACCCATGTCACACAAAATAAAAAAAATTTCAAAACATTTTCAAAAATCATTTTCGAAAATATTTCTATAAAATAGTGTAACATAATATCGAAAAACCGCGAAATCCTTTGAGTTCTCTTAGTCCAATGAATTTTACCTTAGCCAAAAAGTTTTTAATTTTTCAAAATTTTCAGATTTATAGCTAAAGTAAATATACGGTACATACGGTATACCCCCCTATACTTAAACTTTGCTATGTCCTCATAGCACTAGATGTTACAAGTACATAGGTCCATTTAAATATAGAAGAATATACGGGAGCTAAGAGGGGCTCCCCCTATACTTAGGTTAGAAATAACCTAAGTATAAAGGCAAGAAAGGAAGAGTAGAGAAAATCACGGGGACTCGGGTCCCCCCTATACTTAGGCTGAGATTAGCCTAAGTATAAAGATGGAAATTGATGTTGGAAGGGACCCAAGATGAACAGAGAAGAGGAATGAATCTACACGATGAGCGGTTGAATCTTCGGAGATGAAAATGGAGGGACTAAGGTTCTAGGGTGTGTGTCGCAACAAAGGCTCAATTCAAGCAAGCAAACCCTTAGTTTCACCAACTCACACATGAAACCAACCAAGGTTGGTTAATTATCTTGTTTGTTTTATTGGTGATAAAACGTTAAATAATTACGCGAAGAAAATGAAAATCAAGGCGTATGCGCGGGTGTTGCTCTCCCAAAACCGAATTTTACTCCATTTTAGGTTGACTTGCAATTAACAGTCCCAATTATATTTTAAATTATCACTGAATTAAGGTTAGCACATCAATCAGAAAATCATCGTCTACCGTTCATTCCATTTTCCATTAATCCTAGGTGATCAATCTAGGAAATGAAAGCCGTGAAAAACATGTATTCGATGAAGAAAAACGCGATCGAGGCTAAGTGAAAAATCATGCAGTGATTTGACGATAAAAACGCGAAAAAACTGGGGCCGTTTTGAAAATCAAATCCAACATGTATGCAAGTCGAGAAAGCCGCACCTAATCATGCATCTATTAGCGGTGATTGATCTTCATTAATTTTAGCTAAGTGATGCGAGATTAAGTGCGTCTATGTTTAAAGTGTGTCCTACCTACGATCAAGCACAAGAGAATATGAAAATTGAGCTCGGAGAGCCGCGTGCCTATCCTAGGTCGACACTCAAGTGGGGACGATCCCCACACAACCACAATCATTCGATTACAATCGTGAGTCTTCGATCGAAGACCGCTGTAAAGACGAATTATTAAAAATAAAATTCAACAAAAAATGCGACACATTTTTTTCTTTTCTTCCTCCTTTGCTCCAAACATGCTCCTGCGGCTCCTCGCAGCGGGGAACATCCTGCTCCTCGCCTCCTTGATCCATCAAGGGCCCTGCCACAGAAACAATAGTTAGATATCAAATAAGAAAGAAAAATTTTATATGCAAAAATATGTGGTTAAATGACCTATAAAAAGGAACACCGAATTAAACAAACAAAAATCCAAAAAATAAAAGAAATGAGCCGTGTCCCCAGCAACGGCGCCATTTGACGAACTGCAAAATCGGCCCCTTAATAACGCTAAATTAGTACTTGGAAATGTCGGAGCAGTCGGGCCGATTTCGGTCGTCAAAAGATATCACCTCATTTAAAGATGTGCGATGATAAACCAAAATGAGGTGATACTTGATTTATTTTACTTGGCAAGAAACCAAGGTCGAACTCAGGGACACGAGCCTCTCTCGTATTAATCGGATTTAAGTGTGTTTAACTAAGCGTAGAGTTAAAGGCATATAGGTCAAAATATGCAAAGACAAAACAAGACAATGCATTAAAACATAAAACATGCATTTTTTATCAAATTTTATAATGCAAATAAGTGATCATGCAAAGCGAATGATATGCCCCAAAAATCATAGTCACTTGAGCCATAGAAAAAAATGCAAGTTAAACTGAGTTAGCATTAAGAAGCATTCTACCTTCATTAAACAAGTGGGCATGATAAATAAAGAGATCAAGACACTTAGATAATAAAATAATACATCACAGTCCATAGTATCAAATCTGAAATTTAACCATGCCATAGTGAAGAGGATGAGAAGAGCTTCAAAACGAAACTGAAATCAACTTGATTGGAGCTATGTAGCTCAAGATATGCAAGTTCAAAGATAAGGGCATAAATGAAAGAAAACATGAAAATAAAATTGCATACAGGCCCCTGGGAGGGACGAAAATGTAATAAAAATAAAGTTCGGGACCTTCCCTGAAAATGACCCACACGCACAGGGGCATTTTTGCAATTATTAAAACCCGCGAGGGCATAATTGCAAATTACCCACCGTGCGTGTGATCTGCACGTGATGCAGGACCATTCTGCAATTCTGGAGAAGATATGGGCATCTCTGCAATTTACCCAGAGTAGCACGTGCGATGCACGTGCTATCTAGGCTCGGACGAAGGGTAGGCTCGGCAGAGGTTCGAGGCAGCTTCGGCCAGGCTCGGACGATTCGAAGCTCGGTGCAGGCTCGGTGGAGGCTCGGAGCAACCGAACCTGGAGGCACGGAGACAAAGGCTCGGGCGCGTTCTGGTGATGCCACGTGGCTCCATCGCGGTCCGTTGGATCGAACAGATCCAACAGCTAGCAGAAGACGTCGACGTGGCTCTATCATGGCCGTTGGATGGTCGCTGAGGTTGGGCCATCCAACGACAACTGTGCTTCGTCCTCGGGCTTCAGCTGGCGGCGACTTTGGAGCTCCGGCGAAGGAGCTCCTCCTCCGCCGCTCTGTCCTGGCCCCGGTGGTGCTCGCCGCCCGAAGCTTCTGAAGGTCGGTCGATGAAGCTTGGAGCTCGGGCGAGGCTTCTGGTAGCTCAGCTCGGGTCGCCGGGGCTCCTATGTCGAGAACGCCAGTTGCGAAGATGACCCCGGCGAGGCTCCGGCCATTTGACATACAGGTCACCTGCAAGGTTAGTAGTACATAGCTGAGGCATAGAGTGCGTGCGTGAGTGAAATGAGAGCTCAGGCGGGTGGAGAATATGGAGAGCTCGGAGCTCCTCCGCCGTGGGTGGCGGAGGAGGTGGGTGACAGTGGTCTGAGGGATGGCGGAGGGAGAAGGTGAGTGGAGGGTGTCGCGATGAAGGGGGATCGGAGGCGGAGCTAATGGGGTGGTCATCGGAGCGAGGGGATGGCCGGATAGGCCTAGAAAATTAATGGAAATTAACGAAAAATACAGAGGAAGAAGAAGAAGGACTTACCTTGTCGGAGATGGAGCGGGAGCTTGGGCTGAGCTTCGCGGTGGAAGCCCCGGTCTTCGCTGGACCTCCGCAGCGACTGGAGGCAGCTCGAGCGGTCGCCAAGAGGCGACGCAGCTCCGCCGTCGAAGGAGGAGGGTCTCACCGGGATTGGAGTCGTCTTCGCTCAATCGCACCGCCTCCCCCTGTCACGGGGAGGCGGAGGAGGGCTGGGCTCCCTTCCTCGTAAAGGTTGACGGGTTGGACTGACGGGAGGAGAGGAGTATTTGAAGGGAGAAGTGGCGGTGGAACGTGGTGAGAACGTGGATTTCGAGGGGGAACTGGGTCAACTGGGGAGACGAAGGTAGTTAATGGAGGTGTGCGCGAGGGAGATGGATGATGGGGGAAGACCCGGCGGTGGTTGGCGAGGTGTGAGGGGCTCTGGTGTCGTGGAGAAAATTAAAAGGGGGAGAGGTGCGCGAGTGGAGATCGTGTGCGAGAGGGAGAGGGTCGGGAGGTAGATGATGGTGGTCGGCCGTTGGATCTGATGATCCAACGGCGGGTATTTGGGCGCGAAATGACGGGCAGGATTAAATCGGGGGACGGAGTGATCGATGGCAGATGGAGCTGCCATGTGGCGTGTCGAAGGAGCGGCGCGAACGGATGGCTCAGATGGAATCTCGGGCATTATCGATCGGCTGAGGACAATGAGCGGGTTGTGCGGCATAGATGCGAGATCCAGGGCGCGATCGAAGGGCGCACAGCGCGCCACGTGTCAAGTTGTGGGCGCGGCGCTAAGGGATGGTGAGGATGAAGCACGGGGGAGATCTGACGGCTAGGAGAAGGGAAGCGCGTGGAAGGCTTTGGACCGTTGGATCTCAGGAAGAGATCTGACGGTCCAAATCACAGGCGGATAAGACAAGAAGCGCCGGGCCACGTGGCGCCCCCAGAATGGGCCACGTGGCCCAATCAGATTATTGAGAAGGTTTTTCTTATTTTTGAGGGCCATATTGGCCGAATTTGAGAAAACTCAAAACATGAAAGTTGTAGATCTTGACGAGATCTACAAGTTTCATGTTGATCAAAACTGGAAAAGAGATCAAACAAGGACCCGAAATATTTTTGAGGGTATTTTTGAGACTAAAAATACCACTGATTTTTGTTTTGTCATTTTTTTGTGGTTTTTAATTTATTAAGGACTCTGTTAATTATTAGACATTAACAGGGATTTAATGACAAACATTTAAGCAAGGGGGTTAATTATGGGAAATAAAGATGATGAAACTGAGGTTCATCAGTTATTAATTTGTCGGAACCTTATTTGGACTTAAGTCTAAAACTCAACAGCCTCTAAGTTCCACTAATCTATAACCAAGACTCCTCAATGCTCCAGATCAGAACAAGTCATCAATCACAAACCCTGAAGACCATGAATCTTTTCTTGTCATGTGGATGTGAGGTCTAAGCTCTCCACCTCAGAAATGGCAACTTGACAACCCTCCCCAACAAGGTAACTCTATGACCTCAATCTGGCCACTCTTTCCTCGAGGAGCGGGGTATTCCCTTCTAAGTTCAAGTTCAACCAGCTCAAGAAGAGGAGGAAGAAGAAGAGAATGGGTCAAGGCCAGTGTAGCCAAGTACCCTTGGGAGCTTGACCAGTGTAGCCAAGTCTCCCTGTTGCAAGCTACAACTGGTGGAACATGAAACCAAGCTTTGCTTATTGCACTCTATATACATACTCCAGTGGGATTATCATTTTCTATCAGACCCACCACTTTTTTGGAGTTATTTTCTTTTTGCACATTTTTTTTTCAAGTGCATCTGTACAACATATACATGTGCAGCATATATACAAGGAGTTTTTCCTCTTGAGCCAGTAGACTATCCCTCTTTTGAAGCTTTATTGCAACCCACAACTCCCGTCGTTAGACTTCATGGCAACCAGACCAAGTTGAGACGCACTTCCTTCACTAAAAGAAGAAGAGAGGTTCCGCCTAGAAGTACTACCCTCATATGCTACCCCAAGTCAATGAAGACTGCCTCCTCACCACCTCATCCGTGGAGAGCTCGGTGCATAGTGCTGGTGTCCAAGCAAAGCCATTGTCTATATGAGTCATGTGTTGTTGTTAAGTGCTCTACTTAGGCTCATTGAGATGACATGTGATCATAGCCTAGTGGACTCAAAGAATTAAGTCACCATGGACCTGAAAAGCCTTACACCTAAGCCCTATAAGGTTCCTCTTAGAAATTAGGTGGATTAAGATCTTAATCAAGCTCCATTTCTCAATTTGATTCCATGCTAGTTTAAATGTCAACTATCATCCAGAAAAACTATATACATATGTACAAAAGATGCTTATTTACACAAAGTTTACAATCATGCAAAATTTTTGAAAAATGTTTTGAAATCATGAATGGATGATGCATGAAGTGAAGTTTTGCAAAAAGGTATTTACACACATTTACACAAGATTTTTGCAAACTTTTGATTTTCAAAACATTTTGGAAAAATTTTGTACTATATACATAATTTTGATAAGAAAATATTTACACAAACTTTACACAAAAGATTTTTGAAATCATTTTTACAAAAATAATTTGTATACTAGCTATTTATGTGCAAATAAAAGAATGTTATGTACATGAAAAATTTTTAATTTTTGTGATTTTTAGCCATTTTATTTATTAACACACTCACACAAAGTACGAGTTATGGCTAAAGTATATATGAAATATATACACACCCCCCTATACTTAGCTCGAACGATGTCCTCAGAGTCAAGAGTGATGAAGAAGACATAACTCGTGCTAGGTATAGGGAAGTGAAAAGAAGGGCTATATACAAAGACGAAGAATGAAAAGTAAAGAGGGTCTCAGGTCTTCCCCCTATACTTAGGATTAAATAATCCTAAGTATAGCAGGTGGTATACTAAGGAAAAACCTGAGTGGAGAATGTACAGGGTCTACCCCCCCCCTATACTTAGGTGAAATATCCCTAAGTATAGGCAGCAAAAACAGGGGTAGACAGAAACAAAAGAAATACCCAAAAAGGTCTCACATCCCCCATATACTTAGGGTAAAGTACACCCTAAGTATAGCATAATCACAAGATGAAGAAAGGGATGTGGGACTAAAGAATGTAGTGATATGGACATCTGGATCTATACAAGGCGGAAGATCAGTGAAACTCAGGCGTGAGATGCATTAGATGTGAGTCAAAGACCACATCTCACGCAAAGTGAATCGGGGCAAGATCAGCGACCCGCGGCTCATGATCTAGAAATGGCTTGAGCCGCTGGCCGTTCACTATAAAGGTACTCTCAGAAGACAACTCAGATATGTCAATGTTACTGTTGTCGTGTACCTTTCTGACCAAGTAGGGTCCCTTCCATTTGCTCTGTAGCTTCCCTGGAAATAAACGTAGCCTCGCATCAAACAGCCATACTCTCTGTCCAATCTCAAAATGCTTGTGGCTGATATGAGAATCATGCCACTCCTTCACTTTCTCCTTGTAATGTAGGCTATTTGAGAATGTTGTATCTCTAAGCTCCTCCAGGGCTGCTAACTCTGCCCTCCTCTGGTCTCCCATACCATCTGGATCCATAAGAATATCTGTGACTGCCCAAAGTGACTTGTGCCTCAGCTCAACAGGTAAATGGCACGGCTTGCCATATACGAGGCGAAAGGGAGATGTGCCCAATGGAGTCTTGAAAGACGTCCTATATGCCCACAAGACCGAGTCCAAAAGCTGTGACCAATCCTTTCGGTCAGGGCGGACGACTTTCTGCAGGATAGTCTTAATCTCCCTATTCGACACCTCGGCTAGACCATTCGTCTGTGGATGGTAAGGTGTAGCAACACGATGATCTATGCCGAACTCGCTAGCAAGTGCCTTCACCTGGTCGTTGATGAAGTGAGATCCTCCATCAGAAATCAGAACTCGTGGAACCCCGAACCGCGTGATGATATGCTTCCTCAAAAATCTGCAAACTGTCCTCGCATCAGCGGCTCGGGCGGGGATAGCCTCCACCCAACGACTAACATAGTCCACGGCCAACAGAATGTACTCAAATCCCTGACTCTTAGGGAATGGACCCATGAAATCGATGCCCCATGCGTCAAAAACCTCACAGACGTGAATGGGCTGCATCGGCATCATATCACGCTGTCCACAAGTGCCCATCCTCTGACAGTCAGTACACCTCTTCACGAACTCATCAGAGTCCTTGAAGAGGGTAGGCCACCACAAGCTGGATTCGAGCACTTTCTGTGCCGTTCTCCTCCCAGAATGATGTCCTCCTGCCTCAAGCTTGTGGCAGTAAGTGAGGACGCTATGGTGTTCCTCCTGAGGAATACACCGACGCCAGACGCTATCCCCTCCTTCGTGGTAAAGGATGGGATCCTCCCAATGGTAGGACTTGGCCTTCGCAAGGAAGGTCTCAAGTCTCTGCCTGGGCCAATCTTGTGGAACTTTCCCAGCAACGAGAAAGTTCACAATATCGGCGTACCATGGGAGTGAGGCGATAGCAAGGATCGCCTCATCTGGGAAGGTATCTCGAATGGGATCAATCTGCTCAGACTCCTCAGGCTGCTCTAAATGGGAGAGATGATCCGCCACCACATTCTTGACTCCAGGCTTATCCTTGATCTCAATATCGAACTCCTGTAGTAGAAGGATCCATCTAGTCAGTCTGGCCTTGGCATCCTTCTTTGCCATGAGGTACCTGATGGCGGTGTGATCTGTGTACAAAGTCACTCTAGATCCAATGATATACGATCTGAACTTATCTAGGGCGAACACTACGGCTAGCATCTCCTTCTCTGTGACCGTGTAATTCCGTTGGGCGGAATCCAATGTGCGGCTAGCGTAGTGGATAGTAAATGGAACTCCATCCCTCCTCCGTCCCAGCACTGCCCCTATGGCAAAATCGGAGGCGTCCGTCATGATCTCGAATGGGAGAGACCAATCAGGCGGCTGGAGGACAGGAGTCTCAATAACACACTGCTGGAGAGTCGCGAAGGACGAAAGACACTTGTCATCGACAAGGAACTCGGTGTCTTTCGTCAAGAGGTCAGTCAACGGCCGGGCAATCTTGCTGAAATCCTGAATAAATCTCATGTAAAATCCAACGTGCCCCAGGAATGACCGTAGCTGCCTCAGATTGGACGGCGGTGCGAGTTTCCTAATGACATCAACCTTGGCCGGATCAACTTCCATGCCCCTGTTGGAGATGATATGGCCAAGCACCGTCCCTTGAGTCACCATGAAGTGACTCTTCTCCCAAGATAGAACCAAATGGAACTCAATACATCGCTGGAGTACTCGATCTAGGCAGTCAAGACAGGAGTCGAATCCATCGCTGTAGACCGAGAAATCGTCCATGAAGACCTCTAAACACTCCCCTACCATGTCCGAAAAGATCGACAGCATGCACCTCTGAAAAGTCGCAGGGGCATTGCATAGCCCAAATGGCATGCGTCGAAAAGCATATGTGCCGAAGGGACAGGTAAAGGTGGTCTTCTCCTGATCCTCAAGAGCGATGGCCACCTGGTTGTAGCCCGAGTACCCATCCAGGAAGCAATAATGGCTCTTCCCTGCCTGTCTCTCTATGATCTGGTCAATAAAAGGCAGGGGGAAATGGTCCTTCTTGGTGGCATGGTTGAGTCTCCTGTAGTCAACACAGACCCTCCAAGAGGTAGGTACTCGTGTAGCAATCTCCTCTCCCGACTCACTGATCACAGTCGTGATGCCCGTCTTCTTGGGCACCACATGCAAGGGGCTAACCCACTTGGAGTCGGAAATGGGATAAATAAAACCTGCACCCCACCATTTTGATATTTCCTTCATCACGACCTCTCTCAGGTTGGGGTTCAGCCGCCGCTGGAACTCACGCGACGGCTTCGCCCCTTCCTCGAGATAGATATGGTGAGAGCATACTGATGGACTAATCCCATGGAGATCTGCTACGCTCCATCCGATCGCCTTGCGGTTCTTTTCAAGAACCCCCATCAAACGGGATTCCCGCTCTCCAGTCAGATCAGCGGAGATGATGACTGGGTACATCTCAGGCTCGCCCGCAAGGAACCGATACTTCAGCGAAGTAGGGAGCGGCTTCAGCTCTGGACAGCTGGGTGCTGGCAAATCTGGCTGCGGAAGAAAGTGTGTGAATGCTGCTAAGTCTGCCAAATCTGCCTGGGAGAAAGAAAGCGAACTCTCGCAAACTGGATCTGGAGAAGGCTGCTCAACTGTGCTGTCTCTGATCTGCTCTGTATCAACCTCCTCCTCATCTGTAGGCTCAGGTGGACTCAAGTCTGGCATCTGATCATCACAATCTGCACAATCAGACTCTGAATCCGAGGGATCTGCATCAAATACGGTGGCATCAGTACCACCATCACACAAGGTGGCCTCAGCACCACCATCACTGATAGTCGTGTCGTGATCAAGGACCGGCTCTGCTGCCTCTGTAGTATCCTGAACCAAGGCTGTGCTCTCCAGACTCTCCTCTGCTATCATCTCGGCATCAGCTGTATCGGAAAATGAGAGGATGGTCTGTGTCGCAGGATCTGCCCAAGCTGCCTCATCGTCTGTGATCACAAAATCACAGTCCTGGTGGATGTCTGGCTCTACGTCTGTCAGCTACTCTGAATCGGTACTGGCCTCTGAGCGTGCTCTCTCTAGCTCTGTAGTCCTCGACCGTCTCTATTTGTACACTTTCGCCCTCAACGCGAAAGTATACGTTCCCGCTATCATGATCAGTCACCGCCTTGGCTGTGGCCAAAAACGGACGACCAAGGATGATGGGGGTATCGGCCACTGAATCAAGGATCTCCATGTCCAACACTACGAAGTCCACGGGGAATTTCAGGCCCTGAATCGTGACGATAACGTCTCGTAACAACCCCTTCGGCCTCTTGACAGATCGATCAGCAAACTGAAGGACTGTCCTGCTCTGTCTAAGAGTGCCCAACTCGAAGCGGTCGAGAAGGGCTGCCAGAAGAAGGTTGATCGATGATCCGCTATCTAATAGAGTCCGGTCGAACCTCTGCTCACTAATCTGGCATCTGACATACGGTGCCCCTGAATCTGGCCTCTTGGCTGGCAGACGGTTCTGGATCGCAAAGCACGTGGCTTTCGTCAGCACATGAATCTCTGAAGTGTGGTTCCTCCTCCTTCTCCTGACTGTGGTCCTGTCTCTCAAAGATCGCTGGAGAAGGGGGATGTGCTGCAAAGCCTCCTGGAGGGTCGGCTGGATGTGAATTCTGTCGATCATGCTCTGGCTGAATTCCTCCTGCTCTCTCTTTTTTGGGTCTTTTTCTTTTTTCTTCCCCTTCCCCATCTGAAGGGCTCTAGGGAAGGGGATCACAGGGTTCTTCGCAGATGAAGGACTAGGAAAAGGCCTAGACGGCTCGACGGCCGGATCCACACATACATCACTCACCACAGTGGGACCAGAAGAAGCTAAACCTTTTCCTTTATTCACAGTAGAGTTCTGAGATACATCAACACGAGGAAAGACAACATCTCTATCAAAGTGAACACTGGTGGCCTCAGTACCACCTCTGGCTGGCTCTGTAACTGGACGTCTCGCGGCCTCAGTACCGCGGGCTGGCTCGACTATGCTGGTGGCGTCAGTACCACCTCCTCGAACTGGTGAAGCGGCGGCCTCAGTACCGCCGGTAGAATCAGCATCCTTGGTGGCGTCAGTACCACCGTCATCATCGTGTGCGGCATCAGTACCGCTCTCCTCCTCCTCATCTGGCGCCCTAGGTGGATCCTCGCGTCGTCGCTCAGATGAGGCGCCGCCTGCTGGTGCTCTACCGCTCCTAAGTGTAACAAAATCAGCATCAAATAGATCCGAAGACATATCATCAAATGGGTCACTAGGAGTGGCAAGCTCAGTGTGTACTACCTGCTCAGACTTCCTCTTGAGGTTGTTCGGATTCGGCTCGATCTGTGCAGGAATCGCGGCCTTCCCTCTCACAAGGTCCCGCATCTCCTGGCGGAACTCGTCCATCTCCCGTCTGAATGTAGCCTGCTGATCCGTGAGGAGGCGGGCGATGTCATCCAAGGCGGGGCTCTCATGGGAGCCCGACGGGTAGCCTCTCTGGTGCCGAGGCTGCTGGAACTGCTGGTGGTGCTGCTGAGAGGGGTAGGAGGAGGGATGCTGCTGGTATGCTGGGTGAGCCTGCTGCTCACGTCTCCAAGACTGTCCCTGTTGCTGATAGGGACGAGGACCGAAGGACGAAGGCTGGTGTGACTGATATGCTGGGGGCTGCTGCTGCGGCTGGTGATCTCTCTGCTGGGCGTACTGCCCTCCCTGACCGCCTGGCTGCTGCTGGGGCTGGGTACCTCCACTCCCCCACCTGAATCCGGGATGGTCTCGTCGGATCCCAGGCTGGGGTTGGTCATACCAAATCTTGTTGACATCCATCAACGGCTCTGCATCATAGGGGGCTGGCGGGAGTACTGCCAGAGGCTAATCCGGCTAGTAGACCACCATCTGCATGTCTGGAGATGGTGGGGACTGGTAGGTGGGCTGCGGCTGCTGGTACGGCTCCGCCTATACAAGATGAACCTGTCTAGGCTGCTGTAGGGAGCTGGAGCGCTGGGACGAGCTGCTGCTGCTGCCGGAGTCGCCTCGCGACTGAAGACGGGGCTGTGAAGCCGTCTGTGCCTCCTGGAGGCACATGAGCTGGGTCTTCATGTCGCTCAGAGTCCGTGCCATCTGCTCCATCTGCGTGATGCTCTGGCACTGCTTCTTCTCAATCAGCTCCATGCGGTCCAACTTCTCGCTGATGATACCCATGTCCGCAGCGGACGACTCTGCCAGTGCTGCTGCGACTGCGGACGAACTAGATGGACCTGCATCGACCCGTGCTATCCGCTGGTACTGCACGGGTCCTGGCTGCTGCTGGGGTCTCTGTGTGTACAACCGCGTCTAGGACATCACCATGTAATTCTCGGCCATCTCCTCGTAAATGGCCCAGACCTGGTCGTGGTCCTTGGCGAAGTAGGACCCGCCGCAAGAAGCGTTCACCAGACCCTGGAGCTCTGGTGTCAACCCGCTGAAGAAGCTCTGAACTAGGTTCGGCTTGGAAATGTCGTGGTGCGGGCATCTGTCTGTGAGCTCTCGGAACCTCTCCCATGCCTCGTGAAACTGCTCGTTGGGAAGCATGGAGAAGTTGCTGATCAGGGCCCTCGCTGCATTCGTCCGCCCGAGTGGATAGTACTTGTTCAAGTACTCGGTGCGGAGCTGCTCCCAGGTGTAAACAAACCTCCCCAAATGCTTCAGCCAGGTGGCTGCTCTGTCAGCTAAGGAGAAGGGGAAGGCGATCATCCTGATCGTGTCCTGGTCCACCTGACGGTCGTGGACAGTGCTGCATATCATCAAGAACTCCTGGAGGTGGAGATGGGGCTCCTCTGTCGCGAGTCCGTGGAAGCGGGGGAGTAGCTGCAAAGTGTTCGGGGGGAACTTGAAGTCCCCCACGATCGCTGGAAGTACTACCCAGTGGTGCGTCAGCATCGATCCGGGGTTGTGTAACTCCCGCATCGGTCTCGGTGGTCCTCCGGCCGCTCACGCGGTGTCTGCCGCTGCTGCGGCGGCTACTGCGGCTGCTGCATCTGCATCATCTGGGATCCTCGGTCCCTCTCTCCTCTGCTCTTGCTCTGCTCTCTCTGCTCGCATCTGCTCCATCTCTCTCCTCATGTCAATCATGAACGCTCCCTGATCCCTCAGCTGCTGCTGAACGGTCTCTAACGAGGCGATCAGGGTGGAGTTGATCGCTCCCTGGTCCAATACGAAATGCTCAGGCTGACGGGAACGATCCTCAGAACTGCCGGCCATGACGTCTGCAAAATCAAATGATCCCAACTCAGGTGCTGTCAAATCCATCAATCTCTCCTCGGGCTCATGTCTCTCAGGTCCGAAAGAAAGGGGGTCGAGGGGGAACAGGGCGGAGTCGTACTCGGGCTCGGAGAGCTGATCTTGGCTCTCGCGGGCCAACCTAGATGATTGGGTAGACGTGCCCGAAAGCGGTGCAGCCAGAGGCTGCCTAAGAGAGCGGCTACCCATCATCTTGATCTGGCGAGTAAGGCGGATGAGATCTGGAGAAACTATGATCACAAAACAAACCCCCGGTTCACCAACGCGACGCGAGCTGAAGACCGTGAAAGTTCGGTCAAATTATCTTGTCAATTTTATTAGGTGAACACACAAAATATCAGAGCGCTTACGTGACCTGTTAGGATACCCGATGCTACCCCAACCGACTGGCCCGCACGGAAGAGTCGGTAATCAGTCGGGACTAGCACCGGAGGGCTCTACCTAGGGTGCGGGTCACTCTCTCGCGCATCCAAACCATACAATGAGGGGGTTGCTCTCCCCAAGACAAAATTTTTAGGGTGAGCATCTTTTAAGATCAATAGTGTTAACCAGTCCCAATTTTATGGTTTTTCTTTTTAATGTTTTTCAAATAAAAACAAACGGCCTAACGAATTTTTCGGTTCTCCTGGTTATTTGATCCAAAACAGGGGGAGAAGACGAAAAGCCGATGCACGATGAAATCAATGATGCATGCTGAGTAAGAAATGCGTACCTTGTCTCCAGCACTCTACATGCAAGTGATCCGTGCAGAATTTAAAGACTGGAAAGTAAACTACCTAAATGATGCAACGGGAAAAACCGAGTCCTAGACGAGCAATTTCTATCGCAGAACCGTCTAACCGGTCACCGACCTCCAAGCCAAAGAGTCTGGTCTTGGCCCGTCCCTCCTCTGTCCGACAAATCGGGGGTAGGAGAAAGTGCTTTACAGGACGGGCTGCGGCACGTAGGCTACGAAGGAGATGAGTCGGTTATTTTTATTAATGATTTTTAGTAGGTCCAATTAGCATTCTATAGGAACAGGCAAGCAATTAAGTATGGGGACCCTACTAATTACGGCACAAGCAAGAGAAATTCCTAAGTCTAGGGGCTCGATGAAAACCGTGTAAACACTGGAAAAGGCAGTACAAAAAATGAAAATAAAACAAAGCCGCGAAAAACTCCTAAGGGTCCCCCGAGCACACCGGTGCTCGGCGAAACAGACCCGCTAAGTCCAATCACAGTCCAAGTCCAGTCTCTGAGTGTCCCTGTATTACTACAATAATAATGCAATAAAAAGAAAAATCCTCTCCTGCTCAACTCTCTCTCACTCTCTCCTGTGGCTCCGCAAAGAAAAGAGCCGCCTCTGAATCCCGCGGTTGCGTCGGCTTCTCGAGATCAGCCGCCTCGGTCCTCGGGCCCTCGCAAGAAAGAGAAGAATGGTCAGACCCAAAATAAATAATCAAATAAGGGAAATAAATGAAAATGGAACTAAGGGTATATGTGCAAAAATGCAAAATAAAATAAACACTCAAAATAAAACAAAAATAAAAATAAAAGAAAAAGAAAATAAAACAAAATAAAACAAAAATAAAATATAGACAAAAGCCGCGAAAAAGCCGCGAGCTCTGAAAGAGCCGCGAAAAGCCGCGAAAACAAAAACGAAAAGAAAAAGAAAACTACTAAGCCGTGCTCCCCGGCAACGGCGCCATTTTAATGAGCGATCCGAACGACTAAGGTAAAGGTACAAAAATGGTCGTTGCGACCTCGGTCGCTCAGATGCACTTGATCAAGAAAAATGAACCACTCAATAAAGATAAAATCGATCAAAATACGAAGTAGCGGTCCTGCTATTGGATTAACCTGGTATAGCAACCAGGGTCGAACTCAAGGAGCACGGATTGGCCTTTCAGCCTACGAAGTAGTAAAAAGAAAGAAAATGAAACAAGAAAATATTTTTAGTGGTTTTGAATTTATTTTATATTTTTTTTGGATTTTTAAGTGATTAAGAAATTAGGAAAAACAAAGAAAAACACACTTCAACAATTTATTTAAAGTACTAAAATCAACCAAAAATTCAAACAAAAATATTTTATGTATTTTATATTTTTTGGTGTTTTTGGTGAATTTTTGAGAATTTTTTGAAGTTTATTTAATTTTCTAAAAATCAAACAGTAGCTAAAAGAGATGGTACTGTCCAGCCGAGCCAAAAAGCCCTAGATAAAATATCTAAGAGCTCCAAAATGGACTGGAGGTAATTTTCCTACAAAGAAGACAAAATGAGGAAAATTTGGGCACCAATTTTATTGTTTTTGGATTTTTAATTTATTTACTAGATTTTTTATAGGTTTTTGAGTGTTTTTAAGTTTTTAGTGATTTTCAGAAATGAAAAATAACCAAAATTGACTAGAAAATAAAACTAAGCAAGACAAACAATGGGTAATTTTTATAGAATTTTTAAATGAGTTTTAATATTTTTTTGTGATTTTTCAAGTTAGGAAGTAGCTAAAGTGAAGGTTTTTGATTTTTAAAAAGATCAAATGAAATCAAAAATGTCCTCAAAAATCCACAAATATTTTACACCATGGCATGAGCCATGTATCCAATTTTCGTTGGATTTGGAGGTGTTTTGCTATTTTATTTAAAAATAAAGAAGGGGCACTGTGCACAGGGACCAAAGTGCAAATACCCAAAGTTCTGGGGGGTTTGGTGCAAAATACCCAGCAAAACACGCGCCACGTACGTGCCTGGGGCACTCAGGGACCCAAATGTAATAAAAATAAGTCCCGAGGACTTATTGGTAACAGGTACCAAAAGTCCAGGGGCCTATCTGCAAAATACCCAAAATATAACGCACATGCTCAAATAAATCACGCACAGGGGTATAAATGCAAATAAGTAAAACTTTTCATTCAATCAGGAACAACCAGAACTACAGGGGCCTCTATTGCAAATAATCCAGACGAACACGTGACGAAGCACGTGGCATACAACGCACAGGGGTATATAAGCAAATAAAATAAAGTACGGGGTCCACTATGCAAATAACCCTAAAACTAAACAACTAGGTTTAATATTTACAGGGCTAAAACGAAATAAAAGACAAGGCAGGGCCTAAGGGTAAATTATCCTTTATTAAGCGGGGTGCTGGATGCGCGCCACGTGTAGGATCTGACGGCGTGGAAGCGGGGTGGCTCGTGATCCAGCGGCTGAGATCAGACCTCCTCTGATCGGACGATATCTGCAGCTCCACAAGCGAACGGCCACGATGGAATCGGGAGCAGGGGTCTGATCAAACGGCGACGGAGGGTCCTGGAAGAACAGGTCCCCGGCGAAACTCGCCGGCCTCGTGCAAGCGCAGCTGACCTCCGGGGAGCACTCTGATGGTCGGAGAAGAAAGGTGGTGTGCTCCCGCGTCTGCTGGAATGCTCCGATGATCGAGCCGAGCTCCGAGGAGCTCGGGCGAGGTCGGCGGAGCTGGGCCTCCTGGCTGGATGACGAAGGGCCTCAGATGGCCTTCGTTTCGACCTGCAAAGTGAACCAGAAGACTCACGGGTCGAGGGCAAACTGCCTCGACCCGGTTAGGCGAGGCGAAGGTGGCTCGTGGGTCGGAACGGCGAACTCCGGCGAAGGTGGTGGACGGAGGAGCTCGGTTCCCAGCTCCTGTGCGAGCTGGGTTGAATGGAAACGTGGAGAAGGTGCGCGGGAGGAAGGCGAGGGCTATGGCAATGCCCGATGGCCGAGTAGTGGTCGGGAACGGGCGGAATCGACGGAATGCGGCGGCGAAGCGAATTGGGTGAAAATGGAAATCAGCGAAAAGGATTGGCTATCGGAGCTACCTGGGTGGTCGGAGAGACTGGGGAGGAGCTGGGGAAGCTCATGGTCGTCGCCTCAAGGATCGTCTCCCTCCGAGGCTCGGAGCTCACGCTGGTGGCGGAGCTGCGGCGGCTGTGCTCGCCGGATCGATGGGTCCTCCTCCTCTCCTCGCTGCGACAGGTCGAGGCGCAAGCTGTCACTCTCGCGGTCTCTCTGGAGCTCACAGGTGAAGGAGGCGAATGGCCAAAGATGGAGCAATCGAGTGGCGGAGCTGCAGCTATATACGGCTAGGGGTCCGAGAAAGATGGGTCCGGGCTAGCTCTGGAGCGCGCGGATCCTGAGGATGCGGCTCCGGCGAGGATGTCGGATGTGAGGTGAAGGATTCGGACCCGGGGTTTGGTGAAATGGGTGTCGGATCAAGCGGGTAGAAAGAGGAGAAGTCGGGTCCTTCGCCCAGATCCGAGACGGGGTGGTCCTGGGGGGGGGGAGTTGACCGGGCGGTCAATACTCCCAGGACCCAATGGGAATGGGCCGCGTGGCTGAATTTTGAAATGAAAATTAAGGGTAGCTAGGGCCCGATTCAACAAAAACTTAAAACATGAACTATTTTTATTTTATTTTTTTCTATTTTTTAGTGATTTTTAATTAATTTTTGGAAATAAAAATAAGGTATATACATAGTATGTAATACATAGGTATATGTACACTATTAGGGTTTTTGATTTTTTGATTTTTAATTATTATTTTTATGCAATTTTATTCCTATTTTATATTTTATTTATTTATAGAATAAAATAAGGAATAAAAGGGTATTTTTATTTTATTTTTATTATTTATGTACATAGGTAAAATAAATATATATGTTCATTTATATACATGGTATATGTACAATGTATTTTTGTATTTTAATTTTGCTATTTTTATTTTGTTTTGATTTTACTTGTTTTTATTTATTTATATTATAAAACATAGAATATTTACAAAAAGTTTGAAAATTAATTTTATTTATTTACAAGGTTAAATAAATACATAGAAGTGGTTTATGTACATGATGAAAGGGGTATTTTAATTCTTTTTTATTTTTAACTTTTTCTTTTGTTTTTATATTTTATAAATATATACAAATATTTACAAGCATATTTTTGATGAGGAAAATATTTTTTTATTTTATTTACACAAATATTTACACTCATGAGCCCCTATCTCCCTCTACTTTGGCTTTTATGCGGTCAGGCCCCTGCTGAGCCCTCCCTTGGGTTAGGTTGCTCAATATTTATTCTAAATATTTCCCTCTTTTTCTTTTTAATCTTTATTCTTTTATTTTTGCACAAAAACATGCTAATTGTAGGTTTTTACACAATGCATGCTTTTGGTAATTATTCCTATTTACACATATCTACATGTATTTGCAAAGGTTTTTGTAGCTAAAATATAAGAATAAAGAGTGATGAATGAGTATTCATCACCATTCTATCTAGAACTAAAAATTTAATAACTAACATTTAAATCAAAATCATCAACTACAACTAGAACAATATTATATACTTCAAAAGATCATCGACCATATACTTTTCTATCACAAAACAACTAATGTAAGTATTCAAAATTACAATAAGTATTGGAAAAAAGCACAAATAGAATTCAACATTACCGGATTGGTGGCACAAAAGAAAGGACCAAAGGGACAGAACACACGATTGAAGAAGAGGACAAAGGGTGTCGTCGATCGAGAGCTAAAAAGATTGACAGCATCGACGAAGGAGAAGTCAGAGGCTGGGAATTAGCAGAGGCATTGCCGGGAGAAAGGGAGAAGAAGTCGCGATCTGTGGAATGGGAAAGGAATGAACCACAGTCCCAGGTATAAGACCATCGGGGACGGTCGCATGACCGTCCCCTATAGAATGATCGGGGATGGTTTCTAGTGAAACGCCCCCTTTGGGCTCAGATATTTCGTTTCTTTATCGCCAAAAAGAATGAAGGGGGCGTTTTCAAATACCATCCCTCTTACTTACCTAGATGGGGCAGTCAAGACCGTCCCCTCCACTGTGCAAACCACGACACCAATAGAAAACCAGAGGGGGCGATCATAACCGTCACATTTGGTCTCGACACTATAAAAAAATAACCATTAAGGAGGCATGGATGGGATGGTTTGACGACCATCCCCAACAAAGCTATAAGAGGGGACAACCATCGTTGACCATCTCCTATAGTGGTCATGAGGGACGGTCTAGGAACGACCGTCGCCAACGTGCTCAGAGGGGACGATTTCTGTTTGCCCATCCCTAAAGACCTTTCTGTTTGTAGTGCATCGTATGTTTCATTATATTCAATCACTTCCCCCATACTCTTACGACATGAAAGTGGAGCATAAAAAAGACACAAAAAGATGACCATGGAATGGCATAGTTATGTAAGTAAAACATCATGTTTAAGGTGCCATTTGAAGAGTATGTGGGTGATGAATCCTCATTCATCACTCTTTATTCTTTTATTTTATCTACAAACCTTTGCAAAATACCTTGTATATGTTTGTAAATAGAATAATTTATCAAAAAGCATGCATTGTGTAAATATTAATAATTAGCATGTTTTTTGTGCAAAAATAAAAGAATAAAGAAAGAAAGAAAAAGAGAGAAATATTTAGAATAAATATTGAGTGACTTGAACCCAAGGGAAGGCTCAACTTGGGTCTGACCGCAAAATAAAATAAGTAGAGAGAGATAGGGTAACTCAACATGGCGTAAATACCCCTCTTTGTGTAAATATTTTATTTTCTAAAAATAAAAATATTTATGTGTTCCCTTTATTTTGTATATATTTCTAAAAATAAAATAAAAATGGGAAAAAAATAAAAATAAAAGAAATAAATTCTCTCTCATTAGTGTATAAAAAATAAAAGATGTATTTATTTCACCCTTGTATATACTTAATAAAAATTTAATAAAAATCATTATATATTCCAAATTTTACGATGTAAATAAATAAAAAATAAAATTGAAATAATTGTACATAAACAAAATAATAAAAATAAAATTCAAAAATACATAGGTATATATACATGTATATAATAATAATATAATGTAAATACATAATTTATTTTTCAAAAAAATAAATATAAATCACTAAAAATACTTTGAAAATAAATAAACATTTTCATTTTGTAAATATTTTGAAAAAAAAAGTCTTTTTCTAATTCATTTTGAATTTTTAAATCTTTTTCCAATGAATTTTTCTCATTGGTCCACGGGGGATTGTTGACCCCCGGTCAACTTTCCCCCTAGGACCACTTCCAGGCGGATCTGCATCCTGACCCGACTTTGCCCAATTACCCTGGACCGATCCGATCGCCTTTCACCCAAACCCCGTGCTCCATTTGCAGATCGCATATCCGAGATTCACGCCCGGGAATCTTCCTAGGGATTCGTGCACCACAATTTTCCTACTCCATTTTTGCCTGCCCAACTCCATTTTTGCCGGATCCCTACCAGTATATAGCTTCGTCTTCCTCCGCCATTTCATGCACCTTTGGCCACCATCTTCGATCCCTGTGACCTCCAATGTCTTCCTCGAGTGATAGCGAGTGCAGAGGGTGTTTGAAAGAGCGATTGGAGGTGTGTACCCAAGGTCCGACGACCCTTGTCGTCGAGCTCTGCCGCCGGCGTAGCCCGGGCCTCTGGAGGCGACGCTCCATCGAGGCGAAGACCACTGGAGATCCTGCATCTCCTCCACAGTCGATTCCAGTCATCAGGTATCACTTGTAGGCTTCATTTCGTCATTTAGATTCGATTTCTCCATTTCAGCTCCGCCAGCTCCGCCTCAGTGGCTGGAGCCCTATAACTTTATCCCATCCGTACCGATAGATCCCTCGACCCACCGCCACCTTCTTTCCACGATCTGATCACCTCGAGCTGGGCTATCTGAGCCTAGATCGAATCGGGTTCCTTCCGCCGCCTCCGCCGGAACCTCCCCCCATCCATCCACGCCGCTTCCCTTTGTTATTCTTCAAATAACCCATGCCGGAGTGTTCCTCCGAGCACGAGCGTCTTCTTGCATGTGAATAAGCACAGGAAACCCCCCTTGGCCGCATTTTCCACCCTTCGCCGGAGTCACCCAGCTCCCTCCTCCCTCGCCAGAGGATCTGGCCGTTGGGAGCCCAATCGGATGCCACCAACCGACGTGGATCGTCATCGAGTGCAAATCCCCCCTCTCCGATCTTCCATCAGACGTTTGGATCGCCTCCAGATTGCCGGAGAAGCTCGCCCAGGAGGAGTTCTTCCAGTCTACCCCTCTACCGTCGGATCAACCTCCATCGCCAGTTATCATCCTAGCCGTTCGTGCCCTGCTCCTGTCAGGACGTTAGATCCATGATCTGACGGCCACGTATGCCCCACGTTCTCCCTTGCGCCAGGACTGTTGGATCTTCCAGGAGGCGTCATCAGGACCGTGCACACGCCAGCCATTCACCGCCCAACACGTCACCCTCACGCGCCCTGCACGCGTTGTGGCTGGGTAACTTGTGGCCGACTCCCTGCATTTAATTTTTGTTCATATTTAGTCTATTAAATAAACTCGCACACTTGGTTAATTTGCATATCTGGACCTATACTTTCTTGTATTTGCATCTTAGTCCCTGCTTTATGGAGACATGTGCTTCGACACGTGATTTTGTGGAACTTTTGCAGTATTGATCATATAGTTCTTGGTTGTTACAGTTTATATTTTAATAAATAATAATTACACTTTAGTCCCTGTGAATGTAAATCACGTGTGTGCCGCGTGCCTATTTGGGCTATTGGCAATTTAGGCCCTGTGATTTTTATAAGTGTTATCTATTTGGCCCCCGAACTATGTTTCTTTGCACTTAGGTCCATATGTGATGTAGCTTTTGTATTGATTGAATAAAATATCAAATTAATTCTAAATCAAGTGAAATTTGGATATGTGGCTCCTGCCACTGTGTAAAAATTTCACTAATTTTTGGGACATTTTTATTTTTGTTTGTTATTTTTAAAAAAATAAAAAACCTTCGTTTTTGTTACGGTTTGCTTTATAAAATCAATTAAAAATATAAAAACTCATCTAAAAATTAAAAAAAATTAAGACTTGTTTGTTTTAGTGTTTTCTTGCTTCTACCCAACTTTTGTTGAATTTGGATTTACAAAACCCATAATAATTATAAAACCCTGAAAATCTTATAAAAAATTATTAAAAATTCTATAAAAATCAAAAAATTGCAAATTTTGATTTCTGGGTTTCGTATTTATTTCTATTTTTCATAAAAATTACCTTCAGATTTTTATAGCTAATTATGTATTTTTAATTAGCCTTTCAAATCTGACAGCACATTTGTTTACTGATTTTGCCTTTTTCGATTTTTATAAAATCAACCAAAAATTAGAAAATTCTGAAAAAATTAACAAAAGCACTTAAAAATATAAAAACACAAAAATAATTTTATTTGAATTTTTTGAACATTTTTTAGTGTTTAATAAATTGTTGAATTTGTCCTTTTTAGCCCTTTTCTTACACTTTCTTTATAATTAAAAATACAAAAAAATTAAAAATATATAAAAATCCACCGAAAATACCCTTTTTTATTTCATTTTATTTTCGATTACTTTTTAGGTCGATCCGGCCAAACCGTTCTCCTTGAGTTCGACCATGGTCGTTATACCATGTTAAATAAATAGTGAGGACCACTCTTTGATTTTATTGACTTATTTTCTGATTTGGTGGTCTTATCTTCTTGATTGACCGAGCCTCTTTATTCGGATCACAACGACACCGAATATTTTTACCTTGTCCTGATTGCGAGAGCTCCTTTCTCGGTAATCAGAATGGTGTCGTTTCCGGGGAGCATGGCTTAGTAGTCTTTTATTTTCGTTTTTGTTCGGTTTTCATTTTCGCGGCTTTTCCCGCAGCTTTTCGCGGCTTTTTGATTTTCTTTCATTTTCTTTTTATTTTATTTTCTTTTATTTTATTTTGTTTTTCTTTGTTTTTATTTTTTGTATATATTTCCATTTTTGTATATATTTTATTTTATCCTATTTTGTCTTGCATTTTTATAATAATTGTTTCTAACCCACTCTTGTTTGATTTCTTGTTAGGGCTCGAGGACCGAGGCGGCTTTCTTCGAGAAGCCAAAGCAACTGCAGAAGCCAGAGGTGGCTCCCTTCTGTTTGGAGCCGCAGGAGAGAGCGAGAGGTTGAGTGGGAGAGGAGAGGTTTTAGGATAGTTTTATTTGATTATTTTAATAATACAGGGACATCTATACTCTCAGAGACTTGTGATTGCGGGGTCTGTTTTGCCGAGCACTGTGTGCTCGGGGGACCTCACCGTGATTTACGCCGGTTTTTGATTTTTTGCTTTTTACTACTGCTTATCTGATTTACACCGTTTAGGCCTTAGCTTAGGATTTTCTACTGGTTGTGACATAATTGATTAGGATCCAAACCTTAATTATATGCATGTTCCTATTAGATCGTAATTGGACCTAATTAAAATTAATAAAGAAAAGGCTAACCTGGTCACTTGAGGGGTCACGTGCCGCTAGAGGTTGTATACAGCGCTGGCAGGATCAGTTGTGGCGGACACCGATTGGCATCAGATATCGGACTCTGACCCCTCCCATTGACCCGTTAGCCATTTCTTCTTCCCGTGTAGGAAGTGCTTCATCTAAGGCCGATTTTCTCGTGCATCATATAGGTAGTTTATTTTCTGTCTTTATTTTTATGCGCGGATCACCCTGCATGTAGAGTGCTGGAGTCAGGTACACCTTTCTTACTCGGCATGCATCATTGATTTCATCGAGCATCGGCTTTTTCATCTTCTCCCCATGTTTTCTGGACTTAAATAATCAGGAGAACCCAAAAATTTCGTTAGGCGTTTGTTTTCATGAAAAATATCTAAAAAATAAAAACCATAAAATTTGGGATTGCTAAAGCAAATTGGACCTAAAAAACATTGCACCAAAAAATTGTATTGGGACAGCAACCCCCTACTTGTATGGTTTGATTGGGCGAGAGAGTGACCCGCACACTAGGTAGAGCCATATCGGATCCCTCTTCAGACTATTGCTTCCGGGCTAGTCGTTCTCCAATGAGGATCGCTCCGGTCTCCGGTAAAGTGGGCCACGATATCCTTAACAGAGCGAGCCGATCGGGTAGCCGGTAAACGGTCCGCGGCTTGTACTGGCTGGGAAAGATCTAGTTCGGGATCAAGACATTCTTTTGGGGGCGTTGGATTCCCAACAGCTTGCTTAATCACTCTGTTAGATTGTATTATCACCAAAATAAAAAAAGACAAGATAAAAGACCGAACTCTTACGGTCATCAGCTTGCGTCGCGTTGGTGAATTGGGGGTTTGTTTGCCTGATCCTATTTGCTTTCCAGATCCCATCCGCCCGACTCGCCAGATCACGATGATGGGTCAGAGGTCCCTTAGGCAACCTCTGGCTGCACCGCTTACGAGCACTCCGGCCCGTTCATCTAGGTCGGTTCGTGAGTGGCGAGACCCGCTCTCCGAACCCGAGTTCGCTTCCATCCTGTCCCCCCCCCCCCGACCACCTTTCTTCTGACAGTCCAGAGGTGCCCGATCAGATAGAGCAGAAAACAGATTATATTTTGGCACCTGAGCTTGGGTCTTTTGCCTTTGTAGAGACCATGGTCGGCAACAGTGACGACCGCACCGGAGGCCCACGAGCAGAGCAGACCTATGTCCTGGACCAGGGTGCGGTCAACAACACCTTGATAGCTTCCCTCGAGACGATGCAGCAGCAGATTAGGGAACAGGGAGCTTTCATGGTTGAGATGAGGAGAGAGATGGAGCAGATGAGAGCCGACCGTGAGCAGCGCATGCCTGCAGGAGACGGGCCAGAGATACCAGATCAGTCCGATGAGCCAGCCTAGCCGGCAGCAGCAGCAGGAGCCAGACCGATGCAGGAGTTGCACAACCCATGATCGATGCTTACCCACCGGTGGATCGTTCTTCCGGCGATCGTGGGGGACTTCAAGTTCCCCCCGCAGACGATACAACTTCTACCCCGTTTCCACGGGCTAGCGACTGAGGAGCCCCATCTCCACCTCCAGGAATTTGAGATGATCTACAGCACCGTCCACGATCGGCAGGTGGACGAGGACACCATACGGATGATTGCCTTCCCCTTCTCCCTAGTCGATAGAGTAGCAAACTGGCTGAAGCATTTGGGGAGGTTTGTCCATACCTAGGAGCAGCTCCTCATCGAGTACTTGAACAAGTACTATCCACTCGGGCGGACCAATGCAGCGAGGGCCCTGATCAGCAACTTCTCCATGCTCCCCAATGAGCAGTTCCATATGGCATGGGAGAGGTTTAGAGAGCTCACAGACAGATGCCCGCACCACGACATTTCGAAGTCGAACCTAGTTCAGAGCTTCTTTTGCGGGCTGACACCAGAGCTGCAGGGCCTGATGAACGCTTCTTGTCGTGGTTCCTACTTCACCAAGGATGAGGATCAGGTCTAGGCCATCTATGAGGAGATGGCCGAGAACTACACCGTGATGTCCCAGACCCGACTCTACACTCAGGGACACCCCCAGCCACAGACCGTGCAGTTTCAGAGGATAGCACGGGTCGATGCCGGTCCTTCCACTTCATCCGTGGCAGCCACACAGGCCGAGTCTACAGTCGCAGACATGGGCATCATTAGCGAGAAGCTGGATCGGATCGAGCTGATCGAGAAGAAGCAGTGCTAGGGCATGACGCAGATCGACCAGATGGCACAGACACTAAGTGACCTGAAGACACAGATCATGTATCTCCAGGAGGCACAGACGGCTTCTCAGCCCCGTCTCTGGTCACGAGGAGATTCGAGCAGCAGTGGTAGCTTGTCCCAACACTCTAGTCAACCTAGACAGGTTCACCATGTCCAGGTGGAGTCGTACCAGCAGCAGCAGCCCCCAGTTCAGCAGCAGCAGCAGTCATCCCACTACCAGCAGTATGGTCCCCGTCCCTATCAGCAGGGACAACCTTGGAGGCAAGAGCAGCCTCAACAGCAGTATCATCACCAGTACCCCTTCACCCAAACCAGCAGCAACAGCAGCCTCACTACCAGCGAGGCTACCCGTCAGGTTCTCATGGGCCGACCTATGAGAACCCCGCCTTGGATGATCTAGCTCTCCTCTTGTCTGAGCAACAGGCTACCTTTCGACGGGAGATGGACGAGTTCCGTCAGGAGATGAGGGAGATAGTGAGAGATAAGGCCTCCATCCCTGCCCAGATTAAGCCGAACCCCAACAGCCTGAAGAGGAAGTCTGAGCAGGTAGAGTTCACAGAGTCCACCACTCCTAGTGATTCACTTGGTGACATTTCTGCATATCTGTTTGATGCTGACTTTGTTACATTTAGGAGCGGTAGGATGCCAGCAGGTGGTGCCTCATCTGAGCGACGACTCGATGCTACTACAGGAGCGCCAGGAGAGGAGGAGAGCGGTGCTGATGCCGCCAGAGATGATGACGATGGTACTGATGCCACCGCAGATGTTTATCCAGCCGACGGTACTGAGGCCGTCATTTCACCTGATGGAGGAGGCGGTACTGATGCCACCAAACTTGTTGCCGAGCTAGAGCGCGGTACTAATGCCGCGGATCCAGATGCCAAGGGTGGTTCTGAGGCCACCATTACTTCTACTGCTAGTCCTGTTGTTTTTCCTTATGTTCATGTACCTCAGGATGTTTCTGTGAATAAAGGAAAGGGTTTGATTTTTTCTGATCCACCTGTGGTGATTGATGATGTATGTGTGGATTTTGTCGTGCTTGAGCAGCCCAGACCCTCTCCTAGTCCTTCATCTGAGAAGGACCCAGCAGTCCCCTTCCCCCAAGCACTCCGCTTGGCTAAGGGGCATAAAAAAGAAAACCCAAAAAAGTCCCACCAGCTAGAGTTCAGCCAGCACATGATGAACCGTTTTCAGATGCAGCTGACTCTACAGGAGGCCTTGGAGCACATCCCTCTCTTCCAGCGATCACTCGGAGACAGGACCATAGTTTGGAGGAAGAGGAGGAGCCACCAGTGAGAGATCCATGTGCTCACTCGTGCCACATGCTTCGCGATTCAGAACCGTCAGCCAGCCAAGAGGCCAGATGTAGGAGCTCCGTATGCCAGATGCCATATTCAGGAGCAGAGGTTCGATCGTACTCTATTAGACACCAGGTCTTCGATCAACCTACTTCCGGCAGCCCTACTCGACAGCTTCAAGTTGGGCCCTCTACGACAGAGCAGGACGGTCCTTCAGTTTGCTGATCGATCTGTCAAGAGGCCGAAGGGGTTGCTAAAGGACGTTGTCGTCACGATTCAGGGCCTGAAATTCCCCGTGGACTTCGTTGTGTTGGACATGGAGATCCCTGAGTCTGTGACCGATACCCCCATCATTTTAGGATGCCTGTTCTTGGCCACAGCCAAGGCCGTATCCGATCATGATAGCGGGAAGGTATACTTTCACATCGAGTGCGTGAGTATACAAATAGAGATGATCGAGGAGACTAGAGACAGAGATTCAGCTTGCTCCGAGCCGACATCAGATTCAGAGCAGATAACAGAGGCAGGGCAAGACATCCACCAGGACTGCGACTTTGAGATCACAGATGACGCGGCAGTTTGGGTAGACCCAGTAGCACAGGCAATCCTCTCACCTTCAGAGTTTGATGATGCACGGATGACAACAGAGGAGAACTTGGATAGCGCACCCCTGGTCCAGGATACATCTCAGGCAACAAAGCCGGTTCCCGATCGTGAGGCGGATTTTTGTGATTCTGATACAGATCCCTCGGAGTCAGATTTCGACTGGGCTAATTTCGATGACTTGATACCGTGCCTGACTTCCACAGAGCCGATAGCTAGGGAGGAGACTGATTCCACACAGAGCAGAGACACACCAGCCGAGCAGCCTTCGCCTGATTCAGATTGCGAGAGAGAGTTCTCATTCTCCCGTGCAGATTTGGCCGCATTCACTCAGACCTTTCAGAGGCCAGACCCACCAGCACAGTGTTATCCAGAGCTGAAGCCGCTTCCTTCATCGCTGAAGTATAGGTTCCTTGCGGGTGAGCATAAGATGTACCCAGTCATTATCTCAGCAGATTTGACTGGAGAGCAGGAATCACGTTTGATGGGGGTTCATGAAAAGAATCGCAAGGCGATAGGATGGAGTGTAGCGGATCTCCAGAGGATAAGTCCGGCCATGTGCTCCCACTATATCTATCTCGAGGAGGACGCGAAGTCATCGCGTGAGTGCCAGTGGCGACTGAACCCGAACCTTCGATATGTTGTCATGAAGGAGATTTCGAAACAGTGGAACGTCGATTTTATCTACCCCATCTCCGACTCCAAGTGGGTCAGTCCGTTGCATGTGGTGCCCGAGAAGACGGGCATTACTACAGTTGTCAGTGAGTCTGGAGAGGAGATCGCTACCCGGGTACCCACTTCTTGGCGGGTCTGTGTGGACTATAGACGATTGAACCAGGCCACCAAGAAGGATCATTTCCCCTTGCCCTTTATTGATCAGATTATTGAGAGACTGGCAGGGAAGAGCCATTACTGCTTCTTGGACAGGTACTCCGGATACAACCAGGTGGCGATTGCGCCAGAGGACCAGGACAAGACTACCTTTACATGTCCCTTCGGGACATATGCTTTCAGACGGATGCCCTTTGGATTGTGCAATGCTCCGGTGACATTCCAGAGGTGCATGTTGTCCATCTTTTCGGACATGGTAGGGGAGTGCTTGGAGGTCTTCATGGATGACTTTTCGGTCTACGGTGACGGATTCGATTCTTGTCGTGATTGCCTAGACCGTGTCCTCCAGCGATGTATTGAGGTGCACCTGGTGCTTTCTCGAGAGAAGAGTCACTTCATGATGACTCAAGGGACGGTGCTTGGCCATATCATCTCCAACAGGGGCATGGAGGTTGATCCGGCCAAGGTGGATATCATTAGGAAACTCATTCCACCGTCCAACTTGCGGCAGTTACGGTCTTTTCTGGGGCACATCGATTTTTACCGACGATTCATTCATGATTTCAGCCGGATTGCCCGACCGTTGACTGATCTGCTGACAAACGACACTGAGTTCATTGTGGATGATAAGTGTCTAACGTCATTTGAGACTCTCAAGAGTTTAGTTGTAGAGGTCCATGTCCTTCAGCCGCTTGATTGCTCTCTCCCATTCGAGATCATGACGGACGCCTCCGATTTTGCCGTAGGGTCCGTGCTGGGACACAGGAGGGATGGAGTCCCCTTTGCTATTCACTACGCTAGCCGGACTTTGGATGCAGCTCAGAGGAACTACACGGTCACTGAGAAGGAGACGCTAGACGTAGTGTTCACCCTAGATAAGTTCAGATCGTACATCATTGGATCTAGAGTGACCATCTTCACCAATCATACCGCCATCTGGTACCTCATGGCAAAGAAGGATGCAAAAGCTAAATTGACCAGATGGATCCTTCTACTCCAAGAGTTTGACATAGAGATTAAGGACAAGCCTGGAGTCAAGAATGTGGTGGCGGATCATCTCTCTCGATTGGAATATCTTGAGGATTCTGAGCAGATCGAGCCTATTTGTAAGACCTTCCCAGATGAGGCGATCGTTGCTATCGCCTCTCTCCCGTGGTATGCCGATATTGTGAACTTTCTTGTTGTCAAGAAAGTCCCACAAGATTGGCCCAGGCAGAGACTTGAGACCTTCCTCGCGAAGGCCAAGTTCTACCACTGGGATGATCTCGTCCTTTATCATGAAGGAGGGGATAGCGTCTGGCGTAGGTGCATTCCTCAGGAGGAGCATCACAGCTTCCTCACTTACTGCTACAAGCTTGAGGCAGGAGGACATCACTCTGGGAGGAGAACGGCACAGAAAGTGCTCCAATCCGGCCTATGGTGGCCTACACTCTTTTAGGACTCTGATGAGTTCATGAAGAGGTGTACTGACTGTCAGAGGATGGGCACTTGTGGACAGTGTGATATGATGCTAATGCGGCCCATTCATTTCTGTGAGGTTTTTGACGCATGGGGCATCGATTTCATGGGTCCGTTCCCTAGGAGTCAGGGATTTGAGTACATTCTGTTGGTCGTGGATTATGTGAGTCGTTGGGTTGAGACCATCCCAGCCCGAATCGTAGATGCTAGGACTGTTTGCAGATTTTTGAGGAAGCATATTATTTCACGGTTCGGGGAACCTCGAGTGTTGATATCTGAAGGGGGGTCTCATTTTTTCAACGATAAAGTAAAGGCCCTTGCTAGCGAGTTCAACATAGACCATCGAGTAGCCACACCATACCATCCTCAGACCAATGGTCTTGCTGAAGTGTCGAACAGGGAGATCAACACTATATTGCAGAAGGTCGTCCGCCTTGACCGAAAGGATTGGTCACAGCTTTTGGACTCGGTCTTGTGGGCATATCGGACGTCCTTCAAGACACCGTTGGGTACGTCTTCCTTTCGCCTCGTTTATGGCAAGCTCTTCCATTTACCTGTTGAGCTTAGACATAGTATCATGGATCCAGTGAGTGTAGGAGGTCAGAGGAGGGCAGAGTTAGAAGCCCTGGAGGAGCTTCGTGATGCAGCCTTTTCGAGCAGCCTACAGTACAAGGAGAGAGTAAAGGAGTTGCATGATTCTTATATCAGCCACAAGCAGTTTGAGCCAGGACAACGCGTATGGTTGTTCGATGCCAGGTTGAGATTATTTCCAGGGAAGCTACAGAGCAAATGGAAGGGACCCTATTTGGTTAGAAAGGTACACGACAATGGGAGTATTGATATATCTGAATTGTCTTCTGAGAGACCCTTTCGTGTTAACGGGCAGCGGCTCAAGACATATCTAGATCATGAGCCGATGGTCGTTGACGTTGCCCCGATTCATTTTACGTGAGATGTGGTCTCTTGACTCACATCTATTGCATCTCACGCCTGATTATCACTATTCCTCCGACTTGTATAGATCCAGTTGTCCATATCACACCATTTTTCAGTCCAACACCTCATTTGCATCTTCGACGTTGCTATACTTAGGGTACACTTTACCCTAAATATAGGGGGTGTGAGACTTTTGAGTTTCTTTTGATTCATTTCTACCTCTGTTTTGCTGCCTATACTTAGGGATATTTTACCCTAAATATAGGGGAGGTAGACCCTGTACATTCTCACTCAGATTTCCCTTTGCATACAACATGCTATACTTAGGATTACTTGATCCTGAGTATAGGGGGAAACCCCGAGATCTCTTGCATTTCTATTCTTTCATTCGTCTTTGTATATAGCATTCCTTTTCACTTCCCTATACTAAGCACGAGTTATGTCTTCTTCATCGCTCTTGACTCAGAGGACATCGTTCGAGCTAAGTATAGGGGGGTTTGTATATTTCATATATACTTTAGCCATAACTCATACTTCGTGTGAGTGTGTTAATAAATAAAAAATGGCTAAAATCCAAAAAACCATAAAAATTAAAAAATTTTCCTTGTAAATAAAATTCTTTTATTGCACATACATAGCTAGTTGTACAAATTATTTTTGTAAAAATGTTTGTAAAAATCTTTTGTGTAAATAGCTTGTAAATATTTTGATATCAAAATTATGTTTATAGTACAAAATTTTTGTAAAATGTTTTGAAAATCAAAAGTTTGCAAAAAATCTCGTGTAAATTTGTGTAAATATTTTGTAAAACTTGCATTCATGCATACATCCATGTTTTCAAAACATTTTTAAAAAAAATTTGCACATGTGTAAATATTTTGTAAATCGCATCTTTGTAAATACTTATATAGTTTTTCCTGGATCATAATTGACATTTAAACTAGCCTGGAATTAAATTGAAAAATGGAGCTTGGTTAAGATCTTAATCCACCTAATTCTAAGAGGAACCTTATAGGGCTTAGGGTTGAGACTTTTCAGGTCCATGGTGACTTAATTCTTTGAGTCCACTAGGCTATGATCATATGTCATCTCGATGAGCCTAAGTAGAGCACTTAACAACACACACATGACTCATATAGACAATAGCTTTACTTGGACCCACACTTTACACCGAGCTCTCTACGTATGAGGTGGTAAAGAGGCAGTCTTCCTTGACTTGGGGTAGCATATGAGGGTAGTACTTCTAGGTGGAACCTCTCTTCTTCTTATAGTGAAGGAAGTGTGTCTCAACTTGGTCTGGTTGCCATGAGGTCTAACGACAGGAGTTGTGGGTTGCAATAATGCTTCAAAAGAGGGTTAGTCTACTGGCTCAAGAGGAAAAACTCCTTATGTATCTATGCTGCACTTTGTAGATATGTTGTATATGTGCACACACAAAAAAATGCAAAAAGAAAAGAGCTCCAAAAAAGTGGTGGGTCTGATAGAAAATGATAATCCCACCTGAGTGTATATAGTGCAATAAGCAAAGCTTGAGATCCATGTTCCATCTTATGAACCTTGCAGGAGGGAGACTTAGCTACACTGGTTGAGCTCCCAGGGATGCATGGCTACACTGGCCATGGTCCATTCTCTTCTTCCCCCTCTTCCTGAGCCGGTTGAACTTGAACTTAGAAGGGAATACCCCGCTCCTCGAGGAAAGAGTGTCCAGACTAGGGCATTAGAGTTACCTTGTTGGGGAGGGTTGTCATTTTGCTACTTCTGAGGTGGAGAGCTATATCTCACTTACACTATACAAGGAAAGATTCATGGTCTTCAGGGTTTGTGTATGTAGACTTGTTCTGATCTGGATTATTGAGGAGTCTTGACTATAGATTAGTGGAACTTAGAGGCTGTTAAGTTTTAAACCTAAGTCCAAATAAGGTTCCGACACATTAATAATCCAAAGATCTGACTAAGCTCTATATTTCAATTTAATGAAGGCAAGTTTAATATTCATCATTGATTCATTCATTTTCCCCCTCCTTTTCTTTTTCTTTTCTTTTTCACTTCTTTTTCAAATAAGTGTTTGCTAAGGGACTAGCAAAGTTAAGTATAGGGGGGTGATGAATCCTCATTCATCACTCTTTATTCTTTTATTTTAGCTACAAACCTTTGCAAAACACCTTGTATATGTTTGTAAATAGAATAATTTATCAAAAAGCATGCATTGTGTAAATATTAATAATTAGCATGTTTTTATGCAAAAATAAAAGAATAAAGAAAGAAAGAAAAAGAGGGAAATATTTAGAATAAATATTGAGTGACCCTGAACCCAAGGGAAGGCTCAACATGGGCCTGACCGCAAAATAAAATAAGTAGAGAGAGATAGGGTAACTCAACATGGTGTGAATACCCCTCTTTGTGTAAATATTTTATTTTCTAAAAATAAAAATATTTATGTGTTACCTTTATTTTGTATATATTTATAAAAATAGAATAAAAATGAGAAAAATAAAAAAGAAAATAAAAAGAAATAAATTCTCTCTCATGAGTGTACATATACCATGTATATAAAATAAAAGATGTATTTATTTCACCCTTGTAAATACTTAATAAGAATCTAATAAAAATCATTATATATTCTAAATTTTATGGTGTAAATAAATAAAATATAAAATTGAAATAATTGTACATAAATAAAATAATAGAAATAAAATTCAAAAATACATAGGTATATATACGTGTATATAATAATAATATAATGTAAATACATGATTTATTTTTCAAAAAAATAAATAAAAATCACTAAAAAAATACTTTGAAAATAAAAAAGCATTTTTCATTTTGTAAATATTTTGAAATAAGTCTTTTTCTAATTTATTTTGAATTTTTAAATCTTTTCCAATGAATTTTTTTCATTGGTCCACTAGGGATTGTTGACCCCGGTCAACTCTCCCCCCAGGGCCACTTCCAGGCGGATCTGCGTCCCGACCCGACTTCGCCCAATTACCCTAGACTGATCCGATTGCCTTTCACCCAAACCCCGGGCTCCATTTGTAGATCGCATATCCGAGATTCATGCTTGGGAATCTTCCTAGGGATCCGTGCACCACAATTGCCTGCCCGACTCCATTTTTTCCGGATCCCTACCAGTATATAGCTTCGTCTTCCTCCACCATTTCACGCACCTTCGGCCACCATCTTCGAAACATGTGACCTCCATCGTCTTCCTCGAGTGACAGCGAGTGCGGAGGGTGTTTGAGAGAGCGATTGGAGGTTTGTACCCCCAGGTCTGGTGACTCTTGTCGTCGAGCTCTACCGCCGACATAGCCCGAGCCTCTGGAGGCGACGCTCCATCGAGGCGAAGACCACCGGAGATCCAGCATCTCCTCCACAGTCGATTCCAGTCATCAAGTATCACTTTTTGGCTTCATTTCATCATTTAGATTCAATTTCCCCATTTCAGCTCCGCCAGCTCCGCCTCAGTGGCCGAAGCCCTATCACTATATCCCATCCATACCAATAGATCCCTCTACCCATCGCCACCTTCTTTCCACGATCTGATCACCTCGAGTTGGTCTATCTAAGCCTAGATCGAATCAGGTTCCTTCCGCCGCCTCCGGCGGAACCTCCCTCCATCCATCCACGCCGCTTCCCTTTGTTATTCTGTAAATAACCCATACCGGAGTGTTCCTCCAAGCACGAGCGTCTTCTTGCAGGTGAATAAGCACGGGAAACCCCCCTTGGCCGCATTTTCCGCCCTTTGCCATAGTCACCCAGCTCCCTCCTCCCTCGCCGGAGGATCTGGCCGTTGGGAGCTCAATCGGACGCCACCAACCGACGCGGATCGTCATCGAGCGCAGAACCCCCCTCTCTGATCTTCTATCGGACGTTTGGATCGCCTCCAGATCGCTGGAGAAGCTCGCTCAGGGGGAGTTCTTCCAGTCTACCCCTCTACCGTCGGATCAACCTCCGCCTACAGTTATCATCCTAGCCGTCCGTGCCATGCTCCTGTCAGGTCGTTAGATCCATGATCTGACGGCCACGTGCGCCCCATGTTCTCCCTTGCGCCAGGACCGTTGGATCTTCCAGGAGGCATCATCAGGACCGTGCACACGCCAGCCATTCACCGCCCGATACGTCACCCTCACATGCCCCGCACGCGTTGTGGCTGTGTAACTTGTGCCCGACTCCCTGCATTTTATTTTGCTTCCTGTTTACTCTATTAAATAAACTCGCACACTTGGTTAATTTGCATATCTGGACCTATACTTTCTTGCATTTCCACTTTAGTCCCTACTTTGTGGCGACACTTGCGTCGACACGTGGTTTTGTGGAACTTTTGCAGTATTGATCCTATAGGTCTTGGCTGTTACAGTTTATATTTTTATAAATAGGATTTACACTTTAGTCCCTGTGAATGTGAATCACGTGTGTGTTGCGTTCCTATTTGGGATATTTGCAATTTAGGCCCTGTGGTTTTTATAAGTGTTATCTATTTGGCCCCAGAACTATGTTTCTTTGCACTTAGGTCCCTGTGTGTTGTAGCTTTTGTATTGATTGAATAAAATATCAAATTAATTCCAAATCAAGTGAAATTTGACACGTGGCTCCTGCCACTGTGCAAAAAATTCACTAAATTTTTGGGACACTTTTATTATTGTTTGTTATTTTTAAAAAATAAAAAACCTTCATTTTTGTTACTATTTGCTTTATAAAATCAATTAAAAATATAAAAACTCATTTAAAAATTACAAAAAATAGTACTTGTTTGTTTGAGTGTTTTCTTGGTTCATATCCAACTTTTGTTGAATTTGCATTTATAAAACCCATAAAAATTATAAAACCCTAAAAATCTTATAAAAATTATTAAAAAAATTTAAAAATCAAAAAATGCAATTTTGGTTTCTCGAGTTTAGTTTTTATTTCTATTTTTCATAAAAATTGCCTTCAGATTTTTATAGGATAATTATCTATTTTTAATTAGCCTTTCAAATCTGACTGCACCGAATATTTTTACCTTGGCCTGATTGTTGACTTATTTTATGATTTGGTGGTCTTATCTTCTTGATTGATCGAGCCTCTCTATTCGGATCGCCTTCAGATTATTGACTTATTTTATGATTTGGTGGTCTTATCTTCTTGATTGATCGAGCCTCTCTATTCGGATCGCAGCGACACCGAATATTTTTACCTTGGCCTGATTGTGAGAGCTCCTTTCTCGGTAATCAGTGGCTAACAATTCTGTATTCCAGAAATACCTTAAAGTGTGATGCACACCTACTAGGGTTAGCGAGAGGAAACCAGATCATTATGTCAATATTCAAATCTTATCAATAGCCACTACCTATTATCTCAAGAATATGCAATTACCTAGGAAGAAGAGAGACATGGGTGCTCATTACGTGGAGAGTAATATTGATGAAATTGTATTTGAACATACTCTCCTAGATAACAGTTCTTCAATCACCCTTCTTACCTTAGTACTTTGTGAGAAATTGGAGTTAGGACCACTATGAAAATCAAGATCACTACTCCAATTTCTGGATAATTCAATGAAGAGACCTAAGGGAGAAGTAAACAATGTGGTTACCTTGATTGAGGGACATGACTAAAAGGTAGACTTCACGATCCGTGACATGTGAGTAAAAGGTAGACTTCGCGATCCTTGACATGGATCCCCCAATCATTGGAGAGAGTCTCATATCATTCTTGGGTGGCTATTCCCTCAGACCATTGGTGCTTGAAGTGGAACTTGAGATGAAGCAAACAAATTGGTGGAAATCTGACTAAGAGACCAAAACAGAATACTCTTCTTCAGAGAAAGATTGCAAGGTGATCAACACAGTTGGGATTTGGAGACAGATCTCAATAGGGTAGAGTGAGACACTCTCATCTAGACAGGATTTAGTGTACAATGCAGTTTACCAGGTGTTGTCAGATATCTTGAGAGATGCATCCTCCTATTCTTTTAATGACTCAGAAATCCCTTCGGATATGTTAGTTCCATCTCCTTTGAAACGATCAAGCGACATAGATAACGAGTCGGATGAAGGTTATCGTATTTCGTTGGTGATCCAAATCCTTATACATCAGAGTTGGTGGTGAGTACCACACAGTTGGACCCACCTTCATGTAGCATGGAACCAGATTCATAAGTGGTTCAATCAGACTTGATTGATGATACAACACTTCTAGAGCTGAAGCCACTCCCTCCTACACGGAAGTATGCCTTTCTTCTGGGACCCAAAGAGAGATTTCATGTCATCATTAGTTCTGACCCGACCTTAGAACATGAGTCTAAGCTTTTAGATATCTTAGAGAGAAATCACAAAGTTATAGGCTAGACGGTTCAGATCTCATTGGGATTAACCTCGTTCTCTACTCGCACCACATTTTTTGTTGAGGATAATGTGAGACCTTCCTGTGAGTTCCAGAGGAGACTTAACCCTAATCTTTGGGAGGTAGTGAAAAAACAAATCTAGAAATGGTGCGAAGCATATTAATATACCTAATTTCTGACTCCAAGTGGGTGGCCTCACTTCATGTTGTCTTGAAAAAGTCATGAATTCAGATGATCATCAACGAGGAGGGGGTAGAGATCGCGACACGATACCCACATCATGGTACATTTGTGTCAATTATAGGCGTATGAATGTTGCAACCAAGAAAGACAACTTTCCTTGCCATTCCTTGATCAGATTTTTGAGATACTCTCAGGAAAAGTGTTCTTCTATTTTCTCGACGGGTAATCAGGCTACAATCAGGTAGCCATCGCTCTTAAGGACCCCAAAAAGACCACATTCACATGTCCATTTGGCATTTATGCATTCAGGTGCACGCCATTCGGGCTCAGCAATGTCCCAGGTAAATTTCAATGGTGCATGGTATTTGATTTTGCCAAGATGGTGGGAGATTTCCTAGAGGTCTTCATAGATGACTTCTCGGTCCATGGTGATTCTTTTGATACATGTTTAATGCACTTGGACCAAGTTCTCAAGATGTGTAGGGAGGTAAATGTGGTACTCTCCTGGGAGAAAGACAGTTTTTGGAGACGGAAGGTATTATATTACGACGCATCAACTCCAAAAAGATAATGGAGGTTGACCCTACTAAGGTGGATGTGATCAAGAAACTTGATCCACTAACCAACGTTTAGCCAGTGAGATCTTTCTTAGGGCATGTGGAATTTTATAAGAGATTCATTCAATATTTTTCAAAGATTGCTCACCCACTAACTAAGCTCTTAGGGAAGGAAAATGAATTCATTGAAGATCACAAGTGTCTATAGTCCTTTGAGATCTTGAAAAGGAAATTTTTTAACTTGTTGATCCTACAAGCTCCTAATGGGTACCTTCCTTTTGAGATCATGAATGACGCTTCAGATTTTATAATAGGAGTTGTATTAGGACAGAGGTCAGGAGGGATTCCATATGTGATCTACTACACGAGTAAAATTTTGGACCCTGCACAAAAAAATTACATCGTAACTGAAAAGGAAATGTTCGTTGTAGTATAGGCCCTCGATAATTTCAAGTCTCATGTTTTGGGCTCCAATAATGATTTTTATCGATCACAAAACAATCAGGTACTTAATGGGAAAGATGGATGTGAAGGTGCGTCTTCTTAGATGAATTTTGCTACATAAGTTTGATTTGGAGATTAAGGATAAATCTAGAGTGAAGAATGTTGTGCCTAATCACCTTTCCCATATTGAGAAAAAAGATCCTCCTGAAATTGAGAAGATTAGAGAGACCATCCAAGACGAGTCAATTTATGTTATTGACTCACTCCCGTAGTATGCCAACATGATGAACTATCTTGTCTCCAAGCATGCTCCCCATGGTTGGACTAGGAGCAAGATTGACCGATTGAAGTCATATTCGTGGAGATACCACTAGGAGGATCCGTTCCTTTTCTTTGAAGGGACAAATTGTGTCTAGAGAAGGTGTATTCCTTATGAGGAATACCAGAGTGTCCTCACATATTATCTTTTACTTGATGCCAGAGGATGCCATTTGGGGAAGAGAACTGCACAAAGTACTCCAATGTGGATTTTACCGGCCGACCCTATTTAGAGATGACATTGACTAAGTATGGTCATACCAGATATATCAAACGATGGGAGTGATAGTTGGATACAGACATGAGATGTCCATGAAACCGGTGATTTTCTGTGAAGTTTTTGACACATGTGGCATATATTTTATGGGTCCCTTTCCCAATAGCCAAGGACGTGAGTACATCTTGTTGGCAGTTGACTACTTGTCTAAATGGGTGGGGGTTGTCCCAACTCGAGATGCTGACAGCATGAATGTCTGCAGGTTTGTGAAGGATCATATCATTGCTAGGTTCGGAGTCCCAAAAGTCTTTATTTCTGATAAGAATAGCCACTTTATGAACAGAGATGTCAGATCATTAGGTAAGGACTATGGATTTAAGCATAGAGATACTAATCCTTACCACCCGCAGACAAACGACATGGCAGAAGTTTCTAACAGAGAGGTGAAGAGTATTCTTCAAAAGCTGGCTCATCCCGATAAGAAGATTTGGTCCCAGGTATTGTACCAAGTTCTATGGTCTATAGGACAGCCTACAAGACTCCACTTGGTACTTCAACTTCCAGGATGATCTATGGCAAGCAATGCCAGTTGCTCGTAGAATTAGTTCATAAATCAAAATAGGCAGTAAAATAAGTGAATTGGAGTTGTCACCTGGGGAATCTTAGTCGTGACTTGGACTTGGACGAGAAGGCGTATGACAACAACTTGATTTATAAGGACAAGGTTAAGAAGTGGCATGATCTGCACATTATGTGCAAGAACTTTGTCCCGTGACGAAAGATATGGTTGTTCAATGCCAAGTTGAAGGTCTTCCATGAGAAGCTGAAATCTAAATGGATGGATCCCTACATTATTAAGAAAGTGCATAGCAATGGAAGTGTAGAGATAGATGATCTCACATATGGTGCATGCTCCTTTATGGTTAATGGACAACTGTTGAAGTACTTCATAGATTCCAAAGAGTAGTTAGTCCAAGCTGAGGTCATGAACTTCATGCAGAGCGAGTACAGTGCATATACTTCAGACCACTCTTCATGAAGATGCAGCATACATATTCAACAGCCAAGAAGATTCACCTATTCTTTACCCAAACACTTGATTTGTTTATTACTTTAGAGTTTAGGTTTCCTCTCTTGTAATTATTCACTCCTTACTTACGCTATTAAAGCATAGGTGTAGGGGAAACCCCTGCTCATCATTATATTCTTGTTGGTCTCCTAAGTCACTCCCTTGATCCCTTCCCTTTGTACATGTATTCTTCGTAGTTATGTTATTTCTATCCTAAGTATAGGGAGACCGAGCCCTTGTCATCCATGTCATATCTTCTATTCTTTTGTACACTTACCCTTTAGGCTATTTCAAGCCTAAGTATAAGGGGGTCATACTGGTTTCTCTCCTCGTATTTTTACTCCTCTTTGTACTTAGTACGCGCTATGTCTTTTATTTCACTTTGTGCTATGAGGACATAGCACAAGTTAAGTACATGGGGTGTACCTACATATTTGCATATATACTTTGTACATACCTCGTACCTTCACATGTTTTACATATTTTTATGGGTTATGGGTGTGAAGATTTTGAAATTGATTTGTAAAAATGATTTGTAAAATTCTTGGAGATTATATGTACTTCACATGGTTTGCACAAGTATTTTACAAATTGTTTTGAAAAGGTACACTTTGTTTTGACACGTTATTTTGTATATACCTAATAAAAACCCTTTGAAAAAAGAGAGATAAAAAAAGGAAAAATTACTAATAAGTTGGTTCATTCTCTGACACTTACACATTCACATAAGACTTGGGGAGTTTAAGAACACTTGATTTATGAAGTCTTAAGATTCAGAGTTAATCAGCCTTAGTCATTAGGGTATATTACTTAATAATACACATTCACCTGGTTTAAAAGATGTGTGTGCTATATTGCATACTTAGTCTCCACCTTAAAAGAATCTGATCAACATTTCACATGCATGACTGTAGTTATGATGAGATGAGTTGAGGTTTCACTTGAGGGAATGGGATGAGAGATTTGTGTTTGGACATGATTTTATGATACTCAAGGATGGGATAAAATCAATGAAGGCTTCATGAAACCTGAGAGTCAGCAACTTTAGCCAGTATGCGAAAATGATTCTCGTACTATTTTTTGATATATGCATAAGTGCCAAGGTGTGATGTAACATAATAAAATGTTTATTAGTGTGTGATAACTTGGTAAAAGCAGTGGAGCTAGCCAAAAATAAAAATATGTGATGATGAAAGAAAAGCTCTTACATACAAAGCTATATTCAAAAGAGTTTCCACCAAAGACGAGCACTCCCATCCTTTCAAGTGTCCACTTGGACCACAATCTTAGACCTCTATGAGATGGGAAAACACCCAAAAACAGCTCTACATCATATAGTGATACAAGTATGGATGTAGAAAAGTATGATAGATATTCGAAAAAGACACATCCCGATGTACTCAGAGGAAACCAAGTGCAGACGACTCAGTGATCTCTTTACGGGCACACTGATCAACAACAAAAAAATACATGTGTTGATTTTAATAAGTCACTCGAGAGGATCCTTATTCCAATGAGAATGAGAGAAGAAAAGACACCATCCTATGCCCTCCATCAACTGGCCTTCCATATTCACTTTTAAGACTGAAACTAAATAGACACGGAATTAGATGCGAGAAATAATTTTAACCCTAGTATTAGGATTGGGTTCTTAGGAGAGTCACTTGGATATAAACTTTGGGTGATGCTTCAACTCTACTTGTGTAACAGCAATCCACACTTATTGTCATATCCTTATTATATATGTATACAGAGAGAGTCTCATCATTAGAGAAGTTGGATACCTTCTTACTAGAGCTTGGTTGAACTTAGAATTTTAGGATCACTAAAACCGAGAGTTCTTCAACGGATCAAGTCTTGTATTCCACATGCATAGTCAAGGATTGACCCAATTTATTCATTCTTTATTTTCTCGAGGACTATCAAAGTTTAAGTATAAGGGGTGATGAAATGGTGATTCATCATTTTAATATATGAATCTTAGCTTAATCCCTGAACAAAACATCAAATAAATGCTCCTAAATTTGCAATAAAAAATGAACTAATAATGTATACTTATCTTATAAATAAGTCCATAAAATAATTCAGAGTGAAAACCACAAAAAAATAAAGAACAGAAACTGTGTAGGTATCCACATATAAATAGCTCAAACTTCACTAATTTTTAAGTCATACTAACTCCTTTTGATTTAAATCTTTTTCCAACTTCTATATAAAAATGTATATAAAAATAAAAAATATAAAAATTTCATAATAAATAATTACTATTAGATCTTGAACTGAAAAAAACCGTAAAGTCCAACTTCTCAGGTGAATTTATGCTCCATATGAACTCCAAATTTACCAACCTCACTTTCAAAGTTTAATCTGTAAAATTATCTAATCCAATGAAAGTGATTTCACTAAAAACGGGGCTTGTTTGCAAAATGTCAGTTTCGAGACATGATTATATTCTATGAATATTCAATAACTTTGGGTTGTTATTTCATGTGCATAAATAAATGTTTTTTATTTACTTATTTTTCATTTAGTTTCTTTATTATATGTTAAAATAAAATACATTAAAAATAAAATCCAAAAATATATAAAAAAATAAGAGAAAATGTGTGGTGTGACTTTGTATATATTATTTATTTTTATCTCACTTTTCCTTCATAACTAAAAATCTAAATAAATAGTTTTAAGTGTAAATATATGCCTAGTAATTTAATATATTTTTTATATATAGTCTTTATTAAAAATCAAGAAAAAATACAAAATTGCAAAAATAGGTGATTTAATACATTAAAATATCTTCAAAAATCCGTCCCTTGTATATATTGCCTCTTTTGGTCATGAGATCTAAACAAAATTTGTAGACAGAAGGAGATCTACAACTTTCATTTTATCATTTTTTGCTTTAAGTTATTTTTTTATTAATTTCATATTTTTTCTTCCCTTTTATATGTCGACTCAAGGTCAACGTCCACTTGTTCGCACCCCATCGGTCCACCTCCGCACACTTATCTACCTCACCCCCTCCAAATTACCCTTCATTTCTCTACCAGTCATCTTCTTTCTTTTTTATGACCCGAGGTCAACTCCCCATCTCTCCCATGTTCTCCCCATCTCTACGCTTAATGCCAAATGCCCACGCTACCCACTTTCTCGATTCGCTTCTCTCCAACTGCACACAATAAGATGGAGAATCCATATCCATTTTCCTTCATCTGCCACTTCGTTCTTCAATGCGAGAGAGACAGAGAGAGGTCGGATAGGTGCTTAGGTGACAGTGGCAACCGTCTTCCTCGAGCAGTGACCTCCACCTTGCGACGAGATCCAAAGGTGGGTTCACCTTCATCGCAGCCTTTGATTCAACAAACCACTTGAGCTCAACCCACTACCTAGATCTTGAGCGAAGAACACAGTCGAACCTTTTCCTTCAGTCGGATCCTAGGCCAATTGAACCATCTTCAGGTAGTTATCTTCTTCCGTTCTTTTGCTACTTCCTCCATTGTTCTTCTTTCTTTCTCTTTATGCTTCTCTCTCTTCATTTCACCATCATCCTTTCATCAAATCACCAACTAAATTGCACTTTCACAAATAAATAATGTACGACGAATCTGATGGCAATTTTTCTCGAATTTTTATGAGTGATTTTGTTAATCATTTCATCAAATATTTAAGGGTGCTAAAGAATCCAAGAAGATCCTCTATTGCAACACGAGATCCTTCCAACCTATTCAACCACACGTTCTCTCTCTCTCTCCTCTCTCTCTCTTACTCTTTTCCTTCCTCTCCACCTTCTTCCTCCTCTCTAGTTCTCTCTCCATCACCATCGACAAGAGAGAACGCACCTCCTACGCAGCAGCACTCACCTCATGTCAATACAAGCTGTTGCGCACAGCAGCTATGCAGCACTCAGTTGTTGCTGCATGCCCACCCTTTACATCATACAGTAATGCCACCTCAAGATCCTCGTGGATTCCTGATAATGTGTCGACTGGGAACTTAGAGCCCCCTCCCGCCAATACCTCCGTTGCTTCCCAAGGAATTCCATCGTCATAACATGCAATCAGCCTTCCATCTTCATGAAAGAGGATGAGAACTTCAAGCCTCCTATAATCGTCTCCACACGCGTCCGGCCTTCCATCTTCACGAAGGAGGAGGAGAATTTCGAGCCCCTCTCGCACACTCACACGTGCAACCGTGCTCCACCTCTGCCTCCCTGGTACTGCCACACATGAAGAAGAGCCCTATTTCCTATATTGGGCAATTTGCATGCATTACCCTAAAGGTTTAGGTAATTAAATAAATGGCCTTAAAAATATTTTTGTTAATATTACTTATTTATTACAATTTGATCCATGTATTTAAGCGCTTATTTGGACTCTACATTTCTATTTATTTTCAAAAGCAAAAATATCTTATTGATCATCACGTTGTTTTCTATTATTAGGATTTGGCTGGATTTATTGAATGAGTTGTTCATTTTATAAAAATCTGACATTAAATATTATTGTTATTTTGCCTTTTTGTGCTCTAGAAATCATAATAGATCCTAACTTGCTTTGAAAATTCTCAAAAATTCTAGAAATGTGTGTTTCAATGTGTTTTATTTCATATACAAAACTTGTCTCAAATGCATATGTCTGGTTCATGGAATATATTATTGAGTGATTCTTATATTTGATTTATAGTTGGATCCACATATTACATTTCACTAAAATTTTATGTCTCTTGGCTTCTAAATTAAAATATATATTATACATAACTTTGGTTTGGTGTGGGTTCACATTGTGGATTTATTAAGAATTAATTACTAACATTCACTATATTTCTATACAAAATACATAGAAAATAAAAAGTATCATAAAATTATGAAACAATTAGTATAAGTTCATTTCATCATAATTTAAATTCTACCAAAATTTCATTAATTTTGCATATTGTTTGCATGAAATACTGCTCAAAACCACTAAAAATCATTCAATTTTAATGCACGCATATTAATTGATAAAAATACAAAAAATGTGTTATGAAATGATCATTTTATAAGTAATTTAGCAAAAATAGACTTCTAGAAATTAGAGCCCATTTGTATTGGGCTAATTTGACCTTAAAATTGCCTAAAATTGCCCTCTTCATCGCATTAACATTTTGCATTTGTATTTCTTTGCATTCAAAAATGCTAAAAAATATCCCTCTCTTGAAAACCGAGCACTAAGAGATCTAAATTGAACCTTAACGTGTATTTGTTTCCTTGAGTCGACCCTGGGCTTGCCCATGTTAAATAAAAACTAAAACTGCACATTGTTTGAGTTATTGGTTTATCTACTTGTATAATTCTTTTGATTGATCCCCATTTCCCAGCTATAATATAATTCGACATAATTAACTAAAGGTATTTCGATATTATAGAGGGAAGATGATGGTGGCATTTGGGAGTCAAAATGGTAGTCGTAGCATGATGAACAGATGGTCGTAGAATAGTGCACTGGTGAACTATGAATTGAGGATTTAGGCTAAATCTAAATTAAATGACATGAAATGAATGACATGATTAAACTAAGGAACGAAAATGTAAAGAAAAACACTAACCTAGCCGCTCAATTTGGCTAGAACCAAGGTGCAGGAGACCATGCCAGGGATGATGCTCGGTGAACGAGATCGACTATCTCTGGCCACCTTTCTCGTCATCGTTACATGCAAGAACTCGCTGTTGTGACCATGAGATTCACTAGCTCAAGGGATTGGGGTTATAGGGGATGAAAGAGGACCAAAATCCAAAAAGGTGGGGAATTTTATTCATAGACAATGTGGCTGGCAATCTCGTGACTGAGATTGTGTGAAAAAGAGAAGGAATTAGTGGATGCTAGAGGTGTAGCGACATGGAGGATGGTCTGGGGAAGAGAAATGATGGCGGGCTCGAGGGCTGAGGAATCGAGGAGAAGGTGTAATAAATTGGTGAAGATGGGTGGTTGGTGGTTCTGACAAGAGTTGGAGGAGTAGGCCATGCAAGGGGAGTGTTGACTTGGAGGTCAGCACTCGAAGGCGCCTTAACATTGAACCAAATAAGGCAAAATAAAAATTAAAATTATGTATAAATTCAGTAAATAATAATAAATGATTTTATTAATTAAAACGTAAAACATGAAAAATGTTTTAATTTTATAAGCTATTTTTATGTTATTTTTATTTATTTTTACAACATGATTTGTAAGATATTAATATTTAGGGATATTTACACCCATAACTCTGAGTAATATCGTAATTACCCTAGGTACCCTCGATAATCATGAATTAGATGAGAAACCTCAAATATTATCTGTCTCACACCCATAACCTTATGTTAGTTTCAACCGTTAATCTTTACCAAACCATCAAGTTAATCTAACCTAGCACCAATCCAATGGTTAAAAATAAAGCAAACTAAAAGGAAAAAGAACCCCCCCCTCCTCCTCCAGCAGGTCCCTCCACCTACGACTAGCTCACCTTCCTCATCCAGCAACCCGGACCTGCGCCGACCATCTCTCCTTCCCCCTCTTCTTCGATAAGCAACTCTCAGATCGAATCCATGCAAACAGATATTTTTCTTGCAGGCGTCCGAGGCAGCATGAGGGTCGATGTGATGGGGGGCTTGCTGCGGTGGGGGCTTTTGTCGAGCGAGGGGGGTGTTTTGAGCGAAAGCTTGGGGGGAGGGGCTTCCAGGAGAATGGTCAGGGAGGGGGTGATCTCGAGCGGAAGCTTGGGGGGGAGGGGCTTCCAGGCAGATGGTCGAGGGGGGGGGGGTTCTTTACCTGGGGTTGCAGTCGGAGGAGGAGGTGGGGGTGGGTTGGGCGGCCGGCGGACGGGGGGAGACGGGGCATCCGGCGGGCTAGGGGAGGCGGATGTGCTACTTGGAGGATGAAGGGGGGAGGAGGAGGAAGGGGATGGTCTTATTTGTAAATAATTGAAAGTTAAAGGGTACAAAATATAAAATACGGGATGGATACCATCATTGTTAACGGGAAATTGGATGAAAATTAACACGGGGTATTGGTGTAAGAGTTAACCATTACTCAAGGTCTTACATGTAATTCGTGATTATTGAGGGTACCTGGGGTAATTACGATATTACTCAGGGTTATGGGTGTAAATATCCCTAATATTTACATGTATACATAGGTATATCTACATGTATTTTACAAATTTTATTTTTATTTTGTATTAAGTATGTATAATGTTGTATTTACAAAATTTATATATTTATAACATTATTAGATACATATTTACATATTTTTGATGTATTTTCATAATTATATTTATATGCATAAATAAATGCATATATATATTATAAGTATAGTATACATATATATTATAATGTATTATTTATTTTGATGACTTCTTGAATCTTTTTATTCATGTTTATATTCTTATTATGTTTAATATAATATTTACATATTTAAAAAAATAAGGGGAGTAAAAATATAAAGAATAAAATATATTAATTTTATATGCAGATATATAGTACAATAGTACCCCTAAAAGTCGACTTATATATCTTAACTCCATTTGAAATGAAACCAACTTCATTAGATAGATAATTTATTTTGAAATACAATTTAGGTGAGTTTGGTTCAATATGAGTTCATATAAAGAAGATATTAATCATAGAAGTTCGGTTTGTAGCTTTTTCATTTATGTGTGCAAAGTGTACTATGCATGATATTTGTTGGCAGTTATTTTGGAATTTTCTATATATTAATATGTAGAAATTTCATGTTGAATATTATATTATTTGAAGTGTGCATAAGTGTAAATAAATTAATGTGAAAAATGACTCGTTTAAGATCATGAAATTAGGGTTTCTGACAGTATTTTGGCTCTTATCTCCCTCTACTTCATTCTTGGTCAACCTAGTCAATACTGACTTGGTCTCGGGTTTAGGGTCATTCAGTGTCTTTTATACTTCATTTATTTTTCTTTTTTTATTTTTCTGTAATTTTTAGATTCAAATACAAGTATTAATATGTTAATTACAAACAAGTTATAGATGCTTGTTAGATGTTAGTTTCTAAAATTAGTTGCATTTACATGTGTTTGACTAGAAATTTAAAGACAAAATGGAAGAATAAAGATAGATGAATGGATATTCATCACCCCTTCCCACTTTCCATACTTAGCTTTGCTATTCTTTAGCAAACACTTATTAGAAGAATAAGTGATGCAAAAGAGAAAATAAAGAAATTAAAATGATTTTAACTATTAAACCTATGTTCATAAAATCAAAGTTTATATCTTAGTAAGGCCTTTGGACTGTTAATATGTTTGGAACCTTATTGGGAATATGATCTAAAACTTAGCATCCCTCAAGTTCCACAAGCCTTTATTCAGGTTGCCTCAACAGCTAGGTCAGAATAATTCTATTCATATAAAAACCCTTATGATTATGAGTCTTACTTGTACAATGTATGCAAATGTTGCTCTTCTCATTAGAAGTGATCAGAAATGGTCTCCCTCAGTAAGGTAACCCTAATTCCCCAATTATCTACTCTTTCCTCAAGGGTTGGATACTTCCTTCTAAGTTCAAGTACAACCGACTCAAGAAGAGGGGGTAGAGAAGAAGAATGGATTGTGACCAGTGTAGTTACATATCTGAAGGAGCTTGACCAGTGCAGCCAAGTCTCCAGCTATAGGAATCCTTGAGATTTTTGACTTTGAGGCATAAGCCTTACTTATTGATACATAACTCTGATGGGATTGATTTTTTTTCATTGACTTTTTGCTCGTCTTTTCTTTTGGTCTTTATTTCATAGATTTTTTATATACTGTATACATTAGCATTTACATAAGGAATTTTTCTTCTTGAGCTAGTAGATTATCCATTTTTTGAAGCTTTATTGCAACACACGGTGTCCAGTCTTTAGATGTCCATGCCACTAGATCGGGTTAGGGGACACTAGCCACCTATTAGGGCGACGTATGTTTTTACACGTGTGCTTCTCAAGCTAAAGAATCCTTCCATCACCAGCTAAGTGCAGAGTGCTTGTCCAAGTTAGGTCATTATCAGTAAGAGTCATATGTGTGCTTCAAAATACTCTACATAGGCTAGTCAAGATGACATGTGATCATAGACTTGTGGACTCAAAGAATTAAGTCCCATTGACCTGAAAAGTCTTAATTCATGTTCCTATATGGTTCAAGTGAAATTAAGCGGATTATGATCTAGACCAAGCTTTAATCTTCAAATTTTATTTAAATTAGTTCAATTATCAAAATCATTCTGAAAAATTCTCATGCAATGCAATGAAAAGAAAATATTTTATGTGAAAAAAATTCTGGTTTTGAACTTTTATGGTTTTTCAAAAATTTTGTAAATTGTTATGGAGTTCTGAAAATATTTTTTCAATTTTTTAGGTATTTTTTAAAAAGGTTTAGTGGATTAAATACATTTACAAGGAGTGTATACATTTATACAAGAATTATACATATTAATAAAGGATTTTATATAAGATATATACATGTATTATACAAGGTTTATTTGAAAGTATTTTTCGCAATATATTTATGTACAAGGTGTTCAAAACATTTGAAAATATTTGTGTGAACACTTTACAAATATTTTGAAAACTTATTTGCAAATAAGTTTACAAAAAATTTGTCTAATATTTTTACAAGTAATTTTTACAAACTTTTTACAATCATTTACAAAGAGATTATTTTTCAAATGTTTGAAAATATTTTACAAATATTTTTCAAAGGTTTTCAGCAGAATTTTCAAAACTTTTTACAACCAAATTCCGCCGTATCTGAGTCTAGTTCGTCAAGGCAGATAGGATTCGGGAAGAATCCACAGGTCAAAACTCATTTGTAAAACAGTTTCAAATCAATTTTTATAAATAATTTTTCAAAAAATTTCACACATATTAACAACATTTTTTATAGTTGATTTTTTTGTATACGCTTACCCCTAATATATTAGCCATATTATTGAAAAGCATATACGACTCATATTATTCACGACCCATATTATTTATAGCATGATTTATAGTAGATGTATATATGACATATATATGACCACTGTATACTTAGCTCGAACTATGTCCTCATAGTGATCAAGGAGAAACAAAAGAAGAGATAACTCATGCTAAGTATAGAATTCATCTATACTACAACAACTCAATAAAAGAATAAGAAGTTGATCATCTCCCTAATGATCGTCGAAAATCGAAATGCGTAAATCGATATAAAACCGAGTCATTGTGCACAAGATAGAGGACGAATCAATGATAAAATTTATTTCTGAAACTCAAATTAAAACAAACACACAATGTATGTGAGTGCATAGTGATGAGCTACGGGTCGAACACAGGGAGGCAGATTTGATGTATTTTGTTACTTTTCTTTTGCATAAACGAATGTGATTTGTGAGAATCAAAGTGCTATGCTATGATTAAAAGATAATTAAAACTTAAATGAAATGATTACCATTGAGATATATAAACAAAACATTCGGGTAATGATTATAAACTATAAAGTAAAGACATAACAGATTCAAAACAAATAGTAGAATGATGGGAAGATATAAAAAGGAATGTTCTCAAAATGTCAGCACACAACACATATGGCTGCAGTTGGTTAACAGCATCTCGAAAGCGAGAAATCAGAGGTTATCATTCGCGAAGGAGACAGGCTACAATTATGTATATCCTGTTATTTCGTTGTCGACGCCGTGGTTGTCTGTGCACGCTACGAGCTTCCGTCGTTGGCATTATGCTCAAATATCCAAAGCTACTGCATATCTACTGCATCATCATGTGTGGTACACCTGCATTAAGATTTCAATTGTTAAACAATTATAAGATGAACGAAAACAGAAACTGATTGATAGATGAAAAGAAATAAACAAAAGAACAAATATCATGAAACTAATGGGTGGAATTGAGCTGAAGGTGGTCGTAGGAAGGTCGGCTATCCCTTGCACGATCTGAATCCTGTTAGCCTGCTTGAACACACTGGGGGAAAAGATGGGACCTGGACATATGCGTTCTCCTTTCTCTCTCCAACCCTCGCTGCCTCCCACGGCGTGGTTATCCCAACTTTTATATCATCTCCTGTGCCTTTTCCATTATATGACGTAATAGTAATTATTTCAAAATCGCGATGATCTCGGTACTGTTTTTAGCATGTGTGATTTGGTCATTAACTTATTTCCCTTTGCATTCAACAAAACAATCAATAATATGGGCGATTCCAGCAATCATCACGAATATGTGACTGTGAATATCATGATTCGATTTTAAATTAATCCCATGATGCGCGCTCGTTCAAATAGGAATGTAGCATAGGATTGGCTCCATTAAATGGGTAGGATTTTGAGTGAGCACCGAGCCTTCTCTGCATGGTCTACGTACATTTAACATGAATGTGATGAAGAGAAATAAGGTGAGGCAAAATGGTGGGCCCATCAATGCTTATAAGGTGCCTTTCAAGATATCAAGTGGCATACAATAGGCGTGAGAATTCACATGCAATATTGCATGTACGTGCATGGCCCATGATGTAGTCAAGTGTTGTAAAAAGGAGCACTACGTGCATGGCAAAACAAAGTTTAGGGGAATTATTGAAAACCCATGAAGTTAAGTTGCTTTCCAATTGGTAATACAACCTGAATTCTAAAGATGAGAAATATCCAGATGGTGGATGTGAGACTCGATTAAGAACTAGGTTTTGGTTTTGGGTTGGGATGGCGAAAGGCCTAGAAACCAATCATGAATATGAATGCAAAATCCGACCCCGATGATAAGAATTAAGCTCAAATCTGTGATCACATTGAAGATTGACGAATACAAAGATATGACCATAAATCATGCAAACTCGATCCACTAATGCTCACAAAAGGCTAAAAATGGGCACGATAATGCAATGAATCGTAGATTCATCACCTAATACTTAGGATCAACTAATACCAAGTATAGTAAATTGTACACAAAGTGGGGATGATCGAGAATTAGAATTAAAAAAATCAACAACTCGGCTTGTCTCCCCATTTATTTAGGATAAAATTTCCATGAATACAACAAAGATCTATCAACAAGTTAGAAGACAAGTGAGAGAATAATAAAGAATAAATCAACTGCACACATCCCCCTATACTTAAAATATGGTCATCCTAAGTATAGCAACGATGAATGGGATGAATGATAAAAAATGGAAGAATGAAAGAATGGAAAAGAATGGAAAAATGAATCAATCAAGAAAAATAATTTTTGATTGAGCATTGTCTGAATCTATTGATGTTGCTCGGAGATAATCTTCAAATACAACGTTGATTGAATCTACAACATATAGAAATGTATCATGATTTAAATACAGCTTCAACAATTTTCCATTGACTATGAATGGTTGTGTGTCAGATGAAAACTCAGATATCGATATGCTTCCATTATCACTCACGATCTTAAGCACAAACGACCCAGTCCACTTTCTTCAACATCGCATCAAATTTCAATAATCTAAATAAGAAGAAAGAAAATCTCCTTTTGCAACTATTCTCAGATTTGAGTTAGAAACTTGATGTGGGCTCACAAATGCCCATAGCTTATATCGTATTCTAAATAAAAATCCTCAAAAATATAGATGTAAACCTTGGGTCCTGATCTGATACAATCGACATAGGGACACCATGCCACCTGACTATCTCAGTCACATATAATTTGTTTAGACTCTCCAGAGGTTGGACTAGGGTCTTTTCCATGACGGACGTACAATAGGTGAGGGTCAATTTCCGCACACGCATGAAATTTGTCTTCTTTGTGAGGACAACAATCGAAAGCACCCAATAGGGGAAGTACTCGATCCTCTACAAATGGAATATGGGGGGAGGGGGGAAATGAGGAAGATGGTTTCACTTTTATGTGGTCAATGCGAGTCCCTCCCCCCTCTGACCCCCAAAAGAAAGGAGGTATGCCTTTTTCTTTGTGTATGTATATATATATTGAAGAAGTTAGAGAGTTTTTTACTATACCTTCTGACTAGGCTTGAAAGTCTTTCTTCTGATGTGCTTGTCGTACAAGCATTTGACTTTCTTCTTGTACGTTAGGTTATTACCGTATACGTAGTCTCTGAATTCCAAGAGTATGTTAAGATCGATCTTCCGGTTCTGACCACCTTTTTGTGAGACAAGATTGCAAATATTCATTGCCCAAAGAGATTTGTGAATAATTTCCACTATAAGATGGCATGGCTTACCATATACAATGTGGTAGGGAGACATACCCAATGGATACATGTAGTTGGTCCGATAAGCCCATAGAATGGAATCAAGAAGTTGAGACCAGTTCTTCATATCCAACCTAACAAGTTTCTGCAAGATTGCTGGATCTCCCTATTAGATAACTCGGCCAAGCCATTCGATTGTGGGAGGTAAGGAGATGTGACACGATGGTCAATGGTGTTGTTCTCCATAAGATTTTCAACCTCTCTATTAATGAAGTGGACACCCCATCTGAACTCAAGATCTTTGGAATTCTGAATCGTGAAATAATGGTGTCCTTAAGAAAGTGACAAATAGTACGACTATCCATGGATCATGCAGGAATAGCCTCCACCCAACGACTCACGTAATCAACGGCTAGCAAAATGTATTCAAGTCATTGACTGTTAGGAAATGTGCCCATAAAGGTTATGCCCCAAGAATAAAAAACATCTGAGATTTAGACGAACTTGAGTGGCATTGAATCTTTGAAACTGAGGGTTCCACCCATTTTCTGATAGTCGGTGCAGCCTTTCACATAAGATGTGGCATCCTTTAATAGTATAGGCCACCAGAGGCTACAATGCAATACTTTCAATGCCTATTAGTTTCTAGATTGATGTCCTCCTACTTTGAGCTTATGATAATGCTCGAGGACACTAGTGTACTCCTCTTGAGAATCTGCACCTTCCCTGAAAAGGTATGGAACTTCCCACTGGTAAAAATGAATATCGGATAAAAACTTGTCCTTTTTTATTCATGTCAAATCTTGTGGAACTTTCTTAAAGACGAGATAGGTCATAATGTCGGCATACCAAATGAGAGAAGAAGCACTGATAACTGATCCATCGGGAAAGGTTTATTTATCAGTACACTGCTCAGTAGAGTCTATATACATTCTATTATGAACAAATGATCTACTACTTCATTCTTGTCTCCATGCTTATCTCTTATTTCCAGGTCAAATTCTTGGAGGAGAAGGATCCAACGGAGCAGATGTGAGTTCGCATTCTTCTTATGTTGTAAATATCGGATAGCTGAGTAGTTAGAATTCACAATTAATCGAGAAGATATAAATGAAACTTCTTGAGGGAGAATACAACTACCAGCAGCTCTTTCTTTGTAGTAGTATAATTTTTCTAAGCTTCATCTAATGTATGTTAGCATAGTGGATAGCATAAGGTAATCCATCACGTCTTTGTCCCAACATAGCCCTAATTGCAATATCAGATGCATCCATCATGATCTCAAATTGGATAGACCAATCAGATGGTTTTAAGACATATGCATGAGTGACAAGTTCTTTCAACTGATTGAAGGCTTAGAGGACTTTTGGATCAACAATGAAATCGATCTCCTTTCCTAGAAGTTCTTTTAGAGGTCGGGCAATCTTGATGAAGTCTTGTATGAACCTGCGACGGAATCCAACATACCACGGAAATGACCTCACATTCTTTATTGTTTGAGGTTGCTCAAGTTTGGCATTCACATCCACCATTGTCGGGTCGACCTCCATACCTCGTTGGGAAATGACATGGCCCAGTACAATTCCTTCTGTAATCATGAAGTGACTCTTTTCCCATGATAACACTAACTTTACTTCACGACATCTCTGCAGTACTCAGTCTAGATGCGCAAGACATGCAACAAAACTATAACCATAGACTAAGAAATCATCCAAGAAAACCTTAATAAAACTACCCACCATGTCAGCAAAAATAGCCAACATACACCTTTGGGATGTAGTAGGTGTGTTGCACAAGCTAAAGGGCATTCGCTTGAAAGCATAGGTGCTGAACGAACAGGTGAAATTCATCTTCTCTTGATATTCAGGAGTGATCACCACTTAGTTGTACCCAGAGTGCCCCTCCAAGAAGCAAAAGAACTTTTACCCCTACTAACCTTTCGAGAACTTGATCAATTAAAGGTAGAGGAAAGTGATCCTTCTTGGTTGTCAAGTTGAGGCATCGGTAATCTACACAGATGCACCATGATGTTGGTACTCAAGTAGAAATAGCATCTCCTTGGTCATTAGTAACCATTGTAATTCTTTTGAACTTGCAATGGGCTCACCTATTTCGAATCATAGATGGGATAAATAAAGCTAGTCTCATACCACTTCGTTATCTCTTTCATCACCATGTCCTAAAGATTAGGGTTTAATATACGCTTAAACTTGCGGGATTATTTACAGTCATCCTCTAAGTAGATATGGTGTGAACACAAGACCAGATTTATCCCTCGAATATATGAGACATTCCAACCAAGCATCTTGTAGTTTTTCTCTAGAATCTCTAGCAAGCGAGATTGTTGGTCAATCGGTTACTGATGATGATTGAATACTCATTCAACTCACCCGTAAGGAAAGCATACTTTAGATTTTCCAGAAGCGGCTTTAATTTAGGTAAATTCTGATTTGACTTCTTAAACACTTCAAAAATTATTATGATCGATGTGTGATTTGCTAAAGAGGTGCCGTCTACCTTTGTCACTCTTGGTTCAGACAATAAAACACCAAACATGTCTGCAATGATTTCTTCTTATTCTATTTGGAATGAATTCTCTTCAAATAAATTGATCAGCTCAACTTCTTAAATCTCCCTATCCACAAAGGAACAAAAATTGATTGTGCTTTCTAGGTCCTCGTCTCGGAAGAGGATTTCTTGGGTTTCAGTATCATTCAAAGATAATTGTGGATCTTTGATATCATCAACAATGTTACAATCTTCTACATGCAATTCTGGCATGCTTCTCTCAAATGTTCTTTCTACATCTTTCGATCGGTGATCATATCCATTATTACTTTATCACTGCAAGAGTGGAGTGTAATCTTCCCACACCTATAATCAACAATCGCTTTGATTGTTTGAAGGAACAGTCGACAAAGAATAATCAGAGTCTGGCTTATAGGTATCAGAATCCATGTCCAGGACAACAAAGTCTATTAGTAATTTTATATCATGCATGATTATGATAACGTCTTCCAATAAACCTCGAGATTGCTTAATTAATCAATCAGCAGATTGAAGGATCCTCTGTGTTGGTTTAAGCGGACCCAGCCTGAATTCTTTAAGGAATGATGTGGGTATGAGTTTACTAGAGGAACTGTTATCAAGCAAAGTTCGTTCAAAATCTGATCAAACATTTCACACTTAATCAAACATCTCACATTTGATCAAAGTTCTCTCTCGTCTTTCTTATTTGTTAGAAGATCACAAATCACATTCACAGTAGCCATGGTCAGTATATGTTTCTTTGATCTATTGTGTATATTTTTACGGGGTTGGTGCTTTGATATACATGCCTCTTTTAGTTGTTTCTTCACACTTAGCATGTATTCCATGGCATTCAAAAAGGTCATTTCAAGAAATATATTCTGTAAAATCTCAACATTAGCGGGGTTAGTCAATTTGTTTTCCAATTTTATGCTTCTTTGGAGTTTGTTCATTGCATACAGAAAAGGGATATTTACATAATCAAAAGCATTATTTTTATTTACATGTAAATCACATTGTACAAATGGATGACTAGAAGGGATGCAGTCATCCAAACCATGTGGAAAAGTAAAAGTAGGAAATTCAGCTTCATCGATGGGTATTGGATCTGTTGCTGGTGTTGGCATCTTTTTGGCTTGCTTTGCTTGGCCTTGGTTGTTATTCTGTTTTCGTAAATTTTTATTTTCTTCATTTTTTGTTGTTTTCTGTTGTGGATCCTCCTCCTTCTTCTTATTCACCCTGCCCTACTGCTGGATTGGCTGATGTAGAGGATGATGATTCACCATGTGAAGCTTTATTCTTTCCCTTGGCGGTGGCAGATGGCTGCACGATCCTACTGCTCTTGAGGGTCACAATGTTAGATAGTATAAATGCATTATTAATACCTGCCTCTGTGGGGGTGGAAGACAAATCACAAGCTACCTACTCTTTACAGTTGAAAATATTGGGATTCGCCTCAACCTATGTGGTTGAATGAATTTTTTGGTGGTAGTGAGGTCATAAAGCTCCTGGATTATCTTGCTAAGTCTTTTCACCAACTGAACCAGACAGTCTAAGGTTGGGTTCGCATGCGTTGCCTTTGAGGATTCAGCGTGCTGACCATCTGACTCTGGTAATGGCATGGAGGTCGCGACTGATTATTTTATATAAAATGATGAGGAGGACAATGTGGACAACATTCAGATATTAATATTGTCAGTTTTTATTTATTGTAAACAAGCAATATTTCAACACTTAGATTAGAGTCACCCCTATAAGCGAGTGAGTATTACCATACAGGCATCGTGTAAATCCCATTACCTTTGTTACCAGTATCCTATACTTTTTTAAGGTTTTTTGTTATCGGATTTGGGCTCTCTAGTCAACCAAAGAAGTAGAGAGTAAACCGATGTAGAGAATCAATTACTTCCCCTGGGGTACTCGGACGTGGCACAATGAGATAGGGACCCGCTATTACAGTTCCCTTATGCTCAAGTAATTTAGACTAAGCCCACAAGCAAACTCAGCCCTACTTGTCTATACATCGATAAAAGCGTTATTACTTGACAAGACCATACGATACACAACACGGTAAACATGTTGGGTTTTGGGCTCAAATCCTAAAGGGTTGTGCCTCACTCGATCTAGAGTGTACCTGAATAAAATGAGGGCTTTATGAATCCAAAAAAATGAAGTCCATTAATACATTAAATTATGGTCGACATTTTCTTTGAAGACCCTTTTTTGTTTTTTTTTTCAATTTTCAATTTTTGAGTATCTTTCAATATAATTCACCTAACGATTTTTTCATTTCCTTTTCGTTTAAATCCAAGAAAACTGGGGAGAAGTCAGAAAAGTCAATGCATGTGAAATTATGAATGAATGCATGGGATAGAAGGTATTCCTTGCTCCAGCGCTCTAAACGCAAAATAATCTATGCATATAATTAAAACTAATCTATATGCTATGTAGGTGAGAACCATCCTTGAAAGAATTTCTATTAGCAAGAAACATTATTAATTTGACTAAGTCTAAACGTAGATGTCTATAGGAACAGATAGGCTAGGTAGGGTTTGGACCTACTGATTACCTGGCTAAGCACAAATAAAAATCCTAAGTTTAAGGGCTCAAGCACGGATGGGAAATAAAAAAATAGTCGAAAAACACAAAACTTGAGAAATAAAATAAAAGTAAGTAGAAAATAGGGAGGACAAAAATGTAGAAGGCGATCGAAAATTGCGTAAAAGCCGAACAGGTCTTCAAGTGAACAATCACTTGGCAAAATAGATATGTGAATGCCCAAGTGTCCAAGAGAGTGTGTCATGCATTATTACAAATTATATATGTCAAATGACTCTCTCACCAAAATGAAAATAAAAACTATACTTCTCTAAACTATTGTCATTGCTCTTCTTGGTCCCTCAATCAGCATTGAAGCTCTCTCATGTCGGCTCGGTTTGAATAAGCCGGCCTCTGCCTCGCTTGGGTGCATCGAATCTCCTAGGAAATATGCCCATGGTCTACGGGCCCTCGCAAAAAAGTCAAACAAGAAATTGATTAGAACAGATAGATAAATTATAAATAGAAAGAAATAAAAGCATGTAAAAATAAAATAGAATAGATAATATATGTACAACTACTATATTCGTTGCTCCCCAACAACGACACCATTTGTTGACTAGTAGTTGATCTATAGTCCCTAACAAGGCTAGAATAACAATCATGGTGACCAACCACTAAATCAAATAACAATCAACCCATAAATATATAAATCAATCAATGTGTGTAGGTTAAAATTTATTATAACTCTACAAAGATATGTATAGTGCAAGAATGTAGTGTCAAACCACGAGGACCAAACTATGTATAGTAAATTAGTATTAATTATTGCTAAGTAATAATAAATATTTTTATGGATTTTATGGATATTTTATTTTTAGTAATTGTATTTAATTTTTATGGATTTTTTATTTTTTATGTTTTTTAATTTTAATTTTCAATTTTATATTTTGTTTTAAATTTCCAAATTTTCAATTTCTTTTTTATTTTTAATAATATATACAATTATATATAATATAATTGTATATATAATATGGTTTATATATTTATAAATAATTCAATATATTTTCAAAAAAGACAAATTAAAATGTTTTTTGTTTTTTATATATTTTTCTCTATTTTTATTATTTTTTATTTTATTTAAATTTTTTATGGATTTTAAAGTTTAAAATATATCAAAACAATATATATAAAAACTATCTGAGAGTGTATATAAGTCCAAAATCAACCCAACATTATTTTTAAAATATAATATATATAATAAAGAGAATTCACATATATAGAGAGAAAAAACTGGGATTTTCCTGTTATTTTTGCTAATTTTTATAATTATTTTAGGGTTTGTAATTTTTATATTTTATAATTTTTATTTTTAATTGATTTTTGGATAGGTTGTAGAATATGTAATAATATAGATAATAAAATATTTATGGAATTTTTGGAAAAGTTTTTATAATTTTTTTAGATTTTTATAGCTAAATAGGAAATAAAAATGGTTTATATTTAAAAAAAAGAAAATGGGTTAAAATGCCAAACAAAATTTACGCATGAACAAGCATGGTATCAGGCATCTAACATAATTTTCCTAAAATTTTTGCATATTAAAGAAAATATTTAATATGAATAATATACATAAAATAAAATTACACTGTTAACAAAGAACTATTTGCACTTTAAATAAAGTAAACATGCATTTGCTAATAGGTCCAGATACATAAAGGGTATACTTGTAACTGTAAAAATATCTCACGTGGCTCTATACATGAGGTAGAAGGACTAATATGCAATAATAATAAAGTTCTAGGTTCATATTGCAAATATTCCTAAATTTATTGCACATAATATATTAGTTTATAAGAGTGAATAGAAATACAAATGGTATTAGGGTATGGGAGAAATATTCCCAATAGCAGAGCATGAGGGGCACGTGAGGTACGATCTTGCGACTATGATGCTACCACATAGCGCTCACTTATGATGAACAGTTGCGGAGAGGTGTCGCTTCATCTGGAATAGATGGCCCAGATTAGATTTGGGTCGTGATGTTGATCCAACGATGTTGAAGCAGCCATGAAGAATAGGGAGGAACACTTCCCTATTCCTCCTTCTATCCATTATTTCTCAGCTCTCAAGTGTTCTCCAACCCTCCTGATCATCCCAATAGCTTCCTGGAAGCCTTTCACATCTGTAGGGGACCGCAACCAAGTTCAGGCCTCGTCTGAGGAGGCACTAAGTGGTGGTTCTTCTTTATCACCTAGGGAAATAGTTCTTCCTTTAATTCCCCTTTCCAGGTGTGCTTTTGGGCCTTAAACTTGCGCAAAATGACTAAGGGGATTGAGAGCGATGCTCTTGTCCCATTTTGAAGCTAGAAAGCACATGGAGATGATCAACAATGAAAATCACTAGTGAGGTGGATGATGGGAGACCTGGAAGCTCAATCCTCGCCAGATGGAAGTGGATTGGGTGTGTGATCCAATGAAGAACTAAATTGAAATATGATGGTGCATTTGGGGATCGAAATGGTTGTTAGAGCATGATGAACAGATGGCCCAAACCTAGTGCTCCGACGAACTACGAATCAAAGATTTAGGCTAAATATAAACTAAAGGACATGAAATGAACGACATGATTAAACTAAGGAATGAAAATGCTAAAGAAAAACACTTAGCTTGCTGCTCAGCTTGGCTATAACCAAGGAGAAGGGGATCATGCTGGTGACGATGCTCGATGATGAGGATTGACTCTCTCTAGCCACTTTTTCCTCGCCGACACCCGCAGGGACCCGTTGCTGTCACCAGGAGGCTCCCTAGCTCAAGGGATTGGGGATACAGGGGCTGAAAGAGGATCAAAATCCAAAAAAAAGGTAGGGAGTTTTAATTATAGATAAGGTAATTGGCAATCTCGTGACTGAGATTCATGAAGAAGATATGAAGTTGGTGGATGCTAGAGGTGTAGCAAGATGGAAGATGTTCTGAGGAAGCGAAATGGTGAAGGGCTCGAGGACTGAGGAGTTGAAGATAAGGCATAAGAAATTGGTGAAGATGGGTGGTTGGTGGTTCTGACAAGAGACAGAGGAGTAGGCCATGCAGGGGGAGTGTTGACTAGGAGGTCAACACTCGAAGGCGCCTTAATGGTCTATGTTGGACCAAATACACAAAATAAAATTTAAAAATATGTATAAATTCAATAAATAATAATTGATTTTATTAATTAAATCTTAAAACATGAACATTGTTTTAATTTTATAAACTGTTTTTATGTGATTTTTATTTATTTTTACAACATGATTTGTAAAATGTTAATACTTACATGTATATATAAGTATATTTACCTGTATTTTACATATTTTATTCTTATTTTTATTTTTATTTAATATGCATGATATTGTATTTACATAATTTATATATTTATAAATTTATTAAATACATATTTACATATTTTTTATATATTCATAATTGCATTTAAATGCATAAATAAATGCATATATATATATATAATGTCTATTCATTGAGGGCTTGCGACCTGGGAGGTCGACTCTAAGGGAGAGGCTTGATTGACGCACTGGCTAGATTTAGGGGATCAGAAGTCTTAGAAGCAGCTGATCCTGCTCCCTTTGACCTGGAAATTGGCAGACGGGAAAGAGAAGGATTTAGTTGACATCCGAGCTAGGTATGAAGATAGATCAATTTATTAGTATAATGTAATGATTATTTTAATATCTTTTTGAATATTTTTATTCATGTTTATATTCTTAATATATTCATTATAATATGTATATTTATTGAAAAATATAAGGAGAGTAAAAATGTAAATATTAAAATATATTAATTTTATATACCGATGCACATAACAACAGTACCCCCCCAAAGTCGGCTTTTATATCTTAAATCAATTTTACATGAAACTACCTTCATTAGATGACTAATTTAATTTTTAATACAATGGAGGTGAGATGGTTGAATTTTAATTCATATGGAGCAGATATTGATCATTGAAGTTCGATTTACGGCTTTTCATCTGTATGTAAAAAGTGCATTATGCATGACTTTTAAGGGTTATTATTTTTGTAATTTTCTATATAATAATATGTATGGATTTCATATTGAACATTTTATTATTTGAAGTGTGTATAAGTGTAAATAAAATAATATAACACTCTTTTTAGAGCATGAAAGAAGGGTTGCCAACGGTATTTTGGCACTTATCTCCCCCTACTTTATCCATGGTCGACCTAATCAATATTGAATTGGCCTCGAGGTTTAGAGTTCAACACCTTTTACACTTTATGTATTTTTTTCTTTTCTTTATTATTTTATTTTGTATTTAAATACATGTATTGTTGTGTTAATTACAGACTAATTATATATGCTTGTTAGATGTTAATTTGTGCAAATTAGTTGTATTTATAGGTGTTTTACTAGAAATTTAAAGACAAAATGGAAGAATAAAGGTATTGAATTGTTATTCTTCAATGCCCCACCATTAACGCAAAGGGTGAAAGAGTTCTCGACAAACACAAATAAAATTAAAGTGCACTCACGAGAACCCAAAAGAGAACCGCTGGAAATCATTACATATATTGCAAATATTTACAAGATTAAAACAAAATAAAATACTAAAATAAAATCCTAAGACTCTACACTCTCTCACGACTTGACTCGACTTAAATTTATGTAGACCTTGGAGAAGGTTGGTCCTCAAAAGTCATGCCTCCGATCACCTCGAGATGTGTCAACTTTTGAGAAAGTCGCTCAATGGGTGTCTGGTCCCTCATACAAAAATTAAGATAGATATTAGAGAGAGAATACACAAATAAAACAAACAAGGAAAAAATGATGAAAAATAAAAACAGAAGTAAATACAAGAAACTCGGGGGTCAGACTACCCGAGAGGTGGAAAACCTAATCACTAAATTTTTTAAAAACTATCCTTAGTTGTGCCTTGCTCGAAACGACGCCATTTGACGATCCCTAGCAATGATTCGATTTGAGGAACCTAGAAATACCCTATGTTAATTGTTGTGAATCGGGTGTTGTTGTAATCGGGCAATTCGTGATTTGGTCAAAAATAATGCAATTAATTGATATTAAATTAATGTGAAAAGTGGTCAATTTTTATTTTACTTGGGCAAGCCAAGGTCGAACACAATGAGGCAACTAACAACCTAGGATTAATTTTTTGATCATTAAGTCCATGGTTTTCAAGGAGAATATTTTTAAATTTTTAAAAGTAATTAAATGAATAATGTAAATGTGGCTAAGTTTAGGAGTTATTTCGCACATTTTGATCAAATCACTTCTTAAAATTATGAAACTTAATCAGAATCTGATTAGTGCAAGATTAACTTACTGTGAATACTCGGTATTTTCTAATGCATTATGAATTTTGATGAATTAATGAATGTAAAAATAGTGATTATGAGTAAATAAATTTTAATAATTATCAAACACAAGCATTTTCCAAAGATAAAATTATTCTAAATAGCACTACATAAGAGGGATCCAAAACAATTATTCTAAATAGCTCTACATAAGAGGTGTCCAAAGCAATCTTAAATCCCTTAAAATACTCTATGGCTAATCAACTATAATTCAAATACATAATACACCAAAAGAATTATTTAGACCACAATATGCATGCAATTAAGATGATTTATGGGCATGTTATAGAAATCAATTAATCCTAATAAATGTGATTTTTGGGGATTGTTAGAGCAAGTTGTGATTTACTATAAATTATCATGCACAAAATGAGTTAAATACAATCAGTCCTGCCATAATAATACTATTGAATTCACTCTAGCTCATAAAAATCCATTAAATATTCAGATGATAGAGCATTAATTATTCCATGAAAAACCCATAAATCGCCACCTTAATAATATTGAATTAATGTTTGAGTTTCATTGCAGGTAGGAAAAATTGGATTGATAAAAAATAACTTAATTAATTTTTCAATTAAACGTAGGCAGTCAATTTTTTTACTTGGGCAAGCCCAAGGTCAAACTCAGGGACATGAGCCTCCTAAGTGGTTATTCAGACTCTTATTGCTCGAGTTAAGTGATTAATAAATAACTAATTAGGTCACCACACAAGGAAACGTGATGCAGGGAAAGAAGATATATGATGCAAGCACATAAGACACTTTTTATTTAGTTTTTATGGTGCAACTTGATGCAAGGGTAAAAATATGCAAATATGCCTTACATAAATAAAATCATTGACCCATAAATGTTTGATTAATTCATGAAGCAAGTTTAATTGATAAACTATCAAATGGCATTAAAAATCATTAAATACATGAGACTACATAATTAAAATTTATCATACGAATTTAAGTGTCAAAAATGAACAAATAATGCCAACGGATAGATAATGAAATAAGCTTCGAAATGAAACTAAAATCAACTTAAAAAGAGGCCATATGCTCAAGATATTCACAAAATAGTCCATGGGCATAAATGTAAAGAAAACTTCAAAATAAATAGAAAATACTTACAAACAGATCCCCGGAAGGGTATAAATATAATTAAGAATACTGCAAGACCTTCCCTGTAAATTTCCCATATGCGCGGGAGCTATATTGCAATTATTAAAACCCATAGGGGGTAGTTTGCAAATAACCCCAGGTGTACATGCGTTGCACGTGCCTGGAGGGATCTGTATGCAATATGGAGAAGGAGGCAGGGCACCGCTGTAAATTACCCAGCCCTCATGTGACCAGAGCACGCGAAGGCTAGGCTCGATTGGAGGCTCAAGCTTGGTGCTTGGCTCAGGAGGCTCGAGCGAAGGCTTGGGACACGTGGATGGATCGAAAGCTTCGGGTTTTGTCTAAGAATGCCAGAACCTCCATGCCTCGGATGAGGCTCGGTCCCACACATGGCGCAGCCAGGTTGCTCTGGAGATCGGCTCGGATCGAGTGGCTTGGGCCACGTGGGAACTCACGGCTCCTTCAGGCGAGGCTCGGTTAAACCGAGCCTCCTTGCTTCGGTGGTGCGACATGGTTAATCCAGGATCGTTGGATGGACACCAGAAGGGTGCCCTCCAACGACACATGTACCTTCATGCTCTTATGCCTCCGTTGCTCGTTGATGGTGCAAATGGAGCTCCAGCGAGACACCTGGAGCTCCTTCGTGTTCCACTATGTCCTCTAAAGGTCTAGGAAGTATAGTGGCATCCTCACGAGGAAGACCTGAACTCGAAGGAGACGTGGGGGTGGTTGGATACCCTCGTCGATGGAGCTCCTTCAGAGGCGGAGCTGGATATCGGAGTGGAGTACGTTGCTCAGGCCATTGAATAATAGGGGTACCTATAATCTTAATACATAGCCGAAGCGTGCGAGTGTTGTGCGCGGGTGAAGTGAGGTGAAGTGGAAGCCTTTGCGGGCAGAGAAGGTTGAGGCTCATCGGTTTCCTCCACCATAAAGGTGGAGAAAATGGGTGACGTGGCTGGAGGTTGTGGAGGATCGAGAAGGTGGTCGGAGTGTAGCGTGAAGATGATGGATGTGTAAAGGAGCTTGAGAAGTGATTAATTGCGGAGGAAAGAGCATGTGGGTGCCAAGTTGATTACGAGAATCATGAAAGAAAAGAAGAGAAACTTACCTGGAGGTTGAAGGGCGAACGAGGCGGTCTGGGTTGATCTCCAAGGGGGGCTCTGGTCTTCGCTAGACTCCGGCGACCCTTCAGACAGCTCCTCGTTGTGTTAAGGCCGGATCATAGCCTACAATGGCCAAGGGTGGACACATGAGCCGATGGTCATCTTCGCAACCTCGATTGGTCCCCTCTCCGTCACAGAGGGGAGGATAGGCGTTGGGCCTCATCCTGCGTAAAGGTAGACCAGGCGGACGTCGGGCGAAGGTGACGTGTTTGAAGGGGGTTGGGTAGAAGTGCAGGTAGTGAAAGTCGTGGGTTTTAAGGCTCGCGATGACCGTAAGGAGAGGGGGGAAGCAAGGACAGGTGGCATGCGAGGATGGTGGAGTTTAGGACATTGATTAGGCATGGTTAGAGGGGTGAGGGGAACATTGGGAAGGTGGAGAATATAAGCAGGAGGTGAGTGGTTTCAAAGTAGAGATCGTGAGAGAGAGAGAGAGAGGCTGGAGGTGGTAGATGAAGTGTCCACCGTTGGATCTTGCGATCCGACGGTCGGGATGAGGGCACAATGGAGTGGCCCTGATCAATCGATCAGGTCGCATCATGCAGCTGTGAAAGAGGCGTGGATGGCTGTTGGAACTAGTGATCCAACGATCGAGGAGTGAGCGGGAGCAGGCGCTCCAGAAGTGATCTGGATGGTAGATCGAAGGGCGGAGGATGAAAAGAGAATGAGCCACTGAGATGGAGGCATCAGAAGATGATCGGACGATTGGAAGAGGATGGCGAGTGGCACAAAAGGAGATGGGCCACGTGGCTCAGCCAGAAGGAACCACGTGGCCCAATAAGATTATTCAGAATATAAAAATAAAAGAAAAAGAAAAATCGAAAAGAAATAGAAGGAGGACGAATTAAGAAAAACTCAAACATGAAAGTTATAGATCTTGAGGAAATCTACAAGTTTCATGTTGAAAAAAAACACAAAGTAAGTCATACAAAAGGAGAAATATTTTTGGAAGCTTTTTTAAAGGTATAAAACACTATATTTTTCTGATTTTGTATTTTTGTATTTTTAGTTTATTTTAAATCCAAGATATATACAATATTTAATCTGGTTTTTATTGACAAAATTTTAAGATAGGGGATTAATATAAGGGTTTAGCATTACGATACCGAGGTTCATCATTCCACAACATGTAATTTTTGGAATAAAAGTATGACATTGAATGAAGGACTAAACAGATACTCAAATACAAGGGTATAGATGCGAATTACATAATTAAATTAACAAAAAATGTATATAGGGCCTAAAATGGGATTAACTGTTCCTGCTGGGAGAATTTAAGCAATTATTCTAGAGGTGAGGACCGATGTGTATAGTAGGGTACATGCGTCTTTCCGCTAAAGGCTCTCATTTGACCTTTTCTATAGTCTAGTAGGGAAAGAAGCCATTCCCACACGAAGAAGCCATTCCTCACAAAGAAGCCATCTCACTAGAGCTCGGGTCGCATACCCATTAAATGAGACCTGTCCCCGGGGGAATATATTCTTTCACGGGAGAAAGAATGGCTAGACCCCTTGGGGGAAGACAGGGCTTAGCCTCACAAGCTAGGTGACATGTATGGTTCGCGATCAAGCCTGAACTCCTGACTCCGAAGATGATAGGTGGTTTTTTCCGCACTATAGAAATCTAGAAATCTAGTCTACACGGCCCCCCAGGACATTTTTAGAATTGTGTGGGGTTGGTGCATAAAATATCAACACCCCATGTATATATGGCAAGCTTGGGTCAGGATTGGGAACCACTCCTCCACGTGGTGTGTGGTGGGACACTCGAATCACCTGAGGCATGAGGCTCATGCAGTAGGTTCGGAGAGGGCTTGTGCGGCGTGCATGATGTAACCAGTGCCACCCGATGAGGATTGAGCGGTGGTTGCACCTCTCTCCTTCTTTAACTGCCAATTAGATGAGGCTAGGTCTTCTGGAACATGGCAGAGCTCGGTGGCTGATGCTTCAGGAAAAAGTGGCTGGATGCAAGGGTGTGACGACCGAGTGGGCGGAGGTGTTGTGCATGGTGGGTACTGGTGGGTGATGGTCATCTGTGCTTTGTTGTAGCGTGGACGACAGCGGTGGCGCGAGGTGTTGCAGGTGACTCAAGGTGAAATGTTGCTGCTATGGTTATTGTTGCGGATGGTGGTGCGGATCCTCGAGGAGGAAATGGTTCTGCTGCAGTTCTCAAAACATGCAAGGAGGAGTGGCATACTTAGGTAAGAATACGGAGGACTCACGAGTGTAGTAGGATTGATGACACCAATGCTCGACGGTGGATATGTTATGCTCGTAACCAAGGAACAAATAGTTCTCGTGGCCCAGAATCCACAAAATAAGACTTTTGAGCATTAAATAATTCGTATCCATAGAACATTTGACGTAACATAGATAATAAATAGTTATTGACATGGGAAAAAGAAATAAAATTAAAGATACAAAAAATTGCAACAAATTTTTTTCTCCCACTCATCTTTTTTTGGTTGTTTAGTTTAGTATGGGAAAGAAAAAAATGATCTTCAGCGTCGCATCGCTGTAGGTGTGTGTTGACCATGCACTCTCGCGTCGTGTAATGTCATATGTATTATAGAGGTTGGCTGGTGATTGATCGACCTCAAATCTCTAAATCGGGACGGAGGATAGGAGAGTAGTAGGAAGCCTCCGGTAGGGATCATGGTTCTCTTCTTTTCTTGCAAGTCGACCATCAAAGAAAGGATCAAAATCTGGCATTCTCTCTCTTCTACGTATTACTTGGCGGGTCTCTTCTCTGTATAGCATTGGCTTGGGGTTGCTTCAACAGCCCCGAATAGATTATATAGTGATGTCTTTTTTATAGAGTTGTCTTCTCCCCAAGAAAGTAGAGGGAGGAAGAAAGAAGTCAAAAAGAGCAAAGGACTCTTTCCGTTCCAAGTGCATCCGACGCCGGACTTTTCCAATTAAGAAAGCTGTTGCTTAATTCTTCTTTATTTTCATTTTTTTTCTTTATTTATTATTGAATCATGCAAAATTTTGTAATCTAGTAAATAAATAAGAGTTTCGCGGGCGAATATTGACTCTTTTCTGCTTCATTCGTAGAGGTCAACTCATACTATGACCACTCAGAATAAATTGGTTCCTGGTTCATTCCGCCATCCTTGCCAACTGCAGCCTCAGATGGCTGAAGTTATCGGGCTTGCGGGACATCTTAGTGACAGGATTGTCCTCTCTACCTGCTCCTCTGTCGCGCTATCAATCACTATTCTGATTCTCTTTACGGATGAGATCAAATCCTAAGTTAGCATGCATACACATATAATTTCCTCTTCAAATGGTCTCTGTCTGGCTTCACCTGATGTCTCAGTTGCTTCCTCTCGATGATCTCGAGGCTCCACTCTCCCCCCTGAAGGAAGAAGGCTCTGTGGGACTGGGCTGAGATGGGGATCAGGAGTCAGAATTGAAGCCCCCAACGTTCTGACAGAGACTGGACAGGGGTGGGATCTGTAAATGTGTAGAGCCAAGTGTAGTGTGGTATAGTAGTAGGCACCGTCTCGGCCCTTTCCCGTCTGGAATTGATGACAAAGTATGCTCGGACAACGTCGACAGTAGGAGTTCAGAGTTGACAGGCTAATGTCAAAGAAGAGGATGACCCATCAGTGGAAAAGAAAAAGATTAGGTGACGAATCCAAACCAGCATTATCCAAACATAGGTACTGGACCCAGCCCCTATAGTGACGCACAAGGACTTTCTCTCACTAAATCTCGACTTTCTCCTTTAGCAGCCTTTCTCGAAGTAGCATTCCCATAAATCAGATGGAAAGATATATGTGTCCGACATTGATAAATAAATCAAATGAGCCACAGATGCCAAGAAGATCAGGGACGAGAGGCGAGGAAATGGCTTGAAAAGCGCTATAGGGAAAAAAACAGAATCACATCTACTCATCTCTATCAGCTAAAATGATTAGAGTGTCATCCTCTACGACATTAGCACTAGAAAATCCTGCGAAAACATGTGTGTCAAGCCCCACGGCAGGTAGAGAGCTAGAGGAAGATGAGCCATGTCTGACCCAGCCTCGAGAGTACGCGTCCTCTGTGTGATGAAAGAAAAGGGCAGTCTCACAGTGGCCCTATAGAGAAAATAATGGGATGACTTAATACGCAGGTAATCATAGATAAGCTCAGATCTCATGTTTGAATTGGAATGAAATCAAACATAGGGGATTCCGGAAGATCGTGACTAGCGAGTGAGATAGCAAGCATTGGACTCCGTGACTAGCGAATGAGATAGAATTTTCCTGAAACCCCGACTTCAAAAATATGTGATTTCACGCAAAGCTCAACTAGTACCGCCCCCAACCAGGGATCACAATATCAAGCAAGTTGAAGAAGGTAGAGTGACGTCTGAAAGAAGATACTCCTCCGTACCAAAGGCCATCCCAAGTCTCTGCCAACTAATCACTCTACAAACTACTCACTCCGCCACTACTACTAACTAGAGTAGTGAACAACAGGCAAGAGTTGGATAGTCGTTTTCAGCGGATCCAAGGGCAGTGCTATCTATACGCCTCCATGCATGATAATGGGTGTCTCTAATTGAGTCCTGGGTTTTGGGTGAGGATGATGAGGGGGATTAGTCGGCCTAGCCTTGACCTTTCGGCCTGCTGACCTGAGATCGAGAGCACTTTTGAATGATGTCTTCTGATCATTGAAACAGGTGGCTACCCTTTGACTGAGATGCTTGGGCTCCACATTGATTCCGGCATTTGAATTCCGTCTCTCCCTCCTTTCTCACTGTGAAGTTGCAAAGTCAGGGATGGATGTAGGACACTCAACCTATTTTTTGACCACCCAAAAGAGAAGAAGTGAGATCCAAGGACAGTGAGTGCGTATTTGACCTTCGACGAGAGTTATAGATTTGACTGTCCTTCACTTCCTACTCGTATCAATGAGACCGACATTGCCAAGTTTCTTGAGGATGACTTAATCCGTGGGAGTTCTGAGCTACTTGAGATCAAATGACAGAAGCCTTCGTCAAATGACCAAAGAGTTCTCCCATGCATACCGACGGGTATCACGAACATACTATATTTCTCCATTAGACTGCCCTGGGTTTCCCGGTAGGGAAAGACTGAAGAAAGAGATTCCCTAGTAGTTTGCAGGTTAGCCAGTTGTTCGCTGAGTCTTTCTAAGCTTCTCAACAAACGCAAATTTCCTTATTTTCTACTATATATTTATATCTTCGGGGGAGGGAAGAACTACTCGAACTCTAGAAGATGGCTGGAAGTCTTTCTGCGGTATGATATCAGTCTGTCTCACAGTAGATTCAAGAATTGATTGAGAACTGCTTGACGAGGTTGTTGTATCGACGAACTATGTCCAAGACTAGACTACTTCGCCTCAGAGGCCCTGCTCAGGAATAGAAAAGCAGTTATCCATCATTGCCCACCTTTTTTCCAGGTCTAAAGTCTACATGTCAACCAATTCCCTGCCCCTAAGGTTGCTTCTGATCCCACTTCTGAGTCTGAGCTTATAATGCTTTGGAAGAATCCAATCTCTTTTTTACTAACATATTTATAGAATTTCAAAATCAGGCAGATCGCAGGAGAGCGGACTTACACGGAAAGTCCTTTTTTGTCAAAGATGACTTACCGCTCTGTGGGCGGGATCAGATCAGAGCTTCCACGATATAGCATCCCGTAACAAGAGATCTTCTCTCAAACCATTAGGCCTATTGGAAATCGAAAGGTGAGAGTCAAACAATTTCTCTAGGACCGATCTGGTTCCCGCGAGATCAAAGCAGTCTTCCATGGTAGATTTTGGTCACGGTTGATATCTTTCTCGGCCTTGGCCAGAAGTGGTACCTTCACTTACTTAAAAGAAGAGGATGAAAGATTCGCTACATTACATACGTTATTCAATCCGCATTTCCACTACTAATTATACAAGGGAATCGACTTCGCACGAAGAAATTCTCAAGCATCCCTATTGGGTTCTTTCCCCCACTCTCGTCTCTTCCTGATAATCTCTCTCTTGACTGATTCCTATGGGAGAACGACTGGATGAAAGCAAGATGATCCGCTTATGGGCCTCTGCTCCTCTGAGCATATGCTAGAACCCTGGCATATGACAATGGAACATACCTTCTCCCTCGTCTGCCCTTCCCCTTGACTTCTCGAGCGAGGATCGAGCGGTCAATTTCTGCATCATTGACTATTTATATAAATCAACCTTTCTGACTTGACGATGATCAGATAGTTGTCTAGTTATGGAAATCTTGTTGTAGTAGTGACCTGACCAACTAGATAGCATGGGATGAAGTTGATTGAAGACTTGGGAACAATGAAAGGACTTCAAGACTGGCCACCTCTTCCGATTTTTTCACTCTTTGACATACAACCTCTTTCTATAACTCGCTCTTCTACTTATTACCTGGCGGGTCTCTTCTCTGTATAGCGTTGGCTTGGGGGTTGCACCATCCATGATTGCTTTCCTACTTCTTTCTGCTTGGAAGACATAGAGATGGTCCCCAGGGTGAGGCGTCGAGGGATGCTCTGTCTTTTCCGGGCTGGATACGATACCTAGTCCTAGGCTTTTGAGGGGGTGCGTCTGGCTTATTTATTCTTTGATAACTAGTTGTTCTCCTCTTTTGGTACCTCTTCTCCTTGGTTCATAGGACTGAGCTTCAGGCGAAAAAGCTGTGGGGGACTAGCTTACTGAGTTCAGGAGTTTGCTGCATGCTATTCTCTCTATCTAGTCGTTTGTTCAGGACTGGAACAACATACATACGTGGCAGAAATCCCGTCATTGGCTGGGACCTCTCCTCTTGCTTAGGGCTTTGGAAGCGAGCAAGCAGCCCGACAGGCTTTCCAGAAAGGATTATCGCGAGTGGACCAATAGTGGGTGGGCACTTCACTTTAAAACTCACTCGACATTTATATGAGCTGAAGAGAGAGCGATCCGTGCACGAAAAACGTTAAAGAGCAGAGGAGGGACTAGACTAGGAGATGAGACGGAGTGGGGCTGAAAAAGGTTGCAGGGTGGATATTTGCTCTCACAAAGGATGAGGCCGATGATGCCGCTTATGGGATCTAGTTGGAGTTATTTCGCGATTGACGTTTGATTGCGAATCATTTGATATATAGGTTTGATTGTACATCGTTTTGATTCGGGTGCCACACTGAATTTCCTGGCATCTCACATGCATTTGCTAAAAAATGCAATGTGAAACATATGACCATACACACTTCTTTCTTATTAATAGCTGTTGAACCTATGGATGAGATTGTAACTACCGATATGTACTTGAATGACATACCGATCATAGTAGAGGAGCATGTTCTTACTGCCAACCTAATTCTGCAACTAGAATATATTAGGACTTTGATGTCATATTGGGGGTTATGGGAACACTATGCTATAGTGTATTGCAGACACAAGAAAGAGGTCCTGACTTAGTTGACCTAACCAACTTAATATATGATGGTGGTGATCCATGGCCACAAAAGTATGAGAGAAATCAGCAATAGGAGTGGTCATTTTTACTCAACTGGAAGTCGAGCCTTATTGTCACCAAGGCTGAGTGTAGGAGCTCGGGCCTTTATCTCGTGAAAGGCATATCCCTCTCAAAGATGGTTGCGAGAGAGTTTTTATCAAGGGGTGGAGTTGGACTCGGTCTAGGGAGAAGAATGAGGGAGAGATGGAGGTGATGGGCCACAGATGGCATTTGATAGTTGAAGGTCGAGCAAAAATGGTTGAGGAGATGGTCACTAGTGGAGCGGGGAGATCGAGGCTTAGGTCATTGGGTGGAAGAAGCGAAGGGAAGAAGAAAGAGTCACGGTTGTTCGATCGGATGAGATCGGATGGTCACGCTGGGGATGCATGGCAAAGAAGAAATGAAATGAAATGTAAATAAATAAATAAGAATAAAAGAAAATACCTTAACCTTTGGTTGAAGCGGTCTTCATCCAACATCTCAAAGAGAAGACGGTTTAGGGTATTTAATGTAGGGACATGTGGCGGGTCCAAGAGTTGCCACATGTCACCTCCATAAAATTCAGAGAATTAAACCAAATAAAAATAAAAATAAAATAGAAAAGGCTACAAATTATTAAAATTATTCTTACGAAAATTGTTTGTCTTGATGAGATATATAAGTTTCGTGAAGGGACCAAAACCAAAAGATGTCAACTGTACAAACTCATTTTTTGGGAAGATATTATATGTATATAAAATACCACATTTTATCTTTTACATTTTTCTGTGATTTTTCATGAGAAAAAAATCAAAATAATGTCAAAATAAAATAGAGTAAAAATATTTACACATTAATATTATTTTTTTGGATCTTTAATAATTGAAAAAATAAAAACAAAATAAAAGAGACTTATATATAGACTTTATATACATACTCAAAACCATTATTTTCCTTTGTTGAATTTTACACATTTTAGTAAAACACAAATCAAAGAAAATAAATGAAATAGAAAAAAATTTAAAATAATTAATTATGTACATAAAATGATAAGTCAAAATTCATAAATATGTACAATATACAATGTGAACCTAAAATCCAAGTTTTACATATGAACTCAGATTCTTTTGAATTTGATCTTGAAGTGTTGGTAATAGAATGTACATTAATTCAAATGTGAGTTCGAGTTCATAGGAGTCTGTATCTGAGAGATATTTGTATTTACTGTTTTTATCTCAAAACTAGTATTTTATTTTATTTGATATATACAAATTAGTATTTTTCTGGAATTTTTCATTTTTTAATATTAGTGATATGTACATAATTGAGTTAATTTTATTTGATTTGAAGTTAGTATGAATTAATTAAAAACAAGGTAGATTAATATACACGTGAATTCATTCACCAATAGTATACGGCCTTTACAATAATTAGCCTTAATTATATACAATATACAATTTATATTTTTCTATATTTTAATGGATTTATTGATTAAATTGTCTTGGGAGATGAACTAAAATCAAAGAATAAGGTAGATGAATTGCGGATTCAGCAGCTACGTGAAGGACTACGAGTGTATTGTTATATTTAACATGGATTTTCAGTCGAATCTAAATTTCCTGAAGCTCATTATTCCTCGCTTCAAGGTAAATCTAGTTAAGCTGATATATCAAGATTTTAAGGCTTATAGATGTTCACTATAAGATTACAATGATTCTGATCGATGTTAATTGTAGGATAATTCAGAGCTCGGATTGGTCCAGAGATGATGGAGTTTTAAAATTGTGATGAGAACCTACAGAGGAAGCTTCAATGCATCAACATGTGCTTCCATTTTAACGTCAAATAGAAGGTTAGTGTTATATGTAGGAAAATTTAAGCACAACATAAATGAATCTACGAAAATAATGATTCATGAGTTACCTCCGTCCATCGCAAATCAAATAGAAACTTTTAACGGAGATGACGAAGAAAATGATGGTGATCCTTTCTTCCTCTTTTCTGCTTCCTTGACCCCAATCGTTAAGACTCTCTCTCGGATGGGTGGAGAGTTTTGATGGTGGTTCTCTAAATCTCTCGATTCGATGTTTTGCATAATGAGCAATCATATCTTTTTTATAGACGTAGAGTTGGAGGGTTCAACAGGATATCAAACCCTATCGAAATCGACTCTTGATAACAGTTGAGCGGTGATCTTCTAGGATTTTAAATCAAGATATGAAAATAAATGCACAGTGGTGGTTGCAACCCAAATATCCTGCAACAAACAAACAATTTTTTTCTTCTCAAGCTACAAAATTAATTACAAGAGAATGATGAAGTGAGAGAAATTTTTGCTACTTATTTATCTGTATAGTAGTAGGATCGAAATCAGGGAGGCTACAATTCCCGAGGGTTATTCAAATAATCGAAAATCAATTAAAAGAAAAAGGGAATCTCAAATGCAAACTATCTTGGTTTTTTCGTAAAATTTTTTGTCTTTTTTAATTTTTTATTTTTTTACTCCTATTTTTTATTTTCTGATTTTTCAAATTTATAATGATTTTGATTTTTGCAATTTTTATTTTCAAAAATATGATTTTCAAAACAATTTCATGCACAAAAGAAATACATTTTTTGGATTTTTCAAATATAATAAAAATGCTCAAAATGTTCAAATAAAATATTTTTCTATTTTTATGATTTTTTGCTATTTTTGCATTTTTTAGAAATTTATAGATTTTTAAGGATTTTTGAAATGAATAAAACAAGGAAAAATGCAAACAATAAGCAAGAAGGATGGTTTTCAATTTAAAAATACCAAATGAAATCAGAAATTGCTGCAACTATTTTTCCTAAAAATTAGAGGAAATTGTCTACAAAAAGAACTGAAATCGCATTTTTTAGATTTTTCTAGAATTTTTTATGATTTTTTTAAGATTTTAAATATTTAGCAATTTTTATGGATTTTGAAAAGAATTAATAAGCCAAATTTGGAGAGAAATTGAAACACAACAAAAGAAAGTTAACCTAATTTTTTGGATTTTTTTTAACAATGTTCAAATTTTTATGATTTTTCAAAATTCAAACAGGGAAAAAGACATGTTTTTGATTTTGTAATAATAAAAAATGAAAATAAAATGCAATGAAATTTTTATGCTAGAAAGATACGCACATCAGGAACATAGCATGATTTTTGGGGAATTTATTCAGCAACAAAATATTTCTTTCAATAAGAAAGGTCAAGCAATTGAAAGTCTGGAAATGAAGGACTGAATTGCAAATACTCAACGTTTATGCATCAAAATATAACAATAAATAAATGAGAGGAAAGAAAGTGCAAATTACCTATAAAACATGAAAGTGCAAATTACCCATAAAACATGTGCGGATCACGTGACAGTTCTGGAGCTCGGCTTCGTTGTAATATTCAGAATGTTCGGAGCTTTTATTGAAATTTTTCTAATTTTTTAATAAAAAACCCCTAGGGTTATTGTGTTCCTACTTCGTTCTTTCATTCTAACTCCTCCAAGCTACGGTGGTGGCTAGCGTTTGAGATCTGGAGGAGTCGGCTGGCGATCGACGAAGGGAGGTCTAGGCGTGGGGCTCGGATGCTGGAGGAGATTTGAGCAGAAGTGCGACATGGATGGTGGCTGGCCTCGTACAACTCAGATTGGCGGAGGTGAAGATCGGTGGAGCAGGTCTACGGAGGGAGGACTGTGGCGATGGAGGAAATCACGGTCGACGGAGAGCTCCTCTCACGGTCAGCGATGGTGATGATGACGGTCGGTGTCGTGCACGGGAGGTGCATAGAAGTAGCGTGGGGACGTTGTGATATGGTGGCAGGAGGGTCGGACGCAGCTAGGCAGAGGAGCGGCGGGTCGAGCTCGTCGGCGTCGGCTGGCCGACGTCGGATGTCAAGCTGCAGGTGGATGTGGTGGATGGACAGGTGGCGCCTACGGCGTGGATTTTTTTTATTTTTTGTAAACATAGAAATAATAGATATATAAAAAAATATTTTTTAATATTTTAATCTTTTTTCTTATCCCTGCCAAATAAATGTTGGGAAGAAAAACAATATATTTTTTGTTTATATATATATGTGTGTGTGTGTGAATAGAAGAGGACTCAAATATGTTGCATCATCTCTACTTAATTAAATAAATAATTAAAAATGACAAATATGTGAATGGGGATCCGACAAAATGAAATAATCGAATCCACAGTGGCCGGAGTTGAGAGATTGTGGGGGATAGAACGTGAACATGGAGAGATCGAGAAAATAAGATGAAAAATCGGAATCGAATGTGGATCAAATCGTAATGGGAATTCTAATATCTATAAAAAATGACAACGAAAAAAATATGAGAACTAAAACTACGATTAACCTATATCAAAAATAAGAAAAAGAAAGATGGATCTCACCTTAGGAGCGGAAAAGAAAATGTGATCGTCTCGACGAAGTCCGACTCACTGTCACCAGACGGCTCGGAGGCTAGGTACCCTTCTGCGACAAGATAGCTCTCAGAGAATAAGCTCCTCTCACCAAATATTGATCAAGTTGAAATGAGGGAGAGGGAGTCATATTAATAGATAAAGAATGGAATTTGAATTTTTAAAATTTTGAATGAAGATAAGAGATAAGAGAAAAAATTTGAAATGAGATAAAGTTAAAATTATTTACAAAAAATAATTATTTTTTGTATTTTCATCCCTTTATTAAATCGAATAATAATGTTTATTTTTTTTATTTTTTGTGGCGGTTATTTAAGAATATCAACTATATACATATATTATATACATATGGTACATTATATACATAGTTAAATAAGGAAATTATTTTAAAAAAATATTTTTATTTTAAATAATTAGTAAATATATTTACAAATACAATATGTACAAATAAATGGTAAAATTGCACACACTACCTTAGAAAACAACTTTCAAACCGTAAGTCCAAAAATTATGAAACTCACAGCCATTTTAAAGATAATTTAATTTAGAATACAATGGAAGTGAGTTTGGTTCAATGGAAGGGAGCCGGAATTGGTCATTCAATTATCACTTTATGGCTTTTTTCCGGATGTGGTTACTTTTAATCTGTACATGATTTTATTTTTCAAACATTTTTATTATTTAGGAAACATTTTTATTTAAAACTTTTTTTTGAAAATTATTTATTTTGAGGTCAATGTATGTACAAATAAAATAGTGTAGTATACAAATATACACAACATATTTTTTGGATTTTCTGATTAATAACCCTATCTCCCCCTACTTTATTCTTGGTCGATCAGGTCAAGTCTTGACCTGCTCTCGGGGATCGGGTCAGCCTGTATCTATTACATATATACAGTCTTCTCTCTCTTTTCTTTTCTTTATTTTTCTTTTATTTCTTTCTTTAGTTATTTTAGGTTAAAATGGTAATAAGTATACAATATTTACACACAGATGCAAGTTAGTAAGAATATGGAGTCCGTATTATATACATGTGTTTTATAAGGGATTTTAAGCTAAAACAAATGAATAAAGATCATGAAATACATATTCATCAATACCCACTAACCATCAACATCGATTAAGATAATGAAGTTATGATTATCTATTGACTTGGTAAAAATCCAATATTTATTATCTCATAAATATTTTATATAGACCATATACATGATAAATTCCAACATTCTCCCACTCGATCCATACTATCTTTAATTATGAGATAATAATCTTAAGTGTGCCTTTTCATGGATTTTTTGTAATGTCAATGAATCATATACTTTATTTAAATTAAATTAATATGATCATGATGATCACACATCATATAATTTGACATGGTCCCTTCCATGTATCAATATCAATTCAACCCAATCAGATGTAATTTAAAAGAATAGCATTTCCTACTTTAATTCCATTTCGACAGTTATGTTATCTATTACAAACATACATGCATAATATAACAATGAAATGACTTAGAAAAATAAAACAAATAAGATTGTCATAATCATAATGAGAACCAAACAAAATGTACTAATTAACCTTTCATAACAAGGATTTCTTTAAAACATCCATTCTTACAACATGCTCAGAAAAATATTAGATGTTAAACCTTTAGTAATAGATCTGCAATCATTAAGTTAGTTTGATGTGCTCTATTGACACTCTTTGTTTCTGAAGTTCCTCCTTTACTGATAAATACTTCAATTCCATGTGTTTTACATCATTAGAGTACTTATCATTCTTTGAGGAGAAGACTGTTGCGGCATTATCACAATAAAGTTTCAGCGGGTTGGTAATGTTGTCGACTATTACAAGTCCTAAAACAAAATTCTGCAGCCACAATTCTTGAATTGTAACCTCAAAGCACACTACAAATTCAGCCTCCATAGTGGAAGCAGCAATGACATACTACTTCGCACTTTTCCATGACACAGCTCCTCCAGCAATTATACATATATAGCCAAAGGTTGACTTTCTTGTGTCGATGCATCCCACAAAATATGAATCTAAATATTCGATAAGGATCATCTGTACACGAGCATATGATTTTTGGTCACTTGTAAATACTTCAGAACTTTCTTTGCAGCTTTCCAGTGGTTCATACCAGGATTACTTTGATACCGACCCAACATGCCAGTGGCAAAACTAATGTCAGGTCGAGTATGTATATGAGCATACATGATACTTCCAACCACTGATGCATAAGGAATCCCCTTCATTTTGTTACGTTACAATTCATTCTTTGAACATCGATCCAAACTGAATCCGTCCCCTTTCTGAATAGGAACAATCCCTGCAGAGCACTTATCCATCCTAAATCTTTCCAAGACCTTCTCGATATATGCCATCTGAGACAATCCTAATAGTCTTTGTGATCTATCATGGAATATTTCTATTCCAATCACATAGGAAGTATCACCCATATCTTTCATTTCAAAGTTCTTGTAAAGATACTTCTTTGTCTCATGTAACAAACCTAAATCATTCGCATCCAATAATATGTCATCAACATATATGACTAATATAATAAACTTGCTCCCAGTAACTTTCACGTAGATACACCTATCTACAGTATTTTCTACAAAATCATACGATGTAATGGTATTATTAAACTTAATATACCATTGATGGGAAGCTTTTTTTAGTCCATATATTGACTTATTTAATTTACATATTGGATTGTCCTTTCTTGTAATCCTAAAAACTTCGGGTTGATCCATATAGACATCTTCATCTAAACTCCATTCAAAAAGGCGGTCTTTACACCCATTTTGTGAAGCTCCAAATCATATAAGCCACCAAACCCAAAATGATTCTTAAGGAGTCCTTTGAAACTGGAACAAAGTTCTCCTTATAATCGATGCCATCCTTTTGAGTAAAGCCTATTGCAACAAGTCCAGCTTTATATCATTCGATGTTAACTTTGGAATCATGTTTGGTCTTAAATACCCATTTACACCTGGCTCTTTTAGAACCTTCAAATAACTCAACGAGATACCAGACATTGTTATTAACCATTGACTTGGGTTCTTCTTTCATAGCCTTCAACCACTTTTCAGAATCACTACATTCTATGGCCTGATGGAATGAGCTTTGATCTTTATCAATGCTCAAGTCACATTCATGCTCAAGTGCATAGACTATATTGCCTTTCAAAGCATCTTAATGCAACTTCTTATGATTGTTGTGCACTTAGATCATTTACAACTTGTTCATTAATAATGACATCATCACTTAATATGGGTGTCCGATTCTCAAGGTTCCACGCCATTATGTGGAGATGAATCTATAGATGGAACATCCACTCCAGAAGATTCGGGCAAATATGGAAGTGACACTTTATCCCTATCTTCTTTTATTTCCACATTTCGTGATTCTTGGCTCCCACTAATGTTATCATTCTCAATGAAACGAGCATTGCCACTCTCAACAATTCTTGTACTATGGTTAGGACAATAAAATCTGTACCCCTTTGACTTTTCAGGATAACCAATGAAAAATCCATTGATTATCCTTGGATCTAATTTCTTTTCATGTGGATTATATAATCTGACTTCCGCTTGACATCCCCAAACATGCAGATGTTTCAAACTAAATTTCCTACCTGTCTATAATTCAAAAGGTGTCTTTGAACTGCTTTACTAGGAACTCTATTGAGTAAATATGATGAAGTACTTAATGCATATGTCCACAATGGAAGAGGCAAAGTACTATTATTTATCATGCTCCTCACCCAATATTGCCTTTTGCGACATCATTTTGTTGTCGTGTTCCGGGCATTATGTATTGTGCATAAATACCCTTACTTCAACGAATTTTGCAAATAGACCAGGATGTTGATCCATCTCATCATGCCTTCCGAAATATTCACCACCTCAATCAAATCTCAGAACTTTAATTTTCCTATCCAATTGTCTTTCCAACTCATTAATAAATATCTCAAGGACATTTACCGCTTGAGTCTTTCATGCAATAGATAAATATATCTATAATATTATGAGAAATCATCTAAAAAAGTGATAAAATATCTTTCCCCTCCCCATGATGAGACATCAAAAGGGCCACAAATATCAGTACGTATCAATTCTAGGAGCTGGGAAGCTCTTGTAGTTGGCGTCTTTGATGTGTGTTTGGATTGCTTTCACAACCCTAGGTCAGTAAAATCTGATTGAGGTAATATATCATTCTTAATAAGTCTCAACATTTTGTCCTTAGATATATAACCTAGTCTTTAATGCCATAGAAGAGCAGAACATTCATCGGATGCATTCCTTTTCACACCCACATTGTATTCAGCATAAAACAGGGAATTCATAAATTTATTATCAAGATTAAAATGATAAGGATAATTCTTCAAAGTACCAGAACCGTAAAACTTATTATTTCTAAACATATAGAGTGATCCATCAGAAATCGTGAAAGAAAATCCTAAACTATCCAGTCTCTAAATGGAAATAAGATTTCTAGCACATTCAAGAACGTAGAGGCATCCTTCCAGATAAACTTGACATCCAGTGTCCATGATCAATATGTAATTCCCAATTCCCTCTATTAGTGCCTTCAGCATGTTTCCCATGAGAAAACACTGCTCAATTTCTTTTATGTTCTGGGTTGTAAGGAATCCATGTAATATGTGAGATACGTAAGTAGTTGCACCACAATCTAACCACTAAATATTATTATGAGCATCTATAATAATTGCTTCGAAGCAAACAGAAACATAATGCATACCTTTTTTCGAACCATGCTTTCCGTTTAAGGGAATCTTTCCTCATATGCCCGGACTTCTTGCAAAAGTTGCATTTGATTTCTTTGGAATTGCTCCCTTTAATTTTTATGGGAGTTTTCCATTGTTCCTTTTGCCCATGTAGCTTTATTTGCTGCTAGCCCCTACCATAGTTTTTTCAGTAGCCATGAGATTCACCGAGTGTTCTCTTATTTTCTTTAATCTTCCTTCTTCTTGAATGAGCATAGCCTTTAATTTCATAAAACAGCACTTATCATTTAATGTGTTGTAGTTATCTGGAATTGCTCAAATTCAATAGGAATGGAGTTTATGATAAATTGTACTAAGAACATCTCGTTGACATCCATCCTCATGGTTTTCAGTTTCCTTGTGAGATTAAACATTTTAGTTACATGATCCATCATCGAGTTGGACCAGTTGAATTTATTCATGGTCAACTAGCTCATTAAAGTCTCAATAATGGACTTATCAGTTATATCGGAATGGAAGTACTCCTTGATTTTCTTCATAAATTCCTTAGTATTGTTTGTCCTAGGCATTAACCTTTTGACATTCTCTGTCGTTGTAATTTTCATTAGGATCAAACAAAAACCTTTTCGATCTTCCCAAGCCTCATAATACAACCCTTCATCCTCGGTGTTGTTTTCGGTAATGGCTTCTGGTTTTTGATCTTCAACTAATGCATGGTCTAAATTCATCACTCATAAATGGAATTGAATATGTTCTGACCAATCTTCATAGTTGAGTCCATTAAATATAACTATAGATTGCCCAAAGCAAACAAGTTCATAGTTGTCGATATTGTAAATAAATAACACATATGCTCACAATAATGCTTTGAGAAATTAATAAAATATAATGGAGAAATGTAAATTGAAATTCTTTCACAATATATTTATAATCACCTATGTACAGAATATTAACAAATCAATAATAATCAAGTGATGCAATTAGATATAATGTAATAAGTAATTAAATAAAGAATGTCTAATTCATATTTTTCCATCTTTGGTTGCAAAAACCGTGATTCATTAATTAACCTCTTAATGTGCATAATTAGGGACAATGATCAACCTTTGGATATTCTCCTAGTCCATGATTATATTATTCTGTTTATCTGGATAAATGTTATATCATTAAATTTATTTGCATCAAAATTATGATAATCGGAATAAGGGTTCAAATTCTTACATGGTTAGGACACTTTAGTGACTAATCACTAATTGAACATATTATTTTATTCATCAACACATCATGCACAATATGCCTCTGCAAAGCATACAAATCTTTAATCATAAGAATTGAAAATAATAATAATAATAATAATAATAATAATTAATCTATTAATAAAAAATGCAGCTCTCTAATAATAAAGAGTAATACCGTATTAATGGATATCTTGTCGTGCTCACCAAAGAATTATCAATTCAACAGCGTGGATTTGACCCTAAAAATGCTAAAACCAATTATCCATATTTAGATAATTGATTAAAATCTAATATTGGCAGCAAAACTTAAAACAACTAATCTCTTATGTGAACCCACGCTAATGTTGACCAATTCAAAAGATAGCGGCTATAACATGAAATCGTATGTGTTATTCACTAATCTCATTGGATAAGGTTTGAAAAATAATAATAATTGACGAATCCAAGCACAACCACTATTTGAAATAATACGAGTATATTTTTTTAATATTGCATTCTATCATCTAAATAATTGGTTAAAAGTAACCACATTAAGTTGTAACCTAAGTTTAGAGAATAAATCTGAAATAATAATTTCCATTAAAGCAAGGTATGATAACATATCTCTGAGACAATATTGTACGAAAATTTAAGCGCAACATAAATGAATCTACAAAAATAATGATTCACGAGTTACTTGCTTCAATCGTAAATTAAATAGAAACTTGTAACAGAGATGATGAAGAAAATAACGATGATTCTTTCTTCCTATTTTCCCCTTGACCCAATCGTCAAGACACTATTAGATGATAGAGAGTTTTGATGGTAGCTCTCTGAATCTCTTGATTCAGTGTTTTGCATAATGAGTCATCATGTCACTTTTATAAGGGTAAAGTTGGAGGGTTCAACAGGATAGCAAACCCTATCGTAATCAACTCCTGATAACTCACTGACTATCAACGTAGATTAAGATAATGCAGTTATGATTTATTTATTGACTCGGTAAAAAATTCAATATTTATTATCTCATAAATATGTATATGGACAACATATAGGATAAATTCCAACAGTGCATTATTGAATTTCTTTGGGTTCAATGGAATGGCAGGAGCAAAGAGAATCAAGACATTAGAGGAATTAAGAGGATAGATTGAGGGGACTACGGTAGAGGATATGGATATCGTAGTTCGCGCTCACCTGAATGGGTGGAAGTTCATCTTTAATATTGATGTCAGGGTATTTTTCGCAACCTTAGATCTCCGAAAACAATCTTAAATCTTAGTGTTAATCTATCCGTATATATAACACAAATTATTATCTCTTCCCGGGTACTTTCTGAAATTCTGGAGTCCTATGAAGTTTACCGCAAGTAACAGCAGCGCAAAGGGGCTAGCAGGAGGAGGAGATCAAGTGTAGAGGGGTTGGGTGGAGGAGGGAGGAGGTACGAGGCAAAGGAGGTGGTCGGTGTGGAAGGCAGGGGGAGAAGATGGTTTGAACAGTTATGGCCTTCTTAACCACGCTTAAGTCAGAAAAAAATGTAAGGGCACATGTGATAACAATGCAAGAAGGTAGATGCATAATTGATATTCCAAAAGAGAAGGGTATAATTGATATTGCAGAAGTTAAGAGAGGTATAAGTGATAAAAACTCCTAAGTAGTTTATTACTGATCAATATTAACGCATTATGTGTTTGGCAGAAGATTTTTGACAAAATAAAAGACAAAAAATAATATGGGATTCTTCATGGGTTTGATTAAGGATAGGCTTTATTGGTTATATATAAAAGCTAAACTTTTAAATTATTTTTCGTGATTTATGTTAGTATTATATACAATAGGGAGAAGGTTTCCCATCAGTTGGAGTTGATGTAAATTTATTAAAAATTGATTAAGTTTATAAATACATAGATAGGTAAATATATACATATAAGAGACTTTATATTTTATTTTCTTCTTTTTATTTTGTCTACTCGATTGGTGTGTCACATCTCTGGGGACTAGGGCGAGGTGAAATAAATAAGATCAACATCGTATTTATTTCTTACCCCCCCCCCCCCCCCCGCCTCTCGTGATGGTGGTGATGATAATGTCCAAGAAGGAAGTGTCGTTGGAGATGTTCAGGTCATTTAGGCCAGGGTAGAGAATAATAACTTTGGTTAGGATGGAAGGGATCGAGATAGAGAGGGTACGTGGTCAAAAATGTAAAGCCACAATTGTAATAGAATATTTTTTAACCAAATCATGGTTTGAACAAGGGAATTTTTGCACTAAGATCCCCCATAAACTTTCTCATTTCACCACTATCCTTAACTTCATATTTACCCCAGGACCTCAGCAAACTTACTCCGTTAACGGTTGCTGAGTTAATGTTCTTACGTTAATCTTTTGTTAATCAAACCCTATAAAAATTCAATGGGATTTTCACTTCCTCTCTTCTTCTCCCATCCATGTTTCTTCTTCCTTTTCCTGGAGCAACCCATGGTACACGACAGTAACATGAGTGGCAATTGTCATGAAGCCATTGACGAGGAGCTCGCTGAAGAGTTTGGAGTGGCTATACTACTTGCTTGTAGTCAAGGAGGGGGAGGGACGCACGAGCACGAGGGGGTCATTGTCAATGAGGGAGAGGGGAAGCCAGCGGAATGCTTGGAATCGCAGTCCTTCTTTATATAGGGTTTGGTGGAGCCTTAAGGGCCTGTTTGGTTGCAGGGTTGGACAGGGTTGGGTTGGGCAGGGGTACCCCTGTGAATAGTAAACTGTGAGGAGGAGAACCATGTTTGGTTGGAGGGGTAACCCGGGTTGGGCCAAGCCAACCCTGTCCAACCCTCCAACCAAACAGGCCCTAAAAGGATCCACACAAGTTTCTAGGTCCTTGATGAAGCAGCCACGAGTCGGCCCTCACCAGCTGCTCGTAATTTTGTTGGAGAAATTTTGTTTTCGAGGAAAAAGGTAAAAAGAGGGAGTACTTCTTTGTAGATTTATTTATTATCAAGGGTAAATACGATAGTTTATGATTGATTCCGTTGAAGTTAATGGATAAGTGGATGGAAATTGAGCTCATATCTTTTGGTGTAAAAGTTAGGAAATGTGTAGAGTCATGGGGTAAATATGAAGTTTCCAGCCCTTGAACAAAACATGATTCAGTTTCTCTCACATATTAGTAATCCAATAGCAGGACACAAGTGTAGCAGGACACAAGTGGTAAGGATGTAAGAACATACGAGTCATACGACACATGTGTAATTCAAAATAGGTAGGAGCTTACGAGTTAAAGTAAAAATTTGGACAGGCGCTAGCATTAAAATCCCTAAACCAAAGGATAATGAGGAAATGGTTACCTTTAAATCAATAATTGCATCATAACTATCACGTATCCATTATTTTTGGGATTTTTATCAGTTGTGCCCTCAACTTCTTGCTATTTTATCACTTGTACCCCTCGGTTACTTTGATCGTTAATAAGTTGAACTTAACCATGGTTTAATCAAACCATGGTGTAGGTAAGAGGGGCATATCTGGAAGAAAACCCCTGCCTCCTCCGTCCCTTCGACTCCTCCGACCTCGAAACTTTCTATGTGTGGGCCTCCGACAACGAGGTTTCCCGCTTTTGCCGTCACTGGGAGACCTATGCCGTCAAGGCCAGCCTCCTCCTCTACACTCTGGATCCCCGCCATCTGCCTAGCTGACAGCCATTCTCACCTTCAATCTGGAACCTGTCAACGGGAGAGATGCGGTGCCTCCGAGGGGGAGGGGCGTGGATTGGGCCTTAAAGATGATGAAATCGGGATCAGATTGCGAAGGGGCAGATAGGCACCGACCTCCACCTCTCTCGCCTCTGATATGGACTCTAACAGCAGGAGAGAAGTGGCGGCGCCTGTTGACACGTCTTTTGCGAGGGTCTGATATTCTCACAAGGTTTAAAACTTGAACTTGGCTGCCTCTCGGATCATATATCATAAGACCCGACTCGTCAAGAGGAAACCAACGGAATTTGTCTCTGTGAATCGAACTTCGTTTCTATTTGTTATGATTTTCAGAGAAAATAGAAGGAGGCTTAAGACGTCATTAACCTGTAATGGTCGTAATTAAGACTAATTAAACATGATTAAAGAAACTAATGATAGATTAAGGACCGCTAATGATCATTAGCAAACACTAATCAGTTGTTAGCAAAAGTTAAGTGTCAGCTGCGAAAGATAAATCACAATTAGTGAAAGTTAATCACGATTAGTGTTAATTAAGCGTCATTAATGGATCTAGAATACTCTGAAAAGTTATAATTTAAGCCTTAAGTTTGGATAAGATTTGTCCAAAATCATTTCCCGCTAACCGCAGATAAGGTCTAAACCATGATTTACTAACCATGGTTAGTGGTTTTATGGAGCCTATAAATATCCCCCCCCCCCCCACACACACACCCATTCATTCTCTATGATTTCTACTACCACCACTACCCCAAGGGCTAGGGTTGAGAGGTCAGGAGGAAGATAGGGAGGCAGGGATGGAACGCTAGCGAAGCGCTGCCCGGAGAACGAAAAGGAAGATACAATCCTCTCTTAGTATGCTTGAACTTGAGCTATGGTTTTCGATTCATCCTTCTTTCCTATTCATTTTTTGTTGTGGTTCGAGGAGAAATCTGTGTAACACCCTACTTAGGTGCGGGCAGCTATGCACGTCAATGAACCATGTGATTCGGCACACTTTCACTCACCTAAGACGTGTGGTCTCTACCGATTCTCCATTGCTTATTGTTCTATTCTTTCTTTTCCATTTTTATAGTTATTTGATGGAGAAATCTGTGTAATACCCTACTTAGGTGCGGACGACTATGCACATTAGTGAACCATGTGATTCGTCACACCTTCACTCACCTAACATGTGTGGTGTCTACCGATTCTTCATCTCTTGCAATTTGATTATATTCTTTCATATTCGTTGTTGTTTCCCTTTCGGAGATTTTATAGAGGAAATTCTTTCCATTTTCTTAAGTGTGTCCTGATATATAGGAAAACTCTACCAAAATTTTTATAGATTTATGTCCTGATATAAGGGGAAACTCTGTCAAAATTTTTATACAAATATGTTCCAATATAAGGGGAAACTCTGCCGAAATTTTTATAGAAATATATCCCACTATAAGGGAAAACTCCACCGAAATTTTGCTAGAAATATCATCCCGTTTAAGGGGAAGCTCTGCTGAAATTTTAAGAGAAAAATATGTTCTTCGCATTTTTTGTGTGCTCTTCATGTTCTTTGTGTTCTTCGTTCATTCTTTGTGTTCTTGGCACGTTCTTAGTGTTTTTGATACGAAAATAAAATTCGGTTTCAGGAACTATAAATCATCCTTTTTGAAAAGGGATTTTTACTCGACATGCCCTATAAACTTTGCCAATGACCTCTATGACCTTTTGCACAACGTAATTACCACATCGACCCTATAAATTACCCCAAGAACCCTCACGAACTTCAAACAGATTAACTGCAAGGTTCATGAGGTAAGAGTTGGCAAGTTTACGGGGTCGAGGGGGGAATTATGTTGTTTCAAAGGTCGTGGAGTAATTGGCAAAATTTATAGGGTCTATCAGGTAGAAATCCCTTTTGAAAAGGAATCATGATAAAGCACTGCATACGCGAGAGAGAGCTCAATTAGGTAACGAAATCATTCCTTTTGTTGTTGGGTTTTCATATGAGATCGTTGAGATTCTTGATTTTATGTTCTTCGCTACGAAGAACCCTCATTTGGCTATTTTTGAGAAAATATGAAAAGTTGCCTTGTGATTTCAACTAAAATAAGGTCTAAGCATCGAATTGATGCAGTGGCTTGGAAAGTTAGGGTTTGGCAGTTAAAATGACAATAATATGACTATATAAATATATAAATTAATATATATATATATATGTGAGGCTATACTCAATGTTGATGATTGTGCAAATCGAAGAATTAATGAAAGAATTACATCATGGGAATTGATGTGTATTAAGTTGGATCCTGAAAAGGATTGTGTGTTATGCTATTGAGAGTAGAACTACAGGTCGGACATGCAATCTGTAGGTTTGTCGGAAGGAACCCATATTGGTGTGACCCTACATAGGTGGTACACGGTTGTTTTTTTATAAGTGCGCACGAAATGAATGATTTGCAGCACGTGGTACCGGGTGCCAATATATTCGGGTTTAACGATGGAAGATGTTGTGCCATATGGATGCACAGGTGATCTGATAGCGGCCGAGTTCTTAAAGTCGTTGGTTTATGTAATTATAGGTAGCCTGAGGTTTTAAGCTACCGAGTTCTCGAGGACGGTGTGCTTCTTTGTTTGCCGGGATGAGGGTTTTGAGACCCTGAATAATAAATGAAAAGGAAATTGCTGGGGTAGTATTAGAGGATTGGTTGAGGCAACGTGTGGCAGCATAAGCTCACCAAATCAATGCAATCTCCAATCCCAAAGTGTCCAGAGCTTCGGAGTCCATATAGTGGTGATGTAATTCCCTGGACTAATCCTTGTTGTGGAACAGAAATGAATAGGAATTAAACTAATGAGAATGAATGAATCTTTTTGTGATAACAAGGTCTGAAAAATTACACATATGTTTGTTTGTCTCTTCTTCATTGCTTAGCACTCGGTAATTGTTATCATATGATTTATGGAAAACCCAACAGGTGTCGGTGAGCCAGCATAAGGACTTTAATAATCCAGCCAACTAACATAGTCATCCAGCCAGCCACAGTAGCTTTACTCTGTAAGGTAGTTAGTAATCTTTTTATGTGTTTCCTTCCAGCTGACGCACATATAAATGATTATAGTGGGACAATGTATCATGTGAACTTTATTTTGTGAATGGAAAAGTGTTGAAATACTTCCTTCTGAGTATTTTCAATAGCACTCTATTTTTGAATGTTAGTTGTGATTGTTGAATAAATTATTGATGAGTAACCAGATCCGGATATGGGAGGATCTAATGGCCCGGAATTGGGGCCATGACTCAAGGTGAGAACACCGTCGCTGAGGCGACTATGAAAGATGAATCAGACGACAATTGACCCAGAAATAAAAGGTAAAGCAATGTAGATTGGGAAGTGAATCCAAAATTTTTCCTTCTCTTGTCTTTGTATTTGGATATTTGTGTGGATTTTTTATTTTATTTAATTTTCATGTATTTTTAATATTTTGTATTTTTTATATTTATAGAATGCTTACTTTCTTTTTATATTTTCTGATTTTTAATTTCTATTTATTATATATATATAATAAGTATATATATTCCTATAAAATAATATGTATAATATAAATAATATACGTGATATATGATAAATGTATATAAATTCAAGAAATATAATTAAGTACATACTTTTTATTTTCTATAAGGTTTAAAATATATTTATATGTATTTATAATATACTAAATAAGTAATATTAAGCGTATATATATACGATATGTGGTTTTATATTTATAAATATGGCTAATAAACTCAAAAATTATAAAATAAAATATTCTTGTGTTTTTATATTCTTCACTATTTTTATGAATTTCGTCTAATTTTTACTAATTTGTATGTATTTTTAATTGATTAAAAATACCAAAACAGTGACTTATAATATTAGGCCAGATTGTTTTGAGTTTTAAAAATAGATAATAAGTCCAAAATTAGCCAAAATTACTTCTAATATGTACTATACAATTTAAATAAAAATAAGAAATAGAATCTATTTTTTTGGAATTTTTGGAATATTTACTGATTCTTATTAGTTTTTTATGATATTTAGATTTCTAGTTTTTTATTTTTATATTTTTTGTGATTTTTGGTCTAGAGTGATACTATATAATAATAAAATTACTTTAATTTTTTGGAATTTTTAAAAGTAATTATTTTAATTTTTTTATTTCATAGCCAAACAGGGAATAAATGATTTATTTTTGAATTTTAATAAATAGAAAAATAAAGAAATGGTCTAATAAAAATGTATGTGTCAAAATAATATTTAAGGCATCTAAGTTATTTTTCTAGAATTTTTAGAGCATAAAAAACATTTAATAAAAATAAATTCTACAAAAAAATACAATGGTCCAAGGGACCATTTCACAATTTATAAAAAAAAAGTTTACATGCATTCCACAGCATCTCAATAAATTCTAGGGCCAATCATAGAAAAAGTACAAATTTATCAAATTTAATATGCATTGTGGGTATTTTTCAATATCCAAAAAGTTACATATCTAGCTTGCAATTTTCCACAAAATATTACACTTAATATAAAAATTATAGACTAAAAAGAAATACCAAAACTCGAAGGGTCCCTTTGCAAAATGCCTAGTCGCCTCGCATGTTTGCATGTGTGAGGTGATGTGGTGTGGACATAATAGTAAATAAAGTAAAGCATGGGGTTTAAAGTGTAATTATTGCAAACTTTTTACACTACAGAAGAATGTCTATAGACTAAATTCTAAATATAAAAGGCGGGGGTATAGAATGAAAAATTACCCAACGGGCGTGCGATCGATGACTCTGGATATCCAACTTGACACGTGTCGCTGGTTGGACACCTTCATAGATCTGACGGTGGAAGCATAGCTTCATTCAACGATCGTTGCTACGCCTAGGGCTGACCCTCTATCGAACGACGGGGAACACCTCTGGAAAAACAGGGAGGAACTCAACCCCATGGATACTGATCGATCGAATCTCGAAGCTCGTGCCACCAGGGAAGCCCGCAAGAGGGGAAAAATGGAGCTGAGGCTCCTCCGCACCCGTTGAGACCTTCGGCTTGATCCAGGACCCATCAATGGGTTTTTGGCATCTCGAGGAGTTCCGACAACCTGATGAGCTTCACTTTGATGTAAAAATGCCTCGAATGAGTCTTTCAAGCCTCCGGACCTATAGGGTTAGATCAAGCGAAGAAAAAGGAGGGTTCCAGAGGTTTGAGTAGGTGGAAAGGGGTGGAAATGGGTCGCTAGGCGAAGAGGATATCGAATCCTTGATCTGGAAGGGATCAAGGGGAATGGAGTGGCTCAAGACGTGGAGAACATGAAAGGGAAGAAGGTGGTGGTGCTAGGAGGTCGAAACAAGGAGGAATGGTGAAGAAATAGTGGTCGAAGCACTAAGCTCCGACGTAGCTTAAATCTATGAAACTAAGCTAAAACAGTAATCAAATACATTAAATAAAGACATGAATGAAATGCAAGGGCGAAAAGTTACCTAGAAAGCAAGTAAAAAGGAGCTACTCGTACCCGGAGACCAGGGAGTAGGGACCATGTGGTGGAGCTTCGCCGGCAATGGCGGGTCTTCCTTTCTGTGACCTCAAGCATGTTGTAGACATGATGGCACGCTTGATGTCACCAAGCTCGACTCATCTATGGTGGATCTAAGTGGTTCAGTGCACGAAGAAGAGATCGAATTCAAAATGGAGGCCAAGTAAGGGTTATATACAAGCTTTCTTTGACTTATAGTTAACGCTCGATACGAGGCTCGATTGATCAAGGAGATATGTGCACGTGTAAGGGTGATGATCGAGGAGAGAAAGTTAACAAGGAATCAAGCGGAAGTGGTGAATGAATTGGGTAGAGGAAAATGGAGAAATCGAGGCAGTCCTCTTTTGGCAGACGCGGACCTATGAGGAGCGAGCAGTTGACCGAGGTCAACGTGGACTCTCTCCTCATTGGTCCAGGTTAGCCTAATAAGGACAAAACAGGGAATAATTCCATTACTAAATAGATTTAAAATAATAAATGATTTTATTATTTTTAGGTCAAAATATAAAAACTATTTATTATTTTATGTAGTATTTTATTATGATTTTTATTTATTTAACAATTTAATTTATTATGTATTAAATTTTACAAGTATAACTATAGGCAGAAATACCTATATATGATATATTTTAGTTTATATTTTATTGCTTTATATACATAATTTTTATATTTATAACATATTTATATATATACATATTTTTATTTTATTTTTTGAAGTTATTTATTTAGTTAAAAAATTACGTACATGTATTATATAGGTATATTATATGTATCTTTTATCTATATATTGAAGTATATTCTTTATTTAATATATTTTAATTATGAACATTTATTTTGAATGTTATTTACAATTATATAAAAATATAAGAAAGTGGAAAATATAAAGAATAAATATAATTAATATTTTATATAGATAACTATATAATAAGGGTTTAAAACCTAACTTTTGCATCCTAACTCCAAATTAAATGAAACGACTTTCATTAAATAGATAATTTATTTTTATGAACAATGAATTGATTTTGGTCAATTTTGAATCAGTATGGAAAATATACATGTCTGGGAAGTTTTCTTTGTTGTTTTTATTCTGTGTGTCCTGTGCACTCTATGCATTATTTTTTGATAAAATCAATTTTATATTTTTCTTTATATTTTTATGCACAGCTTTTATATGATGATTTTATTATTTGAAATACAAAAATAGGAAAACAAAATGGATCCCAAAATGTAATATATTGACAAAAATTATGGTATTTGTGCAATTATTGGCCCTTATCTCCCCCTTCTTTATTCATTGTCGAATAAGTCAATTCTTAACTTAGTCTTGAGGTTTAGGGTCATTCAATAACTTTGATATTTCATTTATCTTTATTTTATTTCCTCTATTACTTTATTTTTGAATTAAATACAGTATTTAATACAATATTTATTGATTAACAATTGAGTGTTATTTTGTACAAATTAATGTTTTTATACCTGCATTTATCTAGGGATCTAAGGTGAAAATTTAAGAATATAGGTGATGAAATGGAGATTCATCGGCACCCCCGATGAGGAGGAGGACCCCTGCGACACGGGGTGGTGGGGAGGGGGGAGGTGGGTGGGAGTGGGAGGAGGGGGAGAAGGAGTAAAGGGAAGATGAGGTTATGGAGAGGTGGGGGTAGAAGAGGAGGGGAAGAGGGGGGGAGGGGGAAGGCTGGGGCGGAGGAGAGGAGAGGAGGTCATCCTAAAGAGAAGGAGGGGAGGGAGGAAGGAGGAGGCCGATCTAGGGAGGAGGAGGGGAGGGAGGGAGGGTGGAGGAAGCGGGTGAGGAGGGCCAGGAAAGACCTCCCAGATGCTTTTTAAATTTAATTTCACTTGTGTCCCCAAAGTAAACGGTAATTTGTGTTGGGGATGGACATTGATAACTCGCTAAATGCGTATGATAAAAAATGCCCGTTGTAATACTGACATTTAACGAACTACATAGAACTAGGTCAGATATGTCTATGAAGAGGACCTAGCTTTAATTTATATCTGGGAAGTCTAGGGTCGAACACAAAGATACAAGCAATTTATGATTTATTATTGAATGTTAAACATTTAAGATAGCGATCCAGAAGTTAATTTTATCGAGTAGATGCAGCACACAAAATGAATGCAATCTTTAAAAGATTTTTTTGCAAAGAGTTTAGATGAAGACAACAATGCACAAATAATTCACAATGATACACGATTTAATCAAAGCTCCTGAATTTATCAATAACAAATTTATTCAAAGATAGAAATCCAAATGTAGCGGAAAATCAATCTCAATTCATCAAGTTGCTCAAAGCTTCATTTAATGCATTTAATGAGAAAAAATCCAAACAATTAATTAATATTGTGTTAATAAGGATTAAAGATATTAGTCACTATATTAATGATCATAAACGATGAATCAATCAATTCAGGAATTTATAACTCAATTAATGAGCGTATCAATTTCAATTCAAAGTAAGAGTCCCTTGAATGTCAAATAAGTTTTCTAACTGTAGATGCATGAATTACATTTAAAAATAATAAATCGAACATGCCAACATGTAGAAAACTCGACTGGCTTTCAAATGAGATCAAAATCATTTGGATCAATATATAAAAAGTTACTGAGGTTTTAATACAGGGGTACAAATGCAATAAAAACTAAAGTTTTAATAACAAACAGGTCCAAAATGGATGTAAATGTAATATAACAAAGTTGTAGGGGCTAGTATGCAATTACTACAAAAGGCAGAAGGATGTAAATGTAATTAACAAGAAACGTTATGCCTTATATGCAAAACCGCATGATTACACGTGTTGGGCACACGTGCATGTTTGGACTTAAATGCAATAACTAAGACTTACAAGGGTGTCGTTGTAAATATATCCAGTCACGTGCAGGAAACACATGATAAGGAAGAGGTTCAGATGCACATGCTTGGTTCCACGTGTCGTCTTCTAAAGGTTAGCGACAGGCTCGAAGGTTTCGATGCTCTGGTCTGAAGTGAAGACTCGGATCCGCAACGTGGCTTTATGTTGATCGTTGAATTTTTCCCAATTTGAGAGATCCAACGACAAATGTGCTTCCTCCCAGACTCAGCTTTTCCGTAGGAGGCGGAGAAGAGGCTATGCTCCAGCGATCATTGATTTTCTCCGCCGCTCTTCTTCTGGTTGTATGAAGGTTGTGAAATCTTCAAGAAGTCCTTGCGAAGCTGATGATGATAAGAAGGAGGGATGGGGATATTGAGTCTCTTGATCGATGCAGCCTTGTCGGAGACAAAATAGGAGATCGTAGTTTACCTGTGTATCCGACCACTTTATAGCTTGTTCACCTGCAAAGGTTGGAATCGAGGTTTTATGCTAAACGAGTCTTTCCAGATATTAGTGAGATGAGATGGAGGGGCTATTAACAATGAAGTATTGTGCCCCTGACGGGTCCTTCTTTGTAAAGAAGAAGGAAGTGAATCAGAGTGAGATGATCAATGGAGAAGGGAGAGATATGAACTGGAGGGCACGCGTGAGTGTGAAGTGCATATTGAAGTTCTCGGATGGAACAGATGTACAAGATAAGAAAAAAATAAAGGGTAAAAATAGCCAAATTGGAAAGAAACAAAAATTGAAGATTTATCTGAAGATGGAGGGAAGAATATGAAGGATTTGGGAATGAATCTTGGCCTGGAAAGAAGCTTCAAGACTTCAAGTCCTTGCTTTAGATCTTCGGCTACAAGATCAAGTTCGAGCAGCACCTGATAGAGGCCTGCAACATGCCAGTTGTGACGTGGATCTCACTGGCATCAACCTCCGTCATTGCTCATCCTCACTAACTCTCTCTATCACTGAAGGGAAGAGAAGGCTAGGGGTTGAGGCTCAAAAAGTGGTCAGTCGTGCTGGTGACAGATGTGGAGTTTATGAAGAAGAGGAAGTTGCAGGTGGTTAAGAACTGAGGTGGTTTCATCATGATAAAGAGAGAGTGAAGAGGAGTTGGGGCATGGGCAGAGATGAGGGTTGAACGGGGTAGAATTGAATGGTGGTTACTGGCTGGAAGTTGCTCGGAGGCGGTTGGTGATGCGATGAGAAGTTGTAGGTTGCGAGGAATCGCTTGGACAGAGAGGGAGTAGGAGGTAGGTGATGAAGCAGCAACTGTTGGATCTGATGGTCTCAACAGTTGCGACTGAAGTGTCGATGAATGGTCTGGATGAAACTAAAGGACACGATCGTTGATCCAACTAATGGCGCAAACGGACGGCTGAGATGAAGAGATCCAGGCCATTGGACGGTCCAGGATAAAGAGCGGATGGAGCGACGAGAGCGGGCCATGTGGCCATAGTAGATGGCGCCATATGGCTTGCTGAGAAAATTTAGAAATAAATAAATACAAATAAAATAAAAAATAAATAGTTAGAGAGAGAGTTAGAGATAGTGGTAAACAGGAAAGTTGTAGATATCGTTGAGATCTACAGCTTTCGTGTAGAATTCATCAAGAAAGAATGACATCTATACATAGATAAAAAATAAACACACATTAAAACATTATAAAACTACTTTCTTTTATTTTCTTTTGTTTTTTTTGATTAAAATTATTTATGTACAATATTATTCTAATTTTTATGAGGTTTTAAATAAGAAATAAATACATAAAAATAGCACTATAATAGGGTTATATAATATGTACTAATTAGGGTCAATTATTTATAACACATATTATTAATTAGTGTTAATAGTCAATGAATCTTGATAAATAGCCTAAATTAGAGAGATAATATTATAAAATAATGTAGATAAATCTGGGATTTATCATCCCCTATACTTAAGGTAAGCTCATCCTCGATCTAATAAATAAAGAATTAATTAAAGAGTTAGCTTAATTAGTGATATTCCTGACATGTGCTTGTGAGTATACAAAGCTCAGATTGACCTAGAACACTAGCTTTAGAAATCCTAAGACTTTAAGTCGGTCCACATGTTAATCAAAAGGAATTCAACTCCTCTAATTGCCAGACTCTCAATGTACATATAAATAAGAAGTATGACTAAGTGTTGACTACACTTATAAGAGTATACTCTCGATATCCTCAGGAATTTCAATCTCAGAAGCTCTCCTTAAAACCCAACCCTCAACTCTAGGGAATAAATCTAGTCTTTCTTCAATCCACTGTCCCTTTAGTTTGTCAAGCTTAAAAGGTATAGATGGTAGGCCAGATAATGGAGGAAAATAGGTTGTGTCATTCTTGTTCTCTTCCTCTCATTGGAACAAGGTTATTCTCAAGTACCAATACTCAAGACAATTATATATTTTTATTTGCTGATCAGTGTGTCCGTCAAAAGAGATTGAGCCGTTTGTACTTGTTTACCTGGGAATACGGTGTGTCTTTTTAAAGTATCTAATATACTTGCACCCAGACTTGTAGCGCTAACGATGTAGAGCCATTTTTGATGTACTAGCCGGACTCATAAAATCCTAATGATTTGGTCCAAGTGGACACTTAAAAAGTTGAGAATACTCGACTTGAATGTAAGCTCATATGATGTAGCTTTGTAAAGTAATTAGGTTTTCATTATTTTCATCATCATCATTTTTTGTGAGGGAACTTCCCTTCTTTTTGGCTAGCTCCACTACTTTTACCAAGGATTGGCGCACACTGGTTAACTTTTTAATTTTATGCCATCACACCCTTGCACTTTAGGTCAAAGTCAAGAGATAGTACGAGAACCATGCCCCATACTGGCTGAAATGCTGACACTCGGGTTTCATGAAGCCATCATTAATTTTAAGCCATCCTCGAGCATCATATAGATCAATTCCAAATTCAAGCCTCAAATCCTAGACTCCTTAGTGATACCCGGACTCATCTCAATCATGAATGCAGTCGTGCATGTGAGTGATAGTCAAATTCTTTAAAGGAGATTAAGCATGCAATATAGCATACATATCTTCTAACTAGGGAAGTTCGAATTTTTAAGTCCAAGACCCTATAACTTGATAACTCTAAGCCTATGGACTCCTTAAACCCAGTGTAAAAGATCATCTCAATCCTTGAGTGTGTAGTGAAAGTGTCAAGAAAAACACAAATTCATAAGTTACTGAGTTAGTTATTCACAAAAGAATTAAGGCAATTATTAGTTTTTATTAAGACAAAGAAAACAAAATAGGTATCCTAGACAAATCAATACAATAACACGGACTACACTAGGATACCTAATACAACAAAGCATACTTCAGTTCCTTAGAAATTAAGATTGGATCTTCGAGGTTTAAAATCACAGGCCGTCTTATTTTTGAACTGCTTCCTCCTAACAGAGAACACTTCGGAATCTAAATAAGAGAGATCGTCATCGACTTGGAATTTAAATGTTCTAGAATGATGATATTCTTCCTCAAAAGTGATATCCATATCCACATGGGAAGCCTCAAAATGTTTACAATCATGGGAAGATGAATCAAACCTTGGAATCCTGCCACAGACTTTTGGGTTTTCCTTAGAAGAGAAAAACTAGATATACAAGGATGACCCAAATTACAAGAAATACGATCATCCATAAACGGAACATCATCAAGAAATGGTGTTGGTACCTCCATGTCTAATTCTTCTATAATAAATCATCTTCCTCAATCGGCATCACCCTTTTCAGTGAACACTTGATCGACTTGATATTCCAAAATATCGAGTTGAAATCAAGACTTTCCTCCATGTTGGCTCTGTAAGGATCTAAGATTGAACAACTTTATATATGCTAAGGACAAGATGGTTCTGTAAATAGTCGCACCCTCATAGGAACCTAGAGCACTAAAGGAGACTGAAGAGAGAAAGCAGAATTAATTATAAAATATATTTAAAACCTATATTTTTTAAGCTATAAATTATTTATAGGAGTTAGGTTAATTCCCACACACCCTCAGTTTTTGAAAAGATATTTGAAAACTTTTTACAAATATTACCACATAAATATAGGTTTTTAAAATATTTGACAAATTATTTTTTCAAACATGTCAAACCGTATTTTCACAAATCACAAAAAACATTTGAAAACCATGTCAAATATATAAAAATTTTTCAAAATAATTTCAAAAACATGTTTATAAAAATCAGTTCCAAAAATGTACTACTATACCCTTAGCTATAAAAATTTTAAAAATTATGAGCTATGGCTAAAGTCTATATATAATATATACAGTCACCCCCATATACTTAGTTTTTGCTATGTCCTCATAGCACAAAGTGAAATGAAGCCATAGCTCAACTAAGTATAAAAGAATGTGAGAACTGATGACCAAAAATATTACATCTGTGGGATTGAAAAAAGAATAAGTCGGAATGAATAAACAGGAATGGTCCCCCTATACTTAGGTTTTGAAAACCTAAGTAAAGAAAAAGAGGTAAACACATAGAAGAGATCGAAGAATAAACACAAGACGAAGAAAAATGAAGAATGTAGGACAGATTCCCCCCTATAATTAGGATGAAAATAGCGTAAGTGTAGGAAGGAAAAAGAATAAAAGTCAAAGTAAATATACAAGATGAAGTCAGAAATAATAAGAATTTGCTGATGTGAATCCATGCTGATGAAACATGCCTTTCCTGAAAACTCTGAAATTGAATCACTGGGCACGAAGTCAATCACCTCAACGGGAGTTAATCTTTCCTTCGATTCCACAAAATTCTTAAGTAACTATCTATTAACCACAAAGGAAGATGCATTCGCTGAAAGCTCTGAAATTTCTGCATTGCCATTTCCATGCACTTCCTTTACTATATAAGTACATGTCCACTTTAATTTAAGTTTCCTGTGGAAAATCTTTAACTTTGAATTAAAAAATCATACTTTTTGTCCAGGGACAAAGTTCATGCATCTAATATGCACATCATGCCACTTCTTAACTTTGTCCTTATAGATCAAGTTGTTGTGATATGCTCGGTTGCGAAATTCCATCAACTCATGTAGGTCAAGCTCCCTACATAATTTCCCTAAGTAACAGCTCTAGTTGATCTTCTTTATTGCCCACTCAGACTTATGAACCAATTAAGCGGAAAAATGGCATGGCTTGTCATATATCATTCTAAAAGGTGAAGTGACAAGTGGTGTCTTGTAGGTCGTCCTGTAGGCCCACAGAACTTGGTCTAACAACTAAGACCAATTCTTCCTATCCGGATGGACTAGCTTTTGAATAATGCTCTTCACCTTCCTATTTGAAACTTCTGCCATGTCGTTTGAATGTGGGTGGTAAGGACTAGTAACTCTATGCTTAAAACTATAGTCCTTTGCTGAAGATTTCATTTGTCTGTTCACAAAATGGCTACCCCCATTAGAAATCAAAACTTTTAGGTACACCAAACCGCGAAATAATATGATCCTTTATGAACTTATAAACAGTCATATTGTATGTGGCTCGGGTTGGAATAGCCTCCACCAATCTCGACAAATAATTCACCGCTAACAAGATATACTCAAAACCTTGGCTAATATGGAAGGGACACATGAAATCTACTGCCTCAAGTGTCAAAGACATCACAAAAAATCACAGACTACATGTACATACTAGAACCAACAGTCCCTCCCATCATGTAGCAAGCAGGGCATGACCGTACAAAATCAGTGACATCTCTAAACAAGGTCGACCAAAACAAACCACATTGTAGCACCTTGTGTGCGGTTCTTTTTCATGAATGGTGTCCTCCTACTTCAAGGGAATAATAGTACATGAGGACACTTGGGTATTCCTCCTGAGAAATACACTTCTCAAGACACAATCCGATCCTTCGAAGAAAAGAAACGGATCCTCCCAGTGATATTTCCTCAAATCTGACTTGAGTCAATGTATACAGCTCCTAGTCCAACTATATAAAACTTGCTTAGAGACAAGATTGTTCACCATGTTGGCATACCATGAGAGTGAGTCGATAAGACAGATCAATTCATCTGGAAAGGTTTCTCGAATTGGCTCGGAATCTGGGGAATCCTTTGTCTCAATCCTTGAGATATGATCGGTCACAATATTTTTGACTTCAGGTTTATCCTTAATTTCCAAATCAAACTCCTAGAGTAACAATATCCACCTAAGAAGGTGTGCCTTCATGTCCTTCTTTTCCATGAGATACATGAATGATCAGTATACGTTGTCACTTTCAAGCCAAGAACAATAGACCTAAACTTCTCTAAAGTCCAAACTACGGCAAGCATCTCTTTTTCGGTCACGGTGTGATTTCTTTGTGCTAGGTCCAAAACCTTGCTTGTGTAATGAATCGTAAATTGGTATCCGATCTCGTTGCTACCCCAATATGGCTCCTTTAGCGAAATCCAAAGCATCAGTGATGATCTCAAAGGAAAGTGACCAATCAAGAGCCTGTAGAATCGACGAGTCATAGATATTCTTCAAGGGTCGGGCAATCTTAGAAAAATTCTGAATAAATCGTCTTAAAATCCAATATGCCCCAGAAATGTTCACACTAACTTGATGTTGGTTGGCGGATCAAGTTTCTTGATCACATCCACCATGGCAGGGTCAACCTCCATTCCCTTTTTGGATATGACGTGCCCCAACACGATACCCTCCTTAACCATAAAATGACTCTTCTCCCATGAGAGTACCAAATTCACTTCCCTAAACAAACTCCATCTAGGTGTGTTAAACAAGAATCGAATGAATCACCATGAACTGAGAAATCATCCATGAAGACCTCTAGGAAATCCCCTACCATTTCGACAAATACAACTATCATGTATTACTAAAAAGTACCTGGGACATTGCAAAGCCCGAAGGGCATGCGTCAGAAAGCGTATGTGACAAAAGGACAAGTAAAAGTGGTATTTTCCTGATCTTCTAGGAAGATGCCACTTGATTGTAGCCCCAGTACCCATCAAGAAAATAGAAGAGATCTTTCCATGCTAATCTTTCCAAAATATGATCAATAAACAGTAAGGGAAAGTGATCTTTCTTGGTCGTGACATTTAGGCGTCGATAATATACACAGATAAGACACGACGTAGGTACTCATGTCACGATCTCGACTCCTTCTTTGTTGGTGACAATCTGAATTCCTGACTTCTTTGGAGACAACATGGAGAGGGGCCACCCACTTGGAATTCGAATGGGGTAAATAAACCCGGCTCCACACCATTTATATATCTCTTTCTTAGCTGCTTCCCAAAGATTTGTATTTAGTCTCCTCTGAAATTCACGGAAAGCTCTAGCATTTTTCTCGATGTAAATGTGGTGTGAACAAAGAGTGGGGTTTATACCCATGAGATCCGACATAGTCCATCCTATTGCTTTGCAGTTTTTCTTCAATACTTCTAACAACCTACTCTCCTGCTCTACAACCAATCTAGAGCTAATAATGACAGAAAACTTGTTCTTTGGTCCCGCAAGAAAGGAATACTTAAGTGTAGGAGGTACTGGCTTCGACTCTAGCAAAGAAGAATCATCAGGAACATCTGGTTGAACGGCCACTGAATATGGATTTGTGCTGCATAGTGGAGATGAATTATCTGTAATGTTGTCCACCAACCGTATTAAAGAATAAGGAGTCGGATTGCCAAAGAAGCACAGTAGTTCAAGAAAAGTCACATCCAGCTCATCATCTAATTCCCATAATTGTTCTGAATGAAGAGGAATCAACAAGTCCAAAGGGACGTCTAAGTCGTCAAGGGAATATGGAGATGCAAATCTCAAGAACTCTAGAAATGTGTCATAAACTGCTCCGCATACACTGTCCTCTCCATATGCGGGGTCTCGCTTTGAACTGTAGGGTTCTAACTCCAAATCCCAACTGTGCTAACTACTTTGCAGTATGTCTATGAACATGAAGAGAAATCTGTGCTAGACTCTGAATCAGGTCGCTGCCATTTTGTATGCTTCATCAGTAGTTCCACTTCTCCGCCTAGAGAACGGAACTTCATCATCCATGTCTGATAATCGAAGAAGATCCAGCGGTCCTAAGAAAAGGTCGTCTAAGGATAATCTATGACTATCTCCAATGATTGAGATGTCCATATCTAGGACAGTAAAGTCCACCCTATAGGTGTGTCCCTCAATCGAAATAATGACATCTTTGATCTCACACTTATCCTTTTTCATTGACTTATCCGCAAACTGAAGTAAAGCTCTAGATTTACGTAAATGTCCCCAATTCAATTTCTCATACAAGGAATAGGTTAACAAGTTGATCGAAGAGCCCTTGTCTAGGACAGTGCATGCAAACGCGATGTCATTGATATGACTCACCACAGAAGGTGCACCTAAATCTCTCTTCTTTGGAAATTGTTGGTTCTTGAGACAAAATGAAGTGGGAACCGAGAGAACATGTGTCTTGACATAACTATTTGGTTTCTTCCATCTAACATTGCTAGGGGTGCATCTCACCTTCAAATATTTTTGAAATGCGAGATGACTGGCCACTTACTCATCAAATGGCACCTTAACCATAATGTTATCTCTGCAAAACCGTACCATTTCAGGATCATCTTTTTTAATCTTTTTCGCGATGTACTTTCCTAATGTAAGAGCACAAGGGAAAGGGATAGATATAAAAGGATGTGAAGACTCAGAATCATAAACAAAAACATGCACATTATTATTCTTAGAAACTAAGTTTTTCACAACTGAATCTTTTATGCTTAGTTTGGAATGTAAAATTGAATCATCTACTACAAGTTGGGGAATGCCTACTGAATGTGTATTTACCTCAATCAAAGGTACAAAGTCCTCTGTAGACTTGTAATCTGATGTGTGTTGCGATGCTTCGTACTCCTCCTCATTCTCCTTCTAGAAGTCTTTGCTCGCTAATGATTATCACTGTAAAGATGCCTTGCTTCATCGTCCTTTGAAGTCTCCTCATGCAGAGCCTCATAGTCGGTCCTCTCTGTATCCTTTGCCCGATATGGCAGGACCGCGATCCTTCTTCTCCTGAGAGACATATGATTAATACAGTCGAATGGAAAGATATTGTGCTCAGATCTATGTGAATCTGAGTAGTATATCTGATCATGTGAATACTATTGTTGAGAGTTGTTCAGACCATTGGGATTAGCCTAAACTTGGGCAAGAATGGAAGTAAATGGGGCATGCTTCTTGTCCTAACGACGGGATATGTGGTTGATGGCACACCGCATGTTGTATAACTCATTCTAGTAGGAGCATAACTCTTCAAGAATCTGTCGCTAGAAATCAATGGGACTGGACGAATGATGTTGTTGCTACTGTTGATAAGAGCGTGATGACTAACTCTACTATCCATGGAACTATGGTTGGTGAAGTGGGCGATGCACAAATGGGCCATGTTGGCCCTGTGGGTACATCCGTTGTTGGACGTACGTTGATGATGCCTCGATAAATGGGATTGGTGAGTTGATGAGTTTGGATGTGCTGGAAGAGGTTTAGGGGTAAAATATGTGTTGTAGAAGGTCTGGGGATGTTGAAAAGGCAAACGGTCCCCAGAATGACCCTGCCTGGCAGGGTCCTGAGTATACCACTGATGAATCTGTGGTTCATCACTCTAAAAGTTGAAAATAGAGCTTTGTTCCTGAGTAATTAGTTGCATTTCATCACTTATATTGCATAATAAACATTCATGCATGTGTAAAAAAATATCTGTATTTTAGCATTCAAAATTGCATAAATAAGAAGCCTGAAATTCCTTGTAAAAAACATCTGTAAATACCATATTTGTATCTATTTTATACTAACTCCAGATCCAATAAAATCAACTCTATAGTGTATATATTACTAACATTAATAAAGAAAAAATATCAAAAAATACTAACTTGTAAAATTGTCCAATAAAACCCAAATCCAAGTTTGAGACTAAGAACCTTAAAATGCAGATATCTCTCTCATACAGTGTCCGATCTAGGTCCACTCACTTTTAAAGTAATATATATTCAATGACCTTCAAAACAAGACCAATTTTATAAAAATCGGAGTTCGTATGTGAAACTTGGATTTTGGGCCCCTATTGTATATTGTACATCTTAACTAAAATACCCTTCATTTTATCTTTTTTTCTTAATTATTAAAAATCCAAAATAATAGGTTGAGTTGTAAATATTTCTTTCATATTTTTTCAATTTTTATTTTGACTTTTATCTTATTTAAAAATAAAAAATTGCAAAACATAAAAATACGGTATTTTATACTATAAGATACCACCCAAAATACACTTTGTACATATGGCTTATTTTGATTTTCGATCCTTCACAAAAGTTGTAGATCTCATCGAAACGAGCAACTTTCATGTAGAACTTTTTTATTTGACCCCCTTTGTTATTTCTTTTTTATTTTTATCCACATTTAATTTGTGATATTTCTGAGAGTGACACGTGGCAGCTCTTGGAGTTGTCACGTATCACCCCGTTTTTTATCTTCGTTATTTATTTTATTTTATTTTTTATTTTTATTTTTTATTTTATAATTAATTAATTGTTTTAATTTATTTTTTTAATTTAATTTTTTTATATTTTTTCTCTTCCATTTTATTTTCTTTTCTATTCATTATTTTTAGTAGCCTACTTATTTTATTTATTTTTATTTTTTATCCCTTTACTTGTTCCCCACTCCAAGTCACCAACTCTCCATTCTCCCCACTTTCTTCACATCTTTTCTAACTTCCCTCTAATTTTTATTCCCTTCTCCTCTTCATTTCTCATCGTCCACCATTCTCGTAGAGAAGAGCCTCAAGCCCCTTTGATGCATCGTCGATAAAAGATTCAGCGCAGCTGGTCGAGCGATGACAAGGCCTAGGTGAGATCCATGGAGCACCTTCCATGTAGAAGCAGCTTTCTCCAAGCCCGTTGGCAAGCTTCAAGGTCAACATTCGCCCGACCACTCGAGGTGACAATTCGATCGACCGTAGCTCCCCACTCTCCAGGCGACTACATATGTAAATCTTCTATTTTCATCTTTTCATTTTATTTTATCTAATATATTTTTTCCTTGTTATTCATATCACAATCATCACAATTACCACATTCATCATTCACCACCATCATTCATCGTCATTATTTTGTTTAGTTTTTTTTTAAATCATCACAATCAACACTATCATCACCATCACCACCATTTTACCCTCCTCATTCCTGTTTACAAAAAATATTCAAAAAATGCAAAAAAAAAACAAAAAAATTGCAGGCCAGCCACCGTTCCTTCGCCTCGCCCGCGACTCCGCCAGCCGCTTCCCTCACCGTGTGCCCACAACTGTGTGCCTTGACCGTTGCCAGACATGCGCGCCAGAGCAGCCTCCTCCTCCCTAGTCATGTCATCCGCCCTCATGCGTAGCACGCGTGCAAACCACCAACCGTACTTCCCCCACGTGCAGGCCCAGCCACCTGCGGCCAAGCCACGCGTTGCCACCTCCTGGCTACCGCTGTGGCTCCCCGCACCACCGTCGAACCTTTGCAGTCCTCCCTTGCCTCCAGGTCTGCCCTCACCACCTGCCTACTCCAGGTTGCGCCATCGCCAGATCGACCGCCGCCCGCAAGCCTCCAGGTCACGCCCACACCGTGCGCCTTCCCAGTCATGGGTGACGCCCTGAGCGCCACCTCCCCCCTCCCCTCACGCGTGCGACTCCAGGCGCAAGGTGTGGCCCTCAACCACAGGAGGGGAAATAGCCGCTCCAGCCCCCCTCCCTCAACGAGCAGGCCGTCGCGCGCCTCGCTCCAACCGCACCACCATCCCCACCCCCCCCCCCCCCCTGCGACTCCGCCAGCCACCGCAACTTCACACTCGGTCGCACCGACCTCGCACACCGCTGCAGTCACGTCGCTTCCACCGATGCGCGCATGATCGCTGCCCTCGCGAGCTCAGCCGCCTCTTCGTGCCCTACTCGCTCGAGCCCATGCCCTAGAGGAGTGGGTTCCATTTTTGGAACCCACGCGTACTTCAAAGGTCAATTTATTATTTTTATTTTTTTGTGAAAATCTCATTTTCTTCCCGTTAAGTTTGTGTATTTACTAAAGTGACCATGTGCACATTTTTTAAAATTTTTATTCAGTATTGCAAAGATACCCTTGACTTTGAGCGGTAATTTGGACATTCATTTCGTATCAAATTTTAAATTAAAAATTGTGTGAGCATTTCATTCTTTATTGCTTGGATATTTATTTAGATTTTTGTGAGCACTGGGTAATTAACTAAAATTAGTTTGGTGAAAAATGAATATTTTATCCATTTTGTGGTATGTAATTCATATTTAATTAAATATTACTCTAAAAATTATGAAAAAAATCAGATTCGATGCCTCTAGTTGTGCTTTAATTACTTTCCAAATTTCACTTAAATTGGAGTTGTATTTTACCTAAAACAAATTTTTGAGTGATTTCTGTAATTGATTTTTAGTTAAATTCACAAGTACCATTTTTGTGAAATTTCAAGTCTCCTGGATTTCTCATTTAAATATCTATTTGATATAAATTTCTCTCTATATAATTTGATTTTGTGTATTTTTCGAAATTAAAAACTCACAGTCATTATGTTTTCAATAAAAAATTCATAAAAATAATTTTTTGTCAGAAAATTACAAAAAAATACTATAGCTTCATTTCATCATGTTTAAGTTCCAGTAAAATTTGTGTTAATTTTGCATTCTATTTGTGTAAAAAATTCCATAAAAATCCCTAAAAAGTTTGCATTTTTCATTGTTGCATTTTAACCCCAAACATTGCAAAAAATAAATTGTGCATTCGTCGTTGGATTAGGTTTCTAGGAAAAATAAAATTGTGCTAAACTGGACTAATTTTGCAAAATTAGTTTGCTACGTTGCTTGATTTCTTAATAACCAAGTTCAATCGTATTTGTGCATTTGCATTTATTTCACATAAAAAATTACCAAAAAAATCTCGCTAGGAAAACCGTGAGCTAATTAGTCTAAGTTGATCCGAAGTTGTTCTGTTGCCTCCTTGAGTCGACCTCGGGGCTTGCCCAGGTTAAAAATACATAAAACCGTACTTTAATTAACTTCTTGATTCATCGATTCGTGCAGTTAATTTTTGACCGATCATGTTTGTCAGACTACAACAACAATGACACATTTAGCATAGGGCATTCGATGACTAATCAACCACACACCATTTACTTCCCACATCTAGGTAGGCTCCTCAAAAGCTGTATCCACAGAAGGTCGTTGCAGCTGACAAGAATGGGCTAGAGGCCAGTCCTCTACCAATGGTTGAGGTGGCCCTGATATATGTTGCTCCTGAATATGGTGATCATAGTATACGAGAACCACAGATGCAGTCACAGGAGGTATCCTCATCTTGGATACCTTCTCAGAAAGCTCCGCCATCTGCTTAGGCAGTTTGGATAAGTTGTTGTCCAACTCATCCATCCGCCTATCGATCCTCTCAACTACTATGAGTTTGTCTGCTATAATGTCTATGTCAAAAGGATCCACTATAGCCTTCACTCCCCTACTTGATAAGAATGGTATGGGGGTCTCTAACTGAGCTCTACTGGTAGTTTGTACTCGGCTCTTCTCGATCAACTTCTCGAACACCTTCCAGACGTTGTCTGGACCACGTGTAGTGTAGTTTCCTCCACAAGCAACACTAACAAGACCCTTCACCTCAGTGTGAAGACCATGATGCAATGATTGAACCAGGACAGAAGGACGCTTCTGCAACAAGTCATTGAATCTCTAACAAGTATCACAGAAAGGCTTATTTGGTAATTGAGATAAACTAGTGATTCAGGATCGCATCAAGTTAGTTCTACTCAAAGGGGTAGAACTTCTTCAGGAAGAGGTCCTTGAACTGATCAAAGGTAGTTAAAACTACCCCCAGGTTCTTCATCTAATAGTCAACCTTATCCTTCAAGGCAAAAGGAAGGGCTTTGAGCCTGATGCAATCATGGCTGGCCCTAGGATGCCTAAGGTTGGAACAGACTATCTCATAGTCCTTAAGGAATGCATAAGGTTCTTCGTGTGCATTCCCGTAAAAATGACGTAGCAAACTCAGAAACTGTAGTTTAAGCTCATACTCTACTTCTGGATCTGCTAGACTTAACCAATTATTCATGTGAAATTGTCCAGGATCGTTCGCGGAATCCATGGGTGCATCTACCCTGACATTCAACCGACTGACATGTTGTCTTAACAATGCATTATTCCTCTCAGATCCGGCCAATCTAGCCAAGTTTTGCTATAAAGGATCATCTCTCTCTTCCTCCTCGTTTGTTCTCTTTGGATGCATCTTAATTGTGCCTTTGTCACCTTCATCAAACAAAGGGTTTGAGTTAGATCTAGACGGAGATAATGAAATTAAATCGACCTCACCAAGGCAATGGTCTTCCTTTGTGAGTAAAGAAGAAAGAAAGGGGTCGGTTGGGATGTAACCTTCCTTAAGGAGTGAATCATGATACACCGGTTTGAAACAAGGGTTATTTCTAAATCGAGACGGTCCAGTAAAACAAGAAGAAGGGGACTGGACCTGTGAAGATGTGATATTTGGTTGGTTCAGCGACAAGCTCGTGAAATCTGAGCAAATATCGGACCAATTATTCATCTTTGAATTTCAAAAGATACGAGAATTGAGCACAGTCGATACAAAAAGTTCTAGTACTACTGGATACATGAATGTGCAGAGTTACTCACACAAAATAATCAATACAAGCCCCTTTGAATTGATTCACCCACTCAAAGTTGAAGGCCGAGGATGATGGCCTTATTATCTTGTCAATTTTAGTTTAGTGATTCAAAATAATCTTATTCAAGCTCACAGATGTAGTCACCTAAGGTAGTTCAAGTTCAAGTTGGCGGAACACAACAACAAGAAGCAAGACTACTTCTTTTAATGGTTGGAGGCAAGTGCTTGCAGCAATAACATGACCCTAAAAGTGAATCCAAGCGCTTAGGGCACAAGTCCAAGGATTTTTGGCTCTATTCCTTAGGGGCTACGTCCTCACCCACTCTGTCTGGGGGTAAGTACCTACAAAAAATGATGGCTTTACTGCTCGTAATACAAGGTTGATTTTATTCCAAATTAAATTAGGTCAATTTGCTTCAATTCAGTCATGATTCTAAGAGATTAGGTGATCACATGAATTAATGTGAGCACACAATCAATGCCTACCAAACAGTCCCTTTTCTGTTTAATCCTAAGTTTCAAAAATCGAGGAAGAAGTCAAAAATCAGAATGTAGCGGAAAACTATGATGAATGATATCGTTTAGAGATACTTCCAATGCTTCCCAGCACTCTCCATGTAGATGCATAGACTGAATATAAAAAGTTATCTAAATGATGCAAGCTGAAAAATCGTACCTAAGCAGAAGTTCTATTTGGGGGGAAGAAATCAATTTATTTTTGACTAAGTAGAACGTATTCCATGTGCATCTATGAATCTCCTAAGATTTTGTGCAATTGTGAATCTTATGAGATCAAGTGGTGTGTCTTAAATTACGATTTAGATCAAGAAAAATGAATTATGATATGTCTATTTGGCGTAGTGCTTTCATCTAAAATCACCACTCAAGTCAAGAATCACTCTTAAAAAAACCAGCACAATTAAGAATAAATAAACATGCCTTTAATTATACACACGAGATCTCAATCGAGAATTGTTGTAACTAGGCAACTAAGATTACAAACAAATTACAACACGACATTGGAACTTAATTAACTAAAATAATCTCTCTAATGTCTTATTTCGTGGACTCTCTAGCAAGAAACTCCAAGCTCCTCGCCTCCACGGTCTTCCAAAAGTCATCGGCTCCACGAGCCAAACACAAAACAATATATTATTAGATAATTTTTTAGAGAGTTACAATAGTCAATTTAGTAACAACGACAAATCACAAGACACATAAAATAAACAATTGAACAAAACATGCTCAAAATAATTAACATAGAAATCACTAAGTAAATATTTAACCCTAAAAATAATCGCAAAATATATTGTGTTCCCCATCAACAACGCCATCTGATAACTCGCTAAATGCGTATGATAAAAGGTGCTCATTGTATTACGAGCACTTTGCGAACTACACAGGACTAGGTCAGATATCTCTGTGAAGAGGACCTAGCTTTAATTTATACCTGGAAAGTCCAAGGTCGAACATAAGGACACGAGCAATTTATGATTTATTATTAAATATTAAACATTTAAGATAGTGATTTAAAAGTTAATTGTATTGAGTAGATGCAACATACAAAATGATTGCAATCTTTAAAAGATTTTTTTGCAAAAATTTTAGATGAAGACTACAATACACAAATAATGCACAACGATACATGATCTAATCACTCCTGAATTTATCAATAACAAATTTAATCAAAGATAGCAACCCAAACGTAAAGGAGAATCGCCCTCAATTCATCAAGGTACTCAAAGCTTCATTTAATGCATTTAATGAGAAAAATTCAAAACAATTAATTAATGATGCATTAATATGGATTAAAGAGATTAATCAATATATTAATGATCATAAATAAGGAATCGATCAATTTCAGGAATTTATCAATCAATTAATGAAGATGTGTTAATTTTAATTAAAATTAAGAGTCCCTTGAATGTCAAATAAATTTTCTAATTGTAGATGTCTAAATTACATGTTAAATTATTAAATCAGACATCCAACGTGCAGAAAAATTAACTAGCTTTTAAACGAGACCAAAATCACCTCATTTGGATCAATATATAAAAAGTAATTGAGGTTTTAATACAGGGGTACAGATGCAATAAAAATTGAAGTTTTTAATAACAAATAGGTCCAAACTGGATTTAAATGCAATATAACAAAGCCGCGGGGGTTAGTATGCAATTACTATACAAGACGGAAGGATATAAATGTAATTAACAAGAAACGTGATGGCTTATCTGCAAAATGCCTAATTACACGTGCTGGGCATGAGCGCAAATTTGGACTTAAATGCAATAACTAGGATTTGAAAGAGCGTCGTTACAAATATGTTCAGTCACATGCAGGAAACGCGTGATAAGGAAGAGGATCGGATGCATAGGCTTGGTTCCACGTGTCACCTTCTGAAGGTTCACGAGAGGCTCGAAGGTTCTGAGGCTCTGGTCTGAAGTGAAGGCTCAGATCTGCAACGTGGCTCTATGTCGATCATTAGATTTTGCCCAATTCGAGATATCCAACCGCAACTGTGCTTCCTCCTCGACTCAGCCCATTTGTATAAGGCGGAAAAGAGGCTACACTTCAGTGGTCGTTGATTTGGTCCGTCGCTCTTCTTATGGTTGTATGAAGGTCAAGAAATCTTCATGAAGTCTTGGCAAAGCTGATGATGATAAGGAGGGTTGGGGATATTTGAATCTCTTGATCGATGCAGCCTCGTCGGAGATGAAATAGGAGATCGGAGTTTACCCTGTGTATCTAACCATTGAAGAGCTTGTTCACATGCAAAGGTTAGAATCGAGGTTCTACGCTAAATGAGTCTTTATGGATATCAGTGAGATGAGATGGAGGGGATATTAACAATGAAGGATTGAGCCCCTGATGGGTCCTTCTTCGTGAAGAAGAAGGAAGTGGATCAGAGTGGGATAATCAATGGAGAAGCGAGAGATATGCACTAGAGGGAACACGTGAGTGTGGGGTGAATAGTGAAGTTCTCGGATAGATCAGATGTACGAGATAAGAAAAAATCGAGGGTAAAAAAATAGCAAAACTGGAAAGAAACGAAAATTGAAGATTTACCTGAAGATGAAGGAAAGAAGATGAAGGATTTGGGAATGAATCTTGGCCTGGGAAGAAGCTTCAAGGCTTCAAGTCCTCGCTTTAGATCTTCGGCTACAAGATCGAGCTCGAGCAACACCTTGTAATCTCCTACGACATGCAAGGTCTGACGTGGATCTCATCGGCATCAACCTCCATCGTTGCTCATTCTCACTATCTCTCTCTATCACTGAAGGGAAGGAGAATGCTAGGGTTTGTGGCTTAAAATGGTGGATAACTGTTTTAGGCAATGGATGTGGAGTTTATGAAGAAGAGGAAGTTGCATCTGGTTAAGAACTGAGGTGGTTTCATCCACCTGTAACTTCTAATAGAGAGAGAGGCGGTGAAGAGAAGTTGGGGTATGGGAGAAGATGAGGGCTGAACGGGGTTGAATTGAATGATTACTAGTTGGAAGTTGCTCAAAGGTTGTTGGTGATGTGACGAGAAGTTGGTAGGTTGGCGAGGAATTTCTTAGATGGGGAGGGAGTTGTAGGTAGGTGACGAAGCAACAACTGTTGCATCTGATTATCCAACGGTTGAGACCGAAGCACCGATAAATGGTTTGGATGAAACTAAAGGACACGATCATGCAGTCCAGCTAGTAGGGCAAACTGATGACTGAGATGAAGAGATCCAGGCCATCGGACGTTCCAAGATAAAGAGTGGATGATGCGAGGAGAACGGGCCACATGGACAAAGCAGATGGTACCATGTGGCTTGTTGAGAAAATTCATAAATAAATAAATACAAATAAAATCAAAAATAAATAGTTTGAGAGAGAATTAGAGAAAGTGATAAACATGAAAGTTGTAGATATCAATGAGATCTAAAAATTTTATGGAGAAGACATCGAGAAAGAGTGTCATCTATACATAGATAAAAATTAAACACATATTAAAACATTATAAAACTATTTTCTCTTATTTCCTTTTATTAATTTTGATTAAAATTATTCATGTACAATATTAGTCAAATTTTTATTAGGTTGTTAATAAGAAATAAATACATAAAATAATAGAAAAATAATATGGTTATATAATATATACTAATTAGGGTCAATTATTTATAATACACTGATTATTAATTAGTGTTAATAGTTAATGAATCTTGATGAATAGCCTAAGTTAGAGAGATAATATTATAAAATAATGTAGAAAAATCTGGGATTTATCACCCCCTATACTTAAGCTAAGCTCGCCCTCGAGCTAAAAAGTAAAGAATTAATTAGAGAATTAGCTTAATTAGTGAGTTTCCTTAAATGTATGTGTGAGTATACAAGGCTCAGATTAACCTAGAACACTAGCTTTAGAAATCCTAAGACTGTAAGTTCATCCACGTGTTAATCAAAAGGAATTCAACTCTCTATTTATCAGACTCTCAATGTACATATATAAATAAGAAGTATGACTCAGTGTTGATTGCACTCGTAAGAGTAGACTCTCGATATCACCAAAAGTTCAAATCTATGAGGTTCTCCTTAGGACCCAACCCTCAACTCTGAAGAATAAATCTAGTCTTGCTTCAATCCATCGTCTCTTTAGTTTGTTAGACTTAAAAGGTATAGATGAAGGCCAGATAATGAAGGAAAATAGGATTGTGTCATTCTTTTTCTCTTCCTCTCATTGGAACAAGGTTATTCTCAAGTGCCAATACTCAACACAATTATATTTTTTTTATTTGCCAATCAGTGTGTTCGTCAAAAGATATTGAGTCATTTGTACTTGTTTTCCTGAGAATACATCAAGTTGTGTCTTTTTAAAGCATCTAATATACTTGCACTCAGACTTGCAGCGCTAATGATGCAGAGCCCTTTTTGATGTACTAGCCTAACTCATAAAATCCTAGTTATTTGGTCCAAGTGGACATTTAGCTAGGCTTGAATGTATGATCATATGATGTAGCATTGTAAACTAATGAGCTTTTCATCATTTTCATCATCATCATTTTTTTGTGAGGGAACTTCCCTTCTTTTTGGCTAGCTCCATTGCTTTTACCAGGATTGGCGACACTGATCAACTTATTAATTTTATGTCATCACATCCTTGCACTTTAGGTCAAAGTCAAGAGATAGTATGAGAACCATGTCCTATACTGGTTGAAATGTTGACACTCGGGTTTCATGAAGCCATCATTAATTTTAACCCATCCTCGAGCATCATATAGATCAGGTCCAAATTCAAGCCTCAAATTCTAGACCCCTCGATGATACCTCGACTCATCTCAATCATGAATGCAGTCATGCATGTAAGTGTTAATCAAATTCTTTAGAGGATATTAAGCATTCAATATAGCATACTTATCTTCTATAGGGAAGTTTGAATTTTAAAGTCCAAGACCCTAATGATTAAAACCTGATATCTCTAAGTCTATGGACTCCTTAAATCCAGTGTTAAAGATCATCTCAAGCCTTGAGTGCATAGTGAAATTGTCAGAGAAAAACACAAATTAATAAGTTGGTGAGTTAGTTATTCACAAAAGAATTAAGGAAATTATTAGTTTTTATTATGACAAAGACAACATAATGGGTATCCTTGACAAATCAATCCAACAACACGGACTACACTAGGATACCTAATACAACAAAACATACTCCAGTTCCTTATAAATTAAGATTGGATCGTCGAGGTTTAAAATCACATCTTGCCTTATATTTCAACCGCTTCCTCCTAACAGAGAACACTTCAAAATCTGGATAAGAAAGATCGTCATCGACTTGGAATTTAAATCTTCTCGAATGATACCATTCTTCCTCAAAAGTGGTATCCATATCCACTTGGGCAACCTCGAAACCCCCCTATACTTAGCCTAAGTGTAGGAAGGAAAAAGAATAAAAGTCAAAGTAAATCTACAAGATGAAGTCAGAAATAATAAGAATCTGTTGATGTTAATCTATGCTGATGAATCATGCCTTTCCTGAAAACTCTAAAATTGAATCAATGGTCATGAAGTCAATCACCTCAATGGGAGTTTATCTTTCCATTGATTCCACAAAATGCTTAAGAAACTACTCGTTAACTACAAAGGAAGATGTATGCGTTGAAAGCTCTAAAATTTCTACAATGCAATTTCCATGCACTTCCTTTACTATGAAAGGACCCGTCCACTTTGATTTAAGTTTCCCATGAAAAATCATTAACTTTGCATTAAAAAACCATACCTTTTGCCCAGGGACAAAGTTTGTGCATCTAATATGCACATCATGCCACTTCTTAACTTTGTTATTATAAATCAAGCGGTTGTCATATGCCCGATCGTGGATTTCCATCAACTCATTTAAAACAAGATCTCTCATAATTTCCCTAAGTGACAGCTCCAGTTGATCTTCTTTATTGCCCACTGAGATTTATGAACCAATTCAGTGGGCAAATGACATGGCTTGCCATATATCATTCGAAAAGATGAAGTGCCAAGAGGTGTCTTGTAGGTCGTCCTGTAGGCCCACAGAACTTGGTCTAACAATTGATATTAGTTCTTCCTATCCGGACGGACTAGTTTTTGAAGAATGCTCTTCACCTCCCTATTTGAAACCCCCGCCATGTTGTTCGACTGTGGGTGGTAAGGACTAGTTACTCTATGCTCAAAACTATTGTCCTTTTCTAAGATTTCATCTATCTGTTCACAAAATGGCTACCCCATCAGAAATCAAAACTTTAGGTACCCTGAATCGTGAAATAATATGATCCTTTATTAACTTGCGGATAGTCCTACTTCATGTGGCTCAGGTTAAATAGCCCCAACCCATCTTGATAAATAATCCAGTGCTAACAAGATGTACTCAAAACATTGGTTATTAGGGGAGGGACCCACGAAATCTATGCTCAAAGCGTCAAAGACATCACAAAAACTCACAGGTTGCATGGGCATCTCATATCTAGAATCAACAGTCTCTCCCATCCTCTATCAAACAGGGCACGACCGTACAAAATCAATGGCATTCTAAACAAGGTTGGCTAAAACAAACCACAATGCAGCACCTTGTGTGCGGTTCTTTTTCCCGAATGGTGCCCTCCATCCTCAAGCGGGTGATTGTACATGAGGACACTTGTGTATTCCTCCTGAGGAATACACTTTTTCCAGACAAAATCCGGTCCTTCAAGAAAAGAATTAGATCCTCCCAATGATATTTCCTCAAATCTGACTTAAGTCAGTTTGTACTGCTCCTAGTCCAACTATAGGGAACTTGCTTGGAGACAAGGTAGTTCACCATATTAGCATACCATGGGAGTGAGTCGACAAGATAGATCGATTCATCTAGAAAGGTCTCTCGAATTGGCTTCAGAATCAGGGGAATCCTTTATCTCAATCCTTGAGATATGATCAGCCACTACATTTTTTACTCCAGGTTTATCCTTAATTTCCAAATCAAACTCCTGGAGTAACAATATACACCTAAGAAGGTGCACCTTCACATCCTTCTTTTCCAGGAGATACCTAATGGATGAATGATCAGTATACACTGTCACTTTAGAGCCAAGAATAATAGACCTAAACTTCTCTAAAGTCTAAACTATGGCAAGCATCTCTTTTTTGATCACGGTGTAATTTCTTTGTGTTTGGTCCAAAACTTTGCTTGCGTAGTGAATCGCAAATGGTATATGATCTCGTTGCTGCCCCAATACAGCTCATATAGCAAAATCCGAAGCATCGGTCATGATCTCAAGGAAAGAGATCAATCAGGAGCCTGCAGAATCGGTGAGTCACGGATCTTCTTCTTAAGGAGCTCAAAGGCCTCAAGACACTTGTGATCTACAAAGAACTCGGTGTCCTTTCCTAAGAGCTCAGTCATGAGTTGGGCAATCTTAGAAAAATCTTGAATAAATCATCTATAAAATCCAATGTGTCCAGAAATGACCGCACTGACTTGATGTTGGTTGATGGAACAAGTTTCTTGATGACATCCACCTTGCAGGGTCAACCTTCATTCCCTTTTTGGAGATGATGTGCTCCAAGATGATACCCTCCTTAACCATAAAATGACTCTTCTCCTAGGAGAGTGCTAGATTCACTTTCTTACACTTTTGAAGAACTCGATCTAGATGTGCTAAACAAGAATCGAATGAATCACCATGAATCGAGAAATTGTACGTGAAGACCTCTAAGAAATCCCCTACCATTTCGACAAATACAACTATCATGCACCGCTGAAAAGTACCCAGGGCATTGCAAAGCCCAAAGGGCATGCGTTAAAAAGCGTATGTATTGAAAGGACAAGTAAAAGTGGTCTTTTCCTGATCTTCTAGGGCGATGCTACTTAATTGTAGCCTGAGTAGCCATCAAGAAAATATAAGAACTCTTTCCCTACTAATCTTTCCAAAATCCGATCAATAAACGGCAAGGGAAAGTGATGTTTCTTGGTTGCGGCACTCGGGCATCTATAATCTACATCGACACGCCACGACGAGGGCACTCTTGTCACGATATCGACTCCTTCCTTGTTGGTGACCATCTGAATTTCCGACTTATTCAGGACAACATGAACAGGGGCCACCCACTTGGAATCCGAAATAGGGTAAATAACCCAGCTCCACATTATTTCTCTATCTCTTTCTTACCTACTTTCCAAAGATTTTGTATTTATTCACCTCTGAAATTCACGAGAAAGTTTAGTATTTTCCTCATTGTAAATGTGGTGTGAAGAAAAAGCGGGTTTTAACCCACGAGATTCAACACAGTCTATCCTATTGCTTTGTGGTTTTTCTCCAATACTTCTAACAACATACTCTCATGCTCTACGGTTAACCTAGAGCTAATAATGACAGAAAACTTGTTCTTTGGTCCCGCATGAAAGGAATACTTAAGTGTAGGAGGTAGTGGCTTCAACTCTGGCAAAGAAGAATCGTCATGAACATTTGGTTGAACGGCCACTGAATCTGGATATGTGTGTGCATAGTAGAGATGAATTATCTTTAATGCTATCCACTAATAGTATTAAAGAACAAGGAGTCGGATTGCCAAAAAAATACAGTAGTTTGGTCAAAGCTGCATCTGACTCATCATCTAATTCCCATGATTGTTTCAAAGGAAGAGGAACCCACAAGTCCAAAGGGACTTCTAAGTCATCAAGGGAATAGGGAGATGCAAATATCAAGAACTCTAGCAATGTCTCGTAAATTGCTCCGCATACACTATCCTCTCCAGATGCGAGGGTCTCGCTCTGAACTATCGAGTTCTGACTCCAATCTCAACTGTACAAATTACTTTGCAGTCTGCCTCTAAACGTAAAGAGAAATCTGTTCTAGACTCTGAATCAGGTCGCTCCCATTTTGTATGCTTCATCTGTAGTTCCACTTCTCTGTCTGGAGAATAAAACTTCATCATCCATGTCTAATAATAGAAGGAATCTCCAGTGATCCTACGAAAAGGCCGTCCAAGGATAATCTGTGACTCTCTCGAATGATTGGGGATGTTCATATCAAGGAGATTAAAGTCCACCCTTTAGTTGTGTCCCTCAATCAAGATAACAATATCTTTGATCTCACCCTTAGCCTTTTTCATTATCGTATCCACAAACTGAAGTAAAGCTCTAGAGTTGACCAAAGAACCATTGTTTAGGAGAGTGCGTGAAAATGCGATGTCATCGATATGACTCACCATATAATGTGCACCTCAACCTCTCTCTTCTTTGGTAACTATTGGTTCTTGAGACAAAATGTAGTGGGAACTGAGAGAACATGTGTCTTGACGTAACTATTTGGTTTCTTCCTGCTAACTCTGCTAGGTGTGCATCTTATCTTCAAATATTTTTGAAATGCAGGATGACTGACCACATACTCATCAAATGGAATCTTAACCATAATGTTATCTCTACAAAATCATGCAATTTAGTATCATCTTTTTGAATCTTATTCATGATGTGCTTTCCTACCGTAAGAGCACGGGGGAAAGGGATAGGTATAGAAGGATGTGAAGACAAAGAATCATAAACAGAAACATGCTCTTTATTATTCTTAGAAACTGAGTTTTTCACAAGTGAATCTTTTACATTTGATTTGGAATGTAAAATTGAATCATCTACTACGTGTTGGGGAATGCATGTCGAATGTGCATTCGCCTCAACCGAAGGTGTCCTCCGTAGACTATGAATCTAATGCATGTTGTGTTGCTCTTGTACTCCTCCTCATTCTCCTTCTAGAAGTATTTGCTCGTTGATAATCATCACTGTAAAGATGCTTGGCCTCATCGTCCTCTGAAGTATCCTCAGGCTGAGTCTCAGAGTCGATCCTCTTTGTATCCTTCACCCGATCAGGCACGACCACGATCCTTATGCGCTTTAGAGACATATGATTAATACAGTCAAATAGAAAGATCTCATTCTCATATCTATGTGAATCTGAGTAGGTGATGAATCTCCATTTCATCACCTTTATTCTATCATTTTGGCCTTAAAAACATCAGCAAATGCATGCAAATAACATTAATTTGCACATAATAGCATCCATTGTTTATTGTATTATTTGTACATAAAATAAGGTTTTAATGCCAAAATCATATAATAAAGAGAAGAAAAGAAAACGGAATAAAATATTGCAAATATTTTATGACCCTAACCCCGAGACCAAATCCAGAATGGGGTTGGCCGATGAGGAATAAAGTAGGGGGGAGATAAGGGCCAGAAATACAATAAATACCTCATTTTATTTATTCATTAATTATGCACTTTTGACACCTATTTTATTCTTCATTATTTACTCACAAATAAAGAAACTTTGCACATGAAAGTTGTAGATAATAATGTAAATAAAAATACAAAATGAGTTTGTGTAAAAATAATATACAGTGCACATTTTATACCCAGAATAAAAAGGCAAAAACCAAACTTCATAGACCCATATCTTTCAAATAAAAACTCAAAACATAGCAAAATCACCTCTAATTGTATATAACTATAACTTTTCATAAGCTATTTAATTGTGGTATTTTATATTTTTTGGAGTTACTGGGTAGAAGTTAGGTTTTGGGCCCCTATTATACCTAATACTAATTAAAATATTCAATTTATTCATTATTTATTATTTTTGCAAATTCTTATTTTTATAATTTTTTAAAATTATTTGTAACACATGTGCATATTAAAATCAAAATAAAACCCAAAAGAAAAAGAAAAATAAAATAAGTTTATCAAAACTGCATAGACAAAAGACACATGCTTCTATATGTATATCAATAAAAGAGAATATATTCTTTTATTCTTTAAAGTGCTCTATATTTTTCTATTATTTTAAATATTATACATATTCTATTAAAAATACAAAACTAAAATAAGACTCATCAAAATACATTAAAATAAAATCGTATACATGAAACATAGGTTAACTACCTATGAATATATCTATATGATATACATCTCTAATTATTAAAGTGTACAAACAACATCTTAAAAATTAAATGAAAATATATTTATACTCACAAAAATAAGTTATAAATATATATAAAATAAATGAATAAAAGAAGAAAATAAAATATATAAAATAAAAATAAAAATGTACAAAATACAGGTAAATATACCTATAAATAAGCCATTAAAAATAAACTTGTAATTAAATACATCAAAAAATAAATAAAAATCATAATAAAATACTACATAAAATAATAAAAAAATTTATTTGTACTTAAAAATTAATAAAATCATTTACTATTTATAAATATTTATTTTCAAATATACCCCCTTTTTTTGTCCTGTAGAGGTCCAGCTGGACCAATAGCCGCGAGTCAAGTGTTGACCGCGATCAACTCCTCTGCCCCCAACCGCCTGGCGTGTCAGACGTCCATCAAGCTGTCTTCTCCCAATTTCCTCTTACTAACCGTTGACGTTCTCCCTTTAATTCCTTCAAGAAAAACCTCTGTATATCATCCCTCAATCACGCCACCTACTCGGATCGCCCAGAAACCCAATCAATTCTTTGATTCACCTCGATCAATAAGGGTGCACCAACATGCCTATAAATAAAAGCCATGGCCTTCCTCCACAAATTTGGTCAACCTTAGCCCTTCTTCTACCCCAGTCTTGGGTCCATATAGGTTCCTTGTGACAGGAGGAAGCTCCTGGAGGCTTTCATCGGTCGAAGAAGGCGGGGTTGCACCCACGGCGGCGCTCCGGCGTAGCCCAACTCCCTGGTGTTCCACCAGGTATAAGATCTGTTTTCTTGCTTGTTTAGTTAGGTTTAATTCCAGCATTTCGTTTCTGTACATAGTTTGGTGATTAACGTAGTGGTTTGCTTAGGAGTAGATAGATCAAAGTTCGTCGGAGCTCCGCTCCGGTGCTGATTTAATCGCTATTCATCGGTGTCCCAACCCCCATTTCACCTTCATTTCGTCCCCTAATGCGTTCTTCGCTTCCCAATCACCTCAGATCACCCAGAACCCTCCCGGTTCTATGAATCGAGGTTCTCCTCCGCCCGTCGCCGGAACCTCGTCGCCCATCTCATTTCTTCGCGCAACAGCTTCAACTGTCGGTCGAGGTCGAAGCCCTTGAGTCGTCCGTTCTTTCTGTGCAGGTTTGACGATCAAAGTAGCCCATCTGGGCTCCTTTGGACCTGGAACGAGGTTCCCGGAGGTCCCCTTCTTCTCCGAGCTTGCCTGACTTCTTGGGACCTCCAGGAGCCCAGCTGAAGACATCATCAGACGCGGGGAGCTCCCAGGAACGTGAAGAGACCCACGACGGTGTGGAAGGAGGCCGGAGGAGCTCGCTGTGCTCGATAGAAGCTCGCCAATGGTGAACCCTTTCCCAGTTCTTCCAGCCTGCCTCACAGCCGTCCGATCAAGGTGGAGCACCCAGTTCTGATCGGGACCGTCCGATGAAGCCACGCTTTGACCGTTGGATCCCCCTCGTGGATCTAATCCTGTCCACTCATCGGCGAAGCGTCATCAGTCGTTGGATGGACGCCATGTGGCAAGTGAAGCACATCCAGCCATCCGCCAACGCGCACGTTTAGGGGTAATTTGCACTTGTACCCCTCTCATTTTTGTAGTTATTATTTAGTCCTTTAAATTAAACATAGCATTAAAAATAAAGTGGAAATTTTGTAAAAAGACCCCTGAGTTTCTTATAATCACATAAGGGTCCATTCCACGTCACCTCATGTATTGTCCCATGTGAGGTGGGAAAATTGCAGGGATGCCCCTACAGATTTGTGTATTTAGAAAAGTCCAATAAAATGCATTGCACGTGTTATATTTTTGTGAAATTTGCATGTAGTCCCCTGAACGTTGATTAATTGTGTTTTGGTCTCTACATGTAGTAGTCACGTGATGTCCCACATGGTGGGTTATTTGCACATCAACCCTGGTGGTTTTTGAAATTGGAATTTAATCTGAAATGTTACATACATGTTTAAAACTTTTGGGTAAATTACACAGACCTCCCTGGATTTTATTTTATTTTCAAAAATACCCCTGTTAGGACATGTATTTTTGTAGTATTTATGTATTTATTAAAAATACCTACATTGCTCCTAAAAATACGAAAAAAATAGAAATAAATGCTTCATGCTATGTATTTTCACCCGCATATTTTTAATCAGTATTTTTCATTTTATCTAATTTTAAAAATTAAAAAGGTGCCTAACTAGTCCATGTCTAATTTACAAAATACCAAAAAATATAAAAATTTAATGAAAAAATCCAAAAAATATATATATAGGATATATTTTTATATTTATTGAGTCAAAAAATAAAAAAACTAAAAATAAGAAAAAGAAAATTAAAAAATCAGAAATCTCCAAAATCCAACAAAAAAAATAATTCCACAAAAATACCAAAAATATGTTTTTATGTTTTATAATTACCTATATATTATTATATATGTACTAAAATTAATTTGGGTAATTTTAAGACTTATTTATGATTTTTCAAACCCAAGTTTAGTTCGAATTCTGTATTAATCACATTATTGGGATATTGTTTACCTTAAAAAATATATAAAAATTAGCAAAAATATAGAAAAAATTACAAAAACATTAGAAAATTTTAAAAAGCACAAAAATATTTTATTCCCCGAATTTTGCTTATTTTTACCTATTTTTATAAATACATTATCTCTCTTACCCTTATTATAAATATATATATCTTATTTTATCTAAAAAGAAAGCATTAAAATATATATAATATAAAAAAGAAAATATAAAATCAAAAAATCAAAAAACAAATAAAAATATAAATTAAATAATTAAAAATTAAAAATTAAAAACCCATAAAAAAACATGATTTGCACGAATGGCTTGTCTGTATATAGATAACCATTGTCTACCTATTTTGCTCTTTGTGGTTCGACCTCTATATGATTATAAACTATGCATTTTATGGTAGAGAAAATAAATATTAATTCCACGTTTTTTGGGGTTTAATTGTTTTATTCACTATTGTGGGTTAATTGTTGATTAACGGAGGACTTCCGGGTGGTCGCTTCAGCGATTGGATATTCATCTAGACCCTCGGAATTCTCCCGTTATCAGTAGTATACTTGATCATGTGAATATTGCTGCTGAGAGTTGTTTAGGTTGTTGGGATTAGCCTGAACTTGGGTAGGAATGGAAGTAGAAGGGTAGAAGGGGCATGCTTCTCGTCCTAACGACGAGATATGTGGTTGATGTCACACCGCATGTCGTGTAACTCATTCTTGTAGGAGTGTAACTCTTCAAGAATCTATCACTGGAAATCAATGGGACCTGATGAGTGACGTTGTTGTTGCTAATAAGAGCGTAACGACTGACTCTGTTGTCCATGGAATTGTGGCTGGTGAATTGGGTGATGCACAGATGGGCCTTGCTGGCCCTATGATTACGTCGTTTGTCAGACGTACGGTTTCTGTTGCTGATGCCTTAGTAATTAGGACTGGTGGGCTGATGAGATCGATTGTGCTGGAAGAGGTGTTGGGGTAAACAATGTACCGTGGATGATCTGGGGATGCTGAAAAGGTAAACGATCCTAGAGTGACCTTGCCTGGCGGGGTCCTGGGTATACCACACACCATTTACTTCCCACACCTTGGAAGGCTCCTCAAAAACTATATCCACAGAAGGTAGTTGTTGTTGACAAGAATGGACTAGAGGTTGGTCCTCTACCCATGGTTAGGGTGGCCCTAACATCTGCTGCTCCTTAATATGGTGAACACGGTATACGAGAGCTGCAGATGCAGTCACGGCAGGTATCCTCATCTCGGATACCTTCTTAGAAAGCTTTGTCGACTGCTTAGGCAGTTTGGATAAGTTGATGTCCAACTCATCAATCCACCTAATATCTCAACTACTATGAGTTTGTATGTTATAATGCCTATGTCAAAAGGATCCATTATAGCCTTCACTCCCCCGCTTGATAAGAATGGTATGGGGTCTCTAATAGAGCTCTATTGGCAGCCTGTGCTCGGCTCATCTCGGCCATCTTCTCGAACACCTTCCAAACGGTGTACGGACCACATGTAGTGTAGCTGCCTCCAGAAGCAGCAGTAACCAGACCCTGCATCTTAGAGTGAAGACCACAATACAATGATTGAACCAGGATGGTAGGCTCTAAGTTGTGGCAAGGACACTTCTGCAGCAAGTCTTTTAATCTCTCCCAAGTATCATAGAAAGGCCCATTCAGCAATTGGGAGAAACTAGTGATGTGGGATCGTGTCAAGTTAGTTCTACTCAAAGGGTAGAACTTCTTCAGGAAGAGGTCCTTGAACTGCTCAAAGGTAGTCATAACTACCCCCAGGTTCTTAATCCAATAGTCAGCCTTATCCTTCAAGGCAAAAGGAAAGGCTTTGAGCATGATGTAATCTTGGCTAACCCTAGGATCCCTAATGTTAAAACAGACTAGCTCAAAGTCCCCAAGGAATGCATAAGGTTCTTACGTGTGCATTCCCGTGAAAATGAGGTAGCAATTTCAGAAACTATGGTTTGAGCTCATACTCTACTTCTGGATCCATTGGACTTAACCAATTAATCATCTAAAATTGTCCAGGATTGTATGCAGAATCCATGGGTGCATCTACCACGACATTCAACTGACCAATCTGTTGTCTTAATAATGCATTATCCCTCTTTGATTCGACCAATCTAGCAAAGATTTGTTGTAAAGGGTCATCTCTCTCTTCCTCCTCGTTTGTTCTCTTTGGAGGCATCTTAACTACATCTTTGTCACCTTCATCAAATAAAGGGTTGGAGTGAGATCTTGATGAAGATAACGAAATTAAATCGACCTCACCAAGGCAATGATCTTCCTTAGTGAGTAAAGAAGAAAGAAAGAGGTCAGTTGGGATGTAACCTTCCCCGAGGAGTGAATCATGATACATCAGTTTGAAATAAGGGTTATTTCTAAACTGGGATGGTCCAGTAAAATAAGAAGAAGGGGATTGGACCTGTGAAGACGTGATGTTTTGGTGATTCAGCGACAAGCTCATAAGATCCGAGCAAATATCTGACCAATTATCCATCTTCGAGTTTCAAAAGATACGAGAATCGAGCACACTCGGTACAAAAATATTCTAGTACTACTTGGCACATCAATGTGTGGAGTTACTCACAAAATAATCAATACAAACCCCTTTGAATTGATTCACCAACTCAATGCTGAAGGCCAAGGATTTTTTGCTCTATTCCTTAGGGTCTACATCCTCACCCACTCTGTCTAGGGTAAGTACCTACAAAAAATGAGAGTTTTACTATCTATAATACAAGGTTGATTTTATTCCAAATTAAATTAGGTCAACTTGCTTCAATTCAGACCCGGTTTTAAGATATAAGGTTATCGCTTAAATTAATGTGAGCACACAATCAACGCCTACCGAATAATCCCTATTCCTTTTAATCCTAGATTTCAAAAACTAAGGAAGAAGTCGGAAATCAGAATGCAACGGAAAACTATGATGAATGATGTTGTTTAGAGATACTTATATTGCTTCCCAATAGTCTTTATATGGATGCATAGACTGAATATAAAAATCTATCTAAATGATGCAAGTCGAAAAACCATACGTAAGCAAAGGTTCTATTAGCGGTGACGAAATCAATTTATTTTTGACTAAGTAGAACGTATGCTATGTGTGTCTATGAGTCTCCTACGATTTTTACAATTGCAAATCTTATGAGATCAAATGGTGTGTCCTAAATTACAATTTAGATTAAGCAAAAATGACCTACGATATACTTATTTGGAGTAATGCTTTGATCTAAAATAGCCACTCAAGTTAAGAATCACTCTCGACACAACCACCACAATAAAGAATAAATAAATAGGACTTTAATTATACACACGATATATCAATCGAGAACTATTGTAAATAGATTTAAGATTACAAATAAATTACAACACGACACTTGAACTTAATTAACTAAAGTATCTCTCTAATGTCTTACTTCGTGGACTTTCTAGCAAGAAACTCCAAGCTCCTCGCCTCTGCGGACTTCTGAAAGTCGTCGGCTCCACAGGCCTACCATAAAACAATATATGATTAGATAATTCTTTAGAGATTTACAACATTCAATTTTAGTAACAACGACAAATCACAAGACAAACAAAATAAATAATTCAACAAAACAGACTCAAAATAATTAACCTAGAAATCACCAAGTAAATATTTAACCCTAAAAATAAACATAAAATGGGTCATGTTCCCTTACAACAATGTTATCTGGTAACTCGCTAAATGCGTATGATAAAAAGTACTCATTGTAGTACGTGCACTTTGCGAACTACACAGAACTAGGTCAGATATCTCTGTGAAGAGGACCTAGCTTTAATTTATATGTGGGAAGTACATGGTTGAACTCAAGAATACGAGTCATTTATGATTTATTATTGAATGTTAAACATTTATGATAGTAATCTAGAAGTTATTTGTATCGAACAGATGCAACACACAAAATGAATGCATTCTTTAAAATATTTTTTTTTACAAAAAATTTAGATGAAGACAACAACGCACAAATAATACACGATGATACATGATTTAATCAAAGCTCCTGAATTTATCAATAACAAATTTAATCAAAGAGAGCAATCCAAATGTAGAGGAGAAACGGTCTCAATTCATCTAAGTTACTCAAAGCTTCATTTAATGCATTTAATGAGAAAATTTTCAAAAAAATTAATAATGATGCATTAATAAGGATTAGAGAGATTAGTCACTATATTAATGATCATAAATGATGAATCAATCATTTTCATTTTCAGGAATTTATAACTCAATTAATGAACATATGTCAATTTCAATTCAAATTAAGAGTCCCTTGAATGTCAAATAATTTTTCTAACTGTAGATGCGTGAATTACATATCAAATTAATAAATAAGATACAACAACATGTAGAAAACTCAACTAGCTTTCAAATGAGACCAAATTTACTTCATTTGGATTAATATATAAAAAGTTATTGAGGTTTTAATTTAGGGATACATATGCAATGAAAAACTAAAGTTTTAATAACAAACAGGTCCAAATGGACATAAATGTAATATAACAAAGTCGCAGGGGCTAGTATGCAATTAATACAAAAGGCGAAAGGATGTAAATGTAATTAACAGGAATGTGATGGCTTATCTGAAAAAACATTTGATTACACATGATGGGGACGCGCGCAAGATTAGACTTAAATATAATAATTGAGATTTGCAAGGGTGTCGTTGCAAATATGTCCAGTCACGTGCAGGAAACACGTGATAAGGAAGAGGTTCAGATGCACAGGCTTGGCTCTACATGTCATCTTCTGAAGGTTTACGATAGTATCGAAGGTTCCGAGGCTCTGGTCTGAAGTGAAGGCTCGAATCTGCAACATGGCTCTATGTCAATCATTGGATTTTGCCCAACTCGAGAGATCCAACGACAACTATACTTCCTCCCTGACTTAGCTCCTCCGTAGGAGGCGAAGAAGAGGCTACGCTCCAGGGATTGTTGATTTGCTCCGCTACTCTTCTTCTAGTTGTATGAAGGTCGGGAAATCTTCACGAATTCCTCACGAAGCTGATGATGATAAGAAAGAGGGCTGGTGATATTTGAGTCTCTTGATCGATGCAGCCTCGTTGGAGACAAAATAGGAGATTGGAGTTTACCCTGTGTATCTGACTATTTAAGATCTTATTCACCTGCAAAGGTTAGAATTGAGGTTCTACGCTAAACGAGTCTTTCTGGATATTAGTGAGATGAAATAAAGGGGCTATTAACAATGAAGGATTTGCCCATGATGGGTCCTTCTTCGTGAAGAAGAAGGAAGTGGATCAGAGTGGGACAATCAATGGAGAAGCGAGAGACGTGAACTAGAGGGCACGTGTGAGTGTGGGGTGAATAGTGAAGTTCTCGATGGATCAGATGTGCGAGATAAGAAAAAATCGAGGGTAAAAAAATAGCAAACTAGAAAGAAATGAAAATTGAAGATTTACCTGAAGATGGAGGGAAGAAGATGAAGGATTTGGGAATGAATTTTGGCCTGGGAAGAAGCTTCAAGGCTTCAAGTCCTCACTTTAGATCTTTAGCTACAAGATCAAGCTCGAGCAGCACCTAGTAGAGGCTAGCAACACAGCCATTTCTGATGTGGATCTCACTGGTATCAACCTCCGTCGTTGCTCCTCCTCACTATCTCTCTATCACTTAATGGAAGGAGAAGGCTATTGTTGAGGCTCAAAAATGGTGAACAACCATTGCAGGCGGTGAATGTAGAGTTTATGAAGAAGAGGAAGTTGCATGTGGTTAAGAACTGAGGTGGTTTCATCCACCCGTAAACTTGTGATAGAGAGAGTGAGGAGGAGTTAGGGCATGGGCGAAGATGACGGTTGAACGGGTTGAATTGAATGATGGTTACTGACTGGAAGTTGCTCGGAGGCGGTTGGTGATGTGGCGAGAAGTCGGTAGGTTGGCGAGGCATCTCTTGGAGGGAGAGGGAGTTGGAGGTAGGTGATGATGCAGCAACCGTTGGATCATTAATGACGCAGCAATCGTTGGATCTAATGATCCAACGATTTCTAATGATCCAACAGTTGAGACTGAAGTGCGGATGAATGGTCTGGATGAAATTAAAGGACACGATCATGCGGTCCAGCTAATAACGCGAACTGGCGATTGAGATGATGAGATCCAGGCCGTCGTACTGTCAAGATAAATAGCAGATGGTGTGAGGAGAGTGGGCCAAGTGGCCAAAGCAGATGTTGCCACGTGGCTTGCTGAGAAAATTCGGAAATAAATAAATCCAAATAATATAAATAATAAATAATTAGAGAGAAAATTAGAGGAAGCAGTAAACATTGAAAGTTGTAGATTCGATGAGATCTACACTTTCATGTAGAAGTCATTAAGAAAGAGCGTCATCTATAATAGATAGAAATTAAATATGTATTAAAACATTATAAAACTATTTCTTTTATTTTATTGTTATTTTTTATTAAAATTATTAAAAAATTGAGGGTAAAAAAATAGCAAACTAGAAAAAAATTGAAAATTGAAGATTTACCTGAAGATGGAGGGAAGAAGATGAAAGATTTGGGAATGAATTTTGGCATGGGAAGAAGCTTCAAGGCTTCAAGTCCTCACTTTAGATCTTCAGCTACAAGATCAAGCTCGAGCAACACCTAGTAGAGGCTAGCAACACAGCCATTTCTGATGTGGATCTCACCGATATCAACCTCCGTCGTTGCTCCTCCTCACTATCTCTCTATCACTTAAGGGAAGGAGAAGGCTATTGTTGAGGCTCAAAAATGGTGAACAACCATTGCAGGCGGTGAATGTAGAGTTTATGAAGAAGAGGAAGTTGCATGTGGTTAAGAACTGAGGTGGTTTGATCCACCCGTAACTTGTGATAGAGAGAGTGAGGAGGAGTTAGGGCATGGGCGAAGATGACGGTTGAACGGGTTGAATTGAATGATGGTTACTGACTGGAAGTTGCTCGGAGGCGGTTGGTGATGTGGCGAGAAGTTGGTAGGTTGGCGAGGCTTCGCTTGGACGGAGAGGGAGTTGGAGGTAGGTGATGACGCAACAACCGTTGGATCATTAATGACACAGCAATCGTTGGATCTAATGATCCAACGGTTTCTAATGATCCAACGGTTGAGACTGAAGTGCAGATGAATGGTCTGGATGAAATTAAAGGACACGATCATGCGGTCCAGCTAATAACGCGAACTGGTGGTTGAGATGATGAGATCCACGCCATCGTACTGTCAAGATAAATAGCAGATGGTGCGAGGAGAGCAGGCCACGTGGCCAAAGCAGCACGTGGCTTGCTGAGAAAATTCGAAAATAAATAATTACAAATAATATAAATAATAAATAGTTAGAGAGAAAATTAGAGGAAGCAGTAAACATTGAAAGTTGTAGATTCGATGAGATCTACACTTTCATGTAGAAGTCATTAAGAAAGAGCATCATCTATCATAGATAGAAATTAAATATGTATTAAAACATTATAAAACTATTTCTTTTATTTTATTGTTATTTTTTATTAAAATTATTAAAAAATTGAGGGTAAAAAAATAGCAAACTAGAAAGAAATGAAAATTGAAGAATTACCTGAAGATGGAGGGAAGAAGATGAAGGATTTGGGAATGAATTTTGGCCTAGGAAGAAGCTTCAAGGCTTCAAGTCCTCACTTTAGATCTTCAGCTACTAGATCAAGCTTGAGCATCACCTAGTAGAGGCTAGCAACACAGCCATTTCTGATGTGGATCTCACCGGTATCAACCTCCGTCGTTGCTCCTCCTCACTATCTCTCTGTCACTTAAGGGAAGGAGAAGGCTATTGTTGAGGCTCAAAAATGGTGAACAACCATTGCAGGCGGTGAATGTAGAGTTTATGAAGAAGAGGAATTGCATGTGGTTAAGAACTGAGGTGGTTTCATCCACCCGTAACTTGTGGTAGAGAGAGTGAGGAGGAGTTAGGGCATGGGAGAAGATGACGGTTGAACGGGTTGAATTGAATGATGGTTACTGACTGGAAGTTGCTCGGAGGCGGTTGGTGATGTGGCGAGAAGTTGGTAGGTTGGCGAGGCATCGCTTGGACGGAGAGGGAGTTGGAGGTAGGTGATGACGCAGCAACCGTTGTATCAATAATGACGCAGCAATCGTTGGATCTAATGATCCAACGATTTCTAATGATCCAACGGTTGAGACTGAAGTGCGGATGAATGGTCTGGATGAAATTAAAGGACACGATCATGCGGTCCAGCTAATAACGCGAACTGGCGGTTGAGATGATGAGATCCACGCCATCGTACTGTCAAGATAAATAGCAGATGGTGCGAGGAGAGCAGGCCACATGGCCAAAGCAGATGTTGCCACGTGGCTTGCTGAGAAAATTCGGAAATAAATAAATACAAATAATATAAATAATAAATAGTTAGAGAGAAAATTAGAGGAAGCAGTAAACATTGAAAGTTGTAGATTCGATGAGATCTACACTTTCATGTAGAAGTCATTAAGAAAGAGCGTCATCTATCATAGATAGAAATTAAATATGTATTAAAACATTATAAAACTATTTCTTTTATTTTATTGTTATTTTTTATTAAAATTATTAAAAAAATCAAGGGTAAAAAAATAGCAAACTAGAAAGAAATGAAAATTGAAGAATTACCTGAAGATGGAGGGAAGAAGATGAAGGATTTGGGAATGAATTTTGGCCTGGGAAGAAGCTTCAAGGCTTCAAGTCCTCACTTTAGATCTTCAGCTACTAGATCAAGCTCGAGCATCACCTAGTAGAGGCTAGCAACACAGCCATTTCTGATGTGGATCTCACCGGTATCAACCTCCATCGTTGGTCCTCCTCACTATCTCTCTATCACTTAAGGGAAGGAGAAGGCTATTGTTGAGGCTCAAAAATGGTGAACAACCATTGCAGGCGGTGAATGTAGAGTTTATGAAGAAGAGGAATTGCTTGTGGTTAAGAACTGAGGTGGTTTCATCCACCCGTAACTTGTGGTAGAGAGAGTGAGGAGGAGTTAGGGCATGGGCGAAGATGACGGTTGAACAGGTTGAATTGAATGATGGTTACTGACTGGAAGTTGCTCGGAGGCTGTTGGTGATGTGGCGAGAAGTTGGTAGGCTGGCGAGGCATCGCTTGGACGAAGAGGGAGTTGGAGGTAGGTGATGACGCAGCAATCGTTGGATCATTAATGACGCAGCAATAGGTGGATCTAATGATCCAACAGTTTCTAATGATCCAACGGTTGAGACTGAAGTGCGGATGAATGGTCTGGATGAAATTAAAGGACACGATCATGCGGTCCAGCTAATAGCGCGAACTGGCGGTTGAGATGATGAGATCCAGGCCATCGTACTGTCAAGATAAGTAGCAGATAGTGCGAGGAGAGCGGGCCACGTGGACAAAGCAGATGTTGCCACGTGGCTTGTTGAGAAAATTCAGAAATAAATAAATACAAATAATATAAATAATAAATAGTTAGAGGGAAAATTAGAGGAAGCAGTAAACATTGAAAATTTTAGATTCGATGAGATCTACACTTTCATGTAGAAGTCATTAAGAAAGAGCGTCATCTATCATAGATAGAAATTAAATATGTATTAAAACATTATAAAACTATTTCTTTTATTTCATGTTATTTTTGATTAAAATAATTTATATACAATATAAATCTAATTTTTATTGGTTTTTTAATAAGAAATAAATATATAAATAATAGCACAATAATAGGATTATATAATATATACTAATTAGGATCAATTATTTATAACACGGATTATTAATTAGTGTTAATAGTCAATGAATCTTGATAAATAGCCTAAGTTAGAGAGATAATATTATAAAATAATGTAGATAAATCTGGGATTTATCTGACGTCAACTAATCTGAGGGACACAAGTGATAGAATGACAAGAAGTTAGAGGCTCAATTGATATTCTCAAAAAGGGAGGGACATAACTGATAGGGAGGGTCACAACCGATAAAAAAACCCTTTTTTTAACCTATCGAAGATAATACAGAGTGTAAATACCAATTTTCATCTTATCCCTCAAAAATGATGAATAAGATTGAGAGATAAACCATGCATACTTATCTCTTATCTCATCTAATCATAAGATGTGACAATTTTATAATGTGATGGTATAATGCGGGATAAAGTTCATTTATCCAACGGCGAAGAGTTATCCCTTACCTACTATTTCGGGGTATATGTCCTGGATGTGTTTGGTAGGTATTGTTAATAAGTCTAAAATAATTAAATTAGTTTAATAAACTAACAAATAAATTAACTATGCAGCTGCAGTGAATGTTAAGGGTGAATATGGGTTTAGGGATAGGGAGGGATAATGTGATGTCTTTGTTCGTTTCGAGTGAGTGGTTATGGACGAACAAGGATGTATAAGATGTAGTTATTTGTTATTTTATATTCGGTTGGCACGTGATAATTAAGGATGGATAAGGTTTGTAAGTTATGAGAAACAAATGTGGATAAGGTTTGTAAGTTAGGGGGACGCAGTTACGTGGTGGTGAGAAATGGGGGAAGCCGAGGGATAATCTATTCCTCCTTGCGCAAGAAGGGCTCCATGGTTCAATAACGAGAATTGTACATAAGGGCATGTTTAATAGGGGAATAGGGATCGAAATAAGTCCCTATTCCCCTCTTCTCTTATTTCTCGTTATTCACTCCCTTATTTCGTTCCCCTTTTCCCCTTCCCTTATTCCCATGTGTTAGTATTTCTCCTCACTTCCTTATTCTCCTTCCCCTCTTCTTGTACTCCTTGTTATACATTAACTTACAAACATTATTCCTTATCCCTCATGTAGCAACCGAACTGAGAATAGCACATAACTATCAATATTTCCCATTATCCTCCCTTATGTATATCCTTCTAGCAGAATAGAAATAGTGTCTTATTCCACCTTATCACACCCCCGTATTCCTCCTTATTCCATTACCGAACGGGACAAGAGTTTGGATATCCAAAACATGTAATAATTACAATATAATTAAGAGTAAATTACAGAAAAGTTCATGAACTATACAACCAATTTCAATGTCGTGTCTGAACTTTGAAAAGTACAATGTGATACTTGATCTTTAATATTTGTTTTGGTTATTGAAACTGGGTTGATTGTTCGATCTCTCTAAATCACAACGGCTCAAAAACACATTGAAATAAATAATGAAAATCAGGTAGCACATTGTTGTGTTTTAATTTTCGAGTATGACATTGAATCGAATATATAATTCAGAAACTTTTATATAATTTTCTCTATAATTAATTTTTCATTTGAGTATACACACGGATGACTCAAGAGACAAAAAAAACAAGTAGTCTTGAAAGAATAGTACGGCACCTGTGTCTACGTAAAAAGACAGCATGAGAATAAAGGGACGTTCAATACTGCGCTGGGACCGGTAAAGAGCTCTACACCCATACCCACCAACCCACATCAAAGACCCGACGCAGGAGGTAGAGAGAGAGCAGAGGAGGAGGAGGAGGAGGAGGGCCACTCCATCTCCATGGGTGAGATGGGCAGGTCTTCACCAGACTGCAATTCAAACCCATCCTCTACTTGGCAAGAAGGCATCTCCAGAGACGGAAAGAGATATATGTGTGTATAAACACATCACATACAGATGCAGGCACATGTACATACATAGATAAACATGCTCGATATCTGATGGGCTCACATGTCGCAGAAGAAGGGACGTCCACTGTTGTCCATTTTAGGGTAGGGAGGCGTTGCTTTATGGAAAGGCGTAGCCCGCAGGCCTCAGGGGGCCCCTCGTAGCCTCCTTCCCTCCCTCACATGTCACGTCGCCACGCCAAGAGATATGCCCTCCTGTCACGCGAATCTCTCTATCTCTCTCTCTCTTGATATCAAGACATTCATCAGATATATATACACACACATTATTATTAAATTATATTCGTAGGGGGTGGGTTTGTTAAATTCAAAGGCCGAGAAAGGAGGGTGTTAAGGCTTCCTCTCTTTTGAGGTGTGTGGTACCGATGGCGTGCGGGGGGTGACGTGCATGCAGGGGGATCTGATGGCTGCAGGCTCATCAATATGCGCTTGCACTGTTGGGGATATGGGCCCACATATTAGGGTTTCGGCCGAGTTAGTTATATCTAATTCACTAATATCACCACATTGGTGCAGTAGTTCAGTTGCTAGGATGGTGTCATTGCATGGTTAGATTTGGAAGCTTTAATTCAAAGATATCCAATCCGAACATTAATCTCATAATCTTAAGGTCTCGTTCGTTTGAAAATCAAGCATTCGAATAAGGGATCAATTCTTCGCCCAGCGTTATTCTCAAAAGTACAGTTATTCCTATTCACATCACATTATTTCATCTTATTCCACTCTTATTCATATCTTTATTACACATTACCTATTCTTATTCTACCATATTCTCTTTTATTCTTATCTTCTAGTCGAACAGAAAACAGACTCTTATTCCCCTTAACATCCTTATTCATGCTTATTCCTGAACCGAATACCCCCTAAGAACTTTTTGTTAAATTAAATTTTATCATGACCTCAATGTGTCTTGAGTTTGCACTGATCCATCCTCCTCGTTTGCAAACTTCTCTTGCGTGAACTAATCTCCTCTATGTTTTGCACCCCTCTCACATCAGTGTCTTTAGTATGCCTCCTCTTAGACATACTTCCACGATCAGTATCGTGCCTCTTGACGTGACACCACAACAATCAAGATCAAAGGACATGTAACCATTTTTATCGCCTGTCAAAACCATTTCCTTAAGCTTGTATATCATGTTAGACATCCTTGTTCGTCGGAACACCATGTATATTCTTCTCTGCTACTCTAGAACTCCACCTTCAATTAATGGTAACTAGTTATCCTCGTCACTCAATCGTTCCAAGGATATCATATTCTTTTTTGATATAGGCATGTGGCTGACACATCTTAAAGTTATCAAACATGAAAAATATGAGTGATCCAACTCCTTCGACATGTTGAATATCGTTTCATTGCAGTATGGTTGTGTCGTCGCATGTATGGTGTGTGATGAAATGTTCTCTAAATAGAACACGTAATCGCAACATGCCAATTTCATATAACATCATAAATTCGCCTTCATCTCCCATGTATGCTAGAAAGTCGCTCTCACAAATTGCAATAAAATCATCTTGGCATGAATCTAAATAAGAAATATTCCTCTATTTCTACCTCTTTGTTTTTCTTCTCACATCTCAAGCAATCAATGATCTGGCATCCTTTCTTGTCACAATAAAAGTATATGACTGAACCAGGAGACTTAGATGACCTTCATCATTCGCAACAGCATTATCGACCTTCATCGAAACTAGTGATGAAGCATTTATCTTGTCCAACATGACAATCTCTTGCCACAAAGCAACATTGTCACAATATGATTATAATTGTTGATATTTCCTAACCATCTACACATGTTGAAGAACTGTTGTATGCATCCCTCATGCTGTAACATACCCAACATAGAAGTATACCCTACGAGTGACGGGTATATTGATCTGTTTGTATCAAGGATCCATCTATATAGTAGTAGTATAAAAACTCTCATTGTGTTAGGACTCTCTATGTACTCTAGACTTTCTTATTTCTATGGATAGTGAAAAACGGTCGTCGCCGCACAAGAACGTAGTACAGTTACGATCCATTTACGAGTAAACCTTGTAAATATGCATGCCTTCATGCTTACATAATTAATTGTACGTGCAAGATCTTCAGCAACTTGCAGCAATAATAAAATAAACGAGAACTCATGATCAATATATTATCCCTTCCGTTGGAAAGAAAATCTCCTTTCTCAAAAATCCTAAAATGCAAAAGCATATCTTCAATAATCATATTTAAATCATCTAAGTGCACATCCTGCGCTTTGTCTCATCGATGAACAATTATCTATTGTCATCACTGAACTTCGACAATTATCAGAAGGAAAAAATCTTTGCTAATTCATTGACAGCAAAGTATATAATTGAGCTCCACAATAAATAATACAGGTTGTTTTATATCTAACATCGAAGGTTAGATTATAGGTCTACTTTGTTGTAGTGAAGATGTAATGGCAATTGAAAAACAAATTACGTTGCTAATCAGCGGTTTTACTGTGCATGGCATTTCTAAACCCCTGCACTTCATTTTCAGGATCACTGACCATGTGGAGACCTAAGCCATGTAAGCCCGTCTTGTTTAACGTTATCCTTTTTGGACAGATAAAATCTTGTACATAGGAATATATCAAAGCAAATGTTGACACTAAACGGTAATAATATTTCATGATGTTTATTGTTGAAAAAATAATTTATAACATGTACTCCTACTAAGGACATGAGACTATTGTATGAAAAACCTAACATTAAAGACAACCTTCCCAATTGACTGTCAGCTTTTTTACCCACCACTAAAACATATTCGAACGACGACAGGGAACCAGACAAAAGCAATAGCAGAATAGTACAAACATACGTTTTAACTCCACTGCTCCTATGTTTTATTGTTCCATAGTTAAAACTAGTTTTCCTGCTGGCATGTAGGTTGCTTCAACATTGAAGCATACAGGTAGACACAAAACATTAACCTATGGAAAGGAGAGAAATATGTATATATCTTATAATGATATGGATGGACAAGGTGCAATCCACGTCAAAACTATTCAACTTTATACATGAAACTGCTTTCTCACCAGATAAAAAAAGGACAGAAAAGCATCATACACATTCAAAGGTAAAGGACTGATTAACACAGTAAAGAAATGAGACACATTTTATCCACTCGTACAATCAACCAACATATATAGCATCAAAAGGCTATTCAAGTTTTGCCAGATACATGATATATAACTTAGAACATCAGCATCAAACCACAGTGGACATGTTCTATTCAGGTCACCCCCAAAAAGCAAGAGATACATTAGATGATGGCAATAATAGCATATATGATAAGGTTTTCAGGTGCTACCTAAGCAACATAACTGAGCTAAACGAAAGACCAGTTTACAAACAAGAAGGCCAGGCAGTGGTATGAATCCTCCTCGTTCAGGACCTTCCATGAGATGGCTTGCTCGTAGGAGACCGGGCGTCCCATGCTTGACGAACAGACACCAGCAGGCAGATGGGCAAATCCCTGAAAGATGTTCCAAGTTCTAGATGAGGATGATGAAGATTGGTTTTGAAGCAATTATAGAAAAGCAAATGAATGAGATGCATCAGTACCAGTTGCATGATCTTGGAGAACTCAGAGAAGAGTATCTTCTGTCCACTTTCATGGAGTATCTTGTCGAGGGTTATGTCCTGCAAATTGACCAGCGTTGTCTCCAGCATATCGAGACCAGCTTGATTGGCGAAGGAGCATAAGGGAGAAGAAGTCTGCAAAAGAACAATTGTTGCAATGAGGATTTGGATGGAATGAATCGCAGCAGATTAAATGGTAAATTGGCACAGAAATTCGATTACATTGGACTTAAAAGAGCAGCAGACGATCGCATCAGAGTAGTGCCACAAAAGTTTCAGCAATGAGTCACCCGCTTGGGTTTCAGAGTGAAGAAGGTCAACTCCAGTATGTGATCTGAAAGGAAAAAACAGAAAATAAAAAGAATGAATAAATTGGTAACCACAGCCTCCTCGAGCAAGTAGCCTGAAAGACAGGACTTACCGGTAACTCTGACAGATCCACCGGGCTAAAGTAAGAGCCTCAGGAGATCCAGGTGGCTGGTATGAACCGAGATGGGAACCAAGGCGAGAGGGTGCAATTGCCATGGCAACTCTCTGAACAGAAGCAACTACACTCCGTACATATTGGCGAGCCATTGCAGCAACATTTTCTCGGAGATGGTTTTCATATGTAAACTGGAAGGCAATTGTCAAGACTGATCTCAGATTGTATGCATTGGAAGCAGTTTCACTAGCTGATCCAGTTGTTGTCCCAGAGCCAACTTCAAGAGTGGATGCAAGGTCGAGAGTTCTAGTTGCACCACCTGGTCCATCCTGTGATTACGGGAACAAAAGTAAAATCAGCAATTGGTCAGGGTTGAAAAGTTAAAGTGAGGACATGCAATCAACCTGCTTAGCATCCAGAGGTATGACCCGGAAACCAGAAGGCAAAAGAGGAGCATTATCAGCAAATGTTTCATCAATAGGAGCAAACACCAATTGTGCACAAGCACCCACAGCATTCTCATCAATGCCACTGCATTGCTGTTTTGAAATAAAAAACTTTCTACCGTTAATAAAATGGGTGTAATGAGGCACTGAGATGAATTAAATAAAGGTGATATGTTACCTGTAATAAATACATGTCCCTGGCAAAGAAGATCTCATCAGGACTGAACCCATGTCCTTCGAGACGAATTACCTCCAAAAACTAGCATTTAAACAGGGCCATTAACACTACGAATATAATAACACAATGCATTAGACGTATATAGGACTTTCCGGGGGTACCTCCTCATTTTCCACGGTATGTGCTAGAGGTAAGATGACTTGGCCACCAAGGAAGCCGCCACCAGATCTTATACCAGGAATAGCATAGGGGCTGGCTTTCAAAGATGCAGCAGAATAAGCATCAACGCCACAATCAGCCCACTCAGATCTGTGCTCCCTTAAGAATCGAACAAGCAATGTGGGAGGGACATTCTTAAAAAAACAAAACAATAAAACAAGAAGTCAGAAAAAAGAAAAGAGAAACAGAAAAACAGATAGCAAACAATCTAGCTAGATAATATACCTGAAGCAACATCGAAGCCTTGGCACATAAGATGCCACCATTAAGGGTGGCAAGCATAGGAGATGAACCAAAATGTGCACCTAAAAGTTTACTTGGGGATGAATTTATAGCAATTGTCACATCTTCAACACCATCATTACTCATCAAAGTCCACCCATCATCAGCAAATCCATTCACAGCATCATTGAAACCCCTGAAAGAAGCTATAGTTAGCTCTGAATGTATCAAGAAGTGTGAATATGAAGAACTATACCAACCTGCTAAGTCTCTGGCTGAAAGCGCGAAGAACGGCTGGTTGGCGTCCTCCACCGTATACAACTTCACCACTTGTTTCTTGCGAAATTTGCCGTATGTAGCGCAAAGCCTTTGACAAACACAAGAATTTTATTATCACAAGTATACTAAAACCCTGAACAAAGGCGATGATGTCGCTAACATACAGAAATGGTCATCTTCTGTGCTAATATCATTGGTGACTCATATAGAGGCCTCAGCACCTCTGGCACGCTACAAACCTGGTCATAAAACAGACAAAAATTAATCATAAAGTTTATACTATAACGCGGGTTAATGCAGAAAATTACTTACATCCAGATCAACGTGATCAACAATGTGGATCATAGAACCACCCTCACATGGTCGTATAAGGTAGCCACTGGGAAGCATCTCAGCTCTAACAAAGTTTGGGGCAGGTGGACCACTAGGGCCACTGGTGGCAGGAGTTAGTGACCTCTCACATATCTGCAATGTTTCCACCAATGAGCTTGCAGTTAAAAAAATGTAAAAAAATATTAGGGTAGAACAACTTTTCCAGAACAATGAATACCACAAGACACCCATCCTCTAAGCCAGTGATATATCTCAAAGTCCAAAAGTCCCGTGGAGCAGCCAAGGTTGTGGGAGCATATGTCTACAATAGGTGATGTAAGAAAATGATGCCAACTCAGAAGCAAGTGCAAACATAATTTTGATTATTTACAGACTATCCTATCTGACCTGCATGTAAATTAGCTCAATAGTACCACCATTCGCAGTAGGTACCACAGTAACCACATCAAGGCTGCGACAATCACGGAACCAAGAAGGACGATCTTTCAAGAGCTCTGCAACCTGTAATGTTGAGTAGAATCAACCATCTGATCCAGTTAAAATGCAAATCAGTAAAATGAGATGTTACTTAGGCTGACTGTATACCTTTGTGGGTTCTAAACTCACAAGGCCGCAGGCTCGTGCTGCTATACCACTGGAATTGTGGGAAACAGCGACAATACCAATCGAATCCGGACCAGGCTAAAAGATGATAATGTTAGAACACTTAGTTCACACAGGCATATAAAGGTTAAGAGCATAAAAAATGCAGCTACATTTAAAAATATACCTTCATCCCAAGCATCTGCACCCACTTGACAGCAGTTCCAGTTGCCTTGGCAAGGAACTCTTCCAGGGTCTCCTCAGCGACTGCGAGTAGACTACAAAGAAGACAAACTTGGTAAAAATGACATCAAAAAAAAACGACTGAATTTGCCAATCTACCGGAAGAACAAACAAATTACCCACCCAGCTGGGCTGTTAGCATCCCTTTGAGGATGCTGAGGTGTTGGGTTTTGTTGGTGCTGACCACTAGTCACCACCGATTCACAGCTGTTGTCTGTAGTTGCTACAGGAGCCTGCAGTGTAAATACATAAACTGAAAAATCGAATATCTAACAAGCCCAATTAATTAGTTTAATCTATCACGTTTGTTTGACCAGCGTTACACCAGAGAAGGTAAAAATAAAAACAAACTATGAACTGCCTTCCACCAATTCTGTGTAAATATATGAAAACACTCAAGTTGCCACTTTTACCCCCAAACGATAAAACTGCAAATCAAGGGTCAAGCCCAGACTGATGATGGCATTTAGATTTTTACTGAAACAAGTAGGGAAAACATGGAACAATGCGGAACAGAAGAACCATGGTGTTCACCAAAGAACATCTAGGAGGGGTGTTAAAATATAAGAGAGACAGCACAGAAGTCTTTGATGATAATATGATTCTTACAGTGTGAAGCTGCTGGCGCATGAAGCTATTGTCATAGACCAGCTGCGAAACCTGCTTCTGTAGCCTGTCATTTTCTTCCATAAGAAGCTTATTCATGGCAGAAAGCTTCCTGTTCACGGTCTGAAGACGAGATGCTTCCTTCCGTTGTTTCTCACGGCACCTAATAAAACAAAAGGAGAGAGACACTCAAAACGATAATAGTCTCGAAGGACGTCTCGATGTATAAGTGGAAAGTGAACCCATTGCTTCAATGCAAGAAGAATGAAACTTCTAAGATCTCGTTTCTTTCCAAAAAATAAAACCCACCTCGTTAAATTTTTGACCAAATAAAGAAATAGAGTGAGAGAGAGGGAGGCAAAAATGATCAACGAGTGGGGAATGGTCTGATAAAGCCAGAAGACTGTAAACGCAGAGATTCAAAATAAACCGTATCTCAGCCAAATCCAAACCCAAACTTCCAAAAGCAACCAAAACGTCAGCATTAAGCTGTCCAAATCACAAAAACAATAAAGACCGTGTGGGAGGACAATGAATGAGACTTCAAAATCGTAGCTTTATCAAGTGCAGATGGATAAGAACATATGAAATGTCTTTACATAACGAAAAAGACACGTATTTTTATAAATATCGGAAGCGGCGAGCTTTAACACAGTAAAGATCACATCTTAAAATCCTAAACACCAAATGCCAAAACAAGAAGTTGCAGAACATCGCATGAAACTCCTTTGTCTCAAAAAATTCAAAAAAAAAAAACAAAAAGAGCCTTCAATCAAAATACCCATAAATTTTCCAAAAAAAACTCGAAAGAAAGGAGCTTCCACCCGCCAAAGAACCAATCTTTTTACCTCCGGTTCTGGAACCAGACCTTGATCTGCTTGGGTTCGATGTTGGATAGTATGGGGTACTCCCTTATGATCTGCTGCCTACGAAGGGAGCTGGGTTTGGGGCACTCGGTGTAGACCCTCTCAAGGGCCTCCACCTGCTCGGGCGTGTACCTCACATACTTGCCTGCGTCCACCGCACCCTTGTCCTTGCCCTGGTGAGCTACCAACGCCATCGGGGATTGGGAGAAGGTGAAACCCTAGAGGAGAGTGGCGGGAAAGGGGAAGGACACAACTCTCCTGAAGGTCCCAGAGGCAGGAGAGGGGCCTCGCTTTGCTCGCATCAGCTCAAAGGTTGCGAAGTTTTGGAGCTCCAGTGGAGCTTTGAAGGAGAAGTGGGAGAAGAAACCCTAGTTCCTGAAGGAGGAGGAAAGGAGAAGAGCCATCGCGACCATTTCCCGATGGGGACAGCAACTTATGAGGGGAAAGCTGAGAGAGAGAGAGATGACAAGTGCTGTTGTGCTTTTGAGATGGGGGAGAAGGGGGAGTGGAGGGAGGTCACTTTTTGAGTAGGAGGATGTGTTATTTTATGGGAGGGGTGTTTTTATAATTGCAAATAGTGGGAGTGCATTCTTTTTGTTGGTATATTTTGTGTGCATTTGAGGTTTTCACATGGTTTCATTTTCTTTGAAAAAAAGTGGATGTTGGCATTTTTTGTGAAAGAAATTCGTTTCATTTTTTTTGAAAAAAAAGTGGATGTTAATATTCTTTGGAGAAAAAATTAATAATATGCTAAGGGAAGATGATTTTTTGTGTTGTATCATTCTTTTTTTCCTTTTGAGTTGAAGACCTACTTTAGGCAATGCTCTCGTGTTCGACCGGAGAGTGGTAATTATCTCTGTTAATAACCTTGTTACGAACGAGTTCGTTTAAAGAATGAATGATGATCTTGTTAACAAGCATTACTATAAAAATAATAGCTAATCTTATTTGGAGTATGAGATTATCAGGAGGATATGGTCGATATTGTTGAAAACCTACTTTGGGCAAGGTCTCTGTAGTGTTCGACTGAAGAGGGGTGATAATCTTTGTTAACAACCTTCTTACCAACAAGTCCAATTAAACAATGAATGATAATATTGTTAGCATGCATTTCTATAAAAGATAATAGCTACTCTTATTTGGAGTATGATATTCTCATAGAGACGTAGTCTTTTTTCCTTCAATTCTCCCTGTTTTTTCTAGAAGAGTCTCTTATGAAAATTCACCCTTCCTCTCCCTCTCCCTTACGGATGGTTGGAGTGTATACTAGCGTCCACTCGGCACATGCAATCTAATCACTCGATAAACATAATCTAACCTTTGAAATCTCCTTCCTCATTTGCTCCTCCTTACAGCGACCATTAGCTTGTCATTATTGTGACACACCACACTCTAGTGCACATGACCCTTGCTATAATCATGGGACACTTGAGGCGCCTACCACCCTTTTAGTAGCATCCTTAATTCTCCTTGATCCCTTTGCAAGTCACTCAGTATGAGAAAATACCTTCACTATAGCTATTGGACGCTTCAAGCTGTAATTATCCTTATGATCCTCCATCATCTCTGATCCTTCACTAGCCATTTATGTACGAGGAAAATCCTTATTAATTGCATGGCCATCGCATGTCGAATATCGTCTCTTTATTAGCTTTTCCACCTACATTGGCATGTGGTTGCTCGAGTATGTTGTTGTGCCTAAAAGACAAGCACATATGAATAATCTTTTTAGCGTAAAATCCTAGCATGTACAATTTTTTAGCTTTTTCTTGACAACATATAGTTCAAATTTTACGCTTCTCAAGGGACATCTCGAAGTCATCATCAAGAGCATCGCTAAAGCAATTTGAATTACCTTTATCGTAGTACTCAGCTTAGGACTTGGTATTGTGCTACCAAACAGTGACTCGACGAGCTATACTTCAAAATAAATACACAAACCTTACCTCATCAACTACAATTTGAAACGAGATTTGTTATAATTCATGAAAATCTCATAGTTACCACAATAGCATTAGATTAATCTTGAGAATCAAATAAACCCATGAAGCAAATGTGAGAAGGATCACAAGGAATAAACACTATAGTAGGGCAAGCCATTTTCCTATCATATCATTCATGTACGTAGAATTGTATATGGCAATTATTTATATAAATCCCTCAACCTCTCCATAAAACAATTGACCAAACACAAATACAAATCTAATTTGTATACCATGTTTGATTAACTGTATGGTTTTTTATCATAGAAACTCACATCTCTCTTTTTTTTGAGAGAAAAGAGGGTGAAATCTCGAGTTGTAACTCACCATCAGAAACATTTATTTATAGAATTTTAGAGATATACATTACCTTGTGTACCAAAAACGATAAAGGGAAAGACATGAAGCGATTCCATTTTCAAAACTCAGTCTCTCTTATATGATCAATCGATTACCATTGTCACCCAAAACATGTCTTTCTTTTATGCGGATGACATATTCGATTCTACAACTGTGATTTTTTTTTTGTCTTATTTTTTGCGATCTGCCTTCTTTTAGTCGCAGTTAAACTTTGGGTGCATGTTTGCAAACAAATCTATGTAAATACAGGGACATACATGTGAATATATCGAGTACATATGTGTCCATGTAACAAGAAAAAATCTACAGGGGAAATCAGGCAAAACTGCCATTCTACATTTTCGTCTTCCTTTTTACAAAAGTGTAGGGGTCCAGGTGAAATAAAGGCAAGCAAAGGGAAGAGTGGGTTTGGTCACAGGTGGACGCCTGTGTAGGGTCTCTACCTCTGGCGTTACTGCTGCTGCTACTGGCGATGGCCACAGCCCACACAGCTGCCGCAGCGGAGCAGCCGCTGCCATTTTTATTATCGCACCCAACCAAAGTGACCCCTCCCCCCACCCCCCTCTCTCTCTCTCTCTCTCTCCTCTCGAGAGATAAAAACACCTTTTTCCTCTCCAAATCCCTGATATAATGGCTTTTATTTATTACTTGTAACATATGGTGGGGTGATGGCAGATTAAAAAGTGGGGCGATGGTAATGGTCCTTTGCACGAGTACGGATACCTATGACGAAGATGGATGGGTTCAAGATGGCGGGTGGGGGGTGCAGCCATGGGGTGGAATGGGCATGGGTGTGCCCCACATGGGCATGCCCCCCTCGCGTGCGTACCCCGAGGAGGGCATGCATGCTGATGCCATGCATGGGAAGACCACAGCATGCGTTGTCGCTGGCCTTGGACGTGCCGGGGCCACGTGGACCACATCGCGGGGCCCCCATGGGGACGATAGCATCTGCACCGTTGCTCCGGAGGCGGTCGCTGATCATGGGATGGAGACTCAAATTTGATCGACGGCTATTATCTCGTCCAGAGGAGAGATGACTCATTAATACGGCATTACAAGATTTCGAAGTCTGCCCCCCAAAAAATGTACTCCTTTGGGTGCTTCATAACTCTTTTTTTGGAGTGCAATCTTAGTGGTTCCAAAAGTTTGTGATGGTGTATGAGAGACGGGGAAAGAATTTCGAGTCTTTAATTGGAATCCGATACCTGAAATGAGAAGAGTTTGAGCATGATTTGATTACGTATCATAAAGTCATAAGGTGTTTCGATGTTCTTCTGCTTGTAAGATAAATTTAAGAGAGTCTTCTTTTTACGTGTTCGGACAAGAGATAATAAATAAGGATATTATTTTTATCTCGAAATGAAATTGTCATATCGTAATTACATCATCTATTATTTTCTGTCTACTATTCTGTTCCATTCCTTACCTTCAAATCAGCCAAACACGAAAGAGGGATAAACCTCATATATATGTTACCCTGAATCCGAACACCCCAAGGGTTGAATGTTTCAGTCTAGGAAGTTGCAAATATCCAAATTTAAGCTCATGTATTTGTTTTGTTTGAACAAAATCCTTTTAAATATATACTCATTAGAAGCATATCGAGAGGATTCCAATAGATCCAAAATTATGGGACCGTGATTGATGTGAAGGTTGCTAACAGGGCCGTCCCTGAGCCTTGTCTCGGGGTGCAATGGCCCAGGGCCCCGCAATTTTGGGGGCACATCTCTAAATTGACTACATATAGTTAGTTTTTATTATTTTCATTTCAAATACTAGGGATGAAAACGGATCGGATACGGATCAGATATGCCTATTTTCTATATCCATATTCACTTCTATCAAATACAAATACGGATATGGATATGATTCGGATATGCATTAAGGAAATCATATCCTTAAAAATACGAATACGGATACGAATCAGATATTTATCGAATTCGAATATGAATCGAATAAAGAGCGAATCCGAATACAGATTAAATAAAGAACTAATCCAAATATGAACCAATGAAAGAGTGAATCCAAATATGGAACTAATAAACATGGAATCCAAATACGGGTCTATTATTGATCACATAGAATACGAATTGATATTTAATCAAAGTTTACAATGATTTTAAAATTGTTAAGGAAATATAAATAAGTTGCATCGTGACAAAAGAGATCGTCGAGGTGACACGTGTTCTTAACCAAAAATAAAAAGGGGATATAGTTTCGTAACTTTTGTCTGTGCCCATCCTCAAACAAACGGAAGTGTATTAATATCATTGATATATTGTATTATATAATATATAATACTAATATAATAACACAGGGTTGTGTCTTGTATTATATTAACTAATATATAAAATAATATTAAATATTTTATTCTGATATTCGCATATGGACCCGGATATTCAAGCCATTACCATATCTGCATCCATATCCGAATTTTTTTACAATCCATATCCATATCCGATCCATATTCGATTAATATTTGGATATGGATATCTGTATCCGGTAATTTTTCGAATACTGTAAGCGGATATTTGGATATATCCGTATCCATTTTCATCCCTATCAAATACTAATCCAATGTCTAAATGGCTACACATGTCCATTAATTATTTACATTTGCATTTGTCTTTTGACTCTTCATATTCCTAAATCTCTAAAAAGCCTTTGGGTTCCCCAATGCCATATTAATATATTAAAAGTCACATTGAACTTAAATATGTCCTTTGGAGACAAGTATGAGCTCCTCCTCTTGTGATTTGCGACTTCCGACACTACTGCAATTTCTCCTACTTTCAATTTATGACTAGTTGTTGTTGGACACTCGTAAATTACGACCTTAGTTAATGGTGTTTTTTTGTGCATTGTAATTTTTTCCCTTAGATCCACAAATCACGGTTATTTTTTGGATTCACACATCTACTCACTATATTTGTGTAATTGTAAATCATCTCTTATCTTTTTTTCTAAGAAATTATAAAATTGAAAGTTATTACATATTGTAGGAGATTGTGAATGTGGCGTTAACCACTTGATTTGTTGTTATCCTTTTGGGTTTTTATCAGTTGTGCCCCTCTGAGATATTCCAATATCAGTTATGTCCCTATCTTTTTAGTAATATCAGTTGTGCCCCCCGATTTTTTGTCATTCTATCACTTGTGCCCCTTCGTTAGTTTAACCGTCAATGACTTGACTTAACCACGATTTTTTCATACCATGGTGCAGTTAAGAGGGGCATAATTGTCCGGGCATCTTCTTCTCCCTCAATTTTTTCTTCTTCCTTTCTCTTCATAATTTCTCTCTCTTAATTACCCCTTCATGCATCCTTAAATCACTAATTGTTTTGCATTTTCACAGATATATCACTAGTTACGGAACAAATGGTGGGTTTTAGTGAATTTTTCAATGGATTTCCATGAATCGATTAATGAAAATTTTGTCTTAACTAAAAAATGTTGAAAGGTCCCCTTTCTCGTTCTTCATCCTCCTCCACTCTCACTTCCCGGAGAAACCTTGCAGCTCCTCCAGTGGCTCGTTCCCTTGCGAGCACCCAAAGCAGAAACCTCCTCCCTGCTGTGGCGACGAGGAGACGTAACTTGGTGGAGGAGGAGGAGGCGACGATGCACGACACGACAGGAGAGGAGCTGGGGGCGGAGGGGAGGTGTGGGGACAAAGAGGAGGTGTGTGGATAGAGAGGAGGTGCTGGGGGTGGAGAGGGAGGTGCCGGGGCAGAGAGGGAAGTACTGGGGCAGAGGGAATGTGCTAAGAGCGGAGATGGAGGTGCCAGGGCAGAGAAGGATATGCTGGGCGAAGGGGAGGTGCTGGGGGCGGAGAGGAAGGTGCCGACACAGAGGGGATGTGCGGGGGCGGAGAGGGAGGTGTTGGGGGCAGAGGAGAGGTGACGGGGCGGCGGGGAGGTACGGGGGCGACAGGAGGAGCTGTGGGATGAGAGGAGGTACTGGGGGCGGAGGGAAGGTGCAGGGGCAACGCGAGAAGCTGTGGACACATGGGAGGTGTTGGGGGCAGGGGGAGGTGCAGGGGCGGAGCTCGTGACGGGGGGGGGGGGGGGGGGTGAGTTGGGGGCAGAAAGGGAGGTGGGAGGGCGGACAGGAGGTGCTGGGGGCGGAGAGGATGTGCAGTTGGTGGAGCTCAGTGCTAAGAGGGAGGGGCGGAAGGAGAGTGGAGGAGGAGGAAGAAGATGGGGGAGAAGGAGGCTGTGGAGGATGAAGAGATGGATGAGGAAGATGAAAAGGAGGGGGAGGAGGAAGATGAACAGTGCATGGACTTTTCAATTCATTTGTTTTCATTTAATTCCTAATGTGTCCCTAAAGTTAATGTCCGTTTGCATTTGGGATGGACAGAAACTAACTCGAGGGGTACAAGTGATAGAACGACAAGAAGTCAGGGGTACAACTGATATTACCAAAAAGATAGGGGCATAACTGATATTGGAATATCTCAGAGGGGCATAACTGATAAAAATCCTATCTTTTTTACAAAAAAATTCATCTCTCATTGTCATTGCTCAATTACCGGACATACTTTTCCTTTTTCAAAGTTTTTATTGTCATTATACTTAGTTTTATATTTGTGGTAAGAATATTTTATGGTTGGATTGTGAATAACCATCAAATAATCTTTTTAGGTAACTTACTTTGTTTTCCATAAAACTAAATCTTTATTATTTAATTTATATTTCAAAATTAATGCTAGTTGTGATTGAGAAGTTATTTTATTAACATATATATTTGGATCTTGGACTGTTAATAGAAACTAAGGTGGAGCATTGGGTCGGGTCGGCCCGAACCCGACCCGTAAAAACTCGGGCCCTGCCCGAAATCGATGTACAAATGGGTCGGGTCTGGGTCCTCATTTTTGAAAAATATTATGCTCGGGTCGGGACGGGCCCGAACCCGAAGTACAAACTGGCCGGGCCCGGGCCCTCATATTTCAAAATATCATATTAGAACTAAATTAGGGGACATGGATTTATAGTCACAATACATCCAATATTTCCTTCATCCATCAATAGTAATATTATATCATAATAATACACCCAATATTCATGTGTTATGGATGAATTATATCCATAACAATAAATTGGAATCAAAGTGTAACTTCATGGAATTAAAATAAGTGCGGGTTGAGCCCGACCCGATCTCGAGCCCGACCCGAACCCGAGCCCGATCCTGCGGGCCTTGGGTCGGGTCCGGGTCCTCAGTTTGCTGAAAAAGCGGGCCTCGACCCGACCCAAGGCCCACGGACAATTGATGGGCTCGGGCCAGGCTTTCCCAGGTTGGGCCGGGTCGAGCCCAATGCTCCGCCCTAATAGAAACTATCAGCTTGGCCTGATTATCACTATCAAATAAAAAATATGATGACTTGATTATTTTTTTCCATAACTATTACTTTATTGTCTGTTTAAATCATGTACTATTTTTATTATAATTAATTATTTAGTGCTTCTTGCTTGAATATTATTATTCTCTAACCTTATTTTTTTCGACCCATATGATATGGAAAATAGACATTAAGATATGAAACTCTTAATTTTTTAAACATTTTTATTATTGTAGTCAATAGATATATGTGCTTTTGTGCTTGAACGTTCTCAAAAATCCTAACTTAAAAAAACAATGACGTATATTTTTTTTGCTAGCTATTGCCCATAGCTTTTGTTTGTATTTGCGTTCATTGAGTTGTTTTATATCCATAGATGTCTATTTCGATTGTAGAAATTATTTTTTTATAATTGTAATTCATTACTTATTGTTTGATGCTCGTTGATCATAAACATACATAGTTCTTTGTGAAATTTAAAGAACTTTATTTATAAGAAATTTACAAATTAAAAAATTTAAATTATTTTTATAAAGGTCCTTTTCTTCTCTTTTGCCTAGAGCCCATGAAATATCAGGGACGACACTAGTTGCTAACATAGATCCATAAGAATTTTAAACAGCAAGATCAAAGTGGGCATCGTGGCAATTTAGGATACAGACAGAGCAACAATATCCATTTTCTTAAGTATATAGCTAAGCAATTTCAAATTTTTTATGACATGAATACTAAGTTAAGGAAATTTATTGAAAATTTAACGGATATGGGTAAGGGTTTAATAGGGTTATTCCAAGGGAGAACTAACTTGGCTACTTACATCTTTATTTTTATTATTTCTTAAAATATTCTCTAAAAACACCTTGGAGATTCATATTATTATACGATAACATGTTCTCATTCAAATTTTGTGTAAATAGACAGACCTAACTCATCCAAAGGGTTTAATTTCAGCAATTCTAACACGGTTAAAATTTGATAGACTTGATGGATGGGAGATGAATCTCGAATTGAGACAAAATTTGAATGAGAACATGATGTTATATAGTGATCTATATCCTCTCAGATGTTTTCAGAAATTCCCATAAGAAATAAAGCAAACAAGGGTGGGGGTGACCAAGTTGGTTCCCCTTAGGATAGAAGGCACTGTTCATGTTCGACTAGGATATGAATTAGTGGAATTATGTGGAATAAGGGTAGGTAATTATTGGATGGGTTCCCCACCTTGTGGGAACCTAGTCCATATATATAGGACATCGGTAGTCCTATTTGGAAAAGGAAAGATCAATTACCTTTTAATATTAGGAATCATCTTTTCCTAATCCTATTGGAAGTAGGAGTCTATGTTTCTTTATTTGCTCATCTCCATGGAGTATAAATAGGAGGTATGTGGTGCATACCAGGATCATCCCAACACAATCTCTCCTAGCGTAAGAAAGAAAAGAGAGAGAGAGAGAGAGGAAGAAGAAAGAAAGTTCGTGGTTGTCGCGGAGTCTGGAGGGAGTAACCTTTGGAGCAATTCTTCTCCAGCAATCTTTGCTACAGTTTGGCGAAGGATTTACTATTGGGTGATATTTATTCTCTCTATTATTCTTTATTGTTTGGTGATTTGTAGCACCGTATTGAGGGCCCACCTTTTGTAAGCCCCCGTGGGAGATTACTTCAATTATAATGCTTGGTTTTTTGGGTTGCGATCAACCCTGTGATTTTTTTCCCTCACATTGAGGATTTTCCACGTTAAAAATTTCTCCGTGCATATGTGATTGATTTTTCTGTGGTTGAGATACTTTCTCGTAGTTGATATAGCGTGAAGGATTCGTCTATCGACTTTGGTTATTTTTCCGCAATTTAATTTATATGGAGAATCTGTTCCCAACAAGTGGTATCAAAGCAATGTTCAATGGCGGATTACAAGATGGAGTTTGGTTCAAGGAGGGTAATTAGTCTTAATGGGACTAATTACAATTTGTGGAAGAACAAGATGAATGATCTTTTATATGTGAAGGCTATGCACCTTCCGAGGTTCTCCACACAAAAACCCGAAGCCAAAACATATGAGGAATAGGAGTTTGAACATGAGCAGGTTTGTGACTTCATAAGACAATTTGTTGATGAGAATGTCTACAACCATATCCAAGATGAAAGTCATGCTATAAGCTTGTGGTTGAAGTTGGAAAATCTTTATGCCTCCAAGATGGGAAGTAACGAACTGTTTATTCTAAAAAGACTAGTGAACTCGAGGTTCAAGGAAGGCAGCTATGTACTAGATTTTTTGAATGAGTTCCGAGAAATTACTAGCCAGTTGACGAGAACGGGGATAAAATTTGAAGTTGAGATGTTGAGACTGTTACTACTTGCTACTCTGTCAGATTCATGGGAGACTTTCAGAGTCTCACTTATGAATTCTGCAGTCAATGGGATTGTTTCTTTGGAGACAGTCAAGTATGGCATTCCAATGAGGAGATATGAAGAAAAACCCAAGGAAGCTCTTCACATTCAGAGGTTCTTGTCACAGAGAACAATGGGAGGATCCAGAACAAGACTGATACAGGCAGAGATAATGGCAGAAGCAAGTCCAGATCCAGATATCAAATATGGAGTGTCACTATTGCAAGAAGAAGGGCACATGAAGAAGTATTGCTTCTAGTTCAAGAGAGATAACAAGAATGGTGGCGACAAGCAAGCTAAAAAGAATGAACAAGTTGTTGCAGCGACACAACATGAGCTCATTGTCTGTATTGAGGAGATAGAAAATTTCGCATAGGATGGTAGTTCTTAGCTTGTTGATAGCGGATCTGCTCTACATGTCACATCTCAGAGAGAGTTTTTCTCTTTATATATAACTGGTGATTTTGGCACATTAAAGATGGGTAATGATTCTTTGTCTTATGTTGTTGACATTGGCAATACTGCATTGAAGAATGCCAATGAAGCTGTGTTGACACTCAAAGATGAGCAAGAAGATGAGGAACAACTCCGTCTTATTGAAGAAGAAGAAAGGCGAGATAAAGAATGCGAAAAAAATATTGTAGTTGACAAAACTTCCATGCTGACAAGATCGCCAATTGTTCAATCATGGCTAGCAATCTCATTGTATGATATTTTTATCCACGGGGCTGAGAGGAATTGGTGCTTGCTCGGAGAGGGATCAATGTTGCAATATTGTATGATCTCCAGATGCCTGCGGCTGCAACTTGAACATGTCCATCGTAGTGCAACCAAGTGGAAGGAAGCTTGCTTAGCTTTGTAGTATAGAAAAGATTTTCTTTGGATATTTTTGTATGACATGTAAAAGATAATTTCTATCATTCAACAATTGATTGTTTATGTAATACATTAGATACAGGCATCTTTATAGGTGGCTTGAATTTGTTGCGTATAGCATTCGGCAATAATACAAAAATAGTATGTAAGAATTCAGGAGTAATCTTGGTATATTGGGTTGTGGTCACAAAATAATTAGTCACCATAATGCCTGTTTTTTTACTTTGGCGACGGAAATACTCGATACAAAGTACTTTATGACTGAACCGTCGTCAGCACAGTCTCTAGCGACGTGAGTTTTGGAGACGGATTAAGGGCGACAAACAAGCATTCGCCATAGTGTTTTCAGTCACACAGTTCACTTTTCCGTCACCACAAGTTCGCCGTCCTATTTGGGTTTCCTTATAGTGCAACCTTAACGAATTCTTATTTTTCAAATCCAACCCAATCCATCAAATATTTCAATTCAATCTGCTCCAATCCATCCAATTACGGATTGGATGAGATCAAATTGGATTTTTACACTTACATTTTCCCGCTCGATAGTCTAGTACACTAGCCCTCGATGGTTGAATAATGACTTAAAAATATACAATATGAGTAGATGTAAAGAAAAAAACTACATAATCAAATGAAAGTTGAAGAATTCTATTAATCCATTATAAATAGTTGAAGACCACACAACAACAACAACAACAACAACAACAACAACAAAGCCTTTTCCACAATTAAGTAGGGTCGGCTACATGGATTCTTCGCCTTCATTCAGATCTATCTTGGGTCAATCCCGGGCTTATATCCACAAAACACAGATCCCTTCATATGGTCTCTTTCCAACACTTCTTGGGCCGTCTCCGCCCTCTCCTAGCCGGCTCAACATCCCAACACTCGCATCTCCTAACCGGTGCATCAGCTGATCTTCTTTGCAAATGACCAAACCATCTTAAGCGGTTTTCTCGCATCTTATCCTCGATCGGAGCAACACCCACTTTCTTTCTGATTGCATTATTCCGAATCCAATCTTTGCGTGTGTGTGTCCACACATCCACCTTAGCATTTTCATTTCTGCTACAGCCATTCTCTGCACATATATATGGTTCACATGCCAACATTCAGATCCATAGAGCATAGCAGGTCTCACGGCTGCTTTGTAAAACTTTCCTTTAATTTTTAAAGTAATTCTATTATCACAGAGAACAACAGAGACTCCTCTCCATTTTAGCCAACCTGCATTTATTCTATTAGTAACATCTCCATCAATTTCCCCATCATGTTGCAAAATAGATCCTAGATATCTAAAAGAATCTCTCTTCCGAATGTAATTATCATCAATCTTCACCTCAATTCCCTCGCCATTGCTTCCATCAAAGGTGCACTCCATATATTCTGTCTTAGCCCTACTTATACGCAATCCTTTACTCTCCAACTCATGTCTCCAGACCTCAAGCTTCTCATTTACTCCATCTCTAGTCTCGTCAATCAACACAATATCATCAACAAATAGCATACACCAAGGTAGCTCATCCTGATTATGACTTGCCAACTCGTCCATAATCAAAGTAAAAAGAAATGGACTCAAAGCTGAACCTTGATGTAAACTAATGTTGATGTCAAATTAGCCAGTCTTCCCAGACGGGGTCCTTATACAAGATAAAGCCCTATCATACATGTCCTTTATGAGGTTAATGCATAGGACAAGCACTTGTCTCTTCTTCAAAACTCTCCACAATATCTCTCGTGGGACAGAATCATAAGCCTTCTCCAAATCAATAAAGATCATATGGAGGTTCTTCCTTTTAGCTCTATAAATCTCCATTGTTCTCCTCAGCAAATGGATGGCTTCAATAGTTGAGCGACCTGGCATGAATCCGAATTGGTTTTCTTTGACGTTGGAAACTTGCCTCAACCTTCTCTCGATCACACGCTCCCAAATTTTCATAGTGTGACTCATCAGCTTGATACCTCTATAATTTGAACAATTTTGAATGTCTCCTTTATTCTTATAAAGAGGCACCACGATACTCCTCCTCCAATCTTCAGGTATTTTCTTGCTTCGCCAAATAACATTGAATAGATTCGTAAGCCAAGTCAAAACGCGCTCACCTAAAACATTCCATACTTCTACAGGGATGTCATCTGGCCCTACACCTTTCCCAGGTCTCATAACCTTCAAAGCCTCCTCTACTTCCTTTCTTTGTATCCGTCTATAGCTTGCACGATTCAAGTAACTTTCACTACTAGCTAGATCACCCAAAATGATCTCTCTATTGCCTTCCGTAATGAAATGTTATGGAAGTACTGCTCCCATCTAGTCTCTATATCCTTCTGAGTAACAAGCGCGTGACCTTCCTCGTCCTTAATGCATCTCACTTGAGAAAGGTCTTTGGTCTTTCTTTCTCTTGCTTTGGCCAACTTGAATATATCATTCTGGCCCTCCTTAGAGTCAAGATTTTTATATAAAACTTCACAAGCTTTCGACTTAGCCTCGCTTACAACCTTCTTTGCTTCCTTCTTTGCTATTTTGTAGTTTGTGACAGTTTCCTCTGTTCTATCCTTAGACATAGCTTTAAAGCTTGCTCTTTTAATTTTTAGCTTCTCTTACGCCCCTTCACTCCACCACTAAGCCTCCTTTTGACCTGGGGCTCCTCCCTTTGACTCACCTGGCATCTCTTTGGCTACCTTTTGGATACAAGATGCTACTGCCTCCCACATCTCATTTGCACTTCCACTACAATCCCAAGATAAATATTCTAAAATCTTCTCCCTAAAGCTCGATTGCTTTGGTGGAAGATTCCACCATCTAATTCTAATGATCTTAGGAACCCTTCTTTTCTTTACCAGCCCTTTTATTTGTACATTCAAGACTAACAAGCGATGTTGGGTTGTCAAACTCTCTCCTGGGATTACTTTCCAATCTTTACAACACAACCGATCTCTTCTCCTCAACGCAAAGTAATCTATCTGTGTTCTTGTTGGGCCATTGTTATAAGTAATTAAATGCTCCTCCCTCTTCTTGAAGAGAGTGTTTGCTATGAAAAGATCATATGCCGTTACAAAATTTAGGATGACTTTTCCCTCTTCAATTCTATCCCTAAAACCATGTTCTCCATGCACACTAGCATACCCTGAAGCATCTTTTCCAACATGTCCATTAAGATCTCCACCTATGCAAATCATCTCGCTTTGTGGGATTCCTTGTAAAATCTTATCTAGATCCTCCCAAAAATCTTGTTTAGTCCTTTCATCTAAACCAATTTGCGGTGCATAAACTGAGATTGTATTCAAAATTTCTCCTTCAAGCACCAATTTTAGCAAAATAATTCGATCTCTGAATCTTTGCACCTCAACCACACAATCCTTCAAATCCTTATGAACAACCACTCCAACGTCGTTTCTACCCTTATCTTAACCTGAATACCAAAGTTTAAAGCATGTCTTCTCGATCTCCCTTGCTTTCTCTCCAACCCATTTAGTCTCTTGAAGACATAGTATATGAATCTTCCTTCTTTCCATCGTATCTACTACCTCCATCGATTTTCCAGTCAAAGTGCCAATATTCCAACTACCAATCTGCAACTTCCGTTGCAATCTCTTTTGGAATAACTTCTTTACTCGCATGCATCCATTATGTGAGAACCCTTATAAATTTTGAACTGCATCCGGGCGGTGATGCAGCGGAACTAGCTTAATTACCCGCATGCGTTCCTCATGCGAGAACCCTTGTAAATTTTGAACTACATCCAGGCTGCGATGTAGCGGGCCTTGCCAATTTTTCATTGCATTCGGGCGATGCAACACATCGCAAGTAGGGAATGCCCTAACGAAATCTGTATGTTTGCTTAAATCCATGTTGAAAAGATCCGACTTTCATGAGGCAACATCCTAAATAATATTTTTTTTTAAAAAAAAATCATTTAGGAAGTTGTCTCCAACTGTTTTACGCTGACTGTCAGCTACCTAGCGCAACCATCCTCATTTACCCGGAATTAGGACCGACCATGGTTGAGTTCAATATTTCAAACTAAATAATTATAGTAAATTCGACATTTAAGTTTCTTTATATAAATGATGATGCATTAGTTTATTTTTTGCAAATGATTTCTAAGAAATAATTCAAATATGAACGATAGAGGTTACCAAATAAAGATACAAAGACAAGTTAGATAAATAAAAAATGCGATCGCTGTGATAAGATAATAATAAAGTTCATGATTAATTTAGACTATTAAGCTATGCCAATGCCAACAACTCCCAAGAACACCCTTCAAGGCTCTATCATTAACAAACATGAACCATAAGACATTCATACTCGATTGAATATCCAAACAAAACTAACTTAAATATAGCCACTAGTTGTGGCAACATACCTCTCATTTAAATTTGACTAGAAATGAACGTCATTTGCAAGAATATACCTATAGTAAAAAAACTATGCAAAAATTATGAAAATTATCAAAATTATATATCAATATTAAAATAAAAGGAATTAAAGTAATGCTTCTATGCTCTTAGATGGGTGTGATATATTTGATCACATAATGATCCTGTTTCATCCTTAAATGAGATTGCAAGATGGAACAAGTAAATGTAAGAAGCAAAATGGTCAAGAATAAATAATGATCGTATTAGACATCTATCACAAATATATTTTATTTAACGAAGATGATAAGAGTGGCATCATACCGAGGACAAATGATGTCGCATGGGAGAGGAATGACGTTATATGAGATGAGAGACGACGTCTAAAGGGAGGGGATGGTAGCAATGTGTTTGAGGGGAATAACATTGTGCAAGAGGGGGAGGGAAGTAGGAGAAATATTGACATTCAAGAGTACATTGAGATGAGGAGGGAAATTGAAGGGGAGTAACAGAACATGGTTTACAATTTTACAAGTAATAGTCATACTTTATTATTTTAGAGATTCAACATTTGGCTTTCAGAGAAGAAAGGGTGGGAAGAGGACTTGTATCTAAGATTGATATGGGGAAAAATGAGATGAATGACATTGATTATCCTTCCAGATAATTCGAAATGGGTGCACATAGATGTTATGTGTGTGTGTGTGTATGTTTGCTTGTTTGCTTGTAAGTATGTATACACACAAACATGTGTATATATGTGTGTGTCTATGTATGTGTTAAGAGATTAACTGAATTGATCGGATCGAATTTTGATAAAGATCCAATCTACACTTTAACGGATTTGAAAATTTGTAATCCGATTTGATCCATTAGAATGATAAAAACAATCTGATCCCATCTAATAACATCGAATTAGACCGTATTATGGATTTTATCCAATATATGTGCTCCCACGTATATAGTTATACTTAATAGAATAGCTTTGCGCAACAATCAACAACACCATCCATGACATAATACAAAAGTTTATCCACTTATATCAACAAAATATTTTGGTTAGAATTACAATTTTCATATAGTTTTCAAGAAATAAATAAAAACTTCCTTAGGGCCCGTTGGTTGCCAGGGTACATCGGGGTACCCTGGCATACCCCTAGCTCCAACCGTGCATTTCTGGGTTGGGATTGCTTGTATTGATCCTACAATTTCTTTGGTATAATATTTTTTAACCATGTTCAAATAAACTTATTAACATAAAAAAATATTATAATCATTAAAAAAAGTCAATAAAATACACAATCATTGTCACATCACATCATAATTATCATTCCAACCCTCTCAATCCTCCAAACTGCTACTATTCACGGGAGGATACCCAACCCGCCTCAACCCAATTCAACTCAGCAACCAAACAAGCCCGGGAGATTCAAATTAAGGATTTTGCGTTACTTCCCCCTGGAACTCAACGAACATACCAATTTCTGTGACGTGTTCATAAAAACGTTGAAATAGCGATGTCATTATTAGTCAAGCAATTTTCTGCACAAAAGAATGCATTTTGTTTACCATAACATCGATGTAGTTTTTTTTTGTGTGTGTTTGGAAATACTTCTTTCACATTTTCGGTCCATCAAAGGTTACTAAAGTTTTCATACATATCTTGGTTATTTTGAACAAAATTTAAGATATACATACTCCTTAAGGAATTAGCTTATGCATTTAAACTTAAAGGTCGATGAATTTTTATACATTTGTAAAACACATATCATTCCGAGGCAATGTATATTTAATGCATTTTGAAAATAATATTTTTTTTGAATTGTTTTAGTGGAGGGAAAATTCTGAAATATTCAGCTAAAGATAAAATCCTAAAACAAAAATTCAGATTATATTTGAAATGTATATAGTCATACTCGAACAAAGAATGTTAGGATATAGATGTGTGCCATCCTATCCATGAAAACCAATGTTTTTGAAATCGAATCAGACACTGAACCAGAAATCTTATCGAAATGGTCGGATCGGGTTGAATCATGTAATCAAACCGGTTCAATTGGATGATGACATCATCATTATTTAAAACCAAATTAAACCGGACCGGTGAGAAAAAAAGTGGTTGAACCGGATAATCAAACCGAAATGAAATAATATATATAATATGCATTTAAACATATTTGAAATATAAATAAAATACAAAGACAATGCATATATTTCATACTATACATAATTTTTTTTCGTATGCACCGTCAAGTGTCATACATATCATATATATATATTATTTGGATTAGTTGCTTTATAATATAATAGTAGTTTAATTATATTAAAATGTATTACAATTGAAAAGTAATGTTAGAAGATTGGTTAGGAGTTTAAAATTGGTAATCAAAGGTCATGGGTTCAACTTTCATTATTAACATTATTTTTAAATAAATTAAAAATTAAATATGGTTCAACTTTTGTTGAACTTGGTTAAACCAGATTAAAAATAGTAGGTTGAATCGAACGAGTTATTTAAAATTTGAAATTCGAACCGAACCGATAATAACCGATTAATCGGAGGACCAGTTGAACCTGCCGGTCCGGTCCGGTCCAATTTCAAAAACATTGATGAAAACAAGTTGTATTTCTTTTAAAAGGGTACGCAATAAATCAAATAAAATAACACGCATTGGAACTATAGTTAGGCAAATGATGTGTGGTGTGTGCGCATGTATGTATTTGTACGAGTGTGTATGTGTGTACTGTATGTTTGTGTGTACATGCATATATAACTAATATATCTAATACGTATGTATATTAATATGTGTATATTAATATGTGTACATATACGGGTCCTTTAAATGAGGGAAGGTCTTTCCTTGATTGAGAAAGACCATTTATAATGGCCGTTAGATCTAAATCTGATAATTTATCCATACCAGTAATCCAAAATATCTTTTACATTTTTAATATCATTTAATATTTCATATTAATTGTTTTAGCTCATCTAATTTTGATATATTTGGTTGTTAATATCTTGTATCATCGATATCTTGTCACGGTTGTTCATAATAAATGGTTTGTAAATTCTACCTATTTTTTGGATAAATCATACTCTCTTTGTAAATTTTGTATAATACTCGACAAAATGAAGAGTTGTATGAGTTACTTTTACATTTTAAGCAGACATTGTTTGGTAATATTGGGCGTAAACTCTAATGATTTACGCAACATGGCTATTCTTTTGTAAATTTTACATGATTCTCGGCAAAATGAAAAAAATCGAGTGGCAGTACATATTATTTATTTTTAAAATGTAACATGAAAAAATAAAGTACAAACTTGTAAAATTATTATGTAAAATAGTAGTCAATTATGTAAAACATGTATTCCTATCGTATAACAACTTTGATATATAAGGTGGTAGCCATGAAGATGTGATGTGGGAAGAGAATGTAGTGATGACAGTGTGTGTGTCATTAAGGAATATGTTGGAGGTTGCCTTCCCCATTCAACGAATGAATTCCAGCTTGGATTTTGAGCATGCAAATAGAAGAGAGGGAACATTGGAGCAAATTTAGGGTTGTAACATTCTATATTTGAAAAGTATTAAAATGATCAAGATAGATTTTCAATCAATAAAATAATAAAGAGATATTTACAATCATAAACCTTAGTAGTTTTGTAATTACTCTAGAAACCCTCGATAATTCATAATTACATGAGAAACCCCAAATAAGTGCTCCATCTTACACTCATAATCTTTCATTATTTTAATCCATCAAATCAACCAAACCGTTGGGTTAATCTGACCTATCATCGATCCAATGATTAAAATTAAATCAAAAGAAAATGAAAAAACAACCCCAATCTTCCTCCTTGAGCCCCCATCCCCCTCCCTTCTTCCTCCTCAGCCCCCTTCCCCTTCCTTCGCCCAAAGCCCGTCGGCCACCTCCCCCCTCTTCCTCCTCCAACCCCTCGCCATTCCTCTACCTCTTCAAACCCATAGACCATCTCACATTGTGGATATCGATGGACTATTCTCAGTTGACCCTTCATGGAGCATTGTGTGCATAGCTGGGACAATCTCTCGAGGAAGCTGCTGATGTATTTGAACAACGTGTCGCATACGATGGAGTCCTACTTCTTGACTGTGATATGCAACTCTGAGGAGTTTAGTAACACCACCATGAACAATGACCTCCAGTTCTTCCTTTGGGAAGATCCCCCGAAGCTCGACCCATTATTTCTCAACCGCATTCACTATAAGAAGAAGGTGCACAGTGGGGCGGCATTCGTGAGGAGGTTCGTGGAGAATGATCTCGTGCTTCGCAAGATCGATGGCAACATTTTAAAGAGAAGGATCAGACCTATGGAGACTGGAGGTTTGGTATCAGGCTGAAAGCGTGGTGACCGCAGCCTCGTTGATGCCATCTGTTATGGCAGACGCGTAAGCATCTTGGAGGGAGGTGAGGAGGAAGGGGAGGAGGAGGAACGAGAGGATGGGGAGGCGGAGAGGAGGGTGTGGCTCCATTCGGAGGAGTGGGGAGGGGTTCAAGGTTGGGTTTGTCGTTGAGGAGGAGCTATTGTTGCTGCTGCTCGAGCTGGGCAACAGATGGAGGTAGTGCTCATAGTAGCTTGTCTTGGGATTCACGGAACGGAGGAGGAGGAGATGATGCTACTCAAGCTTAGAGATGGGTCGCTTCATGGTGGAGGAGAGGTATGTGAGGGTAGTGCCTCCGCCCACGAGGCTGTAGAGGTCGTCGGTGCCAGGAAAGTAGAAGGACATGGTCGGAATCTCAACCGGGATTAGATGACGAACACACCGAGATAGAGGGGGCAACTTTGTCTTTTTTAACGACAACTATCAAATATAACAAACAAACAAATGGAACATAACATATGGTTATGTCATGTAAGACTTTAACATTATTTGGGATTTCTCATGTAATTATGAATTATCGAGGTTTCCTGAGGTAGTTACTAAACTACTAAGGGTTATAGGTATAAATATCCTGACAATAAATATTAACATACCTTTAATCTTAACCACATGATTAGAATGGGTGTATGAATGTCTTTCTGCCACCATGAAAAGTTCCTACCTCATTTGAAGTTTTTCATATAGATGTATGTATGAAACAAGGACATCAACTTAACTATCAAAGGATTTAGATCATTCTCTACCCAAGAACTTTAGTTGATCGATAAAACCATGAAGGACAGGGAGGACAGGACCAAGCAACTCCATCTTGGTCAATGACCACATGGTTCAAGTATTCAACAAAATGATATCCCAACTATAGAACTGTAGTGAGTAGCATAAGCAAAAATACACAAGCATGATCAAAGAAGCAAACACGCAAACTCCTATGCTAGTAGGGTATGATGCCATGGGGAGGCATCAGATAGTTCTTCAAACTGATTTCAATAGAACATATGGTTAGGATTCAACGAATATTAACAAGACATTCTCGCAATCACAACATCTCTAAACAACATAATTTAAATAAAAAATGTGCACTTTACAATAAAAAAAATCAAGAGATAGAGGTTTCAGGTGCCTCTAGAGAGGTTACGAATATGAGATAGGGTTCCATCTCTTTATTTTAGGAGATTCACATGTAGACCCATATGTTAATTTATAGAAAACCTAACTGGACGATCAGATCTCTAATCAATGGAATGTGTAACTAGAAATCCTAATTACTAACTTTATTATGCTACATATATAATATCTATCTGTTTCCATCTTGCCTCATGATTGCATATAATTTATGTAGCATAGAGCTCTTGATCACAATGAAACCACGCATGAATATGTGAAGGTTGGATACATTTAAGGGGACCTTAGAGATTTACTTCTAAAAAATAGACTGAACATTCACCTACTAATTAGACCAAAAGGATTATACCAAGTTGAACAATCAAAACTTTGAAATGAGGCATATTCGATAAGGTGAAAGCGGTCGAGAAATAGATCAAACTGAATGGATATGGAATGTAGGAATTGATAGATCTCACAATCTGATAGATCTATTAACTTAATCAAAAAGATTTAAGATACTAAATAGTGTTACCGGAAGACATCGCAGCGGAAATGAAGTGATGAATGAGATTTCCTTCTCCTTCTCAACTCTTGCCCAATGTGCTTGAGTAATGGATCCTCAATCATTCATTAGTTGAGGGAGAGGGGACCCCAATCCATATATATAAAACATGATGGTTACTTATCCATTAAGGTAACCACCAAAAGCAACCTCCCAAATTGATGCATCCTTTCATAATTAATCATGAGCCACAAAATTTAAAAATAAAAATAAAGTTGACAACTACCATATATGGTAGTTGCATGCATATAATTTCTTACATTCTCCTACTTGGATCATGTAGTAAATTTGTTGCTTTACATTTGTCAAATTAAGCTCTATTAATATGAATCTTGGCGGCAGATATCTTTTAAGCAGATATATCCTTCCAAGTATTACAATACCAATAGTTTTCTTAACATGACAAATCTTTATGTGTTAATATCCAGATATTAACACGGGTCCTTTCTTTATGTCTGTTCATTAATTGCATGCAACTGAAACAGACAATAAACAATGAGATCATTATACCAAAACTTAAGGTGTACACACATGGATGTATTGATATTATTAAAAGGTACTAGATAGGCCCATTTCAGTTACATGATTGATGGATACACTAGGCGGCAAACCCTTTGTCATAGGATCCGCAATCATGTACTTAGTACCTATATGTTCAATCAATACTAAATGATCTCTAACTTTCTCTTTAACAACAAGATATTTAATGTCAATTCTCATTCCGGCGCGTGTATACTTGTCGTTGTTGGCGAAAAATACGGCTGCAGAATTATCACAATGAATCTTTAATGGTCTTGAGATTGAATCCACTATCTTAAGACCCGCAATGAAATTCTTTAGCTAAAGTGCTTGTGTAGTAGCCTCGTGACATGCTACGAATTCAGCTTCCATGGTACTTGATGTGACAAGTGATTGTTTCACACTTCTCCATGAAATAGCACCTCCAGCAAGCAGAAAAATGTATCCAGAGGTAGATTTTCTATCCTCCTTACTTCCTGCATAATCCGAATCCGAATAGCCAATAACTTCTAAGGAATCTGAATGCCGATAGATTAGCATAAAATCCTTAGTTCCTTGCAAATATCGCAAGACCTTCTTTGCCGCTATCCAATGGTCCATGCCTGGATTGCTTTGATGTCTACCCAACATTCCAACTGCAAAACATATATCTGGTCTAGTGCATGTTTGTGCATACATTAGACTCCCAATGATAGATGTATATGGAATGTCTTTCATCTGTTCCTTTTCTAAATTATTTTGGGGACATTTGAATGAAAAAAATTTATCTCCTTTTACCATAGGTGCTGGAGTAGGAGAACAATATTTCATTCCAAATCTCTCTAATAATTTTTCAATATAGGCCTTTTGAGACAATCCAAGTACTCTATGAGATCTGTCTCTATGAATTTCAATGCCAATGACATATTTAGCATCGCCCATATCTTTCATTTAAAAATTATTAGAAAGGAACATCTTTGTATCTCGCAACATCCCAAGATCATTACAAGCAAGTAAAATGTCGTCTACATAAAGGACTAGAAAAGCATATTTACTCCCACTCGTCTTAAGATATATACAATTATCAACAATGTTCTCAACAAAACCAAATGAAGTTATTGCATTGTTGAACTTAATGTACCATTGACGAGATGCTTGTTTTAGTCCATATATAGACTTCCTTAATTTACAAACCAAATGCTTGTTATTGTCTAAAATAAAACCCTCAGGTTGTCGCATGTAAACATGTTCATCTAAGTCCCCATTAAGAAAAGCTGTTTTCACATCCATTTGGTGTAACTCTAAATCATAATGAGCTACTAATGCCATGATTATTCGTAATGAGTCCTTTCGTGATACCGGAGCGAAAGTCTCATGGTAATCTATGCCCTCCTTTTGAGTGAAACCTTTAGCCACAAGTCTGGCCTTATATCTCTCAATGTTGCCTAATGAGTCTTTCTTAGTTTTAAAGACCCATTTGCAACCAATAGATTTCGCTCCTTTGGGTAGCTCTACCAAGTCCCATACTTGGTTTGCACTCATAGAATCCATCTCCTCCCTCATGGCATTATACCATTTAGATTTTTACCCGGCAGACCCTGAAATCTTTTGCAATTACCGCTACAACCTCTGAAACATCCTAATTCCTCTCTCGACCCCGTAAACTTGCTCCGTCTTACCCAATAAACCCTGCCGTCAATTTTAACTATATTTGAGTCAAAGACTTGGGTTAGTCATGAGTTAACCTAACCAATTTACCATCAAACGGTCAGGATTAGCCGAAATAAAAAAGAATGACAAAAAAAATCGAAGCAGTTCTTTTTCGGATCATGGACCAGCGACTGGGGGAGGGGGGAGGGGGGCTCCATCGACGGCAGCAGGGGAGCTCCGGGTCATGGACCAGCGACTGGGGGAGGAGCAGCTCCATCGATCCGGGAGGGGGTGGCGGCGGGGAAGTAGCATCGGGCGACGGGGCTCCATCACCGGGTGGGGGAGGGCTCCAGGGCTCTATCACCGAGTGGGGGGGCTCCATCAGCAGCATGGGGGCTCCATCGCCGGGTGTGGGGGGAGGGGGCTCCATCGCCGGGTGCGGGGGGAGGGGGGTTGCGGGGAAGTAGCATCGGGCGGGGGTGGGGGCTCCATCGCCAGGTGTGGGGGTGGCGGGGATCGTCGTGTGTGGGGGGGAGGGGGACGGGTCTCCATCTCCAGGTCGGGTGCTCCGTCGCCTCCATGTTAGCAGGGAAGCAGCATCGGCGGTGGCGGCGGCGGCGGAAGCAGCATCGGCGGCGGCGCCAGGGCTGGGCGTGGGTTGGGTTCCTACGGGCCAACATCGAGCATGGGAGGAGGGAAGAAGCTGGAATGGCAGTCAATGTAAATTTGGTAAACAAATTGGGTATAAAAAAAGGTAACATAACGGAATCCGGTTAATTTTAACGGGTACATGAACGGAGGTTAACCACGGGGTCTGTAGGGTAACGGTTAGCAAGTTTAAGGGGTCGAGAGAGGAATTAGGATGTTTCAGAGGTCGTGGCGGTAATTGCAAAAGATTTCAGGGTCTGCCGGGTAAAAATCCCTAGAATTAATTCCACTCATGGCATGTGAAAATGATATTGGGTCCTCTGAAATTCCTGTATCGTAATCACATTCTTGTAGGTATGTTATGAAATCTGATGAGATTGTAGATTTTATTACCCGACCAGATCTAGTTGTAACAACACCTTGTTGAACATTTGGTGCTATTTCAACTTGATTTTCAGATAGTGAAGGATTCACCATTGGTTCAACCAAAGGAATATCTTGGTCTTGAGAGACAACAATGTCTTGATGTTGTGATTCATCCAAGATATCATGTTGAATATTTTGCTCCTCCCTTTCTAGTGGTATAACAAGATCTGGTAATTCATCAAGTATGATGTCTTTAATTACCATCCTGCTCCCACTTTTCTCGCTATTTTCCAAAAATATAGCATTCCTTCATTCTACAATACTCGATTCCCTATTTGGACAATAGAATCTATAACCTTTAGAGCCTTCTGGATAACCAATGAAGTATCCACTTGTAGTCTTCATATCTAATTTTTTCTCATGTGGGTTATAGATTCTAATCTCAGCTTGACAACCCCAAATGTGTATGTGTTCCAATCTTGGTTTCCATCCCTTCCAAAGCTCAAATGGAGTGGATGGAACTGCTTTTGATGGAACTCTATTTAATATATACACGGCTGTCTTTAGAACTTCACTCCAAAAGGATAAAGGTAATGAGGAGTTACTCATCATACTTCGAACCATATCCATTAACGTACGATTCCGTCTTTCGGCGACACCGTTTTGATCCGGTTCACCGGGCATTGAAAATTGATGTTCAATGCCTTCATCCTTAAGAAATCGTGCAAATGGTCCAAGTTTTTGTTCTCCTCCAATATACCTACCATAATACTCACCACCTCTATCTGATCTCACAATTTTAATTTTCTTTTCTAATTATCTCTCTACTTTTATTTGATAATCCTTAAAAGCATTTATAGCTTCTGATTTTTTCAAATAAAAGATAAAGATACATGTAACGTGAGAAATCATCTATGAATGAGATGAAGTATTTTTGACCACTAAAACATTCCACAGGAAACAGACCACATATGTCAGTATGTATAATTTCTAAAAGACTAGTACTTCTCCTTGATCCTTTAGCATGTTTGTTGGTATGTTTTCCCTTAATACATTCCACACAAACACTAGAATCAGTAAAATCTAGAGTATCAATTACTCCATCATTTACTAATTTCTTGATCATTTTAATGGAGATGTGACCTAATCTTTTATGCCAAAGCATTGATGACCGATCACTATTATTTTTTCGCTTTTTACCAACTACATTGCAAACAAGGAGATTGTTTTCAAAATATGGATGTAGATGTAATTTATACAAATAATCCACTATGCCACCTGTGCCAACTAACTTGTCATTTTTAAATATTTGGAAAAATGTATTTTTAAATGAAAATTTGTATCCAAGATTACAAAGTCTAGATATAGAAATTAAATTTCTAGAGAACTTGGGTACATAAAATACATTTTCCAAATCAAGTACATGGCCAGTTTCCAAAATGAGCCGTTGCGTTCCAATCGCTTCAACATGTGAAGTCATGCGATTTCCCATATAAACGCTTTGCTCATTTTTTAGTGGCATCCTTGTTTTCAAAAAGCCTTGGATGGAGTTGGAAATATGGATTGAAGTACCAGAATCAATCCACCAAGTGTTAATAGGAACATCAATGAAATTAGATTAATGACATACATGACATTCAACAATCGAAACAGAATTTATTACATTGAATTGAGTAGACATGAAAGCAGAACTATCTGCAATAAATCATAATGAGACAACCACAATAAGCAAATAACTCAAGCATAAAACTTAATTCAAAATACTAACTTATTTAATATTTTGAGAAATCAATGTACTATCATTACAAGACTTGCTGTGGCTAAAGAATTGTAATATACAATTGATTTATCTTAATAAATGAGACAAATAAATTTTCGAACATTCATTAGAAATTCCGTACCTGTGGGCATTAGAATAACTAACAAAAAAAATATTTTTTCTCATTTAAAAAAATATGTCAAATTAACTCCATCACTTAATGTAAGTATTGACATTGTTATCCTAGATGCTGTGGCTACTCTTGGATAACAAACCAATAATTACTCATTACAAGAAATGATATGCACAATATGAATCGATCAGATGCTGTGGCTACTCCTCCCGATTCAATTATACACACTTATCCGAATACCTTATGATGGAGTTAATCAATCAATCTCCACTATGTAGATGCAATTTGATACCAATAGTTCAAATAATTGAACTTTACCACTTAATGTAATTATTAACATTGTTATCCAAGATGCTGTGGCTACTCTAAGATAACTAGCCAATAATTACGCTTTATCAAAGTAAAACAAATTACAGGTATTGGTAGGATGCTGTGGCTATTCCTCCCAATCCAGTTATACAAATCAAACCAAAATGGCATCAAGTAAACTTAATAAAGTAATAAAAAATGGTAGTAAAATGTTTGGCTAGTACACAAGGTGTTATCAACAAGTCCAAACAAATGACTGGTATAATAATGGTATAAACCACATACACTTCATACCTTTTTTTTTTGTACTAACCACGTGTATACAGTAATCAAATTGTATACACTCTGTACAAGTCCCTAACAAATAATGTCATATATTATACAAATCAAAGTGTCAAGATCCGAAAGAAACCTTGATCTAAATCAAAAGGGAAACTTGATATAAATCATCTCAACGGCAATACTAAACAAGGATGCTTGTTCTTTCACCATCAATGTCCATTTGAATGGGAAAAAAAATATGCAGAACCCTGTCGCGCTGGCTTTTGAATAAAACTCATATGCGTGTGAATTAAATCACACGGGTGTTGTGGGGTAGTTGGTTACCAAGTCAATCTTATGCACAGGAGGTCCCTAGTTCAAAACTTGATAACACCGATTTTTTTTAATGGGCTCAAGCCAAACCCAGAGGACAACAAAATTCTGGGGAATAAAAAAAAACAACGGATTAAAAATACCAATCACATTATGATTTTTTTTTTAAAAAACTACCAACGGAACAAGTACAGTAATCGCGTTGCCCCTCTTCTTTAACAAGTCTTTTACAAGTGTTATTAAAGACACGTAATGCATGCTAAAAAAATAAGTGTACTCAACATATGGACTATCAAAATAACTTTTATCAAATGAAGCCCTCAAAAAATTTAATTGAAATTCCAACAATAAGAATCTCATAAAGGGATTGGAAACCTGTGTCCAAAAACAAGATCCAACGTTGACGGTGAAAATAAAAAAAATATGGATCCAACAATAAATAAATGATCCATGAATGTTAACAAGGAAAAGTTAATGTACCGTAACATTAAGAAAACTTAGAGAAGCATTTTTCTTGTAACTCCTCTAAAAAAGACTTAATCAAATGATATTAAATCAAAAGGATGGCAGAAAACGACTGCCATACAAAACATGATGATACTTGAAAGTTGAAAAAAAATACCATCAAAATATCGATTGCTCTGATACCAATTGATAGATCTCACAACCTGATAGATCTATTAACTTAATCAAAAAGATTTAAGATACTAAATAGTGTTACCGGAAGACATCGCAACGGAAATGAAGTGATGAATGGGATTTCCTTCTCCTTCTCAACTCTTGCCCAATGTGCTTGAGTAATGGATCCTCAATCATTCATTAGTTGAGGGAGAGGGGACCCCAATCCATATATATAAAACACGATGGTTACCTATCCATTAAGGTAACCACCAAAAGCAACCTCCCAAATTGATGCATCCTTTCATAATTAATCATGAGCCACAAAATTTAAAAATAAAAATAAAGTTGGCAACTACCATATATGGTAGTTGCATGCATATAATTTCTTACCGGAATAAGTAAACATCAATGTACGTACGTACATACATACTATACATACATATATGTATATGTACATAGGTTTTAGTGGATGAAGCGTATTATCTCAAAATTGGGACTCAGTTGTTCAAAGCAAGCCTGGAGGAGCAGGTGGATCTCGAAATAACATTCGATTTTTGGGTTATTTTTTGCATTCAAATTTGTAGATCTCTCTCTTTTAAATTTAAAGGTATGACTGTATTCTGCAAATTATTTTAATTATAAGTTTAAACTTAAGTAGAAATAAGAAAAGTCTCTACCATTACAATTACATTTACGCCCCTACCTTTTTGATAACACTTGTGTCCCTATATTGTTACACAATTCATACTTCTACCTTTTGTTATCACACTTATGCCCCTATTTTATCTTAGCAGAAGGGCAGAACAATGAGATTTTATAAGAATATAAGGGTACGATTTTTATTGCAAAAAAAGGGTAAGGCCATACGTGTAATTGCAAAATCTTGGAGGAGACACACGTGTACAAAAACTCTTTAAAAATTACATAAGGGTGTGTTCGGTTCATGAATAAGCAGAAATAAGGGTGATGAATAAGCAAGAACAAGGTACTATTCCTGTTCGGCTGAAGGATTGGAATAATGTAAAACAATGATCGACAATGCGGAATAAGGATATGAATAAGGTGGAATAAGGGTAGAGAGTGATACACATGAGGGAATAGTCGTACGAGGAAAGAGGGGAGGGAAGGGGAATAACGCCCTTATTCTTGAGGCTATACCCCAAACGAATACCCTCTAAAAGAAATATGTAGCTGAATCATATATGCACACATGTGTGACACGTGTAGCTTCGTAAGTTCAACCCAAGATTCTTAGAGCTCTCATGACCACCAATAGTTTCATAGTTCTTGATGTTTTTAGTTCATAGTCTTCTCGAAAGATAAATAATGGATCCAAAAACTGCGTAGCATTCCTTAAACCAAGCAAGGGGATCGACATAAGGGTCCATTTCGTAGAAAAAATAAAAGAAAACGATGGCTTAATCATGCTTATTTAGGTCCATCATGAGAGTATCCTCATGTTCCCATTTCTCAAGTTACAAAAAAACCTAACTATGCATCAAAATCTCTGCATTGAGTCTCATTTTTCAAAGGTAACAAAGAAACACCTGATCTTCTTTCTTGCCTCAAATATAGACTTAAGTGAGCTTCCATGACCCTTTTATCTCGATGTTAAACCCTAAAATTGAAAGTGGAATATCTTCTTTGTTACATTTGAAAAACGAAGCCTGTAATCGAGAATCGAAGCATAACGATGGTTCTGTTATGTAATTTTACTCAAATTTATTTTTTCCAAAAGAGAAAGAGGGTAAGACCATTCCTAACTTCTACTAACCTTTAAAAAGCCAGCTCAAACTTATGTGCTCTTGTGTTGAAAAAAGATGAAACAAGGGTTGTCTTGACTTTATGGGAACTCCACATCAATTGAGACTTTGGGGGGAGTATCAAACATAAAAAGCACTTCATTCCTACCAACCAATCACAACCAAAGACACAATACATAGAAAGAAGCATGAAGAGGATAGAAACTATTTAATCTTAAAACCACAAGACTCCATGCTCTCACATCCCCCAACCACTAGACCCCCCACACACAAATGCATAAAACCACACCCTCCCTCCTTTCCATGCTCCCTTTCCCTGAGAATCTCTGCATCAAATGCTGCCATATCTTTTCTCCCCCCACCACTTTTTTTCTGCACAGCAATGCCAAGAAAAAAACGAAGCATGGAAAGAGAGAGAGAGATGGGTGTGGGCCATTAAAAACAAGGAAACAAACCCTCCTCCTCACAAACTTCTGCACTGTTCCCCAGTCAAGAATTTGGTGCCTGTTTGGATTTTCCAGCTTTGCTTTGCCTTTAATAAGGGAGGGTTTTAATGCCCACAAAAAGCCTTCTCACTGTTGGGGGTTTGGGATACAGTATCCTCCTTTGAACAGAATAGAAAAGAATAGAATACAACAGCTGCATCTCTCTCTCTCCCTCCTTTGATTTGCTTCTTTTCTCTTGTGGTGGAATCTTTCCAAACAGCCCCTTTGTTGTTGGGTGAGGGAGTAAATGAGAGGGAGTTAATAAGGGGAGTGCTATGTACATCTCTCTCTCTCTCTCATCTTTTTTACCCCTTCTGTTCTTTTTTTCCCTGTGAATCTGTTCTTTGAATAAGTGGGGGTGAAGGATTGGTTGCATTCTATTGGATGGGTATGGGGGTTCGTTGGGTGATAGCTCATAGCCCACAAGGGGTTGGTAATCATGATGAGGGGATGGTTTTGGTGAAACCCTAATTTTGTAGGTTTTCAGATCAGGTTTGGGAGGGGGTTTAGAACTTATGGGAGCTATCAAAGAATAAGTTTGGGTTGAATTGCACAAAAGTTCCAGTGACATTTTTTGGTATATTAACACTTATTAAAGAGATTATATAAGTTTTATCATTAAATTACCACAGCTAGAACTACACTGGGTTGTTTTTTAAAGTTCGGATACTGTAGTTTGGAAACATTCAAAATGTAACTTTATTCTTGGTGGACTCATTTTTTATTAGAGTAATTTACAGAGCGGTCTCCAAACTTTCCATCCGGTATCAATATGGTCCTCAAACTTGCAAATATGTCAATTCGAGTCCCAAACCGTTTTAAGTGCAATAATGTGGTCCCTCGCTTGTCTAAACCAAGGTTTTAAAAATCAGATTGCACATTTAACCGGTCAGTCTTCGGTTTGGTCCAACGGGTCGGACCGTCGGTTCAAACCAGTCAGATCGGTGATGATGTCAGTATGACATCATCATTCTTATTGATTCAGAAAAATCGGACTAGGCTTAATTTACTTGTCAGACCGGTCGAGCTGGTTTTTTGAACCGATATAATCAGATACATATATGTAAGATGTATTTATATATCAATGAAATAATTGTTTAAAATGCCTAATCTTTCAATAGAATAACATGATTGCCCATTTCGAGTAAAACTTTACAAAAGTTAGTCACATTTTCTAGAATTATATATGAATAGAATATTGTAATCATTTATTTATAGCTGCTTTTAGAAAATTACTCTAAGAAAGTATTGGCACAAAATATATTCCAAAAAAGAGAGTGACATAACTTATATCGTATAAGTTAAGAAGGGCATAAATGATAAAAATCTCATTATTTTATTATTTAAACCTTATTTTGAAAATTTACCAAACCATCAAAACCGAGTCAATCTGGGTCAACGTGGTTCGTCCATCCGGGTCAACCCAGTTCGACCACTGGTCAGATCCAATTTTTTATTTCTTTTTTTGAAATTAATTGCACAAAACTAGCCGAACTGATCTGGTTGGGGACGGTTTCCAATCCAACCGATAGGTCTGGTTTGATTTTTTTAAACCTTGGTCTAAACGACGTTGTATGAATTTTACTGTCCAAGGCCACCGTCGGAGTACATTGTTACCTTTGAAATAGAGTGGAACTCGAATTGTTATGTTTGTAAGTTTTAGACTACAGTGTTATCATGTACCCTAATCCGGTTTAATGTACCCTAATCTTCAATGATTTGATATTTCTTATATCTCAATGATTGTTATCATATGTTAACCTTTGAATTAAGTTGGAGGAAAACTTCTAAAAATGGTTAACCATTTAGGTAACATGTGAACCAATAATCTAAGCCTGCCTTTGAGATGGCGATTTGTTGGATATGAAGGATTTGGAATCTATGGTTGATTTTTAACATATCTTGAAGGATCTCTTTTTTCGGCTCCAAATCCTTTGATTTGCTTTTGGATTTGACATTAGGAGAAGCAAATGGAGCCCATACAAACACACACACACCAATGTGATGTGAAAATGGGGACAGTGATTGGATGCCAAGTATAGTTGTGTCAAAATTGCTATTCTAATAACACGCCATTCACCTTCTTGCTATTTCTCATATAACAAAGAGCAATCTCTCACTCCAAACATCCAAAAATAGGCTATATAAATATCCACCATAGGAGCAGTGCTATTTCAATTTATAAATCATGTTTTAGCTACTGATACTGATACTGATAGTGATATAACTATTACATAGAACTAGGGATGCAAACAGACGGATACTGATACTGATATAAGTATTACCGTATCCTTATCTATTTTTGAATACGAATATGGACGCGGATATGTATATTGACGGATATTATTATGTATATTGAGGATATTAAAACTATCTTATCATATCCTTAAAAAACGGATACGGATGTAAAACGGATATTGATCGCATACGAGTAATTCTAGAAATACTCTATAGAATCGACCTAAATATATACGAATTGGATTGGAAACACATGTATAAATTTACTAAATGTGTTTGTATCATAAAAAATATACAATATATGGTAAAAAAAGGTATAGAATTATGTTATATAGGGTTTAAAATAAATATATGACTATATTTATATACGAAAACATATATATATGAATACGGATACGGATGTTTGCGGATATCAAAATGATATCCATATACGTATCCATTTTAAAATGGATACGGATACGAATGTCAAAATATGTAGAAAACGGATACGGTGATGGATCGGATAAGGATATATCCGCAACCATTTGCATCCTTAGATAGAACCGATTTCCCTATAATTATCTTGGCGATGAATCTCTCGATCCGTCGATTAGCCTTGTATTCATGATGCCAACCAACTATACCTCGATCGTTTAGGCACTATTCTTGATTCTCAAAAACGTTATTCAACTTCCATGGGTGGAGTAATAGGAGAAAAATCTATTGTAAATTGCAAACATAACATAAGTGAGCTCAATCGTGTACTCATTCAAAAAATCGATACTAGTACAACGAGGAAACACCGGAGGGAACGTATCCCCTGCCAACATCTAAAATATATTCTAATAAGAAGTATAATAGATATAACATATAAACAATACAACAAGACATTACATTTACCGTTTAACCATTCAAGTACCTACGATTTCCAAAAGGAGTCGTGATCTTTATCAAAATAAACATAGACAAGCTTGATAATAAAACAAATTTCCTAGTTGCATATATTCATGTAGTGTCATCAAGCCCTTATCAATTTTACACTTGATATGAAAGAGGAATTGGATTAGATGAAACAAGAGTTAAACACATCATTTTAAAAGAGTGTGCTCCCTGGGTGTAGCCAACTTACATGCTCCCGCTCCTTTTTTCTTATATTTTTTTATTTTTCTGAAATGAAACCTATTGGAATTTAGATTACAATATATCACCATGGCGTCGTTAAAAATTCGACATAGTTTGAGACTTCTATCCCTTCCATCAAGACTATAAAATTTTAACAGCAACAGAAAAGCTAAAATTGACCTCCTTCAGATGGAGGGAATATGAGTCACAGTTTCTAACGAAATTGGAATGACATGTTAAAGGGATACAATGATGAATATACTTATTTTCATTTTCCAAAAAAAATAAAAATAGGGGGTGAGAGTAGCCAATTGGTGTAGCATCATTTAATCCCTATATATATATATGGGAAAAAGAAGTATGCTCCCTAGGTGTATCTAACTTACATGCTCCTACCCCTTTTCCTCTGTATATTTTTTATTTTTATAAAATGAAATCTATTGGAATTTAGATCACAATATGTCACAATGGTATCATTAAAAATTTGACTTAATTCGAGACTTCTATCCCCTCCATCAAGACTGTCAAATTTTGACGGTCTCAGAATTGCTAAAATTGATCCCCTTCAGATGGAGGGCATATGAGCCTCCGTTTCTGACGAAATTGGAATGTCATGTTAGGGGGATATAGTGATGGATATACATATTTTTATTTTTCAAAAAAATGAAAAAAATAGGAGGGAAATGGGGGTGGGAGTAGCCAAGTTGCTACACTAGGGTATACTGTGAGAGCTAAAATATGTGAGAGCATGAGAGCAATGATTATGGACTACTAAATGTTGTAATCTCTCTCATCATTGATTGCAAGACGAGAGAGAAGAGCAGAATCTAGTGGTCCAGAATTACTGCTCTCATGCTCTCACAAGTTTTGGCTCTCACAGGTTCAACCCTCATATATATACACATATACGTATATATATATATGAGGATGGGGAGCTTGCACCAAGGTGCATGTAATTTTACATGCATCGGGGCTTATATCTTCCACATTTTTTTACTTTTTTGAAAAATACCACCGTGTATATTCATCTATATATCCCTCCAACATGTCATTCAAATTTCGTCAGAAACATAGACTCCTAAGACCTCCATCTAAAACAGGTAATTTTAACGGTCTTAGAATTGCTGTAATCGACCTGTTCTAGATGGAGGTCATAGGAGTCTCTGTTTCTGACGAAATTCGAATGACATGTTGGAGGGATATATAGATGAATATACACAGTGGTATTTTTCAAAAAAAATAAAAATATGTGGAAGATATAAGCTCCGGTGCATGTAAAATTACATGCACCTTGGTGCAAGCTCCCCATCCTCTATATATATATATATATATATATGGGAAAAGGGAGCCTACATCCATGTGTAGGTAACTTACCTACACCCAACTCTTTTTCCCTCAATTTTTTTATTTTTTTAATTAATTCTTTGGGGAATTTAGATCACAATATATCACCATATCGTCATTCAAATTTCAACTTATTTCGAGACTTCTAACTTATCCATCATGATCGTCAAATTTTAACGGTCTGAGATTTGCTGAAATCGGCCCCTTCCGATGGAGCTGTTAGGAATGTCTGTTTTAAATGAAATTTGAAACACATATTCCATTTAATATTCTAAGTAAATCCCCTAAAGATCCATTTCAAAAAAAATCAAAAAAATAAGAAACAAGACGTGGGTGTAGGTAAGTTACCTACACATGGGTGTAGGCTCCCCAATCCCTATATATATATATATATATATATATATATATATATATATATATATGGGAAAAGAGAAGCCACACAGGGTGGTGCAGCCAACTAGCTACACCCGGGCATTTTTCTCATTGATTTTTGATTTTTTTGGAGGAAACCTATGGGGATTTTCTTAGTTTATTGAGTGGAATATGTGTTTTAAATTTCATGCAAAACAAACATTCCTAACATGCCCATCTAGATACGGTAAATTTCAATAAATCTGAGACCGTTAAAATGTCATGGTCTTGATGGAGATGATAGAACTGTCGAATTTAGTTGAATTGGCATGATATCATGGTGATATCTGGTGATTTAAATCCCCCTAGATTTCATTTCAACAACACAAAAAACCAATGAAAAAAAGGGCCGGGTGCAGCTAGTTAGCTACACCCCCGGATACAGCTTCCCCAACCCCTATATATATAGATAGAGAGAGAGAGAGAGAGAGGAAAGGGAGCCTACTTTGTGAAGTAGGTAACTTACCTACTTCACATTTCATTTTTTGCAATTTTTTTATTTTTTTTCAAAAATGCCACCGTGGATTTTCATAATTATATCCCTCTAATATGTCATTCAAATTTCATCAGAAACAGAGACTCCTACAGCCTCCATCCAGACAGTCATTTTTTAACGGTCACAGATTTGCTGTATTTTACATGTTCTGGATGAAGGCCGTAGGAGTCTCCGTTTCTGATGAAATTTGAATGACACATTAGAGGGATATAATTATGAACATCCGCGGTGGCATTTTAAAAAAAAAACAAAAAATTATAAAAATTGGATGTGAAGTAGGTAAGGTTACCTACTTCACAGAGTAGGCTCCCTTTCCTCATATATATATATATGTGTGTGTGTGTGTGTGTGTGTGTGTGTGTGTGTGTGTGTGTGTGTGTTTGTGTGTGTGTGTATGTGTGTGTGTGTGTGTGTGTGTGTGTGAAACTTCAAACGAGGTGGGGTCTCACCATATATATGGTGAGCCACCCACAATTTAGGCATCTTTCCAATATATTTTACAATTTCTTGTTTCATACATATAACAATAAATATTAACACAACATGTATAGTGAAATAAAATTATGAAAATGTTATTATACTGGATGGAAATGTTTATTTAAATTTAGATGCTATATTTTACAAAATTCACTTTTTTACAATGTGCAGTTTATACTTTTACAAAACTATTACAGAGTTTTTACTAAATTCGCAGTAGCTTTTACAATTTTAGAAAAGCCCCCACATCATTTGAAAGGTCCTCTATATATAGGTTTATATGGGGCTTCCCCCACCCCCATTTTACGGTATTTTTTTTATTTTTTTAAATATCATCATGTATATTCATTTATATATACCTCCTATATGTCATTCACATTTCGTCAGAAACAGAGACTCCTATGCCCTCCATCTATAACAAGTACGACTACAACCAAGACCGTTAAAATTACTGATGAATACCCATTCATCACTCTTTATTCTTTTATTTTAGCTACAAAACCCATACAAAACACATGTATATGTCTGTAAATATCAATAATTGTCAAAAAGCATGCATTGTGTAAAAATGAATAATTAGCATGTTTTTGTGTATAAATAAAAGAATAAAGAAATAAAAGAAAAAGAGGGAGATATTTAGAATAAATATTGAGCGACCTAATCCCAAGGGAGGGCTCAGCATGGGCTTGACCGCATAAAAACCAAAATAGAGAGAGATAAGGAAGCTCATGTGTGTACATATATACCTGTATATAAAATAAAATTTATTTTCCTCTTATAAAAATAAAAATAGGTTTATATTTACATGTATATATTTGTAAATATAAAATTAAAATAAAAATGAGAAAAATAAAAAGAAATAAAATTCATCCCTCATTGTCAATATTCACCATGTACATAGAATCACTTATATATTTATTTATCCCTATAAATAAATAAATAAAAATCCATAAAAATATGTACATACTCTATATTTCATAATGTAAATAAATAAAATAAAAATTATTAAAATAAAATAAAATAAAAAGGAATAAAAATAAAATCAATTTCCTACATTGTATATATACCATGTATGTATATAAATAAAAGGATTTATTTAGCCCTTGTAAATAAATAATAAAAATAAAATAAAAGTGCTTTTTTATTCCAAATTTTATTCTATAAAAAAATAAAATATAAAATTGCAAAAAATGTAGAAAAATAAATAATTAAAAATTAAAATAAAAAATACACTATTGTATATACCTATATATAATAATACTATTTTGTAAATACCTAATTTTTATTTCCAAAAAAATAAATAAAATTCATCAAAAATTAATTTCAATTAAAAGAAACATTTTTCATGTTTTGAGTTTTTCGAGATTTGGCCATTTACTATTTATTATTCAATTTCCAAATATTTAATACATGGCCGCACCTGATTGGTCCACGGGGGATGTTGACCCCCGGTCAACTCCCCCCTTGGACCACCAGCCCACGGATCCTGCGTCCGACCCGATATTCGCCAACTTATCCAGACGCGATCTGACCTTCAAATCCTTAAACCCTGGGCTCTGATCCTTCCTCCTGCATCCGAAATCCACGCCAACACATCCGCATTAAGATCCGCGCTTCACGGAATCCTGCCCGACCCTTTCTTCTCGGACCTGCATGCGTATAAAGCTCGAGCTCCGCCGCACTTTTCCAGCCATCTTTGGCTCCGCCTTCCCATCCCAGGATCTCCACTACCTTCCCTAGAGTGACAGCTAGCCGCGGGTCGTGTTGCAGTGAGGAGGAGGTGTCCCAGCCACTGATCCGGCAGCTCATCGCCGCCGTGCGCCGCCCAGGAGCAACGCTCGAGCCTCGGGCCTCGACGCCCCTCGAAGCAAATACCAGGAGCTCCAGGAGCTCTTCCACAATCGACCTCACGCATCCGATAAGCCTGATTCTTCCTTTGTTTCTCTAATTTTTGATTTCGCCCAAATCTATCGTTCGCCGTCTTCCATCGATTCCGATCACCCCGTCCATCTATCTCATCGATTGACCTGACCATCATCTCCTCCATTCTCCCCTGCATGTTCTACACCCCTTCGTCCAACCCAGTTCGCCCCGGAACTGGGAGTCGATCTCCTTCGCCGTCGCATCGCCGGAGATCCTTCGTCCCGACGCGCCGACCACCCATCTCGCCTCTAACCGGGTCGAGGCACTTTGCCCTCGACCCATGAGCGTGTTGTGATACTTTTCAGGTCACGAAAGGCCCATCTGAGGGCCTAAGCATCCAGAGACAGCAACTCCAGGCCACCGCCGTCGCCGGAGCTCCTCGGAGCTCGCCGGCCTCATCGGAGAGGTGCATCCGATGCGGGACGTCACGGCGGACCTATTCCGCATTGTAGCAGCAGCAGAGGAGGTCCACCGCTCGAGTTCTGGGCTGGCGAAGTTCGCCGGCCATCTGTTCTTGGAAGACCTTCCAGAGCCGTCCATTCACCTCTCGCCGTGCCAGATTACATCAGGACCGTTCGATCAATGCGAAGAAGAGGCCCTTCCAGCCACCGTCCGATCGACACGTGGCCTCTTCTCCTCCATCCATCCAGCGAAGGGTAGCCCTCGATCCTCCACCGTCAGATAACATACGTGGCAAGCCCTCCACCGTCCGATCATCTCCGAGGTCCTTCGTTGAGGAGAAGCGTCCTACAGCCGTTGGATACACCACGTGGCGCATCCTCCGCCCTCGGATCATAAGTGGGGTAATTTCACTTAGGCCCCCTCCTGTTTTGCATTTTCGTTTTAGTCCAGTAAATATTTTCAGTAGTTATTTTTAGTTTGGTAAAATTGCATAGAAGACCTGGATGTTTTTAGTAATTGCATTTCTACCCCTATATATGTTGGACACGTGCATCGTCACGAGATGTTTTGGTAAATTTGCATACTGTGGGCTTGTAGTTTCTGGTTGTTAATGAATGAGAAATACTTTCTATTAATTGCACTTATGCCCCTATGAATGGTTTATTTCGACATGTGTTGAATTTGTTGGGCTTTTTACGACTTAGCCCCTAGACTTTTAGCACCTGTTGCTAATAAGTCCGGGGACTTAAGTTTCTTTACATTTGGGTCCCTTAGTGCCCAGAACACGTGCCTGGCGCGTGAGAATCTGGCATTTTTGCACGAGACCCCCCAGAGTTCTGATTTTGTTACCTTTTCAGCCCAGAACCATATTTTCCTTGCAACTAGGTCCCTATGCATTGTTTGTGTGTTTTTGATTTTAATAAAATATCAAAATTAATCCAAATTGAGTGAAAATTGGACACATGGCTCCTGCCACTGTGTAAAAGTTTCACCAATTTTTGGATACATTTCTGAGCATTTTTTGTATTTTTAAAAATTCAAAAACCCTTGATTTTGTCTCTGTTCAGATTATAAATTCGCAAAAAATATTAAAACCTCTTTAAAAATTACAAAAAATCAGATTTTGTGTGTTTTTATGTCTTTGATTTTATTTCAATTTTTGGTTATTTTTGGATGCATAAAACTATAAAAATTGAAAAACCCCTAAAAGCCCATAAAAATTCTAAAAATTCATTAAAAAACCAAAAATTAATAAACCCTCTTCCTGATTTTTCCTTTTTGTTTCTATTTTCCAAGAAAAATACCTCCAGGCTTTGATAGGGCCATTTTATATTTTATTTTGGCCCTTGAAGCCTGGCTGGACAGTGTTCATTGGTTTCAGCCTTATTTTATTTTTAGAAATTTCCCTAAAAATCCGAAAATTATCAAAAATTCATCAAAAACAGTAAAAAATCCATAACTTTTAAAAATATTTTTGTTTGAATTTTTGGAGCTTTTTAGAGTAGTTAAATAAATGGTTGTTTGTGCTTGTTTTTACCTTTTTATTATTCTTCTTCATATTTAGAAATCCCAAAAAATATAAAAATATTAAAAACCATCAAAAAAATATTTATTTATATTTTCTTTGTTTTAGACTACTTCGTAGGCCGCAAGGCTAATCCGCGCTCCCTGAGTCCGACCCTGGGTGCTACACCAGGCTAATCTCATAGCCAGGGCCACTATTTGCTTTTATTGATTTTCGTCTTTGATTGGTGGTCTGTCTTTCATTTTTCTTGTTGAGCTGAGATCTCTATCGATCCGGGTCGCAACAACCCTAGTTATATTTTATTCACCCGAGTCTCGGTGATTTTTCGGCTCATCATAATGGCGCCGTTGCCGGGCAGCACAGCTTAGTAGTCAATTTCATTTTCTTTTTTTATTTTCTTTTTCGCGGCTTTCCGCAACTTTCTCTTCGTCCGCAGCTTTTCGCAGCCTTTTGTTTTTATTTTATTTTATTTTATTTTCATTTTCCTTTATTTTATTTTCTTTTGTTTTGATTGTTTTTGCTTGGTTATTTTTATTTCTATTTTTGCATATATATACCCTATTTTCTGTTATTTGTTTTATTTGCTTTATTTTATCAGGTTTGACACTTTATTGCTTGCTTGCGAGGGTCCGAGGACCGAGGTGGCTACTTTCGAGGAGCTGGCGCAACCGCGGTAATTGGAGGCGGCTCCCTTCTGCACGGAGCCACAGGAGACCGCAAGGAGGCAGCCGAGTGCGGGCATAGTTTAGACTTAGAGTAGTTTTTATTTCTTGCAATATTTGAACTTTTGTAATAATACATGGACAGGACACTCAGTCGAACACTTAGACTCTTGGTGTCTGTTTCGTCGAGCACCGGTGTGCTCGGGGGACCCCTCGGCTTTTTCGCGGTTTTCACGGTTTTTGCGGTTTTGTTTATTTTCCTGCCTATTCGGTTTCTCGCGGTTTTTAGCCCCTAGCCTTAGGACTTTTGCTTGACTGTGACGTAAATAACTAGGTCCACACACATTAATAACTTTGCTTGTACCTATAGATCGATTAATTGGACCAATAATAAAAATCTAATAAAAATAGTCGATGCACTACCTTCAAGCCTACGCGCCACAACCCACCCTGCCAAGCGCTGCTCCTGAACTTGATTTGTCGAGAGGAGGAGGGGTGAGCCTAGACCGAACTCTTGGATTGAAGGTTGGTGGTCGACTAGCCGTTCTTTCGAGTAGAACTGCTTGCTTAGGGCTCGGATTTCCGCCTGCATCATTTAGGTAGTTTTATTCCCGTCTTTAAATTCTGCACGGATCATTTTGCATGTAGATTGCTGGAGTCAGGTACGCATCTCTTACTCTGCATGCATCATTGATTTTCTCGCGCATCGGCTTTTTCGACTTCTTCCCCCGTTTTTAGACTTAATAACCAGGAGAACTGAAAAATTCGTTAGGCGATTTGTTTGATTATTTGAAAAACCTAAAAATTTGAACTATAAAATTGGGACTGGTTAACTCTACTTGACCCTAAAAGACATTCACCCTAAAAATCTATCTTGGTGAGAGCAACCCCCTCCTTGTCTGGTTTGCTTGCGCGAGAGAGTGACCCATACACTAGGCTAGAGCCATATCCGAGCCCCGATCAGACTACCGACCTTTTATACGGGACAGTCTGGTTGGCGGATTAGATTCCTAACAGGTCACGTTAATCGCTATGCTATCCTGACTTAATCACCTAATAAAATTGACAAGATAATTGACCGAACCTTTACGGTCTTCAGCTCGCGTTGCGTAGGTGAATTAGGGGTTTGCTTGTGATCATTGTTGTTACCAGATCTCATCTGCCCGTCTCGCCAGATCAAGATGATGGACAGAAGGTCTCTTAGGCAGCCTCTGGCTGCACCGCTTCCCAGCACTTCTTCCCGCTCATCTAGGTTGGTTCGCGAGAGCCGAGACCCGCTCTCCGAACCCGAGTTCGACTCCACCCTGTTCCCCCTCGACCCCCCTTCTTTCCGTTCCGAGATACCAGTGCCAGAGGAGAGACCGTTAGATGATTTATCGACACCTGAGTTTGGGTCCTTTGCTTTTGCAGAGACCGTGGCCGGCAGCAGTGACGACCGCACCACAGGTCCCTAGCCCCAGCAGACATTCATTATGGACCAGGGTGCGATCAACTTCACCCTGATCGCCTCCCTCGAGACAGTTCAGCAGCAGTTGATGGATCAAGGAGCTTTCATGATAGAGATGGGGCATGCGATGGAGCAGTTGAGAGCCGCCCGCGACCAGCGCGTCCCAGGAGACGGGCCGAGGATACCCGATGATGCGGCAACAACCGCAGCAGCAGCAGCAGATCCACCGAGACCGATGCGGGAGTTACACAACCCCGGATCGATGTTGATGCATCACTGGGTCGTTCTTCCAGCCATCGTGGGGAACTTCAAGTTTCCCCCGAATACTTTGCAGCTTCTCCCCCGGTTCCATGGGCTCGCCACAGAGGAGCCCCATCTCCACCTCCAGGAGTTCTTGATGATCTGCAGCACAGTCCACGACAGACAGGTGGACAAGGATACCATCCGCATGATTGCCTTCCCCTTCTCCTTAGCAGACAGAGCAGCCACCTGGCTGAAGCACTTGGGGAAGTTTGTCTACACCTGGGAGCAGCTCCGCACCGAGTACTTGAACAAGTACTACCCACTCGGGCGCACGAATGCCGCGAGGACCCTGATCAACAACTTCTCCATGCTCCCCACTGAGCAATTCCACGAGGCATGGGAGAGGTTCAGAGAGTTGACAGACAGATGCCCGCACCATGACATCTCGAAGCCGAACCTAGTTCAGAGCTTCTTCAGCGGGCTGACACCAGAGCCACAGGGCCTGGTGAATGCTTCTTGTGGCGGGTCCTATTTCACCAAGGATCACGATCAGGTCTGGGCCATCTACGAGGAGATGGCAGAGAACTACATGGTGATGTCCCAGACCCGACTCTACACACAGGGATGCCCTCAGCCACAGACCGTGCAATACTAGAGGATAGCACGGGTTGACGCCGGTCCTTCCAGTTCGTCAGCGGCAGCAGCACAGGCCGAGTCTACAACCGCCGACATGGGGATCATTAGCGAGAAGCTGGACCGGATGGAGATCATTGAGAAGAAGCAGTGCTAGGGCATCACGCAGATGGAGCATATGGCACAGACTATGAGTGACCTGAAGACACAGGTCATGTGTCTCCAAGAGGCACAGACGGCTTCCCAGCCCCGTCTTCAGGCATGAGGCGATCCGAGTAGCAGCAGCAGCTCGTTCCAGCGCTCCAGCCACCAGCATCCTAGACAGGTTCACCTTGTACAGGCGGAGCCATACCAGCAGCCGCAGCCCACTTACCAGTCACCGCCATCTCCAGACACGCAGATGGTGGTATATCAGCCGGATCAGCCTCTGGCAGTACTCCCGCCAGCCCCTTACGAGTCAGAGCCGTTGATGGATGTCAACGGGATTTGGTACGACCGACCCCAGCCAGGTATCCGACGAGACCATCCCGGATTCCGTTGGTCAGCCGGAGGTTCCAGCTTCCAGCAGCAACCGTCAGGACAGGGTGGTCGGTACAACCATCAGAGAGATCACCAGCAGCAGCAGCCCCCAGCGTACCACCACCAGCTGTAGCAGTCACAACAGTATAGTCCTCGTACCTATCAGCAGGGACAGTCTTGGAGGCGTGATCAGCCTCAGCAACAGCATCATCATCCACAGTCATACCCCTCTCACCCACAGCACCAGCAGCAGCAGCCTCACTACCAGCGAGGCTACCCGTCAGGTTCTCATGGGCCATCCTATGAGAGCCCCGCCTTAGATGACATAGCCCGCCTCCTTACCGATCAGCAGGCTACATTCAGACGGGAGATGGATAAGTTCCGCCAGGAGATGCGGGACATTGTGAGAGGGAAGGCTGCCATCCCTGTCCAGATAGAGCCCAATCCGAACAACCTCAAGAGGAAGTCTAAGCAGGTAGATTTCACAGAGCACGCCACTCCTAGTGATACATTTGGAGATATGTCTGCCTATTTGTTTGATACTGATTTTGTCACACTTCAGAGCGGTAGGATGCCAGCAGGCGGCGCCTCGTCTGAGCGACATCACGAGGACACTTCCAGAGCGCCCGACGAGGAGGAGAGCGGTGCTGATGCCGCTAGATATGATGACGGTGGTACTGATGCCACCACGGATGCTGATCCCACCGGCGGTACTGAGGCCGTCGTTTCACCAGATGGAGGAGGTGGTACTGACGCCACCGATGTTGCCGAGCCAGAGCGCGGTGCTGAGGCCGCGAGTCTACCAGCCGAGGGTGGTACTGATACCACCATTTTCACTTCTAAGAGTCCCGTAGTTTTTCCTTCTATGCATGTATCTTAGAATGCTTCTGGCAATAAAGGAAAGGGTTTGTTTTCTTCTGATCCACCTGTGGTGCTTGATGTATGTGTGGATCCTGCCGTTGAGCAGTCTAGACCCTCTCCTAGTCCTTCATCTGAGAAGGACCCTGTGATCCCCTTCCCTCGAGCTCTTCACATGGGAAAGGGGAAGAAAATAGAAATTCCAAAAAAGAGGCAGTAGGAAGAGTTCAACCAGCAGATGATCGACCGCTTTCACATTCAGCTGACTCTTCAGGAGGCTTTGCAGCACATCCCTCTACTCCAGCGTTCACTTAGAGACAGGACCACAGTTAGGAGGAAGAGGCGGAACCACCAGTCCGAGATCTATGTGCTGACCAGAGCTACTTATTTCGCGATCCAGAACCATCTGCCGGCCAAGAGGCCAGACTCAGGAGCCCCATATGTCAGATGCCATATCAGAGAGCAGAGGTTCGACCGTACTCTATTAGACAGCGGATCGTCGATCAACTTACTTCTGGCAGCCCTTTTCGACCGCCTCGAGTTGGGCACTCTTCGACAGAGCAGGACAGTCCTTCAGTTTGCTGATCGATCTGTCAAGAGGCCGAAGGGGTTGCTGAGGGACATTGTCGTCACGATTTAGGGCTTGCAATTCCCCGTGGACTTCGTAGTGTTGGACATGGAGATCCCTGAGTCAGTGACCGATACCCCCATCATTCTCGATCGCCTGTTCTTGGCCACAGCCAAGGTAGTGACCGACCATGATAGCGGGAAGGTATACTTTCGCATCGAGGGCGAGAGTGTACAAATAGAGACGGTCGAGGACATCAGAGACAGAGATACAACATGCTTAGAGATTACTTCCGATATAGAGCATATGACAGATGCAGGGCCAGACATCCACCAGGACCGCGACTTCGTGATTACAGATGATGAGGCAATTTGGGCAGATCCAGATGCACATGCCATCCTCTCACCTTCAGAGTCCGCTGATGCAGAGACGCCATCAAAGGAGAGCTTGGAGAGCATATTCCTGGTCCAGGATACCGTTCAGTCGGCAGAGCCGGTTTGAGACCGCGAGACAGATTTGTTTTGTGATGATGGTGGTACTGAGGCCACCATGGATGATACCGATCCCTCGGAGTCAGATTTTGATTGGACAGAGTTTGATGATTTCATACCAGATCTGACTTCTACTGAGCCTGCAGCTAGGGAGGAGGTAGATGCCGAGCAGAGCAGAGACAGTCCAGCAGGGCAACCTTCTCCAGATTCAGAGTGTGAGCGAGAGTTTCAGTTCTCCCATGTGGATTTGGCAGCGTTCACTCAGAGTTTTCAGAGGCCAGAACCACCAACACCCAGTTGTCCGGAGCTGAAGCCACTTCCTGCGTCGCTGAAGTATAGGTTCCTTGCGGGTGAGCATGAGATATACCCAGTCATTATCTCCGCCGATTTGACTGGAGAGCAGGAATCCCGTCTGATGGGGGTTCTTGAAAAGAACCGTAAGGCGATAGGATGGAGCGTAGCCGATCTCCAGGGGTTAAGTCCGGCCCTGTGCTCCCACCATATCTATCTCGAGGATGAGGCGAAGCCGTCGCGTGAGTTCCAGCGGCGGCTGAACCCGAATCTGAGAGAGGTTGTCATGAAGGAGATTTCGAAATGGTGGAGCGCCGATTTTATCTACCCCATCTCCGACTCCAAGTGGATCAGCCCTTTGCATGTGGTGCCCAAGAAGACGGGCATCACTACAGTAGTCAGCGAGTCTGGAGAGGAGATTGCTACCCGTGTACCCACTTCTTGGCAGGTCTGCGTGGATTACAGACGACTCAACCAGGCCACCAAGAAGGATCATTCCCCCCCGCCCTTTATAGATCAGATCATGAGAGACTGACAGGGAAGAGCCACTACTGTTTCTGGATGGGTACTCCGGCTACAAACAGGTGGCCATCGCTCCCGAGGACCAGGAAAAGACCACCTTCACCTGTCCCTTCGGCACATACGCCTTCAGACGCATGCCATTTGGGGTATGCAACGCCCCTGCGACTTTTCAGAGATGCATGCTGTCTATCTTTTCGGACATGGTGGGGGAGTGCTTGGAGGTCTTCATGGATGATTTCTCGGTTTACGACGACGGATTCGACTCCTGTCTTGACTACCTAGACCGAGTCCTTCAGCGATGTATAGAGGTTCACCTTGTGTTGTCTTGGGAGAAGAGTCACTTCATGGTGACTCAAGGGATGGTGCTTGGCCATATCATCTCCAACAGGGGCATGGAGGTTGATCCGACCAAGGTAGATGTCATTAGAAAACTCGCACCGCCGTACAACTTGCGGCAGTTACGGTCTTTTCTGGGGCACGCCAGTTTCTACCGGCGCTTCATTCATGATTTCAGTAGGATTGCCCGACCGTTGACTGATCTGCTGACAAAAGACACTGAGTTCCTTGTCGATGACAAGTGTCTTTCGTTGTTCGAGACTCTCAAGAGATGTGTTGTTGAGGCTCCTGTTCTCCAGTCGCCTGATTGGTCTCTCCCATTCGAGATCATGACGGATGCCTCTGATTTTGCCGTAGGGGCCGTGCTGGGACAGAGGAGGGATGGAGTCCCATTTACCATTCACTACGCTAGCCGTACATTGGATTCCGCGCAACAGAACTACACAGTCACTGAGAAGGAGATGCTAGCCCTAGTTTTTGCCCTGGATAAGTTTAGATCGTACATTATTGGATCTAGAGTGACCTTATACACTGATCATACCGCCATCAGGTACCTCATGGCAAAGAAGGATGCCAAGGCCAGATTAACTAGATGGATCCTTCTACTCCAGGAGTTTGACATAGAGATTAAGGATAAGCCTGGAGTCAAGAATGTGGTGGCGGATAATCTCTCCCGATTAGAGTATCTTGAAAATTCTGAGCAGACTGAGCCTATATGTGAGACCTTCCCAGATGAGGCGATCCTTGCTATCGCCTCTCTCCAGTGGTACGCCGATATTGTGAACTTTCTTATTGCTAAGAAAGTTCCACAAGATTGGCCCAGGCAGAGACTTGAGACCTTCCTCGCGAAGGCCAAGTTCTATCACTGGGAGGATCCCATCCTTTATCATGAAGGAGGGGATAGCGTCTGGCATAGGTGCATTACTCAGGAGGAGCACCATAGCGTCCTCACTTACTACCACAAGCTTGAGGTAGTAGGACATCACTCAGGGAGGAGAACGGCACAGAAAGTGCTCCAATCCGGCCTATGGTGGCCTACCCTCTTCAAGGACTCTGATGAGTTCGTGAAGAGGTGTACTGACTGTCAGAGGATGGGCACTTGTGGACAGCGTGATATGATGCCGATGCAGCCCATTCACTTTTGTGAGGTTTTTGACGCATGGGGGCATTGATTTCATGGGTCCATTCCCTTAGAGTCAGGGATTCGAGTACATTCTATTGGCCGTGGATTATGTTAGTTGTTGGGTTGAGACCATCCCCGCCCGAACCGCAGATGCTAGGATTGTTTGCAGATTTTTGAGGAGGCATATCATTACACGGTTCGGGGTACCTCGAGTGTTGATATTGGACGTGGGGACTCATTTTGTCAACGACCAGGTAAAGGCCCTTGCTAGCGAGTTCGGCATAGACCATCGAGTTGCCACTCCATACCATCCTCAGACGAATGGTCTAGCTGAAGTGTCGAACAGGGAGATGAAGACTATATTGCAGAAAGTCGTCTGCCCTGACCGAAAGGATTGGTCACAGCTTTTGGACTCGGTCTTGTGGGCATATCGGACGTCTTTCAAGACACCGTTGGGCACATCTCCCTTTAGCCTCGTTTATGGCAAGCCGTGACATTTACCTGTTGAGCTGAGACACAGATCACTTTGGGCAGTCACTGATATACTTTTGGATCCAGATAGTGTAGGAGACCAGAGGAGGGCAGAGTTAGCAGCCTTGGAGGAGCTTCGTGATACTGCCTTCTCAAACAACCTACAATACAAGGAAAGAGTGAAGCATGGCATGATTCTCATATCAGCCACAAGCATTTTGAGCCTGGACAGGGAGTATGGCTGTTTGATGCTCGGCTTCATCTATTTCCAGGGAAGCTACAGAGCAAATGTAAGGGACTGTATCTAGTGAGAAAGGTACACGACAATGGGAGTATTGATATATCTGAGTTGTCTTCTGAGAGTACCTTTCGAGTGAACGGCCAGCGGCTCAAGCCATTTCTATATCATGAGCCGCGGGTCGTTGATGTTGCCCCTATTCACTTTGCGTGACATGTGGTCTCTTGACTCACATCTATTGCATCTCACGCCTGATTATCACTGTTCTCCCGACTTGTATAGATCCAGTTGTCCATATCATTCCATTCTTTAGTCCCACACCCCTTTCTTCATCTTGGGATTATGCTATACTTAGGGTGTACTTTACCCTAAGTATAGGGGGGATGTAGGACTCTCGGGTATTCTTTTGATTCATTTTACCCCTATTTTTGCTGCCTATACTTAGGGATATCTTACCCTAAGTATAGTGGGGGGGGGGTAGACCATGTACATTCTTCACTCGGTTTTCCCTTTGTGTACATCCTGCTGTACTTAGGATTACTTGATCCTAAGTATAGGGGGAAAAGCTGAGACCCTCTTGATTTTCTATTCTTTCATTCGTCTTTGTATATAGCCTTCCTTTTCACTTTCCTATACTAAGCATGAGTTATGTCTTCTTCATCGCTCTTGACTCTGAGAACATCGTTCGAGCTAAGTATAGGGGGGTGTGTATATATATCATATATACTTTAGCCATAACTCGTACTTTGTGTGAGTGTGTTAATAAATAAAAATGGCTAAAAACCCAAAAATCCATAAAAATTAAAATTTTTCCTGTAAGTAATCATTCTTTCATTTGCACATACATAGCTAGTGTACAAATTATTTTTGTAAAAATGTTTTCGAAAGCTTTGTGTAAAGATTGTGTAAATATTTTCATATCAAAATTATGTATATAGTACAAAATTTTTCCAAAATGTTTTGAAAATGAAAAGTTTGCAAAAACCTTGTGTAAATTTGTGTAAATATTTTGCAAAACTTGCATTCATGCACACATCCATGGTTTCAAAACATTTTTCAAAAATTTTGCATTTGTGTAAATTTTGTGTAAATAGCATCCTTGTATATACTTGTATAGTTTTTCCGGATTATAGTTGACATTTAAACTAGCCTGGAATTAAATTGGGAAATGGAGCTTGATTAAGATCTTAATCCACCTAATCATAAGAGGAACCTTATAGGGCTTAGGGTTAAGGCTTTTCAGGTCCATGGTGACTTAATTCTTTGAGTCCGCTAGGCTATGATCACATGTCATCTCAATGAGCCTAAGTAGAGCACTTAACAGCACACACATGACTCATATAGACAATGGCTTAACTTGGACCCACACTTTACACCGAGCTCTCTACAGATAAGGTGGTGAGGAGGCAGTCTTCCTTGACTTGGGGTAGCATATGAGGGTAGTACTTCTAGGTGGAACCTCTCTTCTTCTTTTAGTGAAGTAAGTGCGTCTCAACTTGGTCTGGTTGCCATGAGGTCTAACGACAGGAGTTGTGGGTTGCAATAATGCTTTAAAAGATAGATAGTCTACTGGCTCAAGAGGAAAAATTCCTTATGTATATATGCTGCACATTGTATATGTTGTATAGATGCACTTGAAAAAAATGCAAAAAGAAAAAAACTCCAAAAAAGTGGTGGGTCTGATAGAAAATGATAATCCCATCGGAGTATGTATATAGTGCAATAAGCAAAGCTTGAGACTTATGGTTCCATCTTATGTAGCTTGCAGCAGGGAGACTTAGCTACACTGGTTGAGCTCCCAAGGATACATGGCTACATTGGCCATGGTCCATTCTCTTCTTCCCCCTCTTCTTGAGCTGGTTGAACTTGAACTTAGAAGGGAATACCCCGCTCCTCGAGGAAAGAGTGGCCAGACTAGGGTCATAGAGTTACCTTGCTGGGGAGGGTTGTCAAGTCACTACTTCTGAGGTGGAGAGCTAAACCTCACATACACTGTACAAGGAAAGATTCATAGTCTTTAGGGTTTGTGTATGTAGACTTGTTCTGATCTGGATTGTTGAGGAGTCTTGATTATAGATTAGTGGATCTTAGAGGCTGTTGAGTTTTAAACCTAAGTCTAAATAAGGTTCCGACACATTAATAATCCAAAGATCTGATCGAGCTCCATATTTCAATTTAATGAAGGCAAATTTAATATTCAGCATTAATCCATGCATTTTCTCCTCCTTTTCTTTTTCTTTCTCTTTTTCACTTCTTTTTCAAATAAGTGTTTGCTAAGAGACTAGCAAAGTTAAGTATAGGGGGTGATGAATACCCATTCATCACTCTTTATTCTTTTATTTTAGCTACAAAACCCATGCAAAACACATGTATATTTCTGTAAATATCAATAATTGTCAAAAAGCATGCATTATGTAAAAATGAATAATTAGCATGTTTTTGTGCATAAATAAAAGAATAAAGAAATAAAAGAAAAAGAGGGAGATATTTAGAATAAATATTGAGCGACCTAATCCCAAGGGAGGGCTCAGCATGGGCCTGGCCGCATAAAAACCAAAGTAGAGAGAGATAAGGAAGCTCATGTGTGTACATGTATACCTGTATATAAAATAAAATTTATTTTCCTCTTATAAAAATAAAAATGGGTTTATATTTATATGTATATATTTGTAAATATAAATTTAAAATAAAAATGAGAAAAATAAAAAGAAATAAAATTCATCCCTCATTGTCTATATTCACCATGTACATAGAATCACTTATATATTTATTTATCCCTATAAATAAATAAATAAATATACATAAAAATATGAATATACTCTCTATTTCATAATGTAAATAAATAAAATAAAAATTATAAAAATTAAAATAAAATAAAAAGGAATAAAAATAAAATCAATTTCCTACATTGTATATATACCATGTAAGTATATAAATAAAAGGATTTATTTAGCCCTTATAAATAAATAATAAAAATAAAATAAAAATGCCTTTTTATTCCAAATTTTATTCTATAAATAAATAAAATATAAAATTGCAATAAAATGTACAAAAATAAATAATTAAAAATAAAAAAATACACTATTGTATATACCTATATATAATAATACTATTTTGTAAATACCTAATTTTTATTTCCAAAAAAATAAATAAAATTCACCAAAATAATTTTAAATAAAAGAAACATTTTTCATGTTTTGAGTTTTCCGAGATTCGGCCATTTACTATTTATTATTCAATTTCCAAATATTTAATACATGGCCGCACCTGATTGGTCCATGGGGGATGTTGATCCCCGGTCAACTCCCCCCCTTGGACCACTAGCCCGCGGATCCTGCATCCGACCCGATATTCGCCAAATTATCCAGACGCGATCCGACCTTCAAATCCTTAAACCTCGGGCTCCGATCCTTCCTCCTGCATCCGAGATCGACGCCGACACATTCGCATTGGGATCCACGCTTCACGGAACCCTGCCCGACCCTCTCTTCTCGGACCTGCAGGCGTATAAAGCTCGAGCTCCGCCACACTTTTCCAGCCATCTTTGGCTCCGCCTTCCCATCCTAGGATCTCCACTACCTTCCCTAGAGTGACAGCTAGCCGCAGGTCGTGTTGCAGTGAGGAGGAGGTGTCCCTGCCACTGATCCGGCAGCTCATCGCCGCCGTGCACCGCCCAGGAGCAGCGCTCAAGCCTCAGGCCTCGACATCCCTCGAGGCAAAGACCAGGAGCTCCAGGAGCTCTTCCACAGTCGACCTCACACATCCGGTAAGCCTGATTCTTCCTATGTTTCTCTAATTTTTGATTTCGCCCAAATCTATCGTTCGCCGTCTTCCATCGATTCCGATCACCCCGTCCATCTATCTCATCGATTGACCCGGCCATCATCTCCGCCATTCTCCCCTGCACGTTCTACGCCCCTTCATCCAACCCAGTTCGCCCCAGAACTGGGAGTCGGTCTCCTACACCGTCGCATCGCCGGAGATCCTTCGCCCCGACACGCCGACCACCCATCTCGCCTCTAACCGGGTCGAGGCACTTTGCCCTCGACCCAGGAGCGTGTTGTGATACTATTCAGGTCACGAAAGGCCCATCTGAGGGCCTAAGCATCCAGAGACAGCATCTCCAGGCCACCGCCGTCGCCGGAGCTCCTCGGAGCTCGCCGGCCTCATCGGAGAGGTGCATCCGCTGCGGGACGTCACGACGGACCTGTTCCGCATTGTAGCAGCAGAAGAGGAGGTCCACCGCGTGAGTTCTGGGCCGACAAAGTTCGCCGGCCATTTGTTCTTGGAGGACCCTCCAGAGCCGTCCATTCACCTCTCGCCGTGCCAGATTACATCAGGACCGTTCGATCAAGGCGAAGAAGAGGCCCTTCCAGCCACCATCCGATCGACACGTGGCCTCTTCTCCGCCATCAATCCAGCGAAGGGTAGCCCTCGATCCTCCACCATTAGATAGCATACGTGGCGAGCCCTCCACCGTCCGATCATCTCCGAGGTGCTTCGTTGAGGAGAAGCGCCCTGCAACCGTTGGATACACCACGTGGCGCATCCTCCGCCCTCAGACTATAAGTGGGGTAATTTCACTTAGGCCCCCTCCTGTTTTGCATTTTCTTTTTAGTCCTGTAAATATTTTCAGTAGTTATTTTTTGTTTGGTAAAATTGTATAGAAGACCTGGATGTTTTTAGTAATTGCATTTCTACTCCTGTATATGTTGGACACGTGCATCGTCACGTGATGTTTTGGTAAATTTGCATACTGTAGGCTTATAGTTTCTGGTTGTTAATGAATGAGAAATACTTTCTATTAATTGCACTTATGCCCCTGTGAATGGTTTATTTTAACATGTGTTGAATTTGTTGGGCTTTTACGACTTAGCCCCTGGACTTTTAACAGTGCTAATAAGTCCGGGGACTTAAGTTTCTTTACATTTGGGTCCCTTAGTGCCCAGAACACGTGCCTGGCGCGTGGGAAACTGGCATTTTTGCACGAGGACCCCCCAGAGTTCTGATTTTGTTACCTTTTCAGCCCAGAACCATACTTTCCTTGCAACTAGGTCCCTATGCACTGTTTGTGTGTTTTTGATTTTAATAAAATAGCAAAATTAATCCAAATTGAGTGAAAATTGGATACGTGGCTCCTGCCACTGTGTAAAATTTTCACCAATTTTTGGATACATTTCTGAGCATTTTTTGTATTTTTAAAAATTCAAAAACCCTTGATTTTGTCTCTGTACAGATTATAAATTCCCAAAAAAATAAAAAAAAACTCTTTAAAAATTACAAAAAATCAGATTTTGTGTGTTTTTGTGTCTTTGATTTTCTATCAATTTTTGGTTATTTTTGGATGCATAAAAACTATTAAAATCGAAAAACCCCTAAAGCCCATAAAAATTCTAAAAATTCATAGAAAAACCAAAAATTAATAAACCCTCTTCCTGATTTTTCCTTTTTGTTTCTATTTTCCATGAAAAATACCTCCAGGCTTTGATAGGGCCATTTTATATTTTATTTTGGCCCTTGAAGCCTGGCTGGACAGTGTTCATTGGTTTCAGCCTTATTTTATTTTTAGAAAATTCCCTAAAAATCTGAAAATTATCAAAAATTCACCAAAAACAGTAAAAAATCCATAAAACTTAAAAATATTGTTGTTTCAATTTTTGGAGCTTAAATAAATTGTTGTTTGTGCTTGTTTTTACCTTTTATTATTCTTATATTTAAAAATCCAAAAAAATATAAAAATATTAAAAACCACCAAAAAATATTTGTTTATATTTTCTTTGTTTTAGACTACTTTGTAGGCCGCAAGGCCAATCCGCGCTCCCTGAGTCCGACCCTGGGTGCTACACTAGGCTAATCTCATAGCCAGGGCCACTATTTGCTTTTATTGATTTTCGTCTTTGATTGGTGGTGTATCTTTCAATTTTCTTGTTGAGCTGAGATCTCTATCGATCTGGGTCGCAACGACCCTAGTTATATTTTATTCACCCGAGTCTCGGTGATTTTTCGGCTCATCAATTACCTATCTAGATGGAAGGCATAGGAGTCCCTGTTTCTGATGAAATTCGAATGGCATATAGGAGGGATATACATATGAATATACATGGTGATATTTTTCAAAAAAAATAAAAAATGAAGAATATGGGTTGGGGGCAGCTATGTTGGCTTCCCCCTAGGTAGCCCCATCCCCCCCGCCACACACACACACACACACACACACACACACATAATATATATATATATATATAGGAGAAACTTCAAATGAGGTGGGGTCTCACCATATTTATGGTGAGTCACCCTCAATTTAGGCATCTTTCCAATATATTTTACAATTCCTTGTTTCATACATATAACAATAAATATTAACACAACATGTATTGTGAAATAAAATTATGAAAATATTATTATATTGAATGGAAATGTTAATTTAAATTTGGATGCTATATTTTACAAAATTCATTTTTTACAATGTGCAATTTATACTTTTACAAAACTGCTACATAGTTTTTACTAAATTCACAGTGGCCTTTATAATTTTCAGAAAAGCCCCCACCTCATTTGAAAGGTCCCATATATATATATATATATATATATATATATATATATATATATATACGAGGGCTGATCCTGTGAGAGCAAAAACCTGTGAGAGCATGGAGAGAAGTGATTGAGGACTACTAGATTCAATGGGGAGAGAGAAGACCTAATCTAGTGGTCCATAATCACTTCTCTCATGCTCTCACAATTTTTATTATCAAAGGATCACTCCTCTCTCTCTCTCTCTATATATATAGGGGTTGATCCTGTGTGAGACAATATATGTGAGAAGATGAGAGCAATGATTGTTGACCACTAGATTCTGTCATCTCTCTCCTCATTGATTGCATGAGGAGAGGGTAGAACAAAATCTAGTGGTTTAGAATCATTGCTCTCATGCTCTCAAGGCCTGTTTGGTTGCAGGGTGGGCAGGGTTGGCCCAACCCTGGTTACTATTCACAAGGGTACTTCCTCCTCACAGATTACTATTCACCCAAATCAACCCAGCCCAACCTAACCCTGCAACCAAACATGCCCTCAGTGATTTTATCTCTCATAGGATCAACTCTCTCTCTCTCTCTATCTCTCTCTCTCTCTCTCTCTATATATATATATACAGGAGTGATCCTGCGAGAGCATAAAACTGTAAGAGCATGAGAGTAGTGATTCTGGACCACTAGATTCTATCTTCTCTCTCCTATTTGAATCTAGTGGTCCAGAATTACTGCTCTCATGCTCTCACAGGTTTTGGCTCTCATAGGATAAGCCATATATATAGGGAGTACTTGAATTGATGTGGCACATTTTCTTGATTATGGAAAGGTGCCGTTGGATGATGAGTGTACGAGTGAGATTAAAACTACTAGGTGGTTTTCATACCAATTAACATTCCTAATATGAGGGCGGATTAAATTAGTACTATTTAGTAAAATACACGTCATTGATCATTCTATATTTATGTATATGCCGAAGGATGTATAGAATTTTCCAAAAATATCTAATGGAATAAAGGTTCGTGTTTTGAAAGAACTGTTACAATTTACAAACGATTGAGATATTTTACAATTTCATGTTATAAATTACAAAAGCATAACCATTGTTGTTCACAAAAAAAGCATAAATCCGATGAAAATTTGTACTTTTTGTATACATGTGTTTCCTAAAATATAGAGTGCTTTGATTATACGTTAATTAATTGATGTACACATGGAAAATATTCCTAAAATGATGGTATTTTTGCTATAACTATATTTCCTAATATATTAGATGAGGTAAATTGTAAACATGTTATATATCATGCATATTAATTCACTACAAACAAGAAGCGATTAGCGTGCACATGGTGGCTCATTTTGTGCTCACATATCGCAATCCAAGTGCTCGTCCGACTTGTGTTCGCTCATTAGAGTGGCGCTAGGGCAGGTGGGCGGGCACTTGTATACATCAGGCGCTCACCCAAACTAGGGGCGGGCACATATGTGGTAGCCAAAGGCTCACGCATGTCCCTTTGGACGTGCTGAAAGAACGAACTTGGCGAGCACACGTGCTCGCCCGAACTCAAGAACAGAAAAAAGATTCAACGGGATTTAGACGCCCTGTTGAACCTGTATAGCATGCTAAGAAACCATTGCATGTGTTTATTAAAGTCAAGAATAGTACCTTAAATGTGCCATCCACCTAATTAAATCAAGTATCTTTTACCTGCCAAACTTACATAATACACAGGAACATACGAACTAAACATATAAGATAACAAACAATTATAGTATATGCATCACATTTAGCAACTAAATATAATATCAAAGGATTTTCGAAATGTTCGACAAGTACAAGTACATGTAATTCTATTGTCAAAGTTCACACATATTAAAAGAGTTGCTAAAAATCTAGGGATTTTTACCTGGCAGACCCTATAAACTTTGTCAATTACCTCTACGACCTTTGAAACAAAATAATTCCTCCCTCGACCCCGTAAACTTGCCAACTCTTACCCCATGAACCCTCCGGGTAATCTGTTTGAAGCCCGTGGGGGTTCTTGGGGTAATTTTTAGGGTCGATGGGGGTAATTACGTTGTGCAAAAGGTCGTAGAGATAATTTAAAAAGTTTATAGGGTCTGCCAGGTAAAAATCCCAAAAAACTATAACAAAACAAGTTAAAAACAACCAATCATTTCTTTTTTGATCTAAACAATTTTTAGATTAAACCCTATTTTTCTTTCTTTTTCTTCTTCTCCTTCTCCTTCTCCTTAAATCTAGCATACATGTGCGCCTCTTCTTCTAGGTCATTCCCCTACTCCTCTCCATCTGATTCAATCTCCTCATATTTAGATGCACGCCCTTGTGACCTATTTTATGGAAGATATATATATGATATGCATTTGAAGATATTCATATATAAAATTATTAAAATTTAGAAGGACAATACTTACATGTACGTTGAGAAATCTTGTTGGAGCTTCGTCACAGTTTCCACCATCCTCACCATTTGAGACTCCATTTACGATGATGGTTGCGATGATTGTGACTGTGAATACGACGATTGGCCATAAGAAGAATAAGAATGACGATGTTCCTACACATAGTATGGAGGAAGACCACAAAGCATCTGCTTCCTATTCACTACAACATCCCTCTCCTCCAACACCTATAAAAAATTTGAATGGTTTAATATGAATATATACTTAAAAATTGAATATACTAAATTAATATTTATCTATACCTATTTCTAAATTGCTTTATCAAATGATGGTTGTTTCCTATTAAGATCTTCACCCCATTTCTCTAAATCTAGTACCAAATAACGATCCTGAAATATAAGTTAAAAAAATATTAGAAATAAAGATACTATACCTTTCAAATTACTTAAATATAAAAGACTAACCAACAATTCTCCTGCTTCATGAGTTGGCCATTTCCCACTCATGTGGGACCTAGACCACCACTCCTGAAAAGTGGGTTCTCTTTTTAACATTTTTACCTAAAATAAACATAAAAAATAGAACTGTAGCAAGATAGTATTTAAAATCTAGTTTCTATTAAGAAATTACCAGCTCCACTCTAATCTGATTGTGGCTTTTAGAGCCACTGCTTGATTTGATCCTCAATTTTTGACGGTTTGTCCTTCCCGCCATCGATCTCCTCCCAAACTCAGTATCTGCAATGAATGCGTCACACAAACCCACCCACCTGCAACAAATATGTTATAAATATTTTTTTAAAAAATAAATCATAAACTATGAATGTAATATAGTACCTATCTTCCATGCACCATGAAGGTGGGAATCTCTTCATCTCCTCAAAATTCATCTCCTCGCATCTCATCTTCGCATGCGAGTCTCTCCTTGCCTTGAAAAAGGTATCACTCATCCTCTTCTCCACCAAACGAATAAATGCCTGACGATAAGCCTCTTTCTCCAGATCGGGAAGTAAACGATACCTACTCTAATTTTTTTGTAAAATATTAGATTAAAGAGTAGTAACAAATTTAAATAATCATGTTAAAACATTACTGACCAGAAACATCTCAAACAATCTCTCATTCTCAGTAGCAAGAAAGCGATACCAACAAATTTGCATGCTAGTCAAATGTGTCTTGATTAGATTGGTAATATCCTTTACCACCTTGTTGCTATTATAAAATCCCTGCATATTTTATAAAATTTTCAAATAATATGAAGGTATAAATGAGAATATTTATTTATATAAAAATCGTACCTCCCATCTGTAGTAAGCTCCAGCAAAGGGTAGGACTCCGAAATCTGCCCACCTCTAGTGGGTAAATGTACGTGGATGCTCGGGCGTGCAGAAGAAGGTGAACCAAAATCCATCGAGGTCTGTGTTGGTACAGGTACCAGGCATGCAGCAGGAGCGGTCGTGTAAGATGGCTCTCCATATACGCCTCCATAAAAGGGAGGAGGAGGATAACCAAGAGACTCATAGTAGGCTATAACCTGTTGAGTCTTGTCTGGAAGTGACTCTAAAGTAATAGGAGGGGTCGGCTGCCTAATAGAAGAAGGTGAGTCTAATGACAATGGATGATTGGATCACTGAGATCCATGAGAGCCACCACGTCCAAAACCTACCATGACTGCAACGATGACGTAATAGTTAATTACAAATTTAGTAAAGAACATTTATGATTTATCTTCTATAACTGACTGAACTTACGATTAATCTTCATCACACGATTCGTAGTAATTATAGCATATGTCATTGATTTGTGGGTTATCTGAATCATCATATGTAGAGTCTCCATTATCTTGTAAGTCAACACATGACACTTCATCATCCTCTAATCGCATTGATTCAATGATTGGGACTTCTTCTACTTTATTTATTCACTCATGAGTAGGTGTAAAAGCTTCATCTATAGCATCTTCTAAATGATTGTATTCATTAGAAATATAACCTCAAGAATTTATTTTCATGACACATCCATCTATTACACGCTTATACATCCACTCTCTGTTAACCATCTTTATCACCTGAACGTAGCCGTTCATACGATCAAATGAGAAGACTAGATTTAACTTTGGTTTAATCACATTTTACATAAGTAGAAAAACCTAAACCCTAACTTATCGCTGACCTAAACCTATCATACTATTTCTAGGAGATGAGAAAAGAAGTCTTTTTTGTTATCACTAGAGCCCATCCATAACGATTCAAACTTACGACGATCATTGTCACATGCTTGCTTATTTCTGAGGAAAATTCGACAACATAACACTACACCTCTCCAGTGTACCTAAAAAATCAATCGTAATCAACTTTCAAAACAATCACTTTAATGATTATTTCGATAGTAAATTACGATTGATTTGGTATACCAAAAAGGAAGGGGTTATGGAGCGAAATTTCCATTAGAAACAAACACCGTGTGATAACGATCACTTTTTATTAAGTTTGAATCCTTACGGACCCCCTTAATTCGGGATCTCCGAAATAAGGAAAGTCAATATAAATGTAATATTTTAAGATCATTTTACGTCATACATTTGTACATGCTACAAATGAGACTATAAAACAATCTTAAAATATTTATTCATTTATGTTAATCAGGCATTTACGTATATTTGGTTAGTAACGATGGGAATATGGATAAGTGTGATCCTAAATTAATGCCTAATAACGTGTTTTAATGAAAATTATTGAAAGTGCACCTGTAAAAAATTTTCTCCACCAGTAAATATCAAAATACACGACCATTGGATTGGGATATCTCATCCCAAAGTGAGTCTAATAGTACTGTGTAAAAAATAAAAAATAAAACACAATTGAAGGTGATTAAATCTTCCAATGTGTTGCACACGCCTCCCGGTGTGCAGGGCCACACACCATCTAGTGAGAAGAGACACACCGTATGTGAATGATTTTATGCGATTTAAAATAAGTTTTTAGTGTTTTAGCCTTATTATCAACCTAAATATTTCTATTAGTCAAACACCACACTTAGGTTTGCCATTCTTTTGATCACATGTATATAAAGAATTTAAATACATATGTATTTTCTATACAATGTATTTTCTACTTTCGACACTTATGTTCATTGTTTTCTTTTACAATATGGCTGAGGTTCATCCCCTTGTGTTCTTACTCCCAAAAACATTGTATCTCCCATCCCCTCTTTCAATTGAACCATTTCTATCCCTACTCCAAATTCAAGTTCACTGCCACAAATACATCCTCTAACTTCTTCCCATGTATTTCTTCTTTCATTCTCACATATCAACATTCATCTACTTCTCTATTTTTTGCCACTTCCAAATGCAATCCAAAAATCCCAAGACGTGGATCATTTAATGAAACTAGTGTTATAGTATAATTCAACACTCTCTATTTCTCTATCAATATCCATCTACTTCTCTATTTAGTCATTTTACTTCTTTTGATATTTCATCAAACACTTTACATGTCTATGAATTTCCATCTATATTAGATAAATATAATCAAACCTAATAACAACTACATATTAATCAACTATAAAAGCATAAACAACAAGTTTAAGAACTAGGAATATAGAAAATAACAAGTAAACTATCAACAATGTTAAAATCCTAAACCATCAAAACATGATTGAAATGTAATGAAATAATTAAAAACAAGAGAAAGGATGATAAAATATACCTAAACAAAGACGTGTGTGATTGAATACCCAAGCGAAGGTTGATCGAGGTGAGGATGAAGGAGCACAGATCGTCGGAGGGAAGAACTTGAGAAGAAACTCGGGCGGAATGAGGAAAAGGAGGCTGCCTGACGTTCTATTTATATGCACGGGCGAACACATATGTGCTCGCCATGGGCTCTCCAGGTGCTAGCCAACATATTGACAAGTGCTCATACCGCCGCGTCTTGAATTTCAAACGGGCGAGCACGAATATACGAGCACTTGTATTATCCAAGTGCTCGCCCATATACAAAAAAATATCGCACCTCCATACACAAAAGGGCGACCAGCTAAGACGAGCACATGTGTAACCTGAGTGCTCGCTAGAGTATTAGCGAGCACATGTGCTCGCGAAGTGCAAACCATACCGTACACACCAATATGTATAGAATTTTCCAGAAATATCTGATGGAATAAAGATTCGTATTTTTAAATAACTGTTATCAATTTATAAACGATTGAGGTATTTTACAATTCCGTGTTATAAATTACAAAAGCATAACCATTTTATTCATAAAAATCCCAAATCTGACTAAAATTTGTATTTTTTGTGTACATGTGTTTCCTAAAATATAGGGTGCTATGATCATATGGTAATTAATTGATGTACATGTAGAAAACATTCCTAAAATGATGGGATTTTTGCTACAACTATATTTCCTAATATATTAGATGAGGTAAATTGAAAACACGTTAAATATGTTATATGTCATATGCATATTAATTTTAGGGGTATTAAGCTGCAATATTTTTTGATGAATTTGTAATAGTTGTAAACTACAACATTTTTATAATTTCGTAGTCTTTTTGTACACTGTATTTGATTTATTTTGAAAAAATTATTTTGAAAAATTTATTATTAAAAATTTTGTAGTCTCTTTTGAGAACATTATGTGGGAGTAACGTTTATAAACCGTGATATTATTTTGTAAACTTTGTAGTCTCTTTTATAAAATACATGAGATTTTTGTAAAATAGATTGCTTATTATTAATGTACAAATTATTTTATATGTCCATCCAACATATTTCTCATGTCGTGGGTCCATCGAAATTTGTCATCCATTGTAAAGTTTGTGTAGATTTTGTAAAATCCATACTCTCATTGTAACAATTATATGATAATCTGCAAAATAAAAAGTCAATAATTAGTTTATCATTTATTCCAAAAAAGGATAACATGTAAAAATACATGTAGAAGCGTAAATCAATGGATCATAATATAAATTATACAATCAATTATGTAAATTAGTAGATCAAAAGGTAAAATATAACCATCATATTTTGGCATTTACATCCAATTGAACTTGAAAACTTCATTCCTTTAGTATTTAATCCACAGTCGATGGGATTTCATCGAATTTGATTTTTACAAAATACATCATCTTTTTGGTGAAAATATAACAAGACATACAACTTTCTATAATAAAAATTCATTTATTAATAATGACAACCTGAGATATGTTCAATCTGTAAACAAATATTTACATTCTTAATCAAAAAATTCTTTCTTTTAGGCGATATTTTCATTCTCATTCTATAGAATTAATCTGTAAATAAGCTCAAAAGAAAAAAAAATGAAAAGTGTGTTGAACTCAAAAGAACAGGGGAATCTAAACTTACAAAAGAGTGAATATTCTAGAAAATACGATTGAACTCAAAAGAACTAAAAGTGCATTGAATATTGCAGAAAATATGATTAAATAAAGGTTTGCATTTTGAAATACTTGTTATCGATTTACAAAAGATTGATATATTTTACAATATTGTGTTATAAACTATAAAATCGTAATTACTGGTATTCGAAAAAAACATCAAATCATAACCACCAGTGAATTAGGAACACTGATTCAAAAACAAACCAAAAGAGAAACTTTGAAGATTGGATTGAGATGTAATCAAAATAGAAAGAAAAATCAAAATTCAAATAAAAAATAAGTGCAATCTTAAATAGCTTGGAACTTGATTAATAGATGAATAAAAAAGAATGAGAGAAAATTACTAAGAACACACATCATCCTCCGTACACAACCACATCATGCTGCTCCATGCATCGTCGTCGTCTGCATGCACTGTCAACACCATTATCACACACCACCATCATCTCCAGGCACATCCACGTACTCCTGCCTCCTACTACTCAATGCACTGCCACCATCGTCGTCATGTATCGTCCTTTTCTTTATCATACGCCACCATCTCCAAACGCAGAAACCACCTCTATGTCGAGGGTTGACTAAGAAGAGAGGGGGAGAAGGCACTTGTCGACTTTTTTTTTAAATTCGAGTAATTGAGAGCCAAGATCGTGATGGATGCTATATTTAGAAAATTAAATTCGAGTAATTAATAAGAAATGAGATAATGCCACAACCAAATTGAATATTTGAAAATTTTCTAAAAATGATGATTTGGAGGTTGTTTCGACGGTAGTTTTGGGTTTAATTTAGTGGTTTTGTTAACCACCATTGATCCTAATCGGAGGGCTACTAAGAGGTGGCACACCATACTTATGGAAATGTGCTACCTCAATTCAAGTTTTCCCTATATATATAGATTCTATTGTCTCTCTCCTGGTTGATTGGAGGTTGAAAGAGATGAGCATAATCTAGTGGTCCAGAATCACTGCTCTCATGCTCTCACAGTTTTTGGCTCTCACATGATAAACCCTCTCTCTCCTAGTTGATGTAGTCCACCTACATTTTTATGATAAATTTTTTGACAGTGAATCCCATCTTGGGATGTCACCCTCGCTTTATTAAAAAAAACTTTTATGCAGTGGTGTGCCTTTAATTACAAAAACTCGAAGGAGGATTCTAATTTGACATGCTTGGGCTATGTTGCATGTAAAAGAAGACAATTCAACATTATTATTGCGCATGATTAAAACAAATCAATTTTTGATGCTGGTACTAGGGAGGCAACACACATGTTTTTGTATTTGAAGTTTTGTTTTCCACTTTCACATCACACATCTTGAGAATATGATGTTGGTTCTTTTGAGGTCGGTGTATGATCGAGAGGCGCTCGTTAGGCTGTGTAACGATCGTAAGATGCTCTCTTTATTGCTTGAGAAATGCTCAATCTGCGAGGCGACCGATACCTCCCAATAATATCCACACCCATCCAAAGTCATGCTCTAAGGCTCGATGAGATACTGAACATTTGGAACATTTAAAAAAAGGGAGGGAGTGGGGTGTGTGTGGTTTGGGGGGGGGGGGTTGTTAACCCCCTAGCCGAACATGGCCTTTTAGAGTTGGATCATTGTTTTTGTAAGAGGATCTTAGTTATGAATACTACACTCAATGTATCTACTCTAACCTCCAACACCGAGGAGTGTGGATTGTCGGATCTTGTGAGTTGCATGCCAGACTCGTCTGCCAATATTGTGGAGATGTTATTTCTTTAAATGGATTTCCATCGTGAACACTCGATCGATATAACCACTCTGGCCCTTTCTTCGTGTTATTTTTATTTTCGTATCGCAGCTTAGTTTGATCATGGAGCGTTTCTGTAATTTCATTGTGATTTTTCTTATTCATTTATTTCAAGTTAATCTTACTACAATTGAGTTTATATGCAAATATATATTCGCATATATCTTGTTCTATGCTACAATACACTTTGTTCCAACAGAGGTATACCGCGAGTTTAACGTGGGTTACTGCAATAATCATATGTCGCGTAACAACCACCAGTACACGATCCTTTTGTCCCACAAAGAAGCATAAGGTCCTCAATTGGTGCGTTTCAAATGTTCAGTATCTCATCGAGCTTTACTATAGCAAGAATGGCTTTCGCTTGATTCGTGCATAACTACTTATTGATTTATTGAGTTCCTTCAAAAAAAGGAGAGGAAACTATGTCTGTGGGTGAGCAAGGGGGAGAGAGAGGACCACAAATCCATAGACAGTGTGATGAAGTGTGTAAGATGGAGTGTGATGGGAGGAAGGGTGTGGTGCACTAGTGCTGCTGTTGCTGCACTTGCAAAGACAGACCACCCACAGGGAATGTGCTTCTTTCTTTTCCAGTTTTCACACTCCAAAAGATCCAGAACAAATTTACTAGAGAGTACTTGCTTTGTGTACGTATGCTCCATATGCTCAAAATATAACCTAATTAAGCTATTAGTATACTGCAAAATTTAATAATAGATTGGCCATGAGTCTGCAGATGTCATCAGGAAAAGATGTAGACATGCATCAGATCTTCTGTACAAATCTTTTGAATACTCAATGAGCACATGTGTCGTATGTAAGCCTTCCAGTACATATGCACAAAATATTCCAATATTCAGGTGGAATACATATATTGTTATATCCCCTTTTGTTTGTGAGAATATGATAGCACAGTCCTGATATCAAATTAAAACTGATTTAAACGCAATATCACATATATTTTTATCTGTATCTGATTACCTGTGTCTTTAGCTACTGCAAATATTCAAACTAACGAGCAGCCACCGAAGACAGAGATGATGTTAAAAAGACTGTACATTAGTATATATGCAACCCACTTCAATTATATAAATACTTGACAGTTGTAAATTTGCAAAAGTCATCTTCTGTATACATACTGTAGAAACTATATAAACCACATGCCTTTCAGCTCAACTTAGAACAACCCATCATAGTAAACTAACTAAACTGTAACAAGCGTAAGAGGTTGACTTGATGACTTCAGAAATGGTTCTTATAGAATCTTGTTAGAAAACTAGCATAAATTTGCATCCCAAATCAAGTAAATCATCAAAAAGAGGAGAACGAAGAGAAGGGCTGGACATGGTGAGATTTCTCAAAACTTTTTTTTTTTGAGATTCCTCCCTGCTCTTCATGATAGCACATTAATTTTATCACAATGTTTATGAGCCAAAAGATATCCTTCTTTTCTCCTTAGTTCTACTATATTGATGGGAGGAGCAAATTAAGGGGAGGGAGGGATGGATGGGGGAAAAGGGACGTCCTTTGTGTTGGCATGCTTGTTGTCAACCTTAGGAAGGAGGGAAAGGAGGGGGGAAACCCTAGAAAAGTGCAAGGGCTTTCGGCTCCCTCCCAAAGGCACACAATTCTCTCCTTTCAAATAAAGGTAAGGTGACATGCTTGGGAATGAAGGCATGGGAAAGAAAGTGATGGTGGGTGCTTCTAAAGTGGCTTTAAGGGTATGTATAATGTATATATCTACTCTCTCTCTCTCTCTCTCTCTCTCTATGGGTCTCTCTCTATGGGTATGCATCTTTTCCATCTTGTTATATATGTATGAGTGTTGGTATGAAGATTTCTTGATTGGGAGCACTTATTTTGAATTGAATGGCATAAAATGTAGTGTGTATTTTATTAACCCTTCGGTTAGGCATGCATGCATGCACTTGCATATATAAATATAGGCATGATGCACATGGTATGGAGCATATGGGTATTTACATAATAGGACTACAAGTTGGTCTAAAGAGATGCATAATAATAGATGGACAAATTAACAATAAAATATGGAAAATAAACATAAGTTTTCCTAGAAGGTAAAAGGAGTGCAATATGTTCATTCTCCATGCGTCATTGCCATGGGTGCTTGGACATGAATGATGATGTTTTTTGAGATCTACATAAAAGAATGTAAATGAGGAGGGACCATCCCACTTTTTTTTATTTTTTTGTTCGAATACGACTTGATAGCCCCAAAATTTGTCCTCATGGAAATACGAGGAGGATGTTGATAACGAAATTGTAAGAATGATGATTGTATCATGTCGTATAATTTGATGTAAATCTTCAACAACTTGTTGATCCCCTTGCTTGATTGTACATCATGCAGAGTTAAACCTTTATCCACAAACTAAGAGTAAATTGCTTAGTAAACTTCTTCACTTGGTGATTGTAGGTGACGATGGATGATAAACTCGGAAATCGACGGTCTTAAGTTCAACACAAAGCGTGAACTCAGTCGAAGTGTCGACCAATCAAAATCCGTGTTTAATCAACAATTAACCCACACTAAGATCAACAAATTAGAAACAATGTGGAGTTAAAATTTATTTTTAACTCTGCACAAATGGTGTATAGTGTCAAGTATGCAGAGAGTTCGAACACAGGGAGCAAACAAGGTAATTCACAAAAATTGTGCTCAAGTGAGAGTGTGTGAAGTGTCTACACTAAGCAAGCAAGCAACTACAATTTTTGTGGGTTTTTAATTTTTAATTGTTTTTTATTTAATTTTAAATTTTGTATTTTGATTTTTGATTTTCTGATTTTTATATTTTATATTTTATATTTTTTTTATTTCTTTTTTTTCTTCAATATTGGAAAGTAAAGGCACTATAATAAAAGGCAAGGTAAAATATTTATAAAAATGCACAAAAATACTCAAAAATTCAGAAATAAAATGTTTTTGGTATTTTTAAGGTTTTCTACTGTTTTTGTGATTTTTGGGGGTTTTTCAAGGTGTTTTTGATATTTTTTAAAAACTGAAATAAGGCAAAACAGTGGAAATAGGGCTGGCTGTGAATAAAATGTAATTTAAAGATAGCAACCAGTACTAAAAATTTTTTCACAATATTTTTCTAATGAAAAGAACAAAATAAAGGACAAACAGAAGTTGAGTTTGTATTTTTTTGAATTTTCTACTATTTTATATATTTTTTTTGAAGTTTTTGAGTGTTTTTAAATTTTTAGTGTTTTTCTTTTGAAATTTTTAATGATTTTTGGACTGACACTAAAAGACAAGAAAATAGACACTAGGTGATTTTTTTGGAATTTTTGGAGGGATTTTAATATTTTTTTGGTATTTTCTAAGCTAGACAGTGCACAAAAAGGGAGTTTTTGATTTTTATTAAATATAAAAATAAAATAAAATCAAAAACTAAATAGATGCGTTAAAGTACACGTGCACAGGAGCCTAACCCTAATTTTGTGGAATTTTTGGACTTGAAATGATATTTTAAACAATTAGGACAAATATCCAAATATTAAACAGTCCTGGCAGGGGTATATGTGCAATATCCAAAACATCCAGGGGCATACATGCAATTTTCCACAAAACTTTACACTGAATATTCAATTTATAGCATCAAAAAGCAATTACAAAAGCCGCCTGGGCCTAATAGAAGTTTTCCCACCAGGGCGCGTGACTTGCACGCGCCTGGGAAGGACTGGAGTGCAATATCACAAAAGCCTGGGGGTCTACTTGCAAATTAACCAAAAAGTTTACACTTAACGCCACAGTTTTGGGACTAAAACGAAATAAGTAAACAACCGAGGGTCCCTTTGCAAAATGCCCACCCCCTCACGTGTACAGGTGATGAATCTGTGATTCATCACATCAAAAGTCAAAAATAGAGCCTTGTTCCCGAGAAAATAGAGGCATATTTCCTTTTATCTTGCATAAATAACACTCATGCATGCATCCATAATTCATGCATTATAGCAGCTCATCTGCATTTAAATAAGAAGCCAAAAATCCCCTGTAAAAGACATCTTCATCAAAATAACTTCTTCTCTATACTATATATATATTCATTAATAAAACAGGGAGGAATCACCCTTGTAAAATAGCCCAAGTATCCTGAGAACCCCTGTACATTAAAACACACATAAAGCCCGCATACAAACCCCTACTTAGGTCTACTCACTCTTAGAATATTACATATCAAAAGACCTTCAAAATGAGACTAATTTCATTGAAATTGGAGCTTGTATGAGAAACTTGGGTTTTTGGGTCATGTTGTATACTACATATGTATATTTATGTATCTTTGTATTTATGTACCATATTTGACCTCACCTCCGTCTTTGGTCAACATGAAACTTGTAGATCTCATCAAGATCTACAACTTTCATGTTTTGAGTTTTTCCAAATTCGGCTTCCTCTTCTCTCTACACGCATTTCTTCCTCCAACCATTCACAGCAGGCCACGTGGCGCCCTCTGATTGCGCCACGCGGCCCGCTGCCCTTTGTCTGATCCGCCACTCCAGAGAGGAACCTAGAGCTCGGAGCCTTCGATTTGTGACAGGAATTGAGTGAATCCTTGAGCGAAGACGGCCCTTCTTCTCCGGCGAGATCCACGGTGCCACCGCCGTGTCGCAGCCGCCCTCCGCGTAGCTGCTTGAGCTCGGGGCTTTACCGACCTCTTGAGCGACGACCTGGAGCTCAAATCTGAGCCCCAATCCCCAGGTAATCACCTCCATTACTCCTCCGATCTCGTTCTTCTTTTCCCTTCATCTTCTCCGATTTTATTCCCTGTCCACGATCATCTTCACGCCTCGCCTTCACTCCGCCGAGCTCCGCGTCGAAGCTCTCATCCTCGCTGACCCCTCCGCATCGTCAGACGCTTCACTCCACCGTTCATCGATCACTAGCTCCGCCACTTGGCCGGAGCAACGTCCCCCGACCACCTCACTTCTCCGTAGGCCTCGCCAACCAGTACCATTTCTCCACAATCGCACGCACGAGCCTCGGCTATACGTCTAACACTTGCAGGTACTCCTTTGATCATTGGCCGGAGCCTCACCGGAGCTCTCCTCGAGCTTCATCGACTCAGAGCTCCAGCCCTCCTCCAGGGATCCAGAGACCACCGGAGCCTTCGCCGCGCACTGACGATTCTTCCGAGCAAGGTGGGGGCTGACGAAGCTCACCACCGGAGCTTGACGACCGAGGCGGAGCTCGGCTGCTTTCACCGGAGCGCAGCCCTCTCCTCCGCAGGCGGCGGAGGATCGATAGAGAAGAAGGAGCAGCAACCGTTCGATCCTCTGATCGAACGGCCCTCTCCTCTCCACGTGTCCACTTCGCCGCCCTCATCAGCGACCGTTGGATTGCCCAGGATCTAACGGTGATCAGCCCGCCGCGTCATCAACATTGGGAGAAGACAGGAGCCGTCAGATCATCCCAGATCTGACGTATCTTGATCGAGCCACGCGTCTTCACCGACACCCCTTGGATCCATCTTGATCCAAGGGCCTTCAGGCCGCCACGTCGCCCTATCCGAGCCTCGGCCTCCAAGCCTAGGCTCGGGTAACCCGAAGCTGCACCGAGGCTGGGCCGAACCTCCAGAAGGCCCGAGCCTCCCTCCGAGCCTCCCTCCGAGCCTCCGACACCCCCCGAACCTAGGCCGCCCCACGTGAGGAGCACGTGCGGCCTGGGTTATTTGCATAGACGCCCTTGGAGCTTTCAGAAATTGCAAAAAGGCCCCTGTGAAGCAGACATCACGTGAGGAGCACGTGGTTCGTGGAGAAATTGCATAGAAGTCCTGCATAGTATCGGTAATTGCATTTTAGTCCCTGTCAGCATATTTACTTATTGAATTTTTATTTTCCAGTATTGCATTTACACCCTTATGTTTGCACGTGTCCATAGCATGCATTTTTCATCATTTTGAAATTCTAAAAATTGCAAGTTGTTGAGAATTTTGTCCTCTATTTGTCTGTACACGTGTCTGATTTTTGTTGGCTTAATTGAATTATCAATGAATTAATTGGTTCATTTGTGACATATTTTGCCCAGTTATGCCTTTTGATTTTTAATTAAATATCAGTGCCTTCAAAAATCACCAAAAATTCACAGTAGCTTAAGGACATTATTTTCGACACTCCATAAAAATTTCATAGCATTTGCACGCATAACGAGGCCTAAATAAATAGTTTAGTGATTTTCTTAAATTAATTTTAATTAATTCATTTCACAGTGAATTTTAGATCTGTCAATTTTCCTAGGTCCCTGATCATTAGACCTTCCTAGGATAATTTTAGTTCTTGGAAAAATTGTGATTTGATATTTATTAAAAATTAAACACTGAAAATCACTCTGTCTGTTTATTTAATTCACAGAAAATTTATTTTGAGTCGAAAAATTCCAAAAAAATTAGTGTAGGTCATTTTCATCATAAATAACCATCTGGCCAATTTTCATTATTTTTGGACTTCGTTTGATACATCAATTAAATTTAAAGTTAAATTGGCTAAGATTTGTCTGCATATGTCTGCATAAGAAATAAAAAGACCAAAAAGATTCGACCCTCGAATATCAACACTTGAAAATTGCTGTAATCCACCTAAGGAGACAGTTGCCTCCCTGAGATCGACCTTGGACTCCACCAAGTAAAAAATATCACTGCTTAAAATTGACCAAAATCTGTCTTAAGTGGTTTTTGATCAACCTCTCGTATCCGACTGCAACGAACACTTAAAATTAATTTGGACCATTAATTTGCCCGAATTAACTAAGGGTGAGGTGACGTGGCGAAGGACCTAAATGCAAATAAATAAAGCCTGGGGGTCTTCGTGCAAATATTACAAAACTTTTACACTACAGACAAAAGTTTAAATACTAAATATTAAATACAAAAATGGCGAGGGTGTAGATGCAAAATACCCTCGCTCGGGCGTTCTGATGACGACGCGTGGCGCTAATCCAACGGCGGGGTGACAGGGCGCGATCCAGCGGCTGGAAGCGATCCACTTATACACGTGGCAGCTGGGGAACGGCCGATGACGGTTCGTGGATGCACGGCGGAGATTAGAACGCTCGAAGACGATCTGACGGCTGAGGCGTGGTGCGATCCAACGGCTACTGCTTGATCTGGAGCTGCGGCTCGATCGGACGGTGGGGACGCGAGGAGGAAGAACAGGGAAGAAGGCCGGCGAAGGCGAACTTCCCCGGCTCCGATCTCGCTTCTCCGACGATGAATGGGCTCCAAAATGGAGCTGCAGACTCCTGGGAGGTCCCTCTATGGCCTGGATGGCTCAGATTCGCCGGAGAGGCGTCGAGGTGCTGTCGCGGAGGCGGCGGAGCTCTCAGCTCCAGGTGTCTCCGGCGAAGGTCGCAAAATGCCTTCCAGGTGCGTTCGCTGCTCTTTGACCTGCAAGAAATGGTGAGAAGGTCCAGGGCAAAGTGCCTGGACCTTAGGTGGACCTAATCTAAGCGCGAGGGGGAGTGATCGACGGTGGCCGGAGTTGCGCTCCGGCGATGATGCTTAGATGGGTGAAATACGTAATGGAACTTAGAATTTTTTTGGGGTTTTCGAAGATGCGACTAACAGGAACCTAATGGTGCAAAGAAATAAACGGGGGGGATGCCCTCGATGGCCGGAACCAGAGGAAGACAAGTACCTCGACGCCGGCTGTTGGCGGAGGTGCTGGAGCTTCCCTCGACTTCGCGCGCCTCGGCTGAAGGGTTGGCGATGGAGCTGTCACCTCCACGGACCTCAGGAGCACAATGGTGGCGCTGAAGGGTGGACCAAGGGGACTCAATTCGAATGGAAAGAAGGGGGGTCGGTTTTAAGTGGGTTGACCCAAGGTGACAGGGGGCCAAAGACCAAGGAATCTGGAGCGATTCAGTGATGCGACCCCCAAGAAAATCACTCGGCGGGCAAGGTGGTTGGTAAGGGAAGAGGTTTGCAGAAGAAATCGAGACGAGATAGTGAAAGAGTTGGCCGGGAGAAAGCCAAGAAATTGGCCCAAAAACCGAGCCTTCTGACGTCGCACATGGGAAGGACGGCCAGTTGACCGGGGTCAACTGGGACCGTCTCCTGATTGGTCCACGTGGACCAATCAGGAAAAATCCCTAAGAAATGATTTGTAAAATCAATAACAAATAGAAAAAGGTCGAATTAATTAAAAGTTATAAAATAAAAAATGCTTAGAATTTTATGTAGCATTTAATTCTGATTTTTATTTATTTTTATGACTTATATTTTTACAAGTTACCTTTTTAACCCTATACAGGTATAATACCTATGTGTTTTAATATTTTATTTTATTTTATGTATTTTTAATCTTATTATTTTTATTTATGATTTTGCAAAATTATAACATACTTTTATATACATAAGCATATTTTTATTTTATTTTTCTGAGATGTTTTGTATATTTAATAAAATACAAGTGTATTTTATATAGGTATAAGTAGATGCAGTACACCTATGTAGTCTTTATACAAGTATTTTTATTTTTATTTTTCTTTGCATTTTATTTCAATTTTAATGCACATATATATTATAAGTAATATTTACAAAATTATAAAAATATAAAAAATGAATCAATAATGAATAAAGAATAAATTGAATATTTTATTCAGTACAAGTATACAATAGGTGTCCAAAACTCAACTTTCAGACCGTAGCTCCGACAAATGCGAAACCACTGCCATTGGATAGATTATTTTATTCTATATACAATTAAAGGTGAGTACACTGCATTTGGAGTTGTCGTTTGTGAGATACGGGTCTGGGAAGTTGGGATTTTGGATTCTTATTCAGACCATATCTTTTTGTCTGTACATTCTTTTCCTGTGAAATCAATTTTGTATTTTTCTTTATGAACTTATCTACAACTTTCATGTACAAAGTTTCTTTATTTGATGTATAAAAGGTGGAACCAAGAATAGGTCCCAAAATGAATAAAGAATGAATAACAAGTATAGGTATTTTGACTGTGTTTTTGGCCTTATCTCCCCCTACTTTATTCCTTGTCGACCTATTCATCAAGATGCCTAGGTCTCGGGGGTTTTGGGTCATAAAATATTTACAATATTTTATTCTTTTTCTTTTCTTTATTTATTCTATAATTTTGGCCTTAATTACAGTAATTTACACACTGTTTAGATGCACATGCATGAATGCTAAGATGCTTGATTTAAGGCTATTTACAGGCATTTGCTAGGGTTTTTGGTGCCAAAATGATAGAATAAAGATGATGAAATGTGGATTCATCATCCCCCTATACTTTACCTTTGCTAGTCCCTAGCAAACACTTATGCAATAAGTGCAAAAAGAAAAGAAAGAAAAGAAAAAGAAGAAATTGGATCTTATTCGATTATCAAACTTGTCTTCGCAAAATCAAAGTTTGGAGCTTAAGTCGGACCTTTGGAATTTTAGTGCGGGCGGAACCTTAGTGAGAACCGTGTTTGAAATCCAACAGTCCCTGAGAATCCCAAAACTTCTGCTCAAGTCTCCTCAATAGCCAGGTCAGAAATATCTCAACTCATACGCAAACTCTTACGACTATGAATCTGACTTGTACAGTGTAAGTGATGGTGGCTCTCCCCAACTAGAATGACAAAGAAACTGACTTCTCCAGTATGACAACCCAGTGATTCCCCAATCCAGCAACTCCATCCTCGAGGAGCGGGGTATTCCCTTCTAAGTTCAAGTGGCAACCAGCTCAAGAGGAGGGGGTGAAGAGAAGAATGGACGGTAGCCAGTGTAGCTACCTATCCTTGGATGCAAGACCAGTGTAGTCAAGTCATCCTGCTGCAGGCTCACATGATATGACTTTGGAACTCAAGCTTGCTTATTGACTTTACAACATATTCACATACTTTGCAGGCTTTTTATTTTTGTACATGCCTGAACATTTTTTTTTTGAATACTATTCACAGCAGCATTTACATAAGGAGTTTTTCCTCTTGAGCCAGTAGACTATCCCTCTTTTGAAGCTTTATCGCAACCCACAGCCTCCTGTCTTTAGACTTCCTAATCACTGGACGGGTTGGGGTGCACTTCCCTCCCTAGAGGAGGACAAATGTTTCCACTTGTGTGCGTCTCATACCGGCAAATCCAATCCCCTCACCACTCCAACTGAGTTGAGCCATGTGAAAGGTGCAGGTGTCCAAGTTAGGTCATTATCAACAAGAGTCGTGCGTGTGCTCCGAAATACTCTACTTAGGCAGTCAAGAATCCATTGAACCAAGTCCCGTGATCCTCAAAGAATTAAGTCAACTAGACCTGAAGTACCTCAAACCCAGTTCCTATAAGGTTCCTGTTATTAGGTAGATTATAAGGTCCAATCAAGCTCCAATCTTCGGATTTTACTTAGACTTGTTCAACTATCAAACTCAATCCGAAAAATGCTCATGCTATGCAATGCAATGCACAAGATATTTTTGTGATGCAATTTTCAAAGATTTTGAACTTTTTATGGATTTTTGAAAATATGATGCATGCAGATGCAATTTTTTTGTATTTTTCAAAAAGATTTTTCAAGTGTTTTTGGATTTTAATTTTGCAAATGTTTTTGGGAATTTTTTGAAAATAAAAAGTTTTGGCTGAAAACTAGGTGAAAAATATGTACACGGGAGTGCTTCTTATATTTACAAGAAGTGGATTTTAGAATTTACAAGGGTAAGTGATCAATTTTATACATGTATACATAAGATGGATTTTGGTGTGATGTTAGTATTCCTCAAACTTATTTGACACAAGCTTTTCACACAATTTTTGAAAACTATAGTCCAAAATAGTTTTTACAAACATTTTACACACATTTGACAAGCATTTTGCAAAGGCTTTCAAAACAGTATATATAGGTTTTTCAAATCATTTTTGCAACCATTTTCAAACCATTTTGCAAATCACTTTTCAAACCTTTTTATTTCACACAAAGAAAAGAAATTTTACAATCCACACATTTTTACAAAGGTTGAAAACGTGTAACAAAATATTTTCAAAATAGTTTTCAATAGATGTTCACAAAGATTTTCAAACTATTTTTCAAACATTTTGCAAAAAACATTTCCACCTGATTTATTAATCAGTAAATACCAAAAAGAATTTGAGGAATAACCACATCTTTTTATTAAGAATTTTTAATGAATTTTAAAGAATTATTGGCCATATATATTAGGAAAATACGAAAGTACGAGTTATGGCTAAAGTATATACGTAGTATATACGACCCCCCTATACTTAGCTTGAGCTATGTCCTCATAAATCGGAGAGAAAAGAGAAGACATAACTCGTACTAAGTATAGACAAGTCTAAAGAATAAATGAATGAATCAATGAGAAGTTGACCGTCCCCCCTATACTTAGGATCAAATAATCCTAAGTATAGCAGACTGTACACAAAGCAGGGAGGGTCAAGGGTGGGAATGAACAGATCATACTCAGATTGTCTCCCCCTATACTTAGGGTAAGATATCCCTAAGTATAGACGAGAAGAGGGGACAATGGAGAGGATCGAAAAGAATAGGACAACTCGGGGTGCACACCACCTATACTTAGGACAAAGTACGTCCTAAGTATGGAAAACTGTCTACAAGGGCAGCACCTTCTTGATAGATACAGAAAATAGAAAAGGAAAAGAAGAAAAGAAGAAAATAAATCAACAGACAACAGAGTGATATAAACAGATGGATCTGTACAGCGGAGGATAGAATTTGATCACCATGTATGAGATGCAGATGATGAGAGTCAAGGGACACATCTCATACCAGAAGAATGGGGGCAACGTCAATGGTCGGCGGATCATAATCAAGATATAGTTTCAAGCGTTGACCATTGACGCGGAAGGTAGAGGAAGATGACGGTTCAGATATGTCGATGCTGCCATTGTCATGTACCTTCCTGACCACATACGGTCCTTTCCACTTGCTCTGTAACTTCGCTGGAAATAACTTTAGCCTTGAATCAAACAACCATACTCTCTGATCTGGCTCAAACTGTTTATGGCTGATATGCGAATCGTGCCATGTCTTCACTTTCTCTTTGTACTGTAGGCTGTTGGAGAAGGCTGTATCTCTTAATTCCTCCAGGGCTGCCAATTCTGCTCTTCTCTGTTCTCCTATACTCTCGGGATCTAGAAGCAACTCAGTAACTGCCCAAAAAGATTTATGCTTGATCTCCACTGGCAAATGGCACGGCTTGCCATAGACGAGACGAAAGGGAGATGTTCCCAATGGATTCTTAAAAGATGTCCGATAAGTCCACAAGATCGAGTCCAAAAGCTGTGACCAATCCTTTCGGTCTGGGCGGACAACTTTCTGCAAGATAGTCTTTATCTCCCTATTCGATACTTCGGCAAGACCATTAGTCTGAGGGTGATAAGGAGTGGCAACCCGATGGTCAATGCCGAACTCGTCTGCAAGGGCCCTGACTTTGTCATTGATGAAGTGAGACCCCCCGTCTGAAATCAAGACTCTAGGTACACCGAACCGTGAAATGATATTTCTCCTCAGAAATTTGCAAACGATTTTAGCATCTGCGGCTCGGGCGGGGATGGCCTCAACCCATCGGCTGACATAATCCACAGCGAGCAAAATATGCTCGAATCCCTGACTTTTAGGAAATGGGCCCATGAAATCAATCCCCCATGCATCAAAAACCTCACAGAAGTGAATGGGTTGCATGGGCATCATGTCTCTCTGTCCGCAGGTTCCCATTTTCTGACAGCCAGTACATCTCTTCACGAACTCATCAGAATCCTTGAAGAGAGTAGGCCACCATAGGCCGGATTGAAGCACCTTCTGTGCTGTCCTTTTTCCAGAATGATGTCCTCCTGCCTCAAGCTTGTGGCAGTATGTGAGGACGCTATGCTGCTCTTCCTGAGGAATGCACCTCCTCCAGATACTATCCCCTCCTTCATGATAAAGGACGGGATCCTCCCAATGATAAAACTTGGCCTTAGCTAGGAAGGTCTCAAGTTTCTGCCTGGGCCAACCCTGAGGGACTGTCTTGGCAACAAGATAGTTTACAAAGTCAGCATACCATGGGAGTGAGGTGACAGCCAAGATCGCCTCATCTGGAAATGTCTCTGTTATAGGTGCGCTGGGCTCAGATTCCTCAAGATTCTCCAATCTGGAGAGATGATCCGCCACCACATTCTTGACTCCAGGCTTGTCCTTAATCTCAATATCAAATTCCTGGAGTAGAAGGATCCATCTGGTGAGACGTGCTTTGGCATCCTTCTTAGCCATTAAGTACCGGATGGCGGTGTGATCAGTGTAGATTGTTACTCTAGATCCGAGAATATATGATCGATACTTATCAAGAGCGAAGACTACGGCCAGCATTTCTTTCTCAGTCACAGTGTAATTCCGCTGCGCGGCATCCAAAGTCCGGCTGGCGTAGTGAATGGCAAACGGTAAACCATCCCTCCTCTGTCCAAGCACAGCCCCAACGGCAAAATCTGAAGCATCCGTCATGATCTCGAATGGGAGAGACCAATCGGGTGGCTGAAGGACAAGAGCTGAAACAACCATATTCTTGAGAGTCTCAAATGATTCAAGACACTTATCATTAACAATAAACTCGGTGTCTTTGGTGAGCAAGTCAGTAAGCGGTCGGGCAATTCGACTGAAGTCCTGAATGAACCGTCGGTAGAAACCGACATGCCCCAGAAAAGACCGTAACTGATGCAGATTGGACGGCGGATTGAGTTTTCTGATGATATCCACCTTAGCCGGATCGACCTCCATGCCCCTGTTGGAGACGATATGACCAAGGACCGTCCCTTGAGTCATCATGAAATGACTCTTCTCCCAGGATAAGACAAGATTGACCTCAATGCAGCGCTTCAGCACACGGTCTAGACAGTCAAGACAAGCGTCGAACCCGTCGCCATAGACCGAGAAGTCATCCATGAAGACCTCTAAACAGTCACCCACCATGTCCGAGAAGATGGACAACATGCACCTTTGGAATGTCGCCGGAGCGTTACATAGACCAAAGGGCATCCGTCTGAAAGCATAGGTCCCAAACGGACAGGTGAATGTCGTTTTCTCCTGGTCTTCGGGCGCAATGGCCACTTGATTGTATCCAGAGTACCCATCAAGAAAACAGTAATGGCTCTTCCCAGCTAACCGCTCGATAATCTGATCAATAAATGGTAGCGGGAAGTGATCCTTCTTGGTGGCCTCATTCAATCGTCTGTAGTCCACACAGACCCTCTAAGAAGTTGGTACTCTGGTAGCGATCTCTTCTCCGGACTCATTAACAACTGTAGTGATACCCGTCTTCTTGGGTACCACATGTAACGGACTTACCCATTTGGAGTCGGAGATGGGATAGATGAAATCAGCGCTCCACCACTTGGAAATTTCTTTCATGACTACGTCTCGAAGATTCGGGTTCAACCGTCGTTGGAACTCACGCGACGGCTTAGCGTCATCTTCAAGTTAGATGTGGTGGGAGCAAAGATTTGGGCTCAGCCCCTGGAGATCAGCTATACTCCAACCGATTGCCTTGCGGTTTCTTTCAAGAACCTCCATCAGACGAGATTCTTGCTCTCCAGTCAAATCTGCTGAGATAATGACTGGGTGCATTTCTGGCTCTCCAGCAAGGAATCTGTACTTCATTGACTGCGGCAGAGGTTTCCGTTCTGGGCAACTGGGAGGTGGCAGATCTGGCTTCTGATATGTCTGTGTAAATGCGACTAGGTCTGCATGGGAGAACTCTCGCTCTGCTTGAATTGCTGACGAAGGGCGGCCTGCTGGATCATCGATAAACTGCACTGGCTCGCACTCTGTCATGGCTGCTGGCTCAGAAGGAATCAGACAAGGCAAATAATCATCAAAGTCATCCCAGTCAATGTCTGAATCCGAGGGATCAGAAGACGATGAGCAAGATTGAAATTCCTCAGCACCACTCATCACAACACTGTCAGCCTCAGAGATATCCTCATCCAGGGATGTGCTCTCCCGGCTCTCGACTGCCATGAGCTTGAGATACAGTGAATCTGTAGGCAAGGCGAGGGTCGGTGCTACGGGGTCTTTCCAATTGGATTCATCATCGGTCATCTCAAAATCACAAACCTGGTGGATGTCTAGCTCCTCCTCTGTCATCTGCTCGGCTTCGCTGGACTGCTCTGAGCATTCTGCCTCTCTGGCTCTGATTTCTTCGATCGTCTCTATTTGTATGGTTTCGCCTTCTACGCGAAAGCATACCTTCCCACTATCATGGTCGGTCACCGCCTTGGCTGTGGCCAAGAATGGACGTCCGAGAATGATGGGGGCATCAGTTACCGACTCAGGGATCTCCATGTCCAACACAACGAAGTCCACGGGGAATTGCAGGCCCTGAATGGTAACGACCACGTCTTTCAATAACCCCTTCGGCCTCTTAATCGACCTATCAGCAAACTGAAGGACGGTTCTGCTTCGAAGAAGAGGGCCAAACTCGAACTGCTTGAGTAAGGCTGCCGGAAGTAGGTTAATTGAAGAGCCACTGTCTAATAGAGTACGATCAAACTGCTGCTCCTGAATCTCGCATCTGACATAGGGAGCTCCTGCGTCTGGTCGCTTGGCTGGCAATGTGTTCTGAATGGCGCAGCAAGTGTTATGAGTGAGCATATGGATTTGATCTCTGTGCCTCTTCCTTCTTCGAACAGTAGTTGTTTCTTTCAAATTCTTCTTGAAGAAGGGGATATGCTCAAATGCTTCTCGTAGAGTCAGCTGAATATGGAATCTGTCAATCATTTCATTGCCGAACTCTACCTGTTGGCTTTTTTTGGATTTTCTTTTTTATTCCCCTTCGCTCGGCGGAGTGCCTCAGGGAAGGGGATGGTAGGGGCCTCCTCAGATGGAGGTCTAGGAATCGGTCCCTGTGCCTGTGAAGATGGAGAATCCATACAATCATCATCATTCAACACATATGGATCCGTAATTTGAACAGAAACCTTTCCTTTATTCATATTTTTGTTTTTGTTTTTCTTCCCACAGTCTCTAGATACAAAATGTGGTGACATCACAGTGGGTGGCTCAACAGAAGTTGATGTGGTGGCCTCAGCACCACCACTAGCACCGGTCTTCGCGGCATCAGCACCGCGCTCTGGTTCATCTCCCAAAATGGTGGCTTCAGCACCACCGTCTGTATCTGGCCTCACAACGGCATCAGCACCGTTGTCCTGGACTCCATCATTGGTGGCGTCAGCACCACCGTCTTCAACATCATCTGTAGCAGCATCAGCACCGCTCCTCTGCTCCTCTGGCGCTCCTGATTCTGCATCTGGTTGTCGCTCAGAAGAGGCGCCGCCGACTGGCATCCTACCGCTCCTAGTAGTCACAAAATCAGCATTATTCACAAAAGAAGACATATCATTCAAATTGTCACTAGGAGAGGCATCCTCTATGAACTCTACCTGCTCAGATTTTCTTTTTAAGTTATTAGGATTAGGTTCGATCTGAGCGGGTATGGCGGCCTTGCCTTTGATGATTTCCCGCATCTCCTGCCGGAACTCATCCATTTCTTGCCTGAAAGATGCTCGCTGTTCAGATAGCAAGCGGGCAAGATCATCGAGGGCTGGGTTCTCATAGGCTGGACCCTGAGAACCGGATGTCTGTCCCTGCTGGACATGGGGCTGCTGCTGCTGGTATTGCTGCTGATATTGGGGGGGAGGCTGGTGATAAGATTGCTGAGGCTGCTGGCGCTGCCTCCACTGCTGTCCCTGATAGGCGGGACGAGGACCACTCTGATACTGCTGGGGCTGGTTGTACTGGGGCTGCTGGTGTTGTTGCTGTGGCTGGCCGTTCTGCTGTCCTTGAGCAGGGGAATGCTGTTCGGATGAGGATCCACCATTACCCCAACGGAATCCGGGGTGATCCCTACGAATTGCGGGCTGAGGGTATCGGTCATACCAAATCCCGTTGACTTCCATCAACGGTTCCTGCTCGAAGGAAGGTGGAGGAAGAACTGCCAGTGGCTGCTCCGGCTGATACACCACCATCTGCGTCTCCTGAGATGGCGGTTGCTCTGGATGGTACTGCAACAATTGAACCGGCTCCGCCTGGATATGGTTCACCTGGCGATATGAGGTAGAGGCCTGGTTGGGATTGCTGCTGCTGGAAGCAACCTGTGACCTGGGAGGCTGTTGAGAATGGGCTTGTGCCTCCTGAATACAGAGAATTTGAGTCTTCAGGTCACTCATTGTTTTGGTAAGAAGGTCCATCTGGGCTAGACCTTGGTTCTGCTTCTTCTCGAGGATCTCCATGCGGTCCAACTTTTCACTGATGATGCCCATATCGGCTGCTGCTGATTCGGCTTGGGCTGCGGCTACCGACGTTGTGCTAGGACCGGCATCGATGCGGGCGATCCTCTGAAATGATCCCGCTCCCTGCGGGGGTTTCTGCTGAGTGTAGACTCTGGCCTGGGTCATCACTGTAGAGTTCTCTGCCATGCCTTCGTAGATGGCCCAGACGTCGTCTTCTCCCTTGGAGAAATAAGACCCACCGCAAGAGGCGTTCACAAGCCCCTGCAGCTCCGGTGTCAGCCCACAGAAGAAACTCTGCACCAGGTGGGGCTTGGAGATATCGTGATGTGGACACCGGTCTATGAGCTTTCTGAATCGATCCCATGCTTCATGGAACTGTTCATTTGGGATCATGACGAAGTTGCTGATCATGGCTCGAGCTGCGTTGGTCCGGCCGAGAGGATAGTATTTCTTCAAATATACGGACCGGAGATCTGCCCAAGTATCGACGAATCGCCCTAGATGTTTGAGCCAATATGTGGCTCGATCAACCAATGAGAACGGAAAGGCGATCATCTTGATAGTGTCCTCGGTCAACAACCGATCGTGGATAGTGCTGCATATCATTTCGAACTCTTGGAGATGGAGGTGCGGCTCTTCGGTCGGCAACCCATGGAACTTGGGAAGAAGCTGGATCGTGTGGTGCCGAAGCTCGAAGTCTCCGTGGATTGGCGGGAGTCTAATCCACCGGTGAGTGAGGGACGAAGCTGGGTTGTGCAGTTCCCTCATAATAGTCTGTGGCGGTCGCTCACCATCCGGATCGCCTCCTGCATCGGGTCCTCCTCCTTCTCCGCCACCGCCTCCTCCAGGTCTGTTCTCTCTCATCTGAGCTATTTCCCTCATGAGATCACCCATGAATGCACCCTGGTCACGGATCTGTCTCTGCATATTTTCCAGGGACGCTAGCAAGGAATTGTTGATGGCCGCCTGATCAATTATGAATGGAGGGTGATCGTGGTCATCTGGGTGCTCGCCTCTGTCTGCCATTTCTTGACTCTCTGAAAATGCAAAAGAGGCCATTTCAGGTGCTGTAGAATGAGCTGAATTCTGTGATTCACTGAACTCTGAAATGATTGGACTGAGGGAAGGAGAATGGGAAGGGTGGTCAAGGGGGAACAGGGTGGATGTGAACTCGGGCTCGGAGAGCGGGCTCTCCGAGTTATTCCTAGATGAATAAGGAGGAGTGCTGGATAGCGGTGCCGACAAGGTCGGCCTAAGAGATCTCCGTCCCATCATCTTGATCGTTCGGAAAGAGCAGGGAAGATGCAAGAAAAAGAAGAAAATGAGATGCAACAAAATTTTGCACAATTGTGCGGTGTTTTTGATCTTGACCTTAATAAATCAAACACAAAGCAAGGGTAAGTTCACCAACTCAACTCGTGAAGCCGTGAAGGTTCGGCTTTTATCTTGTCAGTTTTAGCTTGTTTTTCAGGTATTAATCTTTTCACGAGTCCTTAGAGCGCTACGCCTATAGGAGAGAGAGTACTGCCAGGAAAGTGTCCCCGTACTTGTCCTCCTCCTGTGTAACCTGTAACTTGCGCTTTTTGAGGTCCTTGTAACCCTTCCTGGATCCCTACTCAGCCAAAGAAAAGAGAGAGGAAGCCGATAGGCGAAACCGATACTTCGGACCTTGCTCGCAACGGAATCACCCGTGAGCGTACAAGGTCCTACTCGGACGCAGCCGGTGAGACAGACACACCCGTGAAGGCGTGGCCTAGGCTCGGTACTTCGGACAAGGTCGGCGCTCACACAATAGTGAGTCACCAATGGCGACCAAGTCCTACTCGACTACGTACGATAGTAGCGCCAATACTTCGGAAATCCAGGCGATACACAAGGCAGCCACAAGTTGGGTTTTGGGCTCTAATCCTTACGAAACGCTCACCTCACTTGGAAGGAGACCTTCCCATGCAACCTGAAAACAAGTGAGGGTGTTACTCTCCCCAAGCAATGAATCCAATTACCGATTTTATTTTTGGTCAAGTTTTCTTTAGCAGTCCCTTTTTTTAATTTTTTTGGTGTTATCGCTTCTTTTGAGTCAATTCAAACAAGCGCCTAACGGTTTTTGTATTTTTCCTTTATCCTACTTTGTTCCAAAAACAGAGGGAGAATAGAGTCGGAAAAGCCGTGCAAGTCGACACCAAGGTGGAAATCTCACCTTTGTGCCTAGATGATGCGTGCAAAGTAAGAAGACTTACAGCGAATCCCAGCTCTCTCCATGCGGGATGCAAAGCAGAATTTTTAAACCTAAGCTATATGACGAAATGCAAGCGGAAATCGTCCTAGAACAGGCAACTGCTAGCGTGAAGAACCACAAGCTAGCTAGCAACTCCTAATCCGAGTGTCCGGTCTAGGCTCACCCATCCTCTGCCCAACACATTTGGGGTAGGAGAAAGCACTTGTTCGGGTGTGAGCTCGCGGCGCGTGGATTTGGAAGCTACTAACTAACTGTTTAATTAGTCTAAGTCGAAATACGTATCTATAGGAGCATGCAAATATAATTAAGTGTTTGGACCTATTCTAATCGAGTCAAGCAGACCTAGAACTAAGAGCTCAATCCACAAAAGAAAGTGAAAAATGAAAACAAAACCGGAAAATGACAGCGATGAAAACTCGTCAAAACTGCGGTGAGCCCCCGGGTGAACAAACACCCGGAAATTAGGCCCGAATGTTCAAGTGTCCAAGTCCAAGTGTACCTGTATTATTACAAATTAAATAAATCACTCTCTCTCCAAAAATAAAAGACAAGCTAATCTAAGCACTCTCTCTCTCACTCCTTGCTCTCTCCTGCCGGCTAGGCTAAGAATAGCCGGCTCCGCTTCCCAAGGATGCGTCGGGTCACCTAGGCGATCCGCCTCGCTCCACGGTCCCTCGCAAGAAGACAAGACAAGAGATGGTCAGATATCTCAACAAGATATATCAAAATATAAGAGATGAAAAATGCTGCTATGGTAAACAATCACACAATCAAACAAAAATGTGAACTACAAGCTGTTGCTCCCCGGCAACGGCGCCATTTGATAAAATCGGAAATCGACGGTCTTAAGTTCAACACAAAGCGTGAACTCAGTCGAAGTGTCGACCAATCAAAATCCGTGTTTAATCAACAATTAACCCACACTAAGATCAACAAATTAGAAACAATGTGGAGTTAAAATTTATTTTTAACTCTGCACAAATGGTGTATAGTGTCAAGTATGCAGAGAGTTCGAACACAGGGAGCAAACAAGGTAATTCACAAAAATTGTGCTCAAGTGAGAGTGTGTGAAGTGTCTACACTAAGCAAGCAAGCAACTACAATTTTTGTGGGTTTTTAATTTTTAATTGTTTTTTTATTTAATTTTAAATTTTGTATTTTTGATTTTTGATTTTCTGATTTTTATATTTTATATTTTATATTTTTTTTATTTCTTTTTTTTTCTTCAATATTGGAAAGTAAATGCACTATAATAAAAGGCAAGGTAAAATATTTATAAAAATGCACAAAAATACTCAAAAATTCAGAAATAAAATGTTTTTGGTATTTTTAAGGTTTTCTACTGTTTTTGTGATTTTTGGGGGTTTTTCAAGGTGTTTTTGATATTTTTTAAAAACTGAAATAAGGCAAAACAGTGGAAATAGGGCTGGCTGTGAATAAAATGTAATTTAAAAATAGCAACCAGTACTCAAAATTTTTTCACAATATTTTTCTAATGAAAAGAACAAAATAAAGGACAAACAGAAGTTGAGTTTGTATTTTTTTGAATTTTCTACTATTTTATATATTTTTTTTGAAGTTTTTGAGTGTTTTTAAATTTTTAGTGTTTTTCTTTTGAAATTTTTAATGATTTTTGGACTGACATTAAAAGATAAGAAAATAGACACTAGGTGATTTTTTTGGAATTTTTGGAGGGATTTTAATATTTTTTTGGTATTTTCTAAGCTAGACAGTGCACAAAAAGGGAGTTTTTGATTTTTAATAAATATAAAAATAAAATAAAATCAAAAACTAAATAGATGGCGTTAAAGTACACGTGCACAGGAGCCTAACCCTAATTTTGTGGAATTTTTGGACTTGAAATGATATTTTAAACAATTAGGACAAATATCCAAACATTAAACAGTCCTAGCAGGGGTATATGTGCAATATCCAAAACATCCAGGGGCATACATGCAATTTTCCACAAAACTTTACACTGAATATTCAATTTATAGCATCAAAAAGCAATTACAAAAGCCGCCTGGGCCTAATAGAAGTTTTCCCACCAGGGCGCGTGACTTGCACGCGCCTGGGAAGGACTGGAGTGCAATATCACAAAAGCCTGGGGGTCTACTTGCAAATTAACCAAAAAGTTTACACTTAACGCCACAGTTTTGGGACTAAAACGAAATAAGTAAACAACCGAGGGTCCCTTTGCAAAATGCCCACCCCCTCACGTGTACAGGTCACGTGAGGTGACGTGGCGAAGGACCTAAATGCAAATAAATAAAGCCTGGGGGTCTTCGTGCAAATATTACAAAACTTTTACACTACAGACAAAAGTTTAAATACTAAATATTAAATACAAAAATGGTGAGGGTGTAGATGCAAAATACCCTCGCTCGGGCGTTCTGATGACGACGCGTGGCGCTAATCCAACGGCGGGGCGACAGGGCGCGATCCAGCGGCTGGAAGCGATCCACTTATACACGTGGCAGCTGGGGAACGGCCGATGACGGTTCGTGGATGCACGGCGGAGATTAGAACGCTCGAAGACGATCTGACGGCTGAGGCGTGGTGCGATCCAACGGCTACTGCTTGATCTGGAGCTGCGGCTCGATCGGACGGTGGGGACGCGAGGAGGAAGAACAGGGAAGAAGGCCGGCGAAGGCGAACTTCCCCGGCTCCGATCTCGCTTCTCCGACGATGAATGGGCTCCAAAATAGAGTTGCAGACTCCTGGGAGGTCCCTCTATGGCCTGGATGGCTCAGATTCGCCGGAGAGGCGTCGAGGTGCTGTCGCGGAGGCGGCGGAGCTCTCAGCTCCAGGTGTCTCCGGCGAAGGTCGCAAAATGCCTTCCAGGTGCGTTCGCTGCTCTTTGACCTGCAAGAAATGGTGAGAAGGTCCAGGGCAAAGTGCCTGGACCTTAGGTGGACCTAATCTAAGCGCGAGGGGGAGTGATCGACGGTGGCCGGAGTTGCGCTCCGGCGATGATGCTTAGATGGGTGAAATACGTAATGGAACTTAGAATTTTTTTGGGGTTTTCGAAGATGCGACTAACAGGAACCTAATGGTGCAAAGAAATAAACGGGGGGGATGCCCTCGATGGCCGGAACCAGAGGAAGACAAGTACCTCGACGCCGGCTGTTGGCGGAGGTGCTGGAGCTTCCCTCGACTTCGCGCGCCTCGGCTGAAGGGTTGGCGATGGAGCTGTCACCTCCACGGACCTCAGGAGCACAATGGTGGCGCTGAAGGGTGGACCAAGGGGACTCAATTCGAATGGAAAGAAGGGGGGTCGGTTTTAAGTGGGTTGACCCAAGGTGACAGGGGGCCAAAGACCAAGGAATCTGGAGCGATTCAGTGATGCGACCCCCAAGAAAATCACTCGGCGGGCAAGGTGGTTGGTAAGGGAAGAGGTTTGCAGAAGAAATCGAGACGAGATAGTGAAAGAGTTGGCCGGGAGAAAGCCAAGAAATTGGCCCAAAAACCGAGCCTTCTGACGTCGCACATGGGAAGGACGGCCAGTTGACCGGGGTCAACTGGGACCGTCTCCTGATTGGTCCACGTGGACCAATCAGGAAAAATCCCTAAGAAATGATTTGTAAAATCAATAACAAATAGAAAAAGGTCGAATTAATTAAAAGTTATAAAATAAAAAATGCTTAGAATTTTATGTAGCATTTAATTCTGATTTTTATTTATTTTTATGACTTATATTTTTACAAGTTACCTTTTTAACCCTATACAGGTATAATACCTATGTGTTTTAATATTTTATTTTATTTTATGTATTTTTAATCTTATTATTTTTATTTATGATTTTGCAAAATTATAACATACTTTTATATACATAAGCATATTTTTATTTTATTTTTCTGAGATGTTTTGTATATTTAATAAAATACAAGTGTATTTTATATAGGTATAAGTAGATGCAGTACACCTATGTAGTCTTTATACAAGTATTTTTATTTTTATTTTTCTTTGCATTTTATTTCAATTTTAATGCACATATATATTATAAGTAATATTTACAAAATTATAAAAATATAAAAAATGAATCAATAATGAATAAAGAATAAATTGAATATTTTATTCAGTACAAGTATACAATAGGTGTCCAAAACTCAACTTTCAGACCGTAGCTCCGCCAAATGCGAAACCACTACCATTGGATAGATTATTTTATTCTATATACAATTAAAGGTGAGTACACTGCATTTGGAGTTGTCGTTTGTGAGATACGGGTCTGGGAAGTTGGGATTTTGGATTCTTATTCAGACCATATCTTTTTGTCTGTACATTCTTTTCCTGTGAAATCAATTTTGTATTTTTCTTTATGAACTTATCTACAACTTTCATGTACAAAGTTTCTTTATTTGATGTATAAAAGGTGGAACCAAGAATAGGTCCCAAAATGAATAAAGAATGAATAACAAGTATAGGTATTTTGACTGTGTTTTTGGCCTTATCTCCCCCTACTTTATTCCTTGTCGACCTATTCATCAAGATGCCTAGGTCTCGGGGGTTTTGGGTCATAAAATATTTACAATATTTTATTCTTTTTCTTTTCTTTATTTATTCTATAATTTTGGCCTTAATTACAGTAATTTACACACTGTTTAGATGCACATGCATGAATGCTAAGATGCTTGATTTAAGGCTATTTACAGGCATTTGCTAGGGTTTTTGGTGCCAAAATGATAGAATAAAGATGATGAAATGTGGATTCATCAATGGATAGAGCAAGAGTGTGTTGAATCAGTAAAAGTGGCATTTATCAGGCAAGAGACAAAGACATTGCGCATGAAAACATCTTTGTACCCATGAAGCGTTATGCCCTACTTGTAACAAGTGACTATCCCTTAATCGAGAGCATTTTGAACTTTTTAGGAGGATGAATCAAGAGCCCTGCATCCTATTTAGTTTATGGTCTCTCGAGTCCATGGTCTGATTTATATATTGGTTGATGTGCTGTCGATAAATATGCAGGGGAATTATAACAAAAAGGTAATTTTAATAAAATTTTTCTCATCTTATCTCAGTACTATAGTTCTCAACGAGTTTTCGTATTTTGAAAAATCATTAAATAATGGATTCGTTGCTAACATCGATAAATATATCTTTTTCAATATAAATAACAAGGCTATCATTCAACTGCTGGTCCGACATTTTATTCCAAATGTGATTTTTGATTTATTTCATTGCAAAAGATGCTCTTTCAACTGTAGCTACACAACTAGTACATTAAGCGCCAACTTGAGGCTAACAAAGCAATAGATGCAGGACATATATTTTTTCTTCTCAACCAATCATTGTTCAAGATCTACATGTCCTTTAGTTTAAAAATTCCTCTTTAAAAATCATATCCGAAAATAAGTGCCTAGTTATTTTAATTTAACAACATCAAAATATGAAATATCATCCCTATATAATCATGCCATATGTAATAACTTCTCTTTATAAAAAGGTAGAAGATGAATTTAGTGGACTAAGACATGCCTCATATAAAGTAAACAATAGCGCTCTCCGTAAAAAAGCAATTTAGTTCTTGGAGTTTTAAGTCAAAATAGTTGCAAATAAAGAATTTTTCAACACACCAATAATGCAAATTAGTTGTACTGTGAGCTCTATGCCGAGGCCTTCTTTGAGTAGTACATTATACATCCATAATGTTGTTCTTTTGATAAAAACAATTTGCATATTCGAGTAATGAGTCATCAGTTGTCTCTTACAATTAAGTTGCAATCTTTCCTTCAAAATCCAAACAAAAAGTCATGATGATTAAATTATATATTCTACTCTTGTTGTTCTAAAGATTGTTATACTTCTTTTGTAATAGCTAAAACGAGTTTCATAAGATGATAATTGAAAATAAAATCAACTAATTGTATATAAGAAATCTAATAACGAAGATTTATCAGCTCTTTGTATGAAATTCAACCCATCTTGGATAATATAATTGAAGACATATGATGTAAAACTTCAAACTGATCATGATTAGTGATTAACATCACGGTACACTGATTAACATCACGGTACACGATATCACTTGAATATGACATGCTTGTTTGTTGATTTAAACCTCCACCTTTCGAAAGTTCACTAATAGCAATAGTTTTCTCAATCTAAAGGGTTATGATTTTATCGATTGCGATCTTTACTTGAAGCTCCATTTTTATTCAGGAGGTGTAGGATATTATTAATTAATACAACTTGCACATTATTTTCACCAACAACAACCAATGTCAATTAAAGTTAATGTACAAAAACAATGCACATTAATATTTCGAGTTGTTCTCCTCTTAAAATCAATGCTTGAAGCCCATTGAAATATACTTTTAACTAAAATCAATGCTTGAACCAAATCTGAATCGAACTTTTAACGAATCGTATCTGAACGAATATTGAACTCGAGATTTTTCTGACACCCTAACTCTAGCGATGTTTTGTCCTTGTTAAATAATGTTAGGTCGGATCATTTTAATAGATTTCCAACCATTCTTTTGGAAAAATTATAAAAGGAGTTTGGCAGAAATCCTTCTGAAAATAAACCATCATAAAGAGATCATAAGTGGACATTTTCAACCTCAATGTAAAATATACAGTAAGGTTTTGATTCGACTTCCTTAATTATAGTCTACTACAAGTGTGGCACGTGGGGGATTGATGAATTCCTCTTCATCACTCTTTATTCTTGTATTTTAGCTAATTATCTTGGCAAAGCATCATGTAAATAGTTGTAAAAATACAATAACTTTGCAATATGCATGCGTGTGTTAATATTACATAATTAGCATGTATTTGTGCAAAAATAAAAGAATAAAGAATAAAAAGAAAAAGAAGGAAGTATTTAGAATAAATACTTAGTGACCCGAAACCCAAGAGAGGGCCAAGCATTAGCCTGATCGCCAAATAAAATAAGTAGAGAGGGATATGGCCACTCTACCTTTTATATATATCAGGTGTGTACATAATTTATTTTTGCAAAAAAAAATAAAAAGAAAAAGAAAACAAAAACTCTCTCTTACTTGTACATAATACATGCATATATATCTTCTTCCCTATTTATTTTATACTGGTAAATAAATAATAAAAATAAAACAAAAATCATTTTATACTCCAAAAATTATGTTGTAAGTAAATAAAACATAAAATTGGGGTATTTTTGTAAAAATAATAAATTAAAAAATAATTGTACAAAATACATAGGTATATTATACCTGTATATAATACAATATAATGTATATAGAATAATTTATTTTTCATAAAAATAAATAAAACTCATTGAAAAGTCCCTTAGAAAATAATAAACATTTTTCATTTTATTTATTTTTTTAAATTAAATTCATTTATTATTTTTAATCTATTTATTTTGAATTTCCTGCTATTTTGTCCTGTAGCTTATTTTGTCGTTTCCCCCCGCCTCACCTGATTGGTCCAGGGAAGATTGTTGACTCCTATCAACTACCCCCTGGACTCTCTTCTGTTCGGGTCCGGATTTTGCTCACTTTTTGCCGAATTTCCTTGACCTGATCCGATCGCCATTTCCTTCATTTCGAGGCTCCGATTACTGAGGGAAGATCCACGATCCTCGCCCGTCGATATCTTTAGGGATCCGACCCTCGGTTCACGTGCTTCTACCTGATTCCTCCAGCCACCTGGGACTGCTATAAAGTCTTTCATCCGCCTTTCCAGGTCAGCAGCTCGCGCCTCACTCCCTCTCGATACCCTAGAAACCTTCAGCGTGGTGACAACCGTCTGAGGAGCCATATGGTGGTCGATTCGGTGCTGTGACGCCGACGCTCCCCCTTCGTGGTTGGACCTCTGCCGCGAGAAGCCTCCCTTGCCTTCCGCTGCTTGGTCGAGGCCATAACCCCGACAACCATCCTCGCCTGGAGACCAGGAAACCATCCGAACCTTCAGGTGAGACTCTTATCTTTCCCCGTTACCATTTCGATTCCAATCTTTCGTTTGTTCATCGCCTTCACTGCGCCAGCTCCGACTAGCCGGTCGGAACTTCTTCATCTACATCCAACCGTTTCGATACCCTCGCATGCTCACCCTCCATCATCCTACGCAACCTGATCACCCTAATATTAGCCATCTAGCCATGATTAGGTCCAAGATCTCCATCTACCGCGTCCGCAGGAGATCGAGCCACATCCCCAGTCGCTTCTTTCGTTTTCATCCCTAATAACCTAGATCGGAGTGTAGCTCTGAGTCAGAGCATCTCGTTGCAAGTCCTGTCGTGTGTTGAGAGCCCCCAGATCACTTCTCCCAGGATCGCGAGAGCAGCTCTAGGTCCCCTCCGCCATCACGTCGATCAGACCGTTGGAGCGCCCATCTGAGTTGTTCATCTGACATGGAATCATCCCACGACTTCGTCGGTGCCTGTTGATCTTTCATCGGGGCCGGGGACCGCATCCTTGGCTCCGACGAAGTTCATCCAGGACCTGTTCTTCTTGATGTTTTCTACGCTGTTGGATCGACCTTCGCCTCTAGTTCTCATCCTGACCGTCCATCCACCTGAAGTGTCAGACCGTTAGATGTCAGATCCAACGGCCCCGTACATGCCACTTTCCTGACCAGCCGACACCGTCTGATCTAACACTTGCAGAGCCACACGATCTTGACTCATCAACGGTCGACACGTGGACTCCCACGCGCGACTCACATGCCCCGAGGGTATATTGCTCTTTTTACCACACGTTTATTTCACTTTATGTTTTAGTTTGTAAAATAAAGTTATAGTTGAACCTTTTTGCAATATAGTCCTTGTAGTTTCATTTATTTGTAGGTTAGTCCTTCCTGTCTGAGACACTTACCTGGTCACGTGGATAGTGGTGTATTTGCATTTTTCATCCGGAACTTTTTATGTGTTAATGTTTAAAAGAATGTTTTTCAAATTTGCATATATACCCATGTGAGTGTATTTTTGGCGCATGTGCGGATTTGGTGGACAAATTGCATTTTAAACCCTGGACTTTTATTGCATGTTAAATATTGGTCCTGAAACTTAAATAAATTGTATTTAGGTCCCTCTAACATGTTTATTGTTTTTAATCAAATAAATATCAAAATTACTCCAAAAATTTTACACGTAGCTCCTACTACTGTGTAGTATTTTTGGTAATTTTTGTGACGTACTTTGATTTTATTTGGTATTTTCTAAAATTCAAAAACCCTAAAAAGCATCTCTGTCAATTTTGAAAAATCAATTAAACATATAAAAATATCTTTAAAAATTCAAAAAAAAAATCATGTGTGCTTGTTTTAATTTTGTGTGATTTTTGTTTCATTCCCTTTTATAAAACATCTAAAAATTAAAAAAGGCTAAAAACTTTATAAAAGTTATTAAAAATTCATTACAACAACAACAACAAAGCCTTTTCCCACAATTAAGTAGGGTCGGGTACATGGATTCTTCGCCTCCATTCAGATCTATCTTGGGTCAATCTCGGACTTATATCCAAAAAGCTAAGATCCCTTCGAATAGAAAAAAATGAGTTTCCGATTTTTATTTTATATTTTCACATAAAATTATTGCCAAAATTTTATAGGCATTTTAGATATTTTTAAAGTGCCTTCTCATTTCAGTTGCATACTATTTGTATTTTTCCATTTTCTTTCATTTTTAGAAAATTATATAAAAATCAGAAAAACACCATAAAATTCCCAAAAACATCTGAATATTTTAAAAACATAAAATATTTTTTGTTTTGAATTTTTGAGTAATTTTATGCCTTCAAATAATTGTTTGAGTGCAATTTGTACCCTTTCTTTATTTCTTTTCTTTTTTTTGAGAAGAAGAGGATGGAGTCCCAAGGTAGGATCCACCATAAAAAAATTATATTATAAAACGATCAAAATAGATACATTATCTTGTAGACCAGAGACACATTATCTTGTAGACCAGAGACGGTAAAGTGTGAGGCACAAGGCTATTACATTTTCAGCATAAAATCTCTAGTTGTTAAAGACTAAGTCATTTCTTCCTCCCCAAATGGCCCATAACGTTGCAAATGGAAGAGCACAATCATCCGTCGAGTTGCCTCCAACCGATCTTACACTTGTCCAGAACTCAGACTCACTACTGATAGAGGCCCATGGTGCCCCCACTTCCTTCCACACTTGCATTGAAAAGGGACATGAAAAGAATATATGTTCAGCGTCTTCAGTAAGCTCACCACACCTGTCACAGCTTGTGTCGGTGATGAATACCCATTCATCACTCTTTATTCTTTTATTTTAGCTACAAAACCTTTGCCAAACACTTGTATATATTCGTAAATATCAATAATTACTAAATCACATGCATTGTATAAAATTAAATAATTAGCATGTTTTTGTGCATAAATAAAAGAATAAAGAATTAAAAGAAAAAGAGGGAGATATTTAGAATAAATATTGAGCGACCTAATCCCAAGGGAGGGCTCAGATGGGCCTGACCGCATAAAAGCCCAAGTAGGGAGAGATAAGGAAGCTCATGTGTGTAAATATACCTATAAATAAATAAAAATATTTTCCTCTAAAAACAAAAAATAAAAATGGTTTGTATTTATTTGTAAGTAGTTGTAAATATTAAATTAAAATAAAAATGAGAAAATTAAAAAGATATAAAAATCTCTTCATCACTTGTATATTCATCATGTACATAAGACCACATAGCTATTTATTTACCCCTATAAATAAATAAATTAAAATCTCATAAAACTTGTATATATTCCATATCCCATTATGTAAATAAATAAAATAAAAACCACAAAAACAAAAACAAAATAAAAAGAACAAAAATAAAAATCAAAAGAAACATTGTATATATACCATGTGTATAAATGTATATAACTATTTATTTTACCCTTGTAATTAAATAATAAAAATAAAATAAAAATACCAAAATATTCCAAATTTTATCTTGTAAATAAATAAAATATAAAATTGGGATAAAAATGTACAAAAATAATTAATTAAAAATCAAAAATTAAAAACCTATATTGTATATACCTATGTATATTATACTATATTGTAAATACTTTATTTTTATTAAAAAATAATAAAAAATCACAAAAAATAGTTTAAAATAAAAGAAACATTTTTCATGTTTTGGGTTTTGAATAATTCGGCCAATTGCTATTTTATTTTTAATTTCCAAACCATTTATGGTGTGGCTGCTTCTGATTGGTCCACGGGGGATGTTGACCCCCCGGTCAACTCCCCCCCTTGGACCACTCCCCTGCGGATATGCGCCCGACCCGCTTCTTCTCCCATTTATGGCGCATTGATCCGAGCCCCAAAACCGCTAACCCCGGGTCCTAATCATTCCCTGATCCAGCCAGATCCACACCCGACCGTTAGCATCGGGGTCCGTGCTCCGATTTTCTCGCCTGAACTCCCTTTAGCCGGACCCCTAGCTGTATATAGTCTGAGCTCCGCCCGCTCCTTCACTCATCTTTGGCTCCGCATTCTCCACCCCAGGACCTCCACCATCTCTGCCTGAGTGACAGCAGTTGGCCGGTGGTGTCGCAGCGAGGAGAGAGTGATCGGACCATCGATCCGGTAGCCTTGCGCCGCCGTGCGCCGCCCAGACGTGGTGCTCGAGCCTCGGGCATCGAAGGCCCTCGAGGCTAGGACCTAGAGCTTCATCGGCTCGTCCCCAATCGACCTCGATCATCAGGTAACCTTAGAGCTTCCTATTTTTCGCTAATTTCCATTTACCCCCAAATCGCCCCATCACCGACGACCGTCGATTCCGACCATATCCGACTCCATTTCGATCATCGGACGACACCCTCACCTTCGCCCTCCTCCCACGCACATTCTACACCCCTTCATCCAACCCAGTTCGCACAGGAACTGGGATTGGAGCTCCACCGCCATCGCTTCGCCGGAGCTCCCCCATCTCGACGCACCGACCATCCCCATCGCCTCTAACCGAGTCGAGGCACTTTGCCCTCGATCCATGAGTCTGTTGCGCTACTTTGCAGGTCAAGACAAGCCCATCTGAGGGCTTGAACGTTCAGGAGCAGCAGCTTCAGCTCCGCCATGGTCGCCTGGGCTTCTCGGAGCTCCATGGCGCCATCGGAAGGGCTCTTTAGACACGGGAGGCTCCGACGATTCTTCTCCGACCATCAACAGCCCCTGCAGACGTCCAGCGTGCCCACATTCCTCCGGCGAAATTCGCTGGCGAGGAGTTCCTCCAGGTTCCTCCTCTGCCGTCCATTCGATGCCGGAGTGCCAGATTGAATCTGGACCGTCCACTGATACGAAGAGGCACCCCGCACCAGCACCGTTAGATCACCACGTGGTGCCATTTGCACCGTCCGTAGCAGAGGAGAGGCGAGCCTTGATCAGAGGAGCACGATCAGACACGTGGCAAGCCCTCCACCGTTGGATCCGCGCCGAGGCCTCTTCGCTGAGGCGCCACCACTTCCAGCCGTTCGATCAGCTACGTGGCAGCCATCTCAGCCCTTGGACTATAATAAGGGGTAATTTCACTTAGGCCCCTCTTCTATTTTGTTTCAGCATTTAGTCCTGTAAAAACTTTTCGTAGTTTATTTTAGTTTGGAACAATTGCATTTAGGACCTTGTCGTTTCTTTTAATTGCACTTCTACCCCTGTGTGTTGTGGACACGTGCTTCGTCACATGTATGTTGTGGTAAATTGCATCTAAGGGCATGTACTTTCTGGTTGTTATGGAATGAAAAGATATTTTTAGATATTTGCAAATATGCCCCTGTGAGTGTTTTAATTGTGCATGTACTGAATTTCTTGGGCTTTTTATACTTTACCCCTGGACTTTTAGTACGTGTTACTAATAGGTCCAGGGACTTAAGTTAATTACAAAAAGGTCCCTGAGTGCCCAGATCACGCGCGTGGCGCGTGAGATTTTGGGATTTTTGCACCTAGACCCCCTGGATTTCTTGTGTTGTTATTCTTAGGCCCCTAGAAGTTTGTTTTTATTGCAGACAGGTCCTTATAACTGTGGGCTTATGTTTGCTTTAAATAAAATATCAAATCATCTCCAAATTAAGTGAAAATTTGATACGTGGCTCCTGCCACTGTGTAGAATTTTCACTAATTTTTGGGAAATTTTTGGACCCTTTTTCTATTTTTTAAAAATTCAAAAACACCCCTTCTACTTACTGTCCAGAATTAAAATTCACAAAAAATATTAAAACATCTTCAAAAATTCTAAAAAAAATAGGTTTTATTTGTTTTGAGGTGTTTGATTTTCTGACCAAGTTTGGTCATTTTTGGATTTATAAAAAATATAAAAATTGAAAAAGCCCTAAAAACCCATAAAAATTCTAGTAATTAATATAAAAACCCGAAAATAATAAACTCAGCTGCTGAATTTTCATTTTTGTTTATATTTTATAGGAACAATACCTTCAGGCTATTTGAAGGCCATTATATATTTTATTTTGGCCTTTGAAGCCCGGTTGGATAGCAACACTGTTTTCCTTTCTTATTTCATTTTTATAAAACTCTATAAAAATAAGAAAAATACCAAAAATTCACCAAAAACATAAAAAAATAAACATCATAAAAATACTTTTGTTTGAATTTTTGGATTAATTTTGAGTGATTAAATAATTGTGTGAAGTTGCTTATTTCACTTGTTTTCCTATTTTCTTTATTATTTAAAAATCCAAAAAAAATATAAAAAATATTAAAAACCCACCAAAAATAATTTTCCCTTATTTGTTTTTATTTTTGACTACTTCGTAGGCCGTGAGGCCAACCCATGCTCCTTGAGTTCGACCTTGGTCACTATACCAGGTTAATCCAATAGCGAGACCACTACCTTGAGTTTTATCGTGTTTTGATCTTTATTCGGTGGTCTGAATTTTTCTTGTTGAGCTTTGAGTCCCGAGCGACTGAGGTCGCAACGACCGTAGATATACCTCATTTACCTCGCTCGCTCGGCTCGCTCATCAGTCAGCAATCCCAAACAGCCTGCCTCTCCTCACCTTGTCACAAATCCTACCCTTCCTGAGGCACCAGAGGAAGACCTTCACTCTACTTGGGACTTTGCTAGCCCAAACCTTCAAATCTTGAATCAAATCCGGATCCAAATCATCTGGGCCCCCTCTGAACATCTCGTAGGCCTTCTTCATAAAGAACATGCCCCCTCCTAAAGAAAACGATCCCTCCCATGTGTGATACAGGTAGGGGATGGCAACTCTTCCCGAAGCCTGGCGAAATCCTCCAATCTTCGCTCTGGGACACCAGAAATAAATCAAGGGTTCCATGACCCAGAGTCGCAAGAATATGCCACCGAACAGCCCTTGTCTGCCGCCAGAGCAAAAAGTCTAGGGAACCTAGTGCTAAGGATCCCCTCTCCAGTCCAATCATCCAGCCAGAATTGAAAAACCTCCCCGGATCCCACCTTCGGCACCAACATCTGCCTCATCGTTGGAAGGATGTCTCGTATCCCACCCCAAAGCGAGGATTCAAAATGTAATCTTCTAGCCTCAAGCGAGCCCCTGACTCCATAAATGCTACGAAGTAGCTTGGCGGCCAAACCCTCATTGCTGCCCTAGATCTGCACTACCCATTTGGCCAGTAGAGCTTTATTCATGCTGTAGATATCTCTAATACCCAACCCTCCCTTTACTTTCCTCTGCGTTATCTCCTCCCACCGCACAAGGTGAATACCCGACCTTTGCTTCCTCCCATCCGACCAGAAAAACCTTCTCATCATCTGCTCTATCTTTTTTCTAACCCTGCCGGCATTAGTCGAGTTGAGAAGAAAAAGATTGGAATCGCTGACAGAACATGCTTCAACAGGGACAACTTCCCGCCTTTTGAAAGCGCAACCGCCTTCCATCCCGCCAATCTCTGCTCAGTCTTTCTGAGAACCACATCCCAATCTGCCTTTTTTAATCTGCCTGCCACTAAAGGGGGACCCAGGTAAGTAATGGGTAAGTTCCCCGAGGGACAAGCCAGCTGAGCCGCTCTACTATTTCCCACCACCTCGTCCATCCCAAACTGAATGACAACCGATTTGTTTCTATTTATGTTCAGACCAGAGATAATACTGAAGATATCTACCAGCTGCCTGGACCTTCTGTCCATCTCCTCCCAGGAATAAGATCGTGTCATCGACATATTGCAGTAAAGGCACCATAATAGAACCAACCCTGAAACCTTTGCACCAACCATCCTCTACAACTCTCCTAAACATGACAGCTAAAGCATCTGTCACAAAAAAAGCATTGGTGCTAGCGGGCAACCTTGCCTCACCCCCCTCTGTGGCTGAAAGAATCCACCCTCGGGCTTTCCATTCACCAAAATTGAGAAGGAAGAGGTCGTGACACACCTCTTAATCCAAGCAATCCAAAGGTTGGAAAAACCGCGACGTCGGAGAGACGCCCACAAAAACCTCCAGTCGACGCAGTCATAAGCTTTCTCAAAATCAATCTTCCATAGCAGACCTTTTTTGCCTTCCCTCCACTACTGCAGACATATCTCCGAAGCCATAACAAGCCCATCCGCCATCTGACGTCCAGGGATAAAAGCCGACTGATTCTGCAGGATAACCATATCCATCACCCGCTTCATCCTATTAGCTAGGACCTTAGCAATAATAAGATAAATCGCATTGGACATTGCAATCGGTCTATAGTCTTCAACTCTTAACGGTGATTCCTTCTTAGGAAGTAGGAAAAGCATCGCCCGATTAATCTTCTCGAAGCCTCTATTACCATCTCTAAATTCGTTAAGCACCCCAAGACATCCACCTTTAGCAGGGCCCAAAACTCCTTGTAGAAGCAAACAGGAAAACCGTCCGGCCCTGGGGCACCATCTGAGTTCAGCCCTAAGACTGTCTGTCTCACCTCCTCCTCCTCAAACTCTGACACCAGCTCCTGCGCCTGCACCATCGAAAGAGACTCCACCCCTACCCCCCGCCACCCCCACCCGGAACCTTGCACCTTCCTCGACATTCTCACAAAATGATCTTTGATAGCTCGCCCTAAAAAGGTATCCCCAGCCACCCTCTCACCCCCCTCCCACCACGAGGCTTTGAATGAAATTCCTTCTTCTTCTACCTGACGCAACTGAGTGGAAGAATTTTGTGTTAGCATCCCCTTCCTGCAATCACTTTTGCCTAGATCTCTGCTTCCACTCCACTTCCTCCTTTCTGTCCTCCTGCAAAATATTATCAAGCAATCTTGATCGCTCCTCAACCTCCTCCTGATCGAGCCCCCTCTCGTCGTCTAAGCCATCCAGTCTGGCCACCCCTAGCTGGGCCACACGTCGACGCTCCCTCCTATGCACTTTCAGCCTTCTTCCATAATCAATGAGGAACTCCTTCAACTTAGTCAATTTTAAGGCCAATCGCGTTACAACCGAGCCTTCCACCTGCCAACCTCTCCAATGAGCTTCCATTTCCTCCCTGAATCCATCTTCCAACAACCAAGCCCGCTCAAATATGAAGATAGACATGGTTCGAGCGCCCTCCTCAGAAGACCAAATCAGTGGTGTGTGATCCGAGTGAGCACACAACAACGTCCAAGCTCAAGATAAAGGGAAGGACTCCATCGCCACAGGTGAGAGGAGGAATCTGTCCAGCCGAGACCTGGACCTCAAGTTCCGCCACGTGTAAGCACAACCAACAACATCGATCACCGCAAGCCCAAAGGCATGAATCTGATTACGGAAGTCCTCCGACCCTGCATCTCTCCCTACTCCCAGTCTCAGTATGTCCTCCGAGAATAGCGTCAGGTTCAGATCTCCTCCAATAAGCCAAATGCCAACATCTCTCTCCGCACAGACCCCCACAAGATCCGCAACCAGCGACCCCGACCTGGAGATGAGGGCCCATACACATTGGTCACGGTAATGATAATCCCATCCGCTCTTCTCTTTAGAGTCACTGATAGGGAAAAAAATGATCTCCACTGAGACAACAAATCAAACTCGTCACGTCTCCAACCAGATAGGAGGCCACCTGCCACACCTTGAGCCTCCACCTCAAAGAAGTCATAGATGGAGCCTCCACCCAGGTCTCGCCAACGCTCCTCCTTAGATCTCGAACACTTCATCTCCTGAAATAACACTACATCAGCATGAACCTCCAGCATCAAATTCTTCAATCCCAACCGTTTCTCAGGGCGGCCCAAGCCCCTTACATTCCAAGATAAAATCTTCATAATTAAACATCTTTTGACTTCCCACGGGGTGGCACAACACCCATACATTCTGCGAATTTCCTGTCAAGCAAACTGAAATAGCTTGGCCTTCCGATTGGCGAGCTCGAGCCGGGCTCCGCCCCTTCCGAATCTGGCTCATCTTGATAGAGATGTCCAGCCTGCACCATATGAGGAACCGTCCTCTTAGACCCAACCCGCTGCTTTTTCTCACCGATCCCCGCAAAAGATCGCCTTCTCCCAACCAACTCATGACCCTTCTCACCCAGCTGCTCCGCAACCTGCTCAACAACCACCCTGTCCTCGACACCCGCTCCACCCACAGGAGCCTCCCTTCCTGCCACACCCGAAGACCCTCCCTGGCAAAACCCACTTCCTTGGCTCCCTGCCACCAAAGCAGCCTCCACCACCATTGCCGGTTCGCATCTAGCCCCACCTTTAGCCGACACCTGCGATTGCTGGACCTCCTGAAGAATCTCCTTGTGCACCAATGAAATTCCTGCCTCCATGGAGCCGTGAGAGTCTTTGGCCCTCAGGACTTCTGCATCAGAAAAATTCCGAAAGTCTACCGCCAGACAAATACCATTACCAGCAACCTCTGCCCCTTCTAGCCTCCATTCCAGCTCCTACAGCAAAGCTGATCGACCTTGATCCACATCTGGGATGTGTGAATGCTGGACCCGTCGCAGAACCGACGTCCGCTCATTGATATCAACATCTAGATTTGGTAGCTCGTTTAAAAAATTTGATGGCAACGCCAACCGCGGAGATTCCAAAACATGCATTGCGTGAGGGGACAAAATTGATGACAATCCCATGCATGAATCCAAAAAGGGTGAATGAGTGGACCCCACATTGTTGGGAACCACCGCCCCAACTCCCATATTCACGGAAACCTCCCCAGCTGGAGGCCCCTCGTCACCAAGAATCCTTGCGTTACGGAAACCTCTCAACGGGTCCAGTGCCCCGAAATTTATTGCGCCCCTTCCGCAATGATCCGCAATCTCCGTAACTGCCTTTGGAAGTCGAACGGACGTCAAACCACCAGAACCAATTGCAGCCGACCTGCCAACCGGAACCACCTTTCCGGCCACGTCCTCCTTGCTCAGAGCAGCGACCACCTTTTCCTGCTCCCGTATCGGCCCCTCATGCAACCTCTACCACACCCCTCCTCCCCCCCGTCGGTCGAGGAGATCTCCAAGCACAATCGCTGGCCCTCCGCAGTCACGAACCATCTGCCCAACTTGCTAGGGTGTAGACGACGGATCCACAGCACGATGTCGGCGTCCTCCCCAGGCGAGCACCCACTGGTGGCCACGCCCTCCACCACTGCAATGCCGGCAAGCAGGCTACGCAGCCGGCGCACATTCCTCCAGAGAAGAGGAATGCCTCTCACCTTCACCATGGTCAGGAACCCCTGGGGCAGCAACCCGTCCCCACCTCGCGCACGCCTCCACTTGAGCAAGGACTTCCCCGATTGTGACAGGGACAACAAAGCATCAGCTTCACCCGCCGACAGGCCGCGAGCTAGAACCCTCCAAGGTGACAGAACCGCGACATCCCCCTAAAACCGCTTCCCGACACCCGGCCAACATCCGAGGAGCCCAAGAATAAGGCTTCCCTACCTCCGCCTTCCCCTACCAAATAGCCCCCGACCCTCGCCGCCTCGGACGAGACCCTCCCCGAGCAATAGTTCTTGCTCCTATGCGCCAAACCCAAGCACCTAAAACACTGTAGAGCATCCATGCACTGTCTCGCCCAATGAGAAAGCGACCCGCACCTAAAACACCCCCGACCGAAAGGCATGACCTCCCGTCGCCCTTTGGCCACCAACGGAGGATGGCTCCGATCTGCAATATTGCTGCGCGACCCCCGCGTTGGGCCGTGAACATCTGAAGATCCTCCTGGCCACCGACGCCCGGATACGACAACCCACCTGCCTTCCTCGCTCATTCCTCCCCTCTGCAACTATCAAAAAGAGATAGATATGACAAATAACCCTTTATTTCTTTTCTTAATAGAAAATTATAAAAATAATTAAAAATTAAAGACCACCAAAAATTCCTTTCTTTCTTGGACTACTTGACTACTTCGTAGGTTTCATTCTATGCTCCTTGTGTTCAACCATGGTGGCTATACCGGGTTAAATAACCAGCAAGCCCGCTTGCCTCGTTTTTATTGTTGATTGATTCCGTTGGTGGTCTACATTTTCTGGATTGAGCTCGATTCACCGATTGGGGTCGCAACGATCGTGATTTATTTTTCGACACTTAACCCTAGTTGGCGAGTCGCTCATCAGGGATATAAGCTTCATGTAAAATATACTAGAAAAAAATGTGTAATATTTTAAGATTACCATCATGATGATTTAATGAATATAAATTTATAACTAATTTTTATCGAGTACATTCTATTGTGTCTAAAAAATAAATTTCATTCATATTTAAAATCAACGTGGACATTCAAGAAATAATTATGCACTAGGATAATGTCTAGGAAGATTTGAAATGCATCATGGGATTAATATTTCCAAGCGTTAGATAATGCTTAGCGCATGACCCCACTAATCGTCATATTTGGTTTGGTATTACTATCGCGCATTACTTCGAGAGTCATGATGATATTGCTGAAGAATGTCTTTATTAGAATCCTTTTGCTTTCCACTTTGGACAATTGTCAATAATCTTTCTGTGAATGTCTAGAAACCTCTTTATATAACTTGGCAAAGAAATGTTTTTTTACGTAGATGATAAATAAAAAGGAAGTAGGAACTAGAATAAAGGCTGCAATAGAAGTAAATGTGAGAATATTTACTTCCATAATCTTATTTTTTTATTCAAAATAACTCGAGATATAATCATATAGAGACGATAAATTTAACTCCTAGAAATTCGATGGGATGAATTACATCCTAATGATGAGAAATTGGCTCAATATTATGAATAACTTTTTAGGTTGTTCTTACTATATTTCTTGATGTTGATAGTAATAGTGATTGACTATCATGATGATAGTCTAAATTATCTGAGTCATGTGTATTCTGATGAAGATAGAAATTTATAAATAAAATGAACAAGTATACTTTATGTTGAATTAATCAAATCCAAAGATTGGATTTAAAAAAATAAATTGAAGTATTAGAATATGTCTAATTTTTTTTAAAAAATATATAAATATCATTCACAAAAAAATCCCGACAACGTGGAACATATATGATACCAATTTATGTAAAACTGAATAAAAACATACAATCGATAAAAAATTGAGTTTGAAATGGACTAATACTTACTTGAAAAATATGAATTGTATAATTTATCCTCCACAACACTATCGTTATACAATGAATAAGAGACATGAGGGTTGGATATGAGTAATGGATTAGTGAGGGTGATGTTATATATTCTCATACCTTAACATGATAATTGTAATTCCTGATTGGTTTGGTTAGCATTTCTGATTTTGTTCTTTACACAATTATTACAGTTACAAACGTGATGATATTCACATGTAATATTTTTGGTGATGTTCGAATGATGATATTCACGTCACCATCAGACCTAACCTATACATAGTCGGATACGGATGCACATGCATGTATAATCATATTTCTTATCCATTTTAAAATACGAATACGAATGAGGATACAAATATTGATGGATGTGAAAAATGTCTTACCATATCTTTAAAAACGAATACGAATCGGATACGAATAATAACAGAAATTTTCAATAGATTAACTAAAATATAAATATTTAGGATGATTTACACATAAAATAGATATATCAGATATAGTAATTTCGTAACAATTATATCATCAATGGTGAATGCAATCATAAAATGTTGTTACACACTTTATAAATAAATCTATTATTATACTTATGTATGAAAATGAATATACGAATACGAATGCGAATATTAGAGAATGGCAAAGTGATATCCATATCCGCATCCATTTTAAAACGAATACGAATACGGATATCAAAATATGTATAAAACGAATACAATAGTAGATCGGATACGAATATATTCATATTCGTTTTCATTCCTACTCATAGATCACCGCTCCTAACAAAGTTCAAAGGCTTCTTCAAAAATGACTGATGGAAAAAAGTTCAAAGGCTGGTGTTGTCAAAATTGGAGGGTAAATGATGGAATGAAATCACCGCCCCTCACACATTCCCTCCATATTTAGATGCTATGTTTGCAAAACTAGTTGATGGAAAAACTGGTTCAAAGCCCTGGAAAATAAACTCCATTGGGATTGTGGGGTATCACAAAAAAATTAAGGGGAGAAGTACAACATATCTTCCAAGCAGTCCATCCTCTTCAACGAGACTGGATTAGCTATCCAAACATGGGTCAACCTCTTTGCGAATCCACTACAAAGAAATTATACCCCCTACTGATTGATGGGGGAATTAGATAAAAAATGCTTGACTTCTTCTATAAGTCTATCTTTGACCCAAGGGTTTCATACTTTGTGTGATTACAGGTGCACAAGAAAGTTAACTCAAGTTGACCTAGGAAAATTAAATGTTTCCTCAGTAAATAGATGTCATTTACGTTGGAAAGACAATGAAATCTACACACACCTATTCATCGATTGTATTATAATAAAGGAAATCTTGACAACTTGTCGAATTGAACCTAGATTTGATGAGTTTATGAACAAATTCTTGACGAATGATAGCTCGGAAAACATATATGTGGATTGGAATCCGATCTCATCAAAATAACCCTCTGGTGGTTAAGTTGGAAAGGACGGTGCAAATTAGATTTTGATGGTATCCCTTGAAATTCAACTAGGCCAATGCAAAAAGCCAAACACTATTTCTGTCGTCAGAATGGATTCACTTCGGGTGAATGAAAAGATTGATATATGACTAATCAATAAAGGGGACAATCATTTGATAAGTAACATGTAGCCATTTTGGAGGAATTCTGCGAACAACATCTTCTTATGTTGTAGGGATCTTGGGTATGAGCATTTTTCCAACATCTGGTGGTCGAGGTGAGCGTATGGTAGGGATGCCATCCAATGCAAAGAAAGTTTCTATTAACGACCTTCCATGTTAAGGATTGGCTGTCAAATCTGCTGAAAATATAATTTGTAGCTTGCCCATGAAGTATTATTGCAATTGACCCTTTTACACATGGGCCTACAATGTTCCACTCATATGAAGATATGTGGGTCTATATCTTCAACCAACATATGGAGAATCTTAATGAAGATATGTACTTTGTAGAATATTCCAGAAAAGAGAGAGGTGGAGAAAATATCTAGATATTTCTCCACCTCCCACCAAAAAATCTAAATATTTTCTTTAAAGGATAAATATGGAAGATGATTCTAGATCCCTCTTCCAAAATATCTCCACCCTCTTAGGGGCCTATAAATACCACCAAAGAGGTCCTCATTTCAAACAATAACAACAAGAAGTTCACTACTACTACAATAGTCTCTCAAGTGTCCTCCTCCTTACAAGTGTTATAAGTGTTTCTTCCCTTGTTGTAAATATTGTAAGTCATCTTCTTGTAAAGGTTCAAGTCTTGTATGTAAGTTCAAGTTTTAATGAAAATAAGTTCTTGAGTTAACATCTACCTTGAACATTGATTCATATTCTCTCCTTTTAATTTTTCTTATCCACCACCAATCTTCCGCTGCTCCAACAAGTTTGGTATCAGAGCCTCATCATCCTTGCATCCTTGTTGAAGTAATTTTCTTATTTCTCCATACAATGGCATCCACCTCCAATACAACTTTATTCAACTACACTCAAAACTCCATTTCTATCTTTGATGGAGAGAGTTATTATTATTGGAGTCTTCAAATGAAGACCTTCATCTCACAAGACTTGTGGGATCTTGTAATAAAAGGTTATGAGGAGGTTAAAGAAGCAGATACACGTGCTTCATTAAGTGAATAAAAGAAGAAAGAACTCAAGAAGAACAAGAACAAAGATGCAAATGCACTTCTCTTCATCCAGCAAGGAGTAAGTAAATCTATCTTTCCCCGTATCTCTGGAGCAAATACTTCCAAAGAAGCATGAGAGATTTTAAAGAAAGAATTTCAAGGATCCGCTAAGGTAATTTCTATTAAGCTTTAATCTTTATGGAGGGATTTTTATAATCTCTTGATAAAAGCTGGTGAAACCATCCAAGGGTTCTTTTCATGAGCTTCTATTATTATAAATCAAATTCGAAGTTATGGAGATACCAATGCTAATAAGAAGGTTGTTGAAAAGATTTTAAGAAGTTTACCTGCTAAATTTAATCATGTTGTTGCTGCTATTGAAGAATCTAAAAATTTATCTTTTCTCTCTATATATGAATTAATGGGTTCATTTGTGATAAAGAGGATTGTCTCAAGGTCTGCTTATCAAACTCAATTAGCGTCGTTGAGGTGACCACTCGAGAAAACCCAACTTTAATTAACAGATAACCCGCATTAATTAATTAAGCAACAAATAGCAAAAATGTGGAGTTAAAATTTATTATAACTCTACAGCAAATGTGTATAGGTGTAAGTATGCGTAGAGGTCGAACTCAGGGAGCAAATGATATAAGGAGGAAAAAACAATGCTCAAAACTTTATCTTTTATCTCTTGTCCATTATTATTATTTTTGTGGTGTTTAAATTTTATATTTTTATATTTTTATATTTTTTTCTATAATTTTTTTATTTTCTTTTTATATTTTTCAATTTTTATATTTCTTTTTATGTATATATAGAATAGCATATATAAGGCTTTATATATACAATATAGAGTAATATATATACTAATAAATATAGATAAAATATAAAAAATAAATTGTTTTTGGATTTTTCATATTTTCTAATGTTTTTGTAATTTTTCTTAAATTTTACCAAATTTTATATATTTTTAAAGTAAAAAACACCACAAATAAGGGATTAATTCATAATTCGAAATTGATTTCGATTTTAAAAATATTAATTAAATCCCAAAATTATCCAAGTTAATTTTAATATATAAATATTTATATAAAGAAAATTATAAAAATAGAAAGACCTATTCTTGGAGTTTTAAAGGATTTTTAGATTTTTATGAAAGATTTTGGGTTTTTTTAATTTTTAAGGCTTTTGTTTTTTCCTTTTTTTGTGATTTTTGTATGTAATTAAATAAGAATAAAATATACTATACATATTTTATAATTTTTAGGGATATTTTTATATTTTTTTGATATTTTCTAAGTTAAACAAGGAATAAATAAGCTCCATCTGATTTTTATAAAATGCTTAAAATGCCCAAAAATACAAAGTGAAACGTGGCATGAAAGTACATGGTATGAGGCATTTATCCTTATTTTTGGGGATTTTTAGGAGTATAATAGGTATTTTTAATAAATAGAGCAAATACGTAAAAATATATGTCCTAGCAGGGGCATTTTTGCAATAAAAACATATATCAATGAGCTCTGTGGAAATAACCCATAATATACAATGCATTTTCAATTTTATCGAACTCTTAAATAAATACAGAAATCGTTGGGGTTTTCCATGCAAATTCCCCATCACATGGGACAACACGTGACTCGACCTGGGAAGGACCAAAATGTAATTGTAAACAAGTTCAGGGGACTTATGGCAAAATTCTCATATTATTTATAACTCTACATTTTATTTACAGGACTAAAGAATAAATACAAAAAAGAGGGGCAAGGATTGCAATTTACCCCATTAAAGACGCGATCCAACGGTCGGGCGCAGTTCACTTAAACATGTGGCGACATCCTATCGGTCAGTACTTCTTCGCGCTTGGATGACCTGGATTAGATCGGTAGAGATGATCAAAGCCATTGCTCGATCCAACGACCCTGATGCAATCTGGAGCAGGGCTCTCCATCGTATGACTACTACTGCTGACGAAGAACGGGGAAGAACATCTCCTTCTCCGTCCTTCGATCGGCGTTTCCTCCTCCCGATGGTTTTCTGCGATGGCTTTGGGCTCCACTCGTCCGGGGAGGCTATCCGCAGCTGCTGGTGTGATCCAATTGGCACCTGGAGCTCCTACGTGGTCAGACGACGACGGGTACCTCATATTCTGCAAAATCGACCCTTGAGAGGGTCCTTTGGCCCTCTTGCACTCCAACAAGATCCAACAAGAAAATACAGGGGGTTTGGGGATTTATTGGGTGCAATGGGTGACGTGTGACGTGGACGGGGATCTCCGGTGAGGGTGGCAGAGGTGGAGACCCGATACCTTGCTCCAAAGGGCAACAAGGTGAATTAAGGAGTGTGAGATGGAGCAGAAGCGAGGAGGAAGATGATGAGGGTTGAAGCGTGGGTCAGAGATAGGGTTTAGGCACTATGGAACACTATCAAAGCTCTATAGCTCTAGCGAGGGCAACCTAACCTATACTACTTGATTAGCTAACTAAAATGAGAAATAAAAGCTGGAAATGAAACCTAAGGCTAATGATAAGCTACAAGAATGAAGAAGAGCAGCTCTTACCTGTTATGGTCGGTTGGGAGCAGAGGTCGCCGGCGAGGGCGACCTGGGTGCATCTCATTGATGAATCCACGATTCATTGCCTTTATTCTTTTATTTTAGCTTCATTTCCATAGTCAAACACCTGTAAATACCCACTATAGCATGAATTTACCATTTTGCATGCATTTGTTAAATATAAATTTTTAACACTTTTTGTACATAAACAAAAGAATAAAGAAGACAAGAAAAAGAAAAGATAAATAAAGGATGTATTTATGCAATAAATGCAGACTGACCCAAACCCCGAGAGAAGGTCAAGACTTGACATGATCGACCAAGAATAAAGTAGGGGGAGATAGGGTTTTCTGTCCAAAATCAAAAAATTATTTGTACATAAATTCCTTTTATATTTATATAAAACATGTACTATTTTATTTGTAAATAAATTGACCTCAAGTTAATTATTTTAGAAAACAAATGTTGTAATAAAAATGTGTTGTAAATAATAAAAATAATTGTAAAATAAAATAATGTACATATTGCAAATAATTACACTCAGAAAAAGCCGCAAAGTAATTGAAACACCAATTCCGGCTCCATACAAGCTCAAATTGAAGCAAACTCACTTCCATTATACTCGAAATTAAATTATCTTTCAAATGGTTGTGGTTTCATAAATTGTGGAGTTACGGTTATAAAGTCGATTTTCTAGGGTGTTTTGTGCAACTTAACCAATATTTGTTGTACATATTTATTAATATTTATTTTTATGTACATACTTGTAAATATTATTTTTATTAAAAATAACAATATATATAATTTAAAAAAATATATAAAAATTATTTCCTTATTTGTACATATGTATATTGTATTATATGTACATAATATTTGTACACAACTAACTTCCTTATATAAACATCACCAAAAAATAAAATATCTAACTTTAATTAATTAATTTAATTTAATTACGAATTTTGTATTTATATTTAATTATTTAATTCATTTATTTGATTTAAAAACTTGCCTTGTATATTAGATTTTATTCCATACCTTAGATAGCCACCATTAAGGTGGCTAGTTAAATTTTAATTTAATTAATTAATTAATTAATTAATTAATTCTGAATTTCATAATTTATTTATTTATTTATGTTATTAAATCTCCCAATAAACACCTTCCCTTTTTGTACATTCTTCCCTTGTTTGATTTTTTTCTCTTTTTATTGGCGCCTTCCTCCCTCACTTCCTCTCAATCGATCTTTAGTGGAGAGGAGCCCGATCTCCGAGAGCTTTCTTGTTGAAGAAGGGTGCCAACCTCCGAATAATCCAGTGACAGCGCGTCGGCCTTCGTCGAGGTCATCATGTCATTTCCACACCCCGAGGTGAGATCCATTTCTTTCTCGTCCATTTTATTTCTTATCTTTTTCTCTAGGATAAATAGTAGGTCGCATTTTTTTTACTCCCATTAATTTTTAGATTCTAAAATCACTAAAATTTTCACCGCACATTTTCGTTCGACATCAAAATTTTCACCTCACATCTTAATCTCTCCATTTCACTTTCTATCTCGCGCAACCCATCACACTCGACCACGCACGGTGGTCGGGTCCCTGGATCTATCTCTCACAACGCCAAGATCCATCCTCATTCATGCCTAATTTTGTGCATAAATAAATATTAAACAAATAAAAAAAGAATATATAATTGTTTTTCATGTTTTTCTCACATTTGTTTTTTACAGGAAAAATAAAAAAACATTTTTTGTCTCTAACTTTTGTTTTGCAGGAAAATCAAAATAAAAAAATAAAAAACAAAAACAAAAAAACAAAAAAATTATTATTTCTGTTGCATACAGTTTGTGTTTAAAAAAATTGGAAAAGAAATTACAGTTTTCTTCTTACAATTTTTATAAAAAAAGAAAAAAAAAAGAAAAAAAACTGCATGACACAACCGCCCTCCACACGGTGGCGCGCTTCCGACCACCCGCGTCGGTGCTGCGGCCCCGACAACGCCACAGCCACTCGACCACCTCGTCGGCTCCGCAAACACCAATCCAGCATGCGGTACCCACCTCCCGCGCCATTGCCGCACCATGCCCAGATCCGAAGGCGCCGCCCAGCCCACAACTCCCAGCCTCCGCAGCACTGCGCGCGGCGCCTGACCTCCACGACGCGCGCCTCCCGCGACCGCCCCACCACCGCTTCGTCCTCTGCCGGCGTACGCAAACCATCGGCAACCACCACCGTCCATCCCACGAGGCGGCTCCCTTCTGCCCACCGACAACCACCGTGTGTGCGCCACCCGCGCTGTGCCACACCAGGTCGCTCGCTAGTGCCTCCGCCCTCCAGTCGATCCACTGAGGGCGGTCCACCTCCGCCTTGGCGCCCCCGCGCCCTCCGACGTATGCTCTCCTCCGCGCCGCTCCAGGCAAGACGTCGCCTACCCACCTCCGCCTGTGCGCCAACGCGCGCGCCCACGCACGTTTTTTATCCGTCGTCAATCGCCCTCCGTCGCGTTGCCTTCGGCGCCCCCTCAGTGACGGCGGCGGCAGGTCCCCCCTCTGTTGCTTGTGAAGAAGACAAGAAGAAGCCCTAGGGTTGGGCATTTAAAAATAAAAAAATTTGAACATTTACGCAGAAGCCCTCAGAACTTTAGGGCATGTTTGGTTGCAGGGTTGGGCAGGGTTGGCCCAACCCTGGTTACTATTCACAAGGGTACTTCCTCCTCACAGTTTACTATTCACCCACCCCAACCCAGCCCAACCCAACCCAGTCCAACCCAGCAACCAAACAAGCCCTTAAGAATCTACTAATCAGCCTTTGCATTAGGTAAATTTCAAATTTCTTCATGTGACTTATTTTTTTATAAATTAGTGCAAGAACTTTTTATATTTACATTCAGGTCCATGTGTATCAGATCTTTAATTTGCTTGATTTCTCTGATGAAATAAATATTTTTATTGATCCAAAAATTCTTAAAAAATTATGTATGCTCCTACTGTATTTTTATCATTGTATAAATTTTTCATGAATTTTTGTTGACATTTGTATATTTAAAAATTCAAAAACCGTGTCTTTTTTGCTTTCCCAAAATTAGAAAAGTCATAAAAATTTGAAAATTCGCCTAAAATTTCCAAAAAAATTATTGTAGGTATATTTTGATGTCTTTTAATTTCTACCCAATTTTTGTGCTTTAATCATTTATAAAAATTTAAAAAAATACGAAAACTAAAAATCTTAAATTTTTTTAGAAAATTCTAGAAAAATCAAAAAATTTGATTCCAATCTTTGTTTGTAGATATTTAATTGTAGTATAATTTAAAATTAATTTCCTGGAGTATTGGTCACTTAAATTATTTTTAAGTTGCAAAATACTCTTGGTTGTGCATTGTTCTCTTTATTTTTCACTGTTTGATTTTTCGAAAATTACAAAAACATCAGAAAAAATCGAAAAAATTACCAAAAATATTTTAAAATATATAAAACACAAAAAGATTTTTCTGGACTTTTCTGTACATTTTTTATCTATACTGAAAAATACAAAAAGACTATGGTGTGAGTGCATTTTATCCTTTGTGCTTGTTTTAAAAATAAAAAATAAAAATTCAAAAACCACTAAAAATTTAATTTCGAAAATTGACAATATAGTTTTTAAATCGTGCTCCTTATGTTCGACCCTGGTCGTTGTACTAGGTTAATAGAATAGCGAAATTGCTTACATCATTTTCATTGATTCATATTTCTTTTGAGTGGTTTAATTTTTTTTCTCATCGACTGATTCGAGTGGTTGAGAACAACGACACATTTGCATATTATTTACATCTCTTAACTGCATCGAAATTCGTGTCACCAAAATAACGTCGTTGCCGAGGACAAAAAATAAAATAAAAAAAACTCAGATTCTCTGTCATCAGAATGGCACCGTTGCCGGGGAGCACGGCTTTGTAGTCATTTTTTGCTCATTTTATCTCTAAATATTATAACTGCTTTCTGACCATCGTCTGCTTTGATTTTTGTACGAGAAACCTCTTGGAGGACGACTCGGAATCTTTTTGGAGGACCCGTACAGGAGGAAGAGTAGGGACGAGAAGAAATCATTTATTTTACTTTAGAGGACATTTCTGAGATTATTGTAATAATTTAGGCTTTGGACTTGTGGACTTGAATATTTTTCGGGATCTGTTTTGCCAAGTGTCGGTGCACTTGGGGGACCTCACTGTTTTTTTTTTCGTATTTTTGTTTTTTTCGCTTTTTTTCACACGGATTTTTTGTACTTGAGACCCTAGATTTAGGTTTCTATTTGATTGAGCCAGGTAGCATTAGGTTCAAAGCCCATAATAGAATATCTGTTCCTATAGAACTCGTTTGGACTTAGTTAAATCAATCTGTGCTTCACGATAATAGAAGTTTATGTTTAGGACGGTTCTCGCATTGCATTCATTTAGATTAGTTTAATTTTTCTACGCGGATCATATTGCATGTAGAGTGCTGGAGTCAGGTGCGCACCTCTATCTCTGGCATTTGCATCCATATTTTCTCGTGCATTGTCTTTTCCATTTCCCCCCTCTATTTTGTGGATATAGGAATAAAGGAAATTCGAAATCTCGTTAGATGTTTTATTGAAAATATCCAAAAAAATTAAAAAAAATCAAAAATTAAAAATTGGAACTGCTAATTGAACTTAAACTATAAAATCAAACGTAATTAACTCACTTCACTGTTTTAGGAGAGCAATCCCCTCATTGTTTGCGCTTCTTCTCGCTCACATACACACTAAGGAATAGTGCCCAAATCCTATTAAAGCCTCCTAAGTATTTGTACAACTTTGTCTTATCACTAAACTCTAAAATTGAAAAGATAAAAGACCAAATCTCACTGTCTTCACATTGCGTAGAGTTGGTGAATTGAGGGTTTTGCATTGCGTTTGTATATTTTTGGTGTGAGTCGGTTACGATCATCTTTGATTCATCAGCAGTCACCTTCTCTCTCCTTCTCTCTATTTTATCCCACCCTCCCTTCCTTCATTCCTCTCTTCATGATGGGTCACATTCCAATTCAGTCAGATTTTGCGGCTTCTACATCTCATACCCATCATTCCCGTCCACTCTCTTGTGAGGTTGGAACTCCAACCGACATTCCATCTTTTTCCTCTCCATTCCCACCCTCTCATTTGGGACATGATGTGAGTAAAGTTTGAGGAGACCAGATTGACCAAATACGAGACCCGGACAATTACCTTACTGAGATGAGAATGCATTCCATAGGCGATCACAGAGAGCAGTTGCGAGTTTTAGATGCACACGATTCTGGGATGATTGGACATTATTTAGGAGACGAGCAGCCACACTTAGGAGCTCAGTCAGGGTCTACATTGAGTCCCTTCATTTTGGATTTAGAGTTTATTGATCTACTGCTGAAGTTTTCAGGGGAAGTGCACGAGGAACCTTATTTGCATATCGATGAGTTTAAGGATATTTGTAGATCACGATCATATTCTGATATCATTTCTGAGGACATGATGCTGACCACCTTCCCATTTACACTTCAGAGTATAGCCAAGAATTGGCACAGACGATTGGGAAGGAAAATAGCTACATGGGGAGATTTACGATCATTGTTTTTGCATAGATTTTACCCCCAGCGTAGAGCAGAGATGATGTGGTCTTGTATTCGTGATTTTTCAGTTGATCTCCAAGAGCTCTTGATAGAGTCATGGTTGAGGTTATGTGATCTTTTGAGGCGATTTCCAGATCATGGATTTTCAATGATTGACCTTATCCACATCACCATGAGGGGGAGGATCGTAGAGCAGATTGCATATGTTATTACCTCGTGTGATGGTTCACACCAGAGTCCCGGCCTGGATTTATTTGAGACCATCTTGGATACACTTTCAGATAGTCCGTATTCACGAGATGATTTATTCGGGACAACACACGAGGAAGATATGACACCAGATGAGTATGTGACACATAATGCCAATTTTGACAACACACACCTTTCAGAGGATATGGATGTCACTACGTTTCATATGATGGATGTGTTGACTACTACCGTGAGTTCCCAGAGCCGGACATTAGTCGAGTTTACATTGGATTTACAATCAGATTTTGAGCCAATCCCGTACTTTCACATCGAGGATTCTTGGATTCTAGATCTGCTAGTATCCCAAGAAATAGAGGAGGAACCCACATCTCAGCCATCCTTTGAGTCATTCCAGTATCCATGTCCAGTTGATTCGGTGCCTTTTCTTCAGGAGATCTTCTCAGATTCAGAGATACATTTGGATTCATCTCAGAATAAAGAACTTGATGAGGGACCGATTTTTGATTTGGCAGACCTTGATAGTCTCGTATTTGAGCCTTGTGTCCTCCCATTTGATGAGGTCGATACATTTTGGAGGACATGATATTTGACAACATGGATCCCCAGTTTCCTAATGATTCAGCATTACTCCCTGAGGGTTATCTGCAGGAGGATACCACGGACCCTGTGTACTCGGTTTTACTTTTTCGGAGTGCATCCGATATGTCGGATCACGAGACCGAGTCTTCTGATATTATGTTCTTGCCAAAATTGAGGTTTCCCTCCTCGGCGACCCTTGCGAGGATAACTCGATCTTTGAGTTATTCGATGATTTAACTGATTTGTCTACATTATATGCATAAGGTATCAACCTTTTTAGTGAGTCTCCTGATCTTGATCTTCCTTATCTATTCGAGATGGTGATTGACGTGGAGGATTCCCTGACAGATCATACCTTCTCCACGTTCGATTTCTTCGGCTCCATCCATTCACTCCATGCAGACCTTGAGTCGATGATTTCTTTTGTGCTACCGGAGCCCGATTTCATCTTTCCATATCTTTATCTGGTAGCAGACACCTACCTGATTGTTTACTTGGGTGTCATAATTTACACTGTTGAGTTCGTTGTTGTTCTCCCACCGAGACTGCAACGACAGTATGGTATTCATCTCACAGATGTCGTCCTGAACCTTGATACAGAGTTATCCTAACCTTTGCGCCCAGTTAGGGACGTAAACTCTAGCGCTTGTTGAGAGACACCTCAACATTGTCCTACTCACAGTTGTATAGATTATTTTGTCCATATCGCACACTCTTTTGTCTAAACACCCCATCTCCATCTCATGATTATGCTATACTTAGGGTGTACTTTACCCTAAGTATAGGGGGTGTCAGATTTTTTATTATTCTTTTGATTCTTTTTACCTCTATTTTGTTGCCTATACTTAGGGATATTTTACCCTAAGTATAGGGGAGGTAGACTCTATATATCCTTCTCCTCGGTTTTCCCCTTGTGTACAATCTTCTATACTTAGGATTATTTGATCCTAAGTATAGGGGGATCGACGATTTCTATTGATTATATTCTTTTATTCGTCGTTATAGTATAGTTTTCTTTTGGCTTCCCAATACTTAACACGAGCTATGTCTTTCTTTGTAGCTCTTTGATCACTATGAGGACATAGTTTGAGCTAAGTATAGGGGTGTCGTATATATTGTATATATACTTTAGCCATAACTCGTACTTTCATATCTTTAATATGGCTAAAATACTGTGTAAATACTTTTAGAAAAATTAACAAATAAAAAGATGCAGATATTTCCTCAAAATTCTTTTTGTATATACGGATTAATAAATTAGGTTAAAATATTTTAAAAATATTTTGAAAGTAGTTTGAAAATCTATTTGAAAAATCTTTTGAAAACTATTTAAAAAATGTTTGAAAAATATTTTCAACCTTTGTAAAAATATTGTGGTTTGTAGAAAAATTTTCTTTATTTGAAATAAAATCATTTTGTAAAAACTATTTGCAAATGTTTTGAAAAATAGTTGAAAAATTATTTTGAAAATCTATATATACTGTTTGAAAAATATTTGCAAAATAGTTTTCAAATGCTTGTAAATATTTGTAAAATTGTTTGGAAAAATTACTTTGGGCTATAGTTTTCAAAATTATTTGTAAAATTATTGTCAAATAAATTTGAGGAATATATGCATCACAAAAAAATAGATAATAATAATAATAAATAATAAATCCAACTATGTATATACATGTATAAATTACTCAAGTTGTAAATTCTTGCATCTGATTCTTGTAAAATAATTAACTCACTCTTGTGTAAATATGTATCTCATTTTTTTACCCCTAACTTTATAAGAATTGTGTATATACTTGTATATAGTACTAACTATTTGCATAAAAAGAAGCTTTTTTTGCATGAGCATCATTTTTCGAAAATCAATAAAAAGTTCAAATTTTGAAAATTGTTTCATAAAGAGATTTCTGCTTTCTTTTCTTTGCATTGTACATATTTTCGAAGTCTGGAAGAAATTTGACATTTAACTAAGTCTGGAATAAATTTGAAGAATGGTGCTTAGTTGGACCTTAATCCACTTAATTTCAGAGGAACCTTATAAGAATTGGAGTTAAGACTTTTCAGGTCCTAGTGACTTAGTTCTTTGAGCCCATAAGACTATGTTCACATGTCATCTTGATAAGTCTAAGTAGAATATTTAACAACACATGCATAATTCTTTCAGACCGTGGCTTACCTTGTACAAAGCACTCTACACGTAGCTGTTCGTGGAGGAGGTAGTGAGGGGGCAGAATCTTTTGGCTTGGGGTAGCATACGAGGGTAGTACATATAGGCGGAACCTCTCGTCCTCCTCTAGGGAGGGAAGTGCGTCTCAACCACGTTTGGCGATGTCGAGGTCTAAAGACAAGATGTTGTGGGGTTGCAATAATGCTTCAAAAGAGGGATAGTCTACTATCTCAAGAGGAAAAACTCCTTATGTACATTCTGCACCTTGTATATATTGTCAAAAAAAAAGAAAAAAAATGCAAAATCTCCAAAAGTGGACATGCCTGATAGAAAAGTAAAATGCCTGACGGAGTATATATACAAGTGAAAAAAGAATAGGAGCTTTAAAGTCAAATGTTTGTAAGCTTGCAGCGGGTGACATGGCTACACTGGTCATGCATCCAAGGATAGGTAACTACACTGGTTACCGTCCATTCTCTTCTCCATCTCCTCTTCTTGAGCTGGTTGTACTTGAACTTAGAAGGGAATATCCCCGCTCCTCGAGGAAAGAGTTGCCAAACTGGGGGATTAGAGTTACCTTGTTGAGAGAGGTTGTTTCTTTGCCACTTTTGAGATGAGGAGCTATATTTCACTTACACCGTACAAGTAAGAATTCATAGTCATAAGAATTTGTGTATGTAGACTTGTTCTGATCTGGCTGTTGAGGATACCTGAATAGGAGTCTTATGGAACTTAGAGGCTGATAGGTTTTAAATCCATTTTCCATTAAGGTTCCGACACACTAATAATCCAAAGGTATGACATAGCTCCATACTACATTTTTATGAAGATAAGTTTAAAAGTCAACATTATATAAGTTTAAAAGTCAACATTATTCTAACTTCTTTCCTTTTTCTTTTCTTTATTTTTATTTTCACTTATTTTCCAAATAAGTGTTTGCTAAGGGACTAGCAAAGGTAAAGTATAGGGGAATGATGAATCCACGATTCATCACCTTTATTCTTTTATTTTAGCTTCATTTCCGTAGTAAAACACCTATAAATACCCACTAATTGCATGAGTTTACCATTTTGCATGCATTTGTTAAATATAATTTTTTAACACTTTTTGTACATAAATAAAAGAATAAAGAAGAAAAGATAAAGAAAAGATAAATAAAGGATGTATTTATGCAATAAACACAGACTGACCCAAACCCCGAGAGAAGGTCAAGATTTGACCTGATCGACCAAGAATAAAGTAGGGGGATATGGGGTTTTCTGTCCAAAATCCAAAAATAATTTGTACATAAATTCCTTGTATATTTGTATAAAACGTCTACTATTTTATTTATAAATAAATTGACCTCAAATTAATTATTTGTAAACAAATTTGTAAATAAAAATGTGTTGTAAATAATAAAAATAATTGTAAAATAAAATAATGTACATATTGCAAATAATTACACTCAGAAAAGGCCGCAAAGTGGTAGTTGAAACACCAATTCCGGCTCCATACGAGCTCAAATTGAAGTCACTTCCATTATACTCTAAATTAAATTATCTTTCAAATGGTCGTGGTTTCATAATTTCTGGAGTTATGGTTATAAAGTCGGTTTTCTAGGGTGTTTTGTGCAATTTAACCAATATTTGTTGTACATATTTATTAATATTTATTTTTTATGTACATAATAGTAAATATTGTTTTTATTAAAAATAATATATATATAATTTTAAAAAAAGATATAAATATTATTTCCTTATTTGTACATATGTATATTGTATTATATGTACATAATATTTGTATACAACTAACTTCCTTATATAAACATCACCAAAAATAAAATATATAACATTAATTAATTAATTTAATTACGAATTTTGTATTTATATTTAATTATTTAACTCATTTATTTGGTTTAAAAACTTGCCTTGTATATTAGATTTTATTCCATACCTTAGATAACCACCATTAAGGTGGCTAATTAATTTTTAATTTATTTATTTAATTTATTTATTCTGAATTTCATAATTTATTTATTTATTTATTTTATTAAATCTCCCAATAAACACCTTCCCTTTTTGTACATTCTTTCCTTGTTTGATTTTTTCTCTTTTTATTGGCTCATTCATTCCTCATTTCCTTTTGATCGATCTTTGGTGGAGAGGAGCTCGATCTCCGAGAGCTTTCTTGTTGAAGAAGGGTGCTCAGCCTCCGAACCGTCCGGTGACAGCGCGCCGGCCTTCGTCGAGGCCATCACAGTATTTCCAAACCCTGAGATGAGATCCATTTCTTTCTCATCCATTTTATTTCTTGTCTTTTTCTCTAGGATAAATCGTAGATCGCATTTTTTTACTCCCATTTTTTAGCTTTTAGATTCTAAAATCACTGAAATTTTCACCACACATTTTTCGTTAGACACCGAATTTTTCACCTCACCTCTTAATCTCTCCATTTTACTTTCTATCTCGCGCAACCCATCACACTCGACCATGCACGGTAGTCGGGTCCCGGGATCTATCTCTCACTACGCAAAGATCCATCCCTATTCATGCCTCCTAATTTTGTGCATAAATAAATATTAAACAGATAAAAATAAAAAAGAATATATAATTGTTTTTCTTGTTTATCTCACATTTGTTTTTTGCGGAAAAATAAAAAAACATTTATTTTTATCTCTAACTTTTGTTTTGCAGGAAAATCAAAATAAAAAAATAAAAAATAAAAAATTATTATTTCTGTTGTCTACAGTTTGTGTTTTAAAAAAATGGAAAAAAATTACAGTTTTTTTCTTACAGTTTTATAAAAAAAAAAAGAAAAAAAGAAAAAAAAAAACTGCAGGACACAATCGCCCTCCACATGGCGGCGCGCTTTCGACCACCCGCGGCGGTGCCACAACCCCGATAACGTCGCAGCCACTTGACCACCTCGCCGGCTCCGCCAACGCCATCCAGTCTGCGGCGCTCGCCTCCTGCGCCATCGCCGCACCGCACCCAGATCCGGCAGCGCTGCCCAACCCACAACTCCAAGCCTCTGCCGCGCTGCGCGCGTCGCCTGTCCTCCACGACGTGCGCCTCCCGCGGTTGCCCCTCTATCGCTTCCATCCTCTGCCGTCGTACGCAAACCAGCGGCGACCACCGCCGTCCGTCCCATGAGGCGGCGCCCTTCCGCCCACCGACAACCACCGTGCGTGCACCGCCCGCGCTGCGCCACACCAGGTCGCTCGCTAGTGCCTCCACCCTCTAGTCGATCCACTGCGGGCGGCCCACCTCCGCCTTGGCGCCCATGCACCCTCCGACATCTACGCACCTCCGCGCCGCTCCAGGCGAGACGTCGCCTGCCCATCTCTGCGTGTACACCACCGCACGCATCTTTTATCTCTCGTCAACCGCCCTCCATCGTGTCGCCTTCGGCGCCCCCTTCCCCCGCCCCCCAATGACGGCGGCGGCAGGTTCCCCCTTTGTTGCTTATGAAGAAGATACGAAGAAGCCCTAGGGTTGGGCATTTAAAAATAAAAAAATGGAACATTTACGCAGAAGCCCTCAGAACTTTAAGGGCCTGTTTGGTTGCTGGGTTGGACTGGGTTGGGTTGGACTGGGTTGGGTTGGACTGGGTTGGGGTGGGTGAATAGTAATCTGTGAGGAAGAAGTGCCCTTGTGAATAGTAACCAGGGTTGGGCCAACCCTGCCCAACCCTGCAACCAAACAGGCCCTAAGAATCTACAAATCTGCCTCTGCATTGGGTAAATTTCAAATTTCTTCCTGTAACTTATTTGTTGTTATAAATTGGTGCAAGAACTTTTTATAATTACATTCTGGTCCCTGTGTATCAGATCTTTAATTTGCTTGATCTCTCTGAAAATATTTTTATTGATTCAAAAATTCTTAAAAAAATTGTGTATGCTCCTTCTATATTGTTTACCATTGCTAAATTTTTCATGAATTTTTGTTGATGTTTGATATATTTAAAAATTTAAAAAAGTGTCTTTTTGCTTTCCCGAAATTAGAAAAGTCATAAAAATTCTAAAATTCGCCTAAAATTTCAAAAAAAAATAAAGTAGATGTATTTTGGTGTCTTTTATTTTTTATCCAATTTTTGTGCTTTAATCATTTATAAAAATTAAAAAAGTTGTGAAAAACTAAAAATCTTAAAAAAAATTGTAGAAAATTCTAGAAAAATTAAAAAAATCTGATTCCAGACTTTGTTTGTAGATATTTAAGCGTTGTTTAATTTAAAATTAATTTCCAGGAGTATTGGGCAATTAAAATATTTTTAAGTTGCAAAATACTCTTGGTTGTGCACTGTTCTCTTTATTTTTCACTGTCTGATTTTTAGAAAATTACAAAAATATCAGAAAAATTCGAAAAAAAATGCCAAAAATATTTTAAAATATATGAAACTCAAATAGTTTTTTCTGGACTTTTCTGTACATTTTTTCTATTCTTAAAAATACAAAAAGAATTTGGTGTGAGTGCTTTTTATCCTTTTTGCTTGTTTTAAAAATTAAAAAAAATAAAAATTCAAAAACCACTAAAAATTTAATTTCAAAAATTGACTACATAGTTTTTAAATCGTGCTCCTTGTGTTCGACCCTGGTCGCTATACCGGGTAAATAGAATAGCTAAACCACTTACATCATTTTCATTGATTCCTATTTGTTTTGAGTGGTTTAAAATATTTTTTCTCCTTAACAGATTCGAGTGGTTGAGAACAATGACATATTTGCATATTATTTACATCTCTTAATCGCGTTGGATTCCGGGTCATCACTCATTCTCCTCCAACCACCGTGGCAGCTCAGGGGACTCCCCCTGTCACGGGGATATGCTCTAGACTGAGGACCAGGGACTTTAGGGTTCAGAGATGACCAAAATTGTGTGGTTGAATGAGGTTGGTTATTTATAAAAACAAGCGACGCACCCTTATTGACCGGGCGATTGGGAGAGATCGGGCATATGTACAAGATATAAAGGATCTCGCGTGGATCATGGGCTATATAATAGAAGATCTCATGAAGGGATCGATGTTGATAGAAGGACGGATTAGCCAGGAAAATGGGAAGAAAACACGGGATGAGACAGGTCGCGTCCAGTCAGCCTACGGGAGGAGCAGTTGATCGGCGGTCAACTCACGACCTGAGGTGATTGGTCCAGTCAGGTCGCTATAGAAAAAAACAAAATTTATTTTGATAATAATTATTTATAAATAGTAAATGATTTTATTAATTTTTTATTATAAAATAAAAATTGCTTGTTATATTATTTAGTATTTTATCATGATTTTTATTTATTTTTTGACTTTATTTATTAGCACTTATTTTTAATGTTGTATTTATAGGTATATTTGCCTATATTTTGACTATTTTATTTTGCGTATTTTATTCTATTATTTTATTTTATTATTTTATATATTTATAACTTGTTTTTATAGACATAAATATATTTTTATTGTATTTTTATGATATTATTTATACACTTAGATAAATATGTATGTATAAATAGGTATACTTATAGGTATTTTATCTATGTATTACATACATTTTATTTATTTAATTCATTTTCTTTTGTCTTATTTTATATTTGTATTTTTTATATAATATAAATAATATTATAAAAATATGGATGAATAAATAATAAAAGAATAGGTTTCCCTTTTATTTATATACATGTATAACTATATGTATGTTGCCTATATATTTATAGATGTATTTTATTTTGATTTTCTTTTTGGTTTTATCTTGGTTTTTAATATATACATATGTTATGAATAATTATTACAAAATTATAAAAACATAAATTTGTAAAAATAATGAAGGATGAATAAATTGAATATTTTAATCATGTATAATGTACAATGAGGGTCCAAAATTTAACTTTCACACAATAACTCCAAAAAATATGAAACCATCTCCATTAAATAGCTTATGAAAAGTTATATATGATTAGAGTGATTTTGATATGTTTTGAGTTTTTATTTGAAAAATATATGTCTGTGAAGTTGAGTTTTTGGCTTTTTATTTTGTGTGTAAAATGTACACTATATATTATTTTTGTACAAACTCAATTTTGTATTTTTATTTACATTATTATCTACAACTTTCATGTACAAAGTTTCTTTATTTGATGAATAATATGTGTCAAAAAGAATAAATAAATAATAAAAGAATTATATTTTTATTGTATATTTGGCCCTTGTCTCCCCCTACTTTATTCCTTGTCGACTAACTCAATTCTTAACTTGGTCTCGGGGTTTAGGGTCATAGAATATCTTCAATCTTTTATTCTTTTTTCTTTCTTCTCTTTATTATATAATTTTAGCATTAAAAATCATATTATTTACAGAATAAATGCAATAAATAATGAATGCTATTTTGTATAAATTAATGTTGTTTACATGCATTAGTTAGGGTTTTTAAGGACAAAATGATAGAATAAAGGTGATGAAATGGAGATTCATCAACTTGAAGCACATGAGCAAAGAATTAGCAGGTTCATCACTCAACCATTGGAGCAAGTATTTCAAATGAAAATGAGCATATCCAAAGCTAAGAATGGAGAAATGAAAAGCAAAGAAGGGGACAATATGCAAGGAGACAAGAGAATAATGGAAGATATGGATCCTACAGAGGTTAAGACAATGGAAGATCCAAAGGAGGATATAATCAAAGAGCTACAGGTAGAAGAAAATCTTCTTCTCATTGCATTATTTGCAAGAAAGATAATCATGAATCCAAGGATTGTAGATTCTGCTGCACAACGTACAAAATTGCAAATCATTCTCAAAGGAACTGATGACTCCAAAAGAACGAGTCTAATTATATTGGAAAAGATGAGGATTCCAATCCATTACTTTGTTCTCGCATGAATAGTAAAGAAGTATCTAAAGACATTTGATATGTCGATAGTGGTTGTAGTAACCACATGACAGGGAACAAAGAAGCATTTGCGAGCCTTGAAAAATGGCATAGTTCACAAGATAAGCTTGGAGACGGAAAGCTATAAAATGTGAAAAGCAAAGGAGTTATTGCAACACAAACAAATAAAGGTACTTCTAAACTCATTCACGATTTTCTCTATGTTTCAGGTTTAACTGAGAATCTTCTAAGTGTTGATCAACTTATGAATAATGGTCATTCTCTAAGATTTGATAATGGAGTATGCAAAATCTTTGATAAAAGAAGAAAGCTACTAATCGCATACATTAAAATGGCTCCAAATAAAGTATTTCCATTATTTATGCCTTTAAAAGAAGGCTATGCATTAAATGCTATAAATGAAGATGAGTCTTTGTTATGACATTTAAGATTTGGACATTTAAATTTTAGAAGCATCATGTTACTAAAGAAGAAAAACTTGGTTGTCAGGCTTCCATTCATCAAGAAAGATGAAAGCGTATGCGAAGGATGCATATATGGAAAGATGAATAGATTATCATTTACGAAGACATCATGGAGAGAAAATCTCCACTTGAGTTGATACACTCATATGTATGTGGACCAACTCAAACTCTGTCTATCAATGGAGCCAGGTACTTCTTATTATTTGTTGATGATTATAATAGAATGATGTTGGCTTACTTTTTGAAAGAAAATCAGAAGTCTTTTCTACCTTTATCAAGTTTAAAGCTTTTGTTGAAAAACAAAGTGGAAGAAAAATAAAAGTCTTCCGATTAGATCGTGGAGGAGAATTTACATCTAAAGAATTTCAAGACATCTGCATAACTGAAGGAATCAAGAAGGAGATAACAGCCAGATATACTCTTCAACAAAATGGAGTAGCTGAAAGAAGAAATCGAATAATTGTTGAGATGGCAAGAAGCATGCTGAAAGGTAAGGGTCTTCCTAACAAAATTAAGGCGGAGGCAGTAAATACTGCGGTTTATATTTTGAATAGATCTCCTACCAAAGCAGTAATGGATAGAACACCTTATAAAGCCTGGTATGAAAGGAAGGCCAAGGTTAGTCATTTCAAAATCTTTAGCTCTATTGCATATGCTCATATTCCATCTCAAGTTAGACAAGAAAAGATGAAAAAGGAGAAAAATATATCTTCGTTAGATATTGTGATGAATCTAAAGCTTACAGATTATATGAACTTAAATAAAAAAATTAATTATATCTAGAGATGTCATTTTTTATGAAACATCTTAATGGAAATGGGATGATTCTTCAGCGTCACAAACGCACGTTATAGTTGAAGAAGACAATCCAAATGATGAAGAAATTTTTCCTTAAATTCAAAGATCAGTTGGGCCAAATGTCTCTGACTCTGAACATTCACAACAAAAGGTATGGTCTCTTCAAGAAATTTATGCATCATCTTCTGCTATTGCTTTATTTGTTTGTGAGCCTCAAAAATTTGAAGAAGCAGCTAAAGAAGAATATGTATTCAAGCAATGAATGAAGAGATTGCAATCATTAATAGATGTTACACTTAGGAGCTCGTGGATCAACCTAAGGATAAGAATATAACCGGTCTTAAATGGATTTATAAAGTCAAATATAATGAAGATGGCTCCATTCACAAGCATACAACTCGACTGGTTGCTAAAGGTTATTCACAACTGCCAGGTATTGATTATAATGAAACTTTTGCACTTGTTACTCGTATGGAGACAATTAAAACTTTGCTTGCACTTGCTACTCAAAAGAAGTTACCAGTTTATCAATTTGATGTTAAATTTGCATTTATTAATGGAGATCTTGAAAAGAGGTTTATGTTGAACAACCTCAAGGATATATCTCCAAAGATAATGAAGAAAAGTTTTGTCGTCTCCGCAAGGCTTTGTATGGCTTAAAGCAAGCACCAAGAGCTTGGAATAATAAAATTGATGGATATTTTCGAAATAATAGATTTCTACAAAGTCCCAATGAGCCATCTCTTTATGTGAATAAGGAATGTACGCATAATTTCCTCATTGTATGCCTTTATGTTGATGACCATATATATAGAAGCAATTTCTTCAAGATGATTGACGAATTCAAGAAAGTAATGATGAAAGAATATGAAATGACAGATCTCGGCCTTATGAGATATTTCCTTGGTATTCAAGTTCAACTAAAAGAAGGTGAAATATTTATCTCTCAAGAAAAATATATTTATGATATTCTCAAGAAATTTCATATGTTAAATTGCAAGACAGAAGCAACTCCTATGCATGCTAATACAAAACTTTCTACAAATGATGGAGCTCAAGAAGCCAATGATTCTCTTTATAGGAGTCTTGTACACTCCATGTTATATTTAACCAATACAAGATCAGATATAGTATGTGCAGTTAGTGTTGTATCAAGATTCATGAGCAAACCCAACAAGCTTTATTATGCAGCCGCGAAAAGGATTCTTCGCTATGTTCAAGGTACCATGAATTTTGGAACTAAATATACTTTGGATAAAGATAATTCTCTCAAAGGTTAATCAGATAATGATTGGGCTAGATCCATAGATGAAGAAAAAACACATCAGGTTATTTATTTTGCATGGGATCTAAAGTCATATCTTAGAGTTCTAAGAAGCAAAAGACCATAGCTCTTTCCTCTGTTGAAGCCGAATATATTTATGTTACAAGTGCATTATATGAAGCCGTATCGCTGAGAAGACTTCTTCATGATATTTAAGAAGAGAATGTTCTTCCAACAACCATATTATGCGACAACATGTCAGCCATTGCTATGATAAAGAATTCAGTCTTTCATGGAAGAATAAAGCATATTGAACTTCGTCATCATTATGTACGAGAGCTGATCGAGAATGGCGACATCAAGTTAAAGTTCATCAGTACAGAAGATCAACTTGCAGATATTTTTAGAAAGACACTTCCAACAGAAAAGTTTCTATACTTCAGGAAGATAATGCAAATTACAAATTAAGAGGGGGTATTGAAAATATAATTTGTAACTTGCCCATGAAGTATTATTGCAATGGGCACTTTTACACACGGATCTACAATGTTCCACCCATATGAAGATATGTGGGCCTATATCTTCCACCAACATATGGAGAATCTTAATGAAGATATGTACTTGGTAGAATATTCTGGAAAAGAGAGAGGTGGAGAAAATATCTGGATATTTCTCCACCTCCCACCAAAATATCTAGATATTTTCACTTAAAGGATAATTATGGAAGATGATTCTAGATCACTCTTCTCAAATATCTCCACCCTATTGGGGGCCTATAAATATTACCCAAGAGGTCCTCATTTCAAACAATAACAAGAATAAGTCCACTGCTACTACAAGAGTCTCTTAAGTATCCTCCTCCTTCCAAATGTTGTAAGTGATTCTTCCCTTATTGTAAACATTGTAAGTCCTCTTCTTGTAAAGGTTCGTCTTGTATACAATTTCAAGTTTTAATGAAAAGAAGATCTTGAGTTCACATCTACCTTGAGCATTGATCCATATTCTCTCCTTTTAATTTGCTTCTTATCCACCATCAATCTTCCGTTGTCCAACAAAATCTGGGGCATTTTTGAGGAGGGATTAAAGTGTTGGGTTTGTTTATTCTAATTGGTTCAGGTTCGATCTTTTGTCTTGTTGGAGATTATGCTGATAAATTGATGTTTATTGTGCCTCGTGTCTATAAGTTCTCCATCCTCCTTTTGTTGTATTGAACTGATGAAGATGTCTTTTTGTTTGTCTATTAGTGATGAATGAACTCGAATCCTTTTCCTAAAAAAACCCTAAAAAATTGGAGGCAACGATGGAGCCAAAATATGACATTAAACCCATTGTAATTATATAAACATATTAATTATAAAGTGTATATATAGAAGGCTGATGAGAGGAGTGATGAATCCTCATTCATCACTCTTTATTCTTTTATTTTAGCTAAAAACCTTTGCAAAACACCATGTATATGTTTGTAAATAGAACAAATTGTCAAAAAACATGCATTGTGTAAATAGCAATAATTAGCATGTATGTTGTGCAAAAATAAAAGAATAAAGAAATCAAGAAAAAGAGGGAAATATTTAGAATAAATATTGAGTGACCTAAACCCTAGGGAGGGCCAATCATTGGCCTGACCGCAAAATAAAATAAGTAGAGGGAGATAGGGTAACTCAGCCTTGTACAAATCACCCTCTTAGTGTATATATTTTATTTTCAAAAAAAATATTTATGTGTTTCTCAAAACTTGTATATATTTATAAAAATAAAATAAAAATGAGAAAAATAAAATGAAAAATAAAAAAGAAATAATTTCTCTCTCCTCGGTGTACATATACCATGCATATAAAATAAAAGACCTATTTATTTCACCCTTATACATAATCAATAAAAATCAAATAAAATCGTTTTATATTTCAAATTTTATGATGTAAATAAATATAATATAAAATTGGGATAATTGTACATAAATAAAATAATTAAAAATAAAAAACACATAGGTATTTATACCTGTATATAATAATATATAATGTATATACATATTTTTTTAAAAAAAAATAAATAAAAATCACTAAAAAATACTTTGAAAAAAAGTAAACATTTTTTATTTGAAAATATTTTGAAATAAAGCCATTTACTATTTTAAATTTAATTTACAAGTAATTAATAAATGGCGCGCTCTGATTGGTTCACGGGGGATGTTGACCCCCGGTCAACTCTCCCCCCAGGACCACCTCCCTCGCAAATCCTCGTGCCGACCCATTTTCGCTGATTTATCCCGCACTGATCCAATCATCATACCCTCAAACCATGGGCTCTAATTGTCGCTCATCGATCCGAGATTCACGCCCGGGTATCTTCTTAGGGATCCGAGCTTTGGATTGGCACCCGATCTCCTTCTTTCTTGGATCTCTGCAGTATAAAGCTTCGCCTCCCGCCACACATTCACGCACCTTTGGCTCCCGTTTTCATTCCCAGTGACCTCCACCTTCATCCTTGAGTGACAACGAGTGATTGAGGGTGTCGCAGCGAGGATTTGGAAGCGTTTGCCCTAGGTCCGGCGACCATCACCGTCGAGCTCCGCTGCCGGCGTAGCCCGAGCCTCTGGAGGCATCGCTCCATCGAGGCGAAGACCGTAGGAGACTCAGGAGCTCTAGACTAGATGCGTCCGACCATCAGGTACTTCCTTTAGCCTCTAGTTCATCGTGTAGTTTCAATCGTTCCCATCCTGCTCCGCCAGCTCCGCCCCAGTAGCCGGAGCCCCGACACTTCATCCTCACCGTATAGATAGGCGCACCGACCCATCGTCACCTTCCTTCCATGATCTGATCACCTCGATCTTGTCTATCCGAGCCAAGATCAAGCTTGGTCCCTTCCGCCGCCTCCGCCGGGACCCCCCTTCGCCTACCCACACTGCATCCCTTTGTTGTTTCGCAAATAACCCATGTCGGAGTCTTCCTCTGAGCACGAGCTTTCCTTTGCAGGTGAATAAGCGCAAGCTACCCCCCTGAGCCGCATCTTGCACCCCTCGTCGGAGTAGCTTAGGTCCCTCCTCCCTCGCCGGAGGATCTTACCGATGGAAGCTTCATCGACCACCCCCACCAGACGTGGAGCGACGAGGCGCGTCAAAGCCCTCTTGCCAATCATCCATCAGACGCGCATAACCGCTCCAGCTCGCCGGCGAAGTTCATTCAGGAGGTGTTCTTCCAGACACCTTCTCCACCGTTGGATGGCGCCGCGTCTCCAGTTATCATCTGAGCCGTTCGAGGTCTGTCAGGGTCAGTCCGTTAGATCCATGATCTGACGGCCACGTGCACCCCACGTTCGCCTCCTCGTCTGGTCTGTTAGATCTGCCAGGAGGCGCCATCAGAGCCGCACGTGCGCAGCCACTCACCGCATGACACATGGCCACCACGTGACCAGCACGTGCATTGGCTAGGTAATTTGCGCCATACCCCCTGCTGTTTATTTTAGTTTTTGTTTAGTCTATTAAATAATTTAGTACACTTGGACCATTTGCATATTAGAACCTGTAGCTTTTAGATATTGCATTTTAGTCCTTATTTTGTGGTGCACGTGCTTCGACACGTGAATATCTGGGGGATTTGCATGTAAGCCCTTCGGGCTTTTGGATGTTATGGTTTGAAGCTAGAATAATTAGAATGACATTTAAGTCCCTCTAATTGTGAATCACGTGTCAGACGCGTGCTATCTGGGTTTATTGCAATTTTGGCCCCATGGTTTTTACGCTTGTTACTGTTTGGCCTCTGAAACTTGTTTCTTTTGCGAATAGGTCCCTGTGTGTTGTAGCTTGTTTATTGGCTAAATAAAATAGCGAATTAATTCCAAAAATTATGAAATTTGGACATGTAGCTCCTGCTATTGTGTAAAAATTTCACTAATTTTTTGGAATATTTTTGAGTTGTTTTTCTATTTTTAAAAATTCAAAAACCCTTGCTTTTGCTACTATTTGGTTTATAAAAAAATTAAAAATATAAAAAATCATTTAAAATATCTAAAAAAATTCTCTGTTTGTTTTTGTGTCTTTGAGCTTCAATCCAATTTTTGCTCTATTTGGATCTATAAAACTCCTAAAACTAAAAAAACCTAAAAACCTTATAACATTATTAAAATTCAATAAAATTAAAAAAATGTAATTTTTATTCATTTAGTTTAATTTTTATTTCTAGTTTTTCATAAAAAAATTATCTCCAGATTTTTAGAGGCTAATTTTATTATTTTATTTATCCTTTCAAATCTAGTTGCACATTAATTCCATGTTTTTGCTTTTTCTATTTTTGTAAAATCAACAAAAAAATATAAAAAATCTGAAAAGATTACCAAAAACACCTAAAAATCATAAAATCCAAAAATAATTTTATTTTAATTTTTTGAGTTGTTTTTGAGTGCTTAATAATTTGTTGATTGTGATCTTTTTGCCTTTTTCATAACTAAAAATACAAAAAAAAATTAAAAACCTATTAAATCCACCAAAAAATATTTTTCTTTTTTTTATTTCATTTTCTGACTACTTCCTAGGCTACTTGGCCAATCCGTGCTCCTTGAGTTAGACCCTGGTCGCTATACCAGGTTAAATAAATAGCAAAGACCACTATTTAGCTTCATTGACTGATTATTGATTTGGTGGTCTGATTTTTCTTGATTGACTGAGCCTCTCTATTCGGGTCACAACGACCCTTGTTTTTATACCTTAGCGCAATAGAATTGGATTTTTCGGTCATCAGAATGGTGTCGTTGCCGAGGAGCACAACTTAGTGGTCTTTTTATTTTTGTTTTTGTTCGGTTTTCAGTTTCGCGGCTTTTTCCACGGCTTTTCTTTCTTTCGCGGCTTTTTCCGCGGCTTTTTGTCTTCTTTTGTTTTCTTTTTATTTCCTTTTATTTTGTCTTGTTTTTGTGTGTTTTTATTTTATTTTACTTTATTCTCCATTTTTGCATATATTCTCTTTTAGTTTATTGTCTTATTTATTTTTATAATAACTGTGACTGACACTCTCTTGTTAGATTTATTTGCGAGGGCTCGGGGATCAAAGCGGCCTTCTTCGTAAAGTCGAAGCAACCGTGGAAGTCGGAGGCGGCTCCCTTCTGTACGGAGCCACAGGAGAGCGTGAGGAGTTAAGCAGGAGAGAGGAGAGGATTAGCTTAGCATAGTTAGTTTATTTTCATTCAGACTATTTGTTATTGTAATAATATAGGGACAACCAGACTCAGAGACTTTGGTGATATCGGGGTCTGTTTCGCCGATCACCGGTGTGCTCGGGGGACCTCACCGCGGTTTTTCGTCGGATATGATTTTTCGCATTTTATTACTGCTTATCTGATTTACGTGGATTTAGCCTTAGCCGTAGGATTTTCTGTGCTTGCGACATAATTAATTAGGACCCCAACGTAATTAGATTGATTGTTCCTATAGACCGTCCAATTGGACCTGATTAATAATTAATAAAGAAAAAAGCTAACCTGGTCACTCGAGCGGTCATGTGCCGCTAGAGGCCGTATACAGCGCTGGCAGGATCCGTTGTGGCGGACACCAATCGGCATCAGAGATCGGACTCCGACCCCTCCTGTTGACCCTTATCTACTATTCTCCCCGTGTAGAAAGTGCTTCGTTTAAGGCCGTTTTCCTCGTGCATCATATAGGTAGTTTACTTTCTATATTTACTTTTATGTGTGGATCACCCTGCATGTAGACTGCTGGAGTCAGGTACGCATCTCTTACTCTACATGCATCATCGTGTTCAACCGCACATCGTCTTTTTCGTCTTCTCCCCCTGTTTTTGGACTTAAATAAAATCAGGAGAGTCCGAAAAATTTGTTAAGCGATTGTTTGCTTGAAAAATACCTAAAAAAGAAAAATCATAAAATTTGGGACTGCTAAAGCAAATTGGACTTAAAATTCATCTCACCAAAAATCTTGTATTGGGACAGCAACCCCCACATTGTATGGTTTGATTGGGAGAGAGAGTAACCCGCACCCTATGTAGAGCCACATCTGACCCTTGTTCAGACTACTGCTTTTGGGCTAGTCGTTCTCCAGTGAGGATCGCTCCGATTTCCAGTAAAGCGTGCGGCGATATCCTTAACAGAGCGAGTCGATTGGGTACTCGGTAAACGGTCTGCGGCTTGTACTGGCTGGGAAAGATCTAGTTCAGGATCGGGACAGTCTCCTGGGGGCATTGGATTCCCAACAGCTCGCTTAATCGCTCTGTTAGACTGTATTATCACCAAAATAAAAAAAACAAGATAAAAGATCGAACTCTTACGGTCATCAGCTCGTGTCGCGTTGGTGAATTTGGGGTTTGTCTATTTCATCCTGTTGCTTTCCAGATCCCATCCGCTCGACTCATCAAATCACGATGATGGGTCGAAGGTCCCTTAGGCAGCCTCTGGCTGCACTACTTATGAGCACTCCGGCCCGTTCATCTAGGTCAGTTCGTGAGAGCCGAGACCCGCTCTCTGAACCCGAGTTCTCTTCCATCCTGTCCCTCCCCGACCACCTTTCTTCTGATATTCCTGAGGTGCCCGAGAAGAGAGAGCAGCATTCAGATTACATTTCGGCACCTGAGCTTGGGTCTTTTGCCTTTGCAGAGACCATGGCTGGCAGTAGTGATGGCCCATCGGAGGCCCAAGAGCAAAACAGACTTATGTATTGGATCATGGAGCGATCAACAACACCTTGGTAGCTTCCCTCGAGACGATGCATCAGTAGATCAAGGATTAGGGAGCTTTCATGATGGAGATGAGGAGAGAGACGGAGAGGATGAGAGCCGACTGTGAGCAGCGCAGACCCGCCGGAGACGGACCTGAGATTCCAGATCAGCCTGACGAGCCGGTTCAACCAGTAGCAGTAGCCAATCTAATGCGGGAGTTGCACAACCCGGATTCAAGACCCACCGGAGACGGACCTGAGATTCCAGATCAGCCTGACGAGCCGGTTCAGCCAGTAGCAGTAGTCAGTCTGATGCGGGAGTTGCACAACCCGGATCGATATGCGAGCCCCTTCGACCATCTTCCCCCTATACTTTACCTTTGCTATTCCCAAGCAAACACTTATGCAATAAGTGCAAAAAGAAAAGAAAAGAAAGAAAAGAAAAAGAAGAACTTGGATTTTATTTGATTATCAAACTTGTCTTCACAAAATCAAAGTTTGGAGCTTTAGTCGGACCTTTGGAATTTTAGTGCGGGTGGAACCTTAGTGAGAACCGAATTTGAAATACAACATTACTCGAGAATCCCAACACTCTGTCCAAGTCTCCTCAATAGCCAGGTCAGAAATACTTCAACTCGTACGCAAACTCTTACGACTATGAATCTGACTCGTACAGTGTAAGTGATGGTGGCTCTCCCCAACTAGAATGACAAAGGAACTGACTTCTCCAGTACGACAATGCAATGATTCCCCAATCCAACAACTCCATCCTCAAGGAGTGGGGTATTCCCTTCTAAGTTCAAGTGGCAACCAGCTCAAGAGGAGGGGGTGAAGAGAAGAATGGACGGTAGCCAGTGCAGCTACCTATCCTTGGATGCAAGACCAGTGTAGTCAAGTCATCCTGCTGCAGGCTCACATGATATGACTTTGGAACTCAAGCTTGCTTATTGACTTTGTACATACTTGCAGGCTTTTTATTTTTGTACATGCCTGAAATTTTTTTTTGAAATACTATACAGCAGCATTTACATAATGAGTTTTTCCTCTTGAGCCAGTAGACTATCCCTCTTTTGAAGCTTTATCGCAACCCACAGCCTCCTGTCTTTAGACTTCCTAATCACTAGACGGGTTGGGGTGCACTTCCCTCCCTAGAGGAGGACAAATGTTTCCACTTGTGTGCGTCTCATACCGGCAAATCCAATCCCCTCACCCCTCCAACTGAGTTGAGCCATGTGAAAGGTGCAGGTGTCCAAGTTAGGTCATTATCAACAAGAGTCGTACGTGTGCTCTGAAATACTCTACTTAGGCAGTCAAGAATCCATTAAACTAAGTCATGTAACCCTCAAAGAATTAAGTCAACTAGACCTGAAGTACCTCAAACCCAGTTCCTATAAGATTCCTGTTATTAGGTAGATTTTAAGGTCCAATCAAGCTTCAATCTCCGGATTTTACTTAGACTTGTTCAACTATCAAACTCAATCCGAAAAATGTTCATGCTATGCAATGCTATTCAGAGAATATTTTTGTGATGCAATTTTCAAGAATTTTGAACTTTTTATGGATTTTTGAAAAGATGATGCATGCATATGCAGATGCAATTTTTTTGTATTTTTCAAAGAAATTTTCAAATGTTTTTGGATTTTTAATTTTGCAAATGTTTTTGGGAATTTTGAAAACAAAAAGATTTTGGCTAAAAGCTAGGTGAAAATATGTAAACGGGAGTGCTTCTTATATATATAAGAAGCGGATTTTAAGAATTTACAAGGGTAAGTGATCAATTTTATACATATATACATATAGTGGATTTTGGTGAGATGTATGTATTCCTCAAACTAATTTGACACAAGCTTTTTCACACCATTTTTGAAAACTATAGTCCAAAATAATTTTTACAAACATTTTACCAACATGTACACACATTTGAAAATCATTTTGCAAAGGCTTTCAAAACAGTATAGATAGATTTTTCAAATATTTTTGCAACCATTTTTCAAACCATTTGCAAATCATTTTTCAAACATTTTATTTCACACAAAGAAAAGAAATTTTTACAAACCACACATTTTTACACAGGTTGAAAACATGTAACAAAATATTTTCAAAATAGTTTTCAATAGATGTTCACGAAGATTTTCAAACTATTTTTCAAACATTTTGCAAAAAACATTTTCACCTAATTTATTAATCAGTAAATACAAAAAGAATTTGAGGAACAAAACACCTTTTTATTAAGGTTTTTAATGAATTTTAAAGAATGATTAGCCATATTATTAAGAAAATACGAAAGTACGAGTTATGGCTAAAGTATATACATAGTATATACGACCCCCCTATACTTAGCATGAGCTATGTCCTCATAGTTCGGAGAGAAAAGAGAAGACATAACTCGTACTAAGTATATGCAAAACTAAATAATAAAGGAATAAAGAAATGAATCAAAGAATGAACCACTGAGAAGTTGACCGTCCCCCCTATACTTAGGATCAACTAATCCTAAGTATAGCAGACTGTACACAAAGCAGGGAGGGTCAAGGGTGGGAATGAACAGATCGTACTCAGATTGTCTCCCCCTATACTTAGGGTAAAATATCCCTAAGTATAGACGAGAAGAGGAGACAATGGAGAGGATCGAAAAATAGAGAAACTCGGGGTGCACACCCCCTATACTTAGGACAAAGTACGTCCTAAGTATGGAAAACTGTCTACAAGGTCGGCACCTTTTTGATATATAAAGAAAATAGAGAAAAGGAAAAGAAGAAAAGAAGAAAAGGAGAAGGGAAATCAAAAGATAGATGAAGAGATCGTGAGGATGTACATACCACTCCCCCTATACTTAGGGTAAAAGAAGCCCTATGTATAGGCAACAATAGGAGTGATGACACGGAACGAAGAATGAACACTCAACTCGTCTACCCCTCCTATACGTAGGACAAAGTACGTCCTAAGCAAGGCGAACACGAGAAATGGGTAGACGAGCAAAAACGAGAGATGGAAAGAGTGTCTCGGGATAGAATCTACAACATAAATGGGTGATCATAAGAAGGTGGAAAGCAAACCTTCTTGCGAGACCGCTGAGGGATAGATCTGGTGTGGTGTATGTCGACATCGGGGTCCACAGTGGATGGAAGCCGATCAGGGTCGACACGGTGAAGGCCCTCAGTGGAATCAAAACGGAAAGGGACGAACTGATCAATGGAAGCAGTATGGCTAGGTTCTCCCTTGGTGGTCCTTTGGTGTGAAGGCGCAGACTGGTGAGTGGAAGAAGTACGACTAGGTCCGACCTTGGAAGTCTCGCAGATATCGAAGTGGAATGGGACAAATTCATCATCCTCGGAAGAAGTGTAATCGGAGTCGTCCTGCGAGGGCTCGTCCAGGTCAAAGTCAAAAGGCACGAAATCATCAGTGGAAGTATACGAACTCTGATCGTCCTCCAGACTCTCACATGAATCATTGTCTTCAACAAGAGGTCTGAATTTATCAAAATAAATGGCAGCATCATAACCGACCTCAATCATCTTTACTTGTGAAGGACCAGGCACGGACATATCAGTGGAAGTAGTCAAACCAGGTCCGTCCCATCTAGTCTTACCTAGGTCATTTGTTTCCTTATGAGGTCTCTCAAAATAATGGGCAACTTCATAAATGTCCTCAATAGTCTTGGTATCTGCCCTCCGCTCAAATGGTTCAATCACATAAATGCTTTGGATTTCATCAACACATCGCCATACACCAAGAGGAGGAACTGCGAGGTCTATGCTTTCTGACTTCCTCCCATTTCGGGGGATCCGTCGGGTCTCATCAACGGTCGCTAAGGGAGCATCTCTAGTATCATCAGATCGGTCACAGGCCTCGGAGTCAGCTATGATCGGTGAAGGAGCATCAGGTGCATGTCTCTGATCAACTGTGGGTGCGGTGATCGCCACTTCGCTCTCGTCAACAGGACGGAAGCGAATCTCTCCTGATCCGTAATCAATAACGACCCTCGCAGAGGCGAGGAATGGTCGTCCTAGGATGATTGGAGACGGCTCCCCTGTGGAGCTCTCCATGGGCAACACGACAAAATCAACATGATGGTTCGTGCCCTGAATGGAAATGACGGCATTTTCAAGGATACCCTTCGGCCTCTTGATAGATCCATCAGCGAACTGAACGATCATCCTGGTTTTCTTTAGGGGCCCTAGATGAAGACATTGTACCAGCGAGAAGGGTAATATGCTAATAGAAGCACCGCCGTCTAGGAGAGTGCGATCAAAAGTATAGTCAGAGATGGTGCAAGTGATGAAAGGTGTAGCTGTGTTCTTCTTCTTGGAAATGGGACGGTGTGTGATGGCGAGGGCAGTGGCCATGGTCAAAATGTGACGCTCAGATCTGCTCCGTCGCTTTCTCTTTTGTTGAAGAGGAGCAGATAATTGGGTCATGGCTTGCTGAAGTGGGGCACGGATGATCTCATGAATAGTGGCCACCACTTCGGGTTCAGATAACATCTTTTTGAATTTCTGGACTTCCTCCATACAAGGGAGGAAGTCGGAATCAGCATATACACGAGGCATGCCAAGAGCAGTCTGTACAGCGGCATCCTCGGGGTCAAAGGTGGGACGAGGTGTGAATGGATGTGTGGTCAAGGGTTCTGGCAAGTGGACTCTCTCCTCAAAATATTGATCAACCAAGTGTCTCCCGAACTCTTTTTGGATTTTTAAAATTTTCTCATTTTTTTGTATTTTTGGCGATTGCAAGCTCCCATGATCACCTACAAGTGAAGCCGTATTCCCGACGAAAGGAGCATTAATCTGATTCTTCCTCAAGAAAGCAATATCATCATTCATCAAATCAATGCGCTTTGTCATCCGATTCAAGATATCACTCATAGAGATCGAGGGAGGTGACTCCATCAGGTCAGACTCGGGTGGCTGTGAAGGTGGAGGTGGAGAATATACAGGTGAGGGTGGGTGTGGATAGAACTCCGAAGTCTGATACTGCGGCTGGGGCGGATATGTACAAAAATTAGAAAAAGGAGGAAGAGGGTCCTCCTGATAAAAGGGAGGTGGACCGGCTGGAGGGTACGAGGAATCCGCAAAATCCGGATAAAAATCGCTCCAGGGATCCATCTCGAAAACAAAAGGAAAATGATTCGGGGGAGCACGAAGGTCAAATCAAGAGAGTGAAGAAGAAGGCGCAAGTGTGCAGAAGTGATCTAGGACACACACAGAACAATCACAGACAAAAATCAAAATAAGACAAACCCTCAATTCACCTACTCAACTTGGTAGAGACCGCAAAGAGCGGTCTTTTTATCTTGTCGGTTATAGAGTTAGGTGAGAAGTCCAAAATTGTGCAAACACTTAGGGGGCTTGATGGGATTTGGGCACTAACCTTAGTGTGTGCGCGAGCAATATAAAACGAAGACAATGAGGGGATTACTCGCCCAAATACAAAATTTTTCTTTTTGATCGGTTTTAGGGTCAAGTAATATTAGCAGTCCCAATTTTATTGATTATCACTTTTTTTGGATTTTTAGTGAGTAATGCACGCGCCTAACGAGGAGTCAATTTCACTTAGCACCTTGGTGATCAAAATCAGAGGGAGAGTCGGAAAAGCAATGCAAGCGGCAAAAACGATGATGAATGCTAAAGCGTAAATGCTCACCTTGCTTCCAACACTCTACATGCAAGGATGCTCAGCAGAATTGAAACCTATCTATATGCAAATGCAAGCCGATGAAATCGCCCTAAGTTTCAGAAATTACTATTATCGGGAAGAACCACAAGTTGACCGCCAATCCTCAACCCTAGAGTCTGGTCTAGGCTCACCCCCCCTCTGCTCAACGCACTTGAGTTTAGGAGAAAGCGCTTTGCGGGGAGAGCTCGCGGTGCGATGGATTGAAGGCGATGATCAACTGTTTAAAATTTTTGACTAAGTCCAAACAAAACTACAGGTGCATGCAAAGTATTAGGTGTTTGGCCTTAGTCTATCGCAAGCAACTCCTAAAGCTAGGGGCTCAATCACACAAAATAACTAAAATCGTAAAACAAAACAAAATAAAAGAATGCGAAGGAAAATGCGAGAAAAACCGCGGCGAGCCCCCAAGTGAACAATCACTTGGAAATTAGGCCCTGAGTGTCCAAGAGTCCAATGTACATGTATTATTACAAATTATCAAAGTCACTCTCTCTCACAAAAGAAACTGCAAACTAATCTACCACTCTCTCTCACTCCTCCTGCTCTCTCCTGCCGGCTTGACCTAAGAAGGCCGGCTCCGCTTCCCAAGGTTGCTTCGGGTCACCTAGGCAATCCGCCTTGCTCCGCAGTCCTTCGCGAGAAGACAAGACAAGAGTGGTCAGAATAGCTCAACAAGATATATCAAAAATGTAAGAGATATAAAATAAAGCTATGGTAGACAACAAACACAAACAGACAAAAATATAACTACTCGTTGTTGCTCCCCGGCAACGGCGCCATTTGATAAACACGGATTATCGCGGGTCTAAAAAGTATGTCTCACACAAGGCGGAGACAACCGATGTCGATGCAGCGTCCCACAATAAAATGTGTCTAATCAACAATTAACCCACACTAAAGATCAACAATTAGAAATAAATGTGGAGTTAAAATTTATTTTTATCTCTGCACAAAATGGTGTAAAGGGCAAGTATGCAGAGAGTTCGAACACAGGGAGCAAACAGGGTAGATCAAAAAGATGTGCACAAGTGAATGTGAGTGGTGTCTACACTAAGCAAATAAGCAAGGATTTTTGTGGGTTTTTAAATTTTTAAATTTTTTCTTTTTTTTCAATATTTTGTATTTTGATTTTTGATTTTCTGATTTTTATAATTTTATATTTTATATATTTTTTTCAATATTGGAAAATATAAGCAAAGTAATAAAAGACAAGATAAAGTATTTATAAAAATGTGAAAAAATAACCAAAAATTCAGAAATAAAATGTTTTTGATATTTTTAGGATTTTCTACTATTTTTGTGATTTTTGGGTATTTTTCAAATACTTTTTGGTATTTTTAAATATTGAAATAAAGGAAAACAGTGAAATATGTACTGGCTGTGAGCAAAATAGGAATTAAAAATAACAAACAGCCACCAAAGTTTTTCACATTAATTTTCAAATAACGATAATGAAATATAGAACAAACATGAACTGGGTTTGTATTTTTCTGAGTTTTCTTTGATTTTATATATTGTTTTGAAGTTTTTATGTATTTTCTAATTTTTAGAGTTTTTCTTTTGAAATTTTTAGTGATATTTGTACTGACACTAAAATAGGTTAAAATACACAATAGGAAATATTTTTGGAATTTTTTGAGGTATTTTACTATTTTTTTTAGCATTTTCTAAGCTAGACAGCGAATAAAAAGCATGTTTTTGATTTTTAGTAAATAGAAAAATAAAATAAAATCAAAAACTAAAATGATGGCGTGGAAGAACAAGTAAACAGAAGCTTAAGTTCAAAATTTGAGAATTTTTTGAATTAAAATGATTCTCCGAATAAATACGTTAAGCACACAACAATTAAAGGTCTGGAAGGACCTTTCGCAAAAAGACAAAGCTCCAGGGGCTTTTAGGCAAGTTTCACGCAAAATTAATACTGAATTGAATAACTTCTGGGCCAAAAGCAAGTTACAAAACCCGCAAGGCCTTTTCCGCAAAATACCCACCCAAGCACGTGCGATGCACGCGCATGGGAAGGGCTAGAATGTAAATATACAAAACTTTGGGGCTGAATTGCAAAAGTACCAGAAACTTATTAACTGCAAGCAAAAGTTTCAATATTAACTCTAAATAGGCAAACGTCCAGGGAGGTCCTTGCAAAAATCGCCAGGTCACGTGCGCAACGTGCGTGACCTAGCGGGGGCCTCTACGTAATATTACAAAAACTAGGGGGCGGTACGCAATTTATACAAAAACTTAAAGCTTCAGATGAAAGTTTTAAAAGGTTTCTGGAAATTACACAAAAACGAGGGCACGGGTGCAAAATCCCCCATTAATCCACGTGGTGTGCGTGGATGCTCTTTGATGAGAGAAGATCGGATGGTGGGGCTTCCCTCAGACGCGGACGGCCCTGATCAAAGGGGAGGGGAGAGATCAACGGCAGCTGTAGCGCGCCCCCTCCCCCTCGTTCTGTTCTGCACAGGCGCGTGCGGGCAGCGGCGGCGCGCGGGCGGTGGCGTCCTCCTTCTCCGGCGAGCTCGAGGCACCCTACAGGTGGTTAAGCGTCGGCGCTTGGTACCTGCGAGATGGAATGGGCTCGAGAGCACGTCTCGGCCAGCTTGTAAGTGCGACGGGGAATGCGCGGAAAGTGGTGGAATGGCGAGATGGAACTCGCCGGAGCGAACTCCGACGAGGGAGGGCTGGTTGTGATTGGGTAGGTGTAACTCGAAGAGGAATAGTAGGAATGAGTGCTGCTGCTACAAGGAAAAGTTCAAAGCAAAAAAATGTAGAGAAACGTACCTCAAGGGCTGGGAAGCCCAAGGTTTGGACCTCGACGGCCAAGTGGCCGGAGGTGGCTTGGAACGCGACGCCGAGCTTAGTGAGGCACCTCGACAAGGTGGAGGACCATCCCTCTGTCACCGGGGGTCCAGCCGCAAGCCCTCGGAGGTTTTGTTCAGGCAAAAACGGTTCAAAGGATCAATGGGGGAATGAGAGGTGTTTTTGAAAGATGACCGAAGGGGCTTGCATATCGAGTTGCACAGCTCGATACAGTGATCCACACCCCAAGGAAGACCTTGGGTGTGTATGATCAATGTTCGAGGAAAAACTTTTATGAAGAAAGCTACCTGAAATGGTGAAAGACGAAGCCCCCAAAAAACCGTGAACATGGGTCGAAAGTCATTCTGACAACCTACAGGACCTAGGGTCAGAGAGTTGACCCGAGGTCAACTCTTCTGGCCCCCTGGTTCGTCCACGTGGACCAACAAGGAAAAAGGTCCAAAAAGATTAAAAAAAATCATTTTAAAATAGTAAATAATATTATTTTAATTAGGTTATGAAATAAAAAGTGTTTATAATTTTATAAATTATTTTATTATGATTTTTACTTATTTTTATTAGGTATATTTTTACAAGTTGCTTTTATACCCCTATATAGGTATATTATTACTTGACTATTTGATTTTTAATTTGTAATTTTAATTTTATTATTTTTAGTTATTATTTTCTAAAATTATAAAATACTTTTATGTACACAAATATATTTTTATTCTATTTTTCTGAGATGTTTTGTATATTAAATAAAATATAATTAGATATAGTATAGGTATGTACATAGGTATAATACCTGTGTATTTCATTTACAAATATTTTTATTTTAAGTTTTCTTGGCATTTTTATTCTGATTTTAATATACATAATTATTATAAGTAATATTTAAAAAATTATAAAAATATAAAAATACAAAAATAATGAATAAATAGTAAATTGAATATTTTAGTCTGTACAAGTATACAATAGGGGTCCAAAACTCAACTTTCAAACCGTAGCTCCGCCAAATGCGAAACCACCACCATTGGATAGATTATTTTATTCTATATACAATTAAAGGTGAGTTTGCTGCATTTGGAGTTGTCATTTGTGAGATACGGGTTTGGGAAGTTGGGATTCTGGATTTTTATTCAGACCATAACTTTTTATCTGTACATTATTTTTCAGTGAAATCAATTTTGTATTTTTCTTTATAAAATTATCTACAACTTTCATGTACAAAGTTTCTTTATTTGATGTATAAAAAATGGAACCAAAAATAGGCCCCTAAATGAATAAAGAATGAATAGAATAATATAGGTATTTGGCCCTTATCTCCCCCTACTTTATTCCTGGATGACCTATTCATCAAGATGCCTAGGTCTCGGGATTTTGGGTCATAAAATATTTACAATATTTTATTATTTTTCTTTTCTTTTATTTATTCTATAATTTTAGCTTTAATTATAGTATTTTATACACTATTTAGATGCACATGCATGAATGCTAAGATTGTGTATTTAATGCTATTTACGGGTATTTGCTAGGGTTTTTGGTGCCAAAATGATAGAATAAAGATGATGAAATGCGGATTCATCACCCGCTGGAGACGGACCTGAGATTCCAAATCAGCCTGACGAGCCGGTTCAGCCAGTAGCAGTAGCCAGTCTGATGCGGGATTTGCACAACCCGGATTGACTCTTACACACCGGTGGATCGTGGCGATCGTGGGGGACTTCAAGTTCCCCCCGCAGACGATTCAGCTTCTTCCCTGTTTCCATGGGATTGCGACTGAGGAGCCACATCTCCATCTCCAGGAATTCGAGATGATCTGCAGCACCATCCACGATCGGCAGGTGGACGAGGATACTATTAGGATGATTGCTTTTCCTTTCTCCATGATCGACAGAGCAACCAACTGGCTGAAGCATTTGGGGAGATTCGTGACTACCTGGGAGCAGCTCCGCACCGAGTACTTGAACAAGTACTATCCACTCGGGGGACCAATGCAGCGAGGGCCCTGATCAACAACTTCTCCATGCTCCCCAACGAGCAGTTCCATGAGGCATGGGAGAGGTTCAGAGAGCTTACCGACAGATGCCCGTACCATGATATCTCGAAGACGAACTTAGTTCATAGCTTCTTTTGCGGGCTGACACCAGAGCTGCAGGGCTTGGTGAATACTTCTTGTGGTGGTTCCTACTTCGCCAAGGATGAGGATCAGGTCTGGGCCATCTATGAGGAGATGACCGAGAACTACACCGTAATGTCCCAGACCCAACTTTACACTCAAGGACGCCCCCAGCCACAGGTCGTGCAGTTTCATAGGATAGCACGGGTCGATGTCGATCCTTCCACTTCGTCGGCAGCAACACCACATGTCGAGTCGATGGCCGCCGACATGGGCATCATCAGCGAGAAGCTGGACCGGATCGAGCTGATAAAGAAGAAGCAGTGTCAGGGCATGACGCAGATCGACCAGATGGCACAGACACTGAGTGACCTAAAGACACAGATCATGTGTCTCCAAGAGGCACGGACGGATTCTCAACCCCATCTCAGGTCACGAGGAGATCCGAGCAGCAGTGGTAGCTTGTCCCAGCACTCCAGTCAGCATAGACAGGTTCACCTTGTACAGGTGGAGTCGTACCAGCAACCACCACAGTTTTACCAGCCACCACCATCCCAGGACACTTAAATGGTGGTCTACCAGCCGGATCAGCCCCTGGCAGTACTTCCCCTGCCCTCGTACAAGCAGGAGCCATTGATGGATGTCAACAGGATATGGTACGACCGACCCCAGCCCGGTATCTGACGAGACCATCCCGGATTCTGTTGGTCGGCCGGAGGCACCAGTTCCCAACAGCAACCTCCAGTTTAGGGTGGCCAGTACGGCCAGCAACGTGAGCAGCACCAGCAGCCCCGTCCCCCAGTACAGCAGCAATAGTCATCCCACTACCAACAGTATGGTCCTCGTCCCTATCAGCAGGGACAGTCTTGGAGGCGAGAGCAGCCTCAACAGCAGTATCATCAACAGTACCCTTCTCATCCTCACCACCAGCAGCAACAGCCTCACTACCAGAGAGGCCACCCGTCAGGTTCTCATGGGACGACCTATGAGAACCCCGCCTTGGATGACTTAGCCCGCCTCATGTCTGAGCAGCAGGCTACCTTTCGTCGGGAGATGGATGAGTTCCGTCAGGAAATGAGGGAGATTGTGAGAGGGAAGGCCGCCATCCCTACCCAGATCAAGCCGAACCCGAACAGCTTGAAGAGGAAGTCTGAGTAGGTAGAGTTCACAGAGGCCACCACTCCTAGTGATTCGCTTGGTGATATTACTGCATATATGTTTGATGCTGATTTTGTCACACTTAGGAGCGGTAGGATGCCTGCAGGCGGTGCCTCGTCTGAGCGACGACTCGATGCTACTTTAGGAGCACCAGGCGAGGAGGAAAACGGTGCTTATGCCGCTAGATATGATGACGGTGGTGCTGATGCCACCAAGGATGATGATCCAGCCGACGGTACTGAGGCCGTCGTTTCACCAGATGGAGGAAGTCGTACGGATGCCACCAGACTTGTTGCCGAGCCAGAGCGCAGTACTGATGCCGCGGATCCAGATGCCAAGGGTGGTGCTGGGGCCACCATTTCTAGTTCTAATACTAGTCCTGTTGTTTTTCCTTCTACTCATGTACCTCAGGACATATCTGCAAATAAAGGAAAGGGTTTGATATTTTCTGATCCACCTGTGTTGCATGATAATGTATGTGTGGATTCTGTCGTGCTTGAGCAGCCCAGACCCTCTCCTAGTCCTTCATCTAAGAAGGACCCAGTCGTCCCCTTTCCCCAAGCACTCCGATTGGCTAAGGGGATCAAAAAAGACCCAAAAAAGTCCCACCAGCTAGAGTTCAGCCAGCATATGATGGACAGATTTCAGATACAGCTGACTCTACAGGAGGCCTTGAAGCTCATCCCTCTCTTCCAGAGATCACTCAGAGACAGGACCATAGTTCGGAGGAAGAGGCGAAACCACCAGTCAGAGATTTATGTGCTCACTCGCGCCACATGTTTTGCGATCCAGAACCATCTGCCAGCACAGAGGCCAGATGCAGGAGCCCTATATGTCATATGCCATATTCAGGAGCAGAGGTTCGATCGTACTCTATTAGACAGCGAGTCTTCAATCAACCTTCTTCCGACAGCCCTACTCGACCGCTTTGAGTTGGGCCCTCTACGATAGAGCAAGATGGTCCTTCAGTTTGTTGATCGATCTGTCAAGAGGCCGAAGGGATTGCTGAAGGACGTTGTCGTCACGATTCAGGGTCTGAAATTCCACGTGGACTTCGTTGTGTTGGACATGGAGATCCCTGAGTACGTGACCGATATCCCCATCATTTTAGGATGCCCGTTCTTAGCCACAGCCAAGGCAGTGTCCGCTCATGATAGCGGGTAGGTATACTTTCGCGTCGAGGGTGAGCGTATACAAATAGAGATGATCGAGGAGACTAGAGCCAAAGATTCAGCTTGCTCTGAGCCGACATCAGATTCAGAGCAGATGACAGAGGCAGGGCGAGACATCCACCAGGACTACGACTTTGTTATCACAGATGACGAGGCAGTTTGGGCAGACCCAGTAGCACATGCCATCCTCTCACCTTCAGAGTTTGTTGATGCACAAACGCCAGCAGAGGAGAGCTTGGAGAGCGCATCCCTGGTCCAGGATACATCTCAGGCAGCAGAGCCAGTTCCCGATCGTTAGGCAGATTTTAGTGATTCTGAAACAAATCCCTCGGAGTCAGATTCGATTGGGCAGAGTTTGATGATTTGATACCGTGTCTGACTTCCACAGAGCCTACAACTAGGGTGGAGACTGATCCCGAGCATAGCAGAGAGATACCAGCAGAGCAGCCTTCACCAGATTCAGATTGTGAGCAAGAGTTCTCATTCTCCCATGGCGATTTGGCTGCATTCACTCAAACCTTTCAGAGGCCAGATCCACCAGCACCATGTTGTCCAGAGCTAAAGCCGCTTCCGTCATCGCTGAACTATAGGTTCCTTGCGGTTGAGCATGAGATGTACCCAGTCATTATCTCAACGGATTTGACTGGAGAGCAAGAATCCCGTCTGATGGGGGTTCTTGAAAAGAATCACAAGGCGATTGGATGGAGCGTAGCCAATCTCCAGGGGATAAGTCCGGCCATGTGCTCCCACCATATCTATCTCGAGGAGGATGCGAAGCCATCGCGTGAGGTCCAGCAGCGGCTGAACTCGAACCTTCGAGATGTTGTCATGAAGGAGATCTCGAAATGGTGGAGCGTTTATTTTATCTACCTCATCTCCGACTCCAGGTGGGTCAGTCCATTTCATGTGGTGCCCAAGAAGACGGGCATCACCACAGTTATCAGTGAGTCTGGAGAGGAGATTGCTACCTGGGTACCCACTTCTTGGCGGGTCTGTGTGGACTACAGACGATTGAACCAGACCACCAAGAAGGATCATTTCCCGCTGCCTTTTATTGATCAGATTATATAGAGGCTAGTCGGGAAGAGCCATTACTGTTTCTTGGACGGGTACTCCGGATACAATCAGGTGGCCATAGCGCCCGAAGACCAGGACAAGACCACCTTCACCTGTCCCTTTGGGACATATGCTTTCAGACGGATGCCCTTTGGATTATGCAACGCTCCGACGACATTCCAGAGTGCATGTTGTCCATCTTTTTGGACATGGTGGAGGAGTGCTTGGAGGTCTTCATGGATGACTTTTCGATCTACGGCAACGGATTTGATTCTTATCTTGACTGCCTAGACTGCGTCCTCCAGCGATGTATTGAGGTGCACCTGGTACTTTCTTGGGAGAATAGTCACTTCATGGTGACTTAAGGGACGGTGCTTGTCCATATCATCTCCAATAGGGGCATAGAGGTTGATCCAGCCAAGGTGGATATCATTAGGTAACTCAGTCCACCGTCCAACTTGCGGCAGTTATAGTCTTTTCTGGGGCACGTCGGTTTCTACCGACGATTCATTCATGATTTCAGTCGGATTGCCCGACCGTTGACTGATATGCTGACGAAAGACACCGAGTTCATTGTGGATGATAAGTGTCTAGCATCATTTGAGACTCTCAAGAGTCTGGTTGTAGAGGCTCCTGTCCTCCAGCCGCCTGATTGGTCTCTCCCATTCGAGATCATGACGGATGCCTCCGATTTTGCCGTAGGGCCCGTGCTGGGACAGAGGAGGGATGGAGTCCCCTTTGCTATTCACTACGCTAGCCAGACTTTGGATGCCGCTCAGCGGAACTACACCGTTATTGAGAAAGAGGTGCTAGTCGTAGTCTTCGCCCTAGATAAGTTCAGATCTTACATCATTGGATCTAGAGTGACCATCTTCACTGATCATACTGCCATCCGGTACCTCATGGCAAAGAAGGATGCCAAATCCAGATTGACCAGATGGATACTTCTACTCCAGGAGTTTGATATAGAAATTAAGGACAAACCTGGAGTCAAGAATGTGGTGGCAGATCATCTCTCCCGATTGGAGTATCTTGAGGATTCTGAGCAGATTGAGCCTATTTGTGAGACCTTACCAGAGAGGTGATCCTTGCTATCGCCTCTCTCCCATGGTATGCTGATATTGTGAACTTTCTTGTTGCTAAGAAAGTTCTACAAGATTGGCCCAGACAACGACTTGAGACCTTCCTTGCGAAGGCCAAGTTCTACCATTGGGAGGATCCCATCATGTTATCATGAAGGAGGGGATAGCGTCTGGCGTAGGTGCATTCCTCAGGAGGAGCACCACAGCGTCCTCACTTACTGCCACAAGCTTGAGGCAGGAGGACATCACTCTGGGAGGAGAACGGCATAGAAAGTGCTCCAATCCGGCCTATGGTGGCCTACTCTCTTCAAGGACTCTGATGAGTTCGTGAAGAGATGTACTGACTGTCAGAGGATGGGCACTTGTGGATAGCGTGATATGATGATGATGCAGCCCATTCACTTCTGTGAGGTTTTTGATGCATGGGGCATCGATTTCATGGGTCCATTCCATAAGAGTCAGGGATACGAGTACATTCTGTTGGCCATGGATTATGTTAGTCGTTGGGTTGAAGCCATCCCTGCCCCAACCGCAGATGCTAGGACTGTTTGCAGATTTTTGAGGAAGAATATCATTTCACGGTTCGGGGTTTCTAGAGTCTTGATATCTGACGGGGGGTCTCATTTCGTCAATGACAAGGTAAAGGCCCTTACTAGTGAGTTCAGCATAGACCATCTAGTAGCCACACCGTATCATCCTCAGACCAATGGTCTTGCTGAAGTATCGAACAGGGAGATCAAGACTATATTGCAGAAGGTCGTCCGCCCTGACCGAAAGGATTGGTCACAGCTTTTGGACTCGGTCTTGTGGGCATATCAGACGTCCTTCAAGATGCCTTTGGGTACATCTCCCTTTCGCCTCATTTATGGCAAGCCCTGCCATTTACCTGTTGAGCTGAGACATAGGTCACTTTGGGCAGTCACAGATATTCTTGTGGATCCAGTGAATGTAGGAGATCAGAGGAGGGCAGAGTTAGCAGCCCTAGAGGAGCTTCGTGATGCAGCCTTTTCGAGCAGCCTAAAGTACAAGGAGAGAGTGAAGCAGTGGCATGATTCTCATATCAGCCACAAGCAGTTTGAGCCAGGACAGCGAGTATGGTTGTTCGATGCCAGGTTGAGATTATTTCCAGGAAAGCTACAGAGCAAATGGAAGGGACCCTATCTGGTCAGAAAGGTACAAGACAATGGAAGTATTGATATATCTGAGTTGTCTTCTAAGAGTACCTTTCGTGTTAACGGGCAGCGACTCAAGCCATATCTAGATCATGAGCCGTTGGTCGTTGATGTTGCCTCGATTCATTTTGCGTGAGATGTGGTTTCTTGACTCACATATATTGTATCTCACGCCTGATTATCATTATTCTTCCGACTTGTATAGATCCAGTTGTCCATATCACACTATTCTTCAGTCCAACACCCCAGTTGCATCTTCGACGTTGCTACACTTAGGGTGCACTTTACCCTAAGTATAGGGGGGGTGAGACTTTTGAGTTTCTTTTGATTCATTTATACCTCTGTTTTGCTGCCTATACTTAGGGATATTTTACCCTAAGTATAGGGGAGGTAGACCCTGTACGTTCTCACTCGGACTTCCCTTTGTGTACAACCTGCTATACTTAGGATTACTTGATCCTAAGTATAGGGGGAAACCCCCGAGATCCTCTTGCATTTCTATTCTTTCATTCATTTTTGTATATAGCTTTCCTTTTCACTTCCCTATACTAAGCACGAGTTATGTCTTCTTCATCTCTCTTGATTCACTCTGAGGACATCGTTCGAGCTAAGTATAGGGGGGTCTCATATATATTTCATATATACTGTAGCCATAACTCGTACTTTGTGTGAGTATGTTAATAAATAAAAATGGCTAAAACCCAAAAATCCATAAAAACTAAAAATTTTCCCTGTAAATAAAATTCTTTTATTGCACATACATAGCTAGTTGTACAAATTATTTTTGTAAAAATGTTTGTAAAAATCTTTTGTGTGAATACCTTGTAAATATTTTGATATCAAAATTATGTATATAGTACAAATTTTTGTAAAGTGTTTTGAAAAACAAAAGTTTGCAAAAACCTTGTGTAAATTTGTGTAAATATTTTGCAAAATTTGCATTCATGCATACATCCATGTTTTCAAAACATTTTTCAAAAATTTTGCACATGTGTAAAAAGTTTGTAAATATTGCATCTTTGTAAATATTGTATAGTTTTTCCTGAATCATAGTTTATATTTAAATTAGCCTAGTATTAAATTGAAAAATGGAGCTTGGTTAAGATCTTAATCCACCTAATTCTAAGAGGAACCTTATAGGGCTTAGGGTTGAGACTTTTCATGTCCATGGTGACGTAATTCTTTGAGTCCACTAGGCTATGATCATATGTCATCTCGATGAGCCTAAGTAGAGCACTTAACAACACACACATGGCTCTTACAGGCAATGGCTTTACTTGGGACCAGCACTTTACACCGAGCTCTCCACGGATGAGGTGGTGAGGAGGCAGTCTTCTTTGACTTGGGGTAGCATATGAGGGTAGTACTTCTAGGCGGAACCTCTCTTCTTCTTATAGTAAAGGAAGTGCGTCTCAACTTGGTCTGGTCGCCATGAGGTCTAACGACAAGAGTTGTGGGTTGCAATAATGCTTCAAAAGTGGGATAGTCTATGCGCTCAAGAGGAAAACTCCTTATGTATATATGCTGCACTTTGTAGATATGTTGTAAATATGCACACCAAAAAAATGCAAAAAGAAAAGAACTCCAAAAAAGAGGTGGGTCTGAGAGAAAATGATAATCCCATCGGAGTGTATATAGTGTAATAAGCAAAGCTTGGTATCCATGTTCCATCTTATGAAGCTTGCAGAAGGGAGACTTAGCTACACTGGTTGAGCTCCCAGGGATACATGGCTACACTGGCCATGGTCCATTCTCTTCTTCCCCCTCTTCTTGAGCCTGTTGAACTTGAACTTAGAAGGGAATACCCTGCTCCTCGAGGAAAGAGTGGCCAGACTAGGGTCTTAGAGTTGCCTTGTTGGGGAGGGTTGTCATTTTGCTACTTCTGAGGTGGAGAGCTATACCTCACTTACACAGTACAAGAAAAGATTCATGGTCTTCAGGGTTTGTGTATGTAGACTTGTTCTGATCTGGATTATTGAGGAGTCTTGACTATAGATTAGTGGAACTTAGAGGCTGTTAAGTTTTATACCTAAGTCCAAATAAGGTTCCGACACATTAATAATCCAAAGATCTGACTGAGCTCCATACTTCAATTTAGTGAAGGCAAGTTTAATAATCAGCATTGATTCATTCTTTTTCTCCTCTTTTTCTTTTTCTTTTCTCTTTTTCACTTCCTTTTCAAATAAGTGTTTGCTAAGGGACTAACAAAGTTAAGTATAGGGAGGTGATGAATCCTCATTCATCACTCTTTATTCTTTTATTTTAGCTAAAAACCTTTGCAAAACACCATGTATATGTTTGTAAATAGAATAAATTGTCAAAAAATATGCATTGTGTAAATAGCAATAATTAACATGTATTTTGTGCAAAATAAAAGAACAAAGAAATCAAGAAAAAGAGGGAAATATTTAGAATAAATATTGAGTGACCTAAACCCTAGGGAGGGCCAATCATTGGCCTGACCGCAAAATAAAATAAGTAGAGAGAGATAGGGTAACTCAGCCTTGTATAAATACCCCTCTTAGTGTACATATTTTATTTTCCAAAAATAAAAATATTTACGTGTTTTTCACAAATTGTATATATTTATAAAAATAAAATAAAAATGAGAAAAATAAAAAGAAAAATAAAAAGAAATAACTTCTCTCTCCTTAGTGTACATATACCATGTATATAAAATAAAAGACCTATTTATTTCACCCTTGTAAATAACCAATAAAAATCAAATAAAATCATTTTATATTCCAAATTTTATGATGTAAATAAATAAAATACTAAATTGGGATAATTGTACATAAATAAAATAATTAAAAATAAAAATAAAAAATACATAATTATTTATACCTGTATATAATAATATATAATATATATACATATTTTATTTTTAAAAAAATAAATAAAAATCACTAAAAATACTTTGAAAATAAATAAACATTTTTCTTTTGAAAATATTTTGAAATAAAGCCATTTACTATTTTTAATTTAATTTACAAGTAATTAATAAATGGTGTGCTCTGATTGGTCCATGAGGGATGTTGACCCCCGGTCAACTATCCCCCCAGGACCACCTCCCTCGCGGATCCTCGTGCCGACCCGTTTTTGTCGATTTATCCCGCACTGATCCGATCATCATACCCTCAAACCCCGGGCTCCATTTGTCGCTCATCGATCTGAGATAACGCCCGGGAATCTTCTTAGGGATCCGAGCTTTGGATTGTGCGCCCGATCTCCTTCTTTCTCGGACCCCTACAGTATAAAGTCCGCACATTCACGCACATTTGGCTCCTATTTTCATTCCCAGTGACCTCCACCTTCATCCTTGAGTGACAGCGAGTGATTGAGGGTGTCACAACGAGGATTTGGAGGTGTTTGCCCTAGGTCCGACGACAATCGTTATCGAGCTCTACCGCCGGCGTAGCCCGAGCCTCTGGAGGCGTCGCTCCATCGAGGCGAAGACTGTAGGAAACTTGGGAGCTCCAGCCTAGACGCGTTCGACCATCATGTACTTCCTTTAGCCTCTAGTTCATCGTGTAGTTCCAATCGTTCCCATCCTGCTCTGCCAGCTCCGCCCCAGTGGCCGGAGCCCCGACACTTCATCCTCACTGTATAGATAGGCGCACCGACCCATCGTCACCTTCCTTCCACGATCTGATCACTCGATCTTGGCTATCCGAGCCAAGATCGGGCTTGGTCCCTTCTGCCGCCTCCGCCGGGACCCCCTTCGCCTACCCACACTGCTTCCCTTTGCTGTTTCGCAAATAACCCATGCCGGAGTCTTCCTCCGAGCATGAGCTTTCCTTTGTAGGTGAATAAGCGCAAGCTACCCCCTGAGCCGATCTTGCACCCCTCGTCGGAGTAGCACAGGTCCCTCCTCCCTCGCCGGAGGATCTGACCGTTGGAAGCTTCATCGACCACCACCACCAGACGCGGAGCGGCGAGGTGTGTCGAAGCCTTCTTGCCGATCATCCATCAGACGCGCACAGCCGCTCTAGCTCACCCACGAAGTTCATCCAGGAGGTGTTCTTCCAGACACCTTCTCCACCGTTGGATCATGCAGCGTCTCCAGTTGTCATCTGAGCCATTCGAGGTCTGTCAGGGTCAGACCGTTAGATCCATGATCTGACGGCCACGTGCACCCCACGATCGCCTCCTCGTCCGGTCCGTTAGATCTGCTAGGAGGCGCCATCAGAGCCGCACGTGCGCAGCCACTCACCGCCTGACATCTGGCCCCCACGTGACCAGCACGCGCTTTGGCTGTGTAATTTGTGTCATACCCCCATGCTATTTATTTTAGTTTTTGTTTTGTCTATTAAATAATTTAGTACACTTGGACCATTTGCATATTAGAACCTATAGCTTTCAGATATTGCATTTTAGTCCTTATTTTGTGGTGCACGTGCTTCGACATGTGAATATCTGGGAGATTTGCATGTAAGCCCTTCGGGCTTTTGGATGTTATGGTTTGAAGCTTGAATAATAAGAATGACATTTTAGTCCCTCTAATTGTGAATCACGTGTCAGACGCGTGCTATCTGGGTTTATTGCAATTTTGGCCCCCTGGTTTTTACGCTTGTTACTATTTTGCCCCTGAAACTTGTTTCTTTTGCGAATAGGTCCCTGTGTACTGCAGCTTGTTTATTGGCTAAATTAAATAGTGAATTAATTCCAAAAATTGTGAAATTTGGATACGTAGCTTTTGCCACTGTGTAAAAATTTCACTAATTTTTTGGAACATTTTTGAGTTGTTTTTCTATTTTTAAAAAATTCAAAAATCCTTGCTTTTTCTACTTTTTGGCTTATAAAATCAATTAAAAATATAAAAAATTATTTAAAAATTCTATAAAAATTGTGTCTGTTTATTTTTGTGTCTGTGAGCTTCTGTCCAATTTTTGCTCTATTTGGATCTATAAACCCCTAAAAACTAAAAAACCCTAAAAACCTTATAAAAATTATTAAAAATTCTATAAAACTCAAAAAAGATGCAATTTTTGTTCATGTAGTTTAGTTTTTATTTCTGGTTTTCATAAAAATTGTCTCCAGATTTTTAGAGACTAATTTTATATTTTAAATTAGCCTTTCAAATTTGTATGCACATTAGTTCCCTATTTTTATATTTTTTCTATTTTTTGTAAAATCAACAAAAAATATAAAAAATCTGAAAAGATTACTAAAAACACCTAAAAATCATAAAATCCAAAAAAAATTATTTTAATTTTTTGAGTTGTTTTCGAGTGCTTAATAATTTGTTGATTTTGCCTTTTTCATAACTAAAAAAACAAAAAAAATAAAAACCTATAAAATCCACCAAAAAAATTTTTCTTTATTTTATTTCATTTTCTAACTACTTCGTAGGCCACTTGGCCAATCCGTGCTCCTTGAGCTCGACCTTGGTCGCTATACCAGGTTAATTAAATAGCAAAGACCGCTATTTAGCTTCATTGACTGATTATTGATTTGGTGGTCTGATTTTTCTTGATTGACTGAGCCTCTCTATTCGGGTCACAACGACCCTTGTTTTTATACCTTAGCCCGATAGAATTGGATTTTTCTATCATCAAGGAGCTCATTACGGGAGGATGAGAGGAGGAGTTATCGTGGACCTTTTGATTGTAAATGGCATCAATGATTTAGAATAGGATATAAAAAATATTGAGAATCAGTGACCATTTACTCTCCTTTCTCTCCATATTTAATTTCGTCCTTGAAATGGCAAACTCTCCCTGTGCTACTCTGCCATTTTCTCACTCTCTAGCGGCTCAGTGCACCATAAAGTCTTCCCTTCCATCCTCTTGCCGGCGAACGACGTTGACGAGCCATCATGGTGCTTCCACCCTCATTCCGGCACCTCAATGGTTGGACCCAATCCCATTGCACCTCCATCCTCCTACTTAGCGATGCATGATAGCAAGCCTCAAACAACTCTATATATATCACTATACGCAGACGGTATGTATAGCAATTTGCTTACACGCCACATAAAGAGTAGGTTGCATGTAGACAACACAGTATATGCAATATGCATGTCATCACATAAAAAACATGTAGGCAATTAGGTACTATATTAGTGTTTAATGCCTCGGCTATTTTCCCGTAATTGTTTTTGAAAAATATCACCATGTAAGTTCATCTATATATTTCTCCAATATGTCATTCAAATTTCGTCAGAAACGGAGACTCTTATGCCATGGTTCTAGAATCGGTCGATTACAACAATGTTTAAACCGTTAAAATTACATGTTCTAGATGGGGGCATATGGGCCTCTGTTTCTGATGAAATTCGAATAACATATTGGAGGGATATATAGATGAACATATATAGTGATATTTTGCAAAAAAAAATAAAAAAAATACGGAAAAATAGTCCGAACAAAGCCCGTTAACTGCCCCCTAGGGCAGCCTCATTTTTCCCATTATATTATTTAAAAGGGATTTTATCACTTGTGTCCCACCGAGATATCGCAATATCAGTTATGCCCCTATCTTTTTGGTAATATCAGTTGTGCCCCTCACTTCTTGCTATTTTATCACTTGTGCCCCTCGGGTTAGTGACCATCCATCTACAGTGCAAACAGATGTTAACTTTGAGGACATATGCGGTATTAAGTTTAAAAAAGGGTTATATTGTCATTTTATACCCTCTTCCTCATCTTCTTCTTCCTCCTCTTCCCCCATCCTCCTCCTCCTCCTCCAACCTCCTCCTCCTCCCTCTTCGCCCGAAACTTCTCCCCAGCACTCACCTCCTCCCAGCTCCGCCCTGAGCTCCCCGCACCTCCGTACCTCTGCCCCCGCCCCACGCCGCGCCTGCCCCTCCCTCGTGCCGCCCCTCCCCCGCGCCTCCCCTCCCTCGCGCCGCCCCTGCCCTGTGCCTGCCTCTCCCTGCCCCTCCCCGCGCCGCCCCTGCCCCGCGCCTTCCCTCCCCCGTGCCCGTCGCTCCCCTGCCCTCAGAGCACCGCTCTCCTCACCCATCAGCACACTCACCGCCCTCTCCACCTCCTCCGCCGCCGCCCAGTTCCCCTTCAGCATGTCCATCTTCATCCCCACAGACACGCCTATCTCCTCCACCATCTCGTGAGCGAGGAGAGGCTGCTCCGCGTATAGAGGCCACGCCGCCATGGGCACCCCGTACCACAAGCTCTCCAGGCAAGAGCTCCATCCGTTGTGTGTCACGAACCCACCTACCGCCCCGTGTCCGAGTATCTCCGTCTGCGGCACGAACGACGGCCACACCAGGCCCCTCTCCTTGGTTCTCTCAACGAACCCATCAGGCAACACCTCCTCCAGCTCCGCCGCCCCATGTCGCCCTCCTGCCGGCATCCTCCCCGCGACCCCTGCGCCCCCTAGCCCCGTCGTCCGCTGCCGACCTCCTCCCTGCGCCCCCTAGCCCCGTCGCCCTAGGTCGCCCCCCTGTCGGCCTCCCCCCACCCCCAGGTCGCCCCTAGACTCGTCGCCCTGTGCCCCAGGTCGCCCATAGCCCGTCGCCCCAGGTCAGCCCCCAGGGCTTTCAGCATTTAGATAATTTTTTGATTAATTGATTCATGAAAAGTCACCGAAAAATTAATAAATTCACCATTTTATCCGTAATGAGTGATATATCCGTGAAAATGCAAAAATTTTAAAGATTCGATGGATGCATGAAGGTGCAACTAAGAGAGAGAAATTATGAAGAGAGGAAGAAGAACAAATGGAGGAGGAAGAAGATGAAGAAGATGTGTGGACAATAATACCTCTCTTAATTGCACCAAGGTTTGAAAAAACCATGGTTAAGTCAACTCATTGACGGTCAATCTGACGGAAGGGCACAAGTGATGACGGAGCAAGAAGTGAGGGGCACAACTGATATTACCAAAAAGATAGGGACATAACTGATATTGTGATATCTCGGAGGGGCACAAGTGATAAAATCCTATTTAAAATTGGCATAGTACAAAAATTAGCGATATCTGTATCTTATGATATACGTTGAGGTTCAACACCTTGACATTATAGTTGACGATTTTATTTCTTTCTTCAATAGGAAATATATGAGGACAAGGTGTACATGTTCATGGGCATAAATCGAGTCAAACTGTAACGAACGGATCTATGCTCGAGTTTGGTTCGATAAGGAAATTCGAAAGTTTGAATTCAAGTTCGGTTCGATAAATGTTCGATAGGATATGTTTGAGTTCGAGTTTGTTTAAAAAGCGAACGCTCGATTTTGATTCGATAACAGTTCCTTAACAATTTAACTTAAATAAAACTTGTTTATATGAACAAGTTTGAAATCGGAGTTCAGTGACAAGATTAGATAAGCAATAAAAATAAGAAATTATTCAAATTAAAGTGATACAAAGCCTAATAAATACCAGAATTTCTTTAACCTCAAAAGTTATCAAGTGTATAAATAGGAAGTTACACCTACAAATACACACGCATATACATATATCAAACTCGAACATTTATCGAACGAATATATGTTATGTTCGTGTTCGATTTGTTAAGCTGTCGAATTAAAATTTGAAGTTCATATTCAGTTCGTCTAGAAACGAACGAACATTTTTTGAACTATTATCGAATGAACTCTAATCGAATACGAACATGTTCAGTTCGAATAGCAACCCTATACACAACATTGTGTGCCCATTAAAGTCATTGTGTGAACACAATCCATCATTAATAAACAATTAATGATTTGATGAAATAAATCAAGTACCACTCAATAGATGTGTTATAGAACTCTAAATGACCAGAAATTTTAATAGAATCAGTATTTTATAGTATGAATCAAGATCAATGGCTTTGATTTATATTTTAATTTTAAAATATCCCATTTATGGCATTGGCAACACAAACTTATGTATATCCATGGACACATTTTCCTCTCTCTCTCTAGGGGCTAACTTGGCTCCCCCGCTCCATTTTCCTTTTAAAAAAATAAATATGTGAAAATTCATCACTATATTTATATATTATGTCATTCAAGTTTCGTGAAAACATAGACTCCTACTGCCTCCATTTCGACAATCATTTTTAAATGGTAGCAGAATTGTTGAAATCGACTCTGTCTGGATGGAGACCATAGGAGTCTCTGTTTCACAGAAAATTTGCCAAATAATTCAGGGATATAAAAAATAAAAAAGAGGAAAATGGAGCGGGGAAACCAAGTTTCATCCTCTCTCTCTCTATATATATATATATATAGGGAAAATGTGTATGCTCCCTAAGGGGAGCTAACTTAGATACCCCTGCCTCGTTTTTCACATATTTTTTATTTTTAAAAAAAAATAAAAACCGTGTAAATTCATTACTAAGTCCCTATATTATGTCATTAAAATTCCATGCGAAACGGAGACTCCTACGACCTCCATCCAGACGGGATCGATTTAAAAAATCATGTGACCGTTAGAAAATGACTGTCTAGATGGAAGCCATAGGAGTCTTTGTTTCACACGAAATTTGAATGACATAACATAGGGATATAGTGATGAATATTCACAGAAGAAATTTTCAAAAAAAAATAAAGAAAATAGAGAAAATGGGGCGGGGGGAGCTAAGTTAGCTCCCTCTAGGGGGCAACCCCATTTATCCTATATATATAGGGGACCTTTCAAACGAGGTGGGGGCTTTTCTGAAATTGTAAAGGCCACTATGAATTTAGTAAAAACTCTGTAACAGTTTTGTAAAAGTATAAACTGCACATTGTAAAAAAATGAATTTTGTAAAATATAGCATCCAAATTTAAATTAACATTTCCATCCAATATAATAATATTTTCATAATTTTATTTCACTATACATGTTGTGTTAATATTTATTGTTATATGTATGAAACAAGAAATTGTAAAATATATTGGAAAGATACCTAAATTGAGGGTGGCTCACCATATATATGGTGAGACCCCACCTCATTTGAAGTTTCTCATATATATATATATATATATATATAGGGGCCCTTTCAAATAGGATGCATCCTTCCTGACTTAAGGAAGGCCACCATCTTTTTGTAGAAAACACGAACACTTTAGTAGAATGCGTATACAGTTTGTATTATAACTGCACATTATCAATACAAAGCCGCATACAAAACTGCATATTATAATACAAACATTAAAACTGCACATTGTAATACAATATGTATACGTATTCTACTAAAGTCGTAATGTTTTCTACAAAAAAGGGGCTGGCCTTCCTTAGGGATGGAAGGACCAAGTCCTATTTGAAAGAAATCCTATATATATATATGGGAAAATGGAGTATGCTCCCTGATTGTAGCCAACTTACATGTCCCACCCCTTTTCTCCTATATTTTTTTTATTTTCTTAAATGAAACCTATTGGAATTTAGATCACAATATGTCACCATGGTGTCATTCAAAATTCAACCTAATTCGAGACTTCTATCCCCTCCATCAAGACTGTCAAATTTTAACGGTCTCAGAATTGCTGAAATTGTCCCCCTTCAGATGGAGGGCATAGGAGTCTCTGTTTTTGACGAAATTGGAATGACATGTTCGGGGGATATAGTTATGAATTTACATATTTTTATTTTTTTTTAAAAATAAAAAATATAGGGAAAAATAGAGATGGGAGTAGCCAATTGGCTACACTATATATATAGGGAAAAAGGAGTATACTCCTTGGGAGAAGCCAACGGGACTGCTCCCACACCTATTTTCCCCCATTTTTAAATTTTTTTTGGAAAATAAAAATTTGTATATTCATCACTATATCCCTCTAACATTCTATTAAAATTTCGTCAAAAACAGAGACTCCTAAGCCCTCCATCCAGGCGCCATTTTTTTAACAGTCGTAGGATTTTTTAAATCGACCATGTTTGGATGGAGGTCGTAGAAGTCTCTGTTTCTGACGAAATTTTAATAGAATGTTAGAGGGATATAGTGATGAATATACAAATTTTTATTTTCCAAAAAAATAAAAAAATGAGGGAAAATGGGGGTGGGAGCAGCTCGTTGGCTCCTCCTAAGGAGCAGCCCCATTTACCTCATATATATATATATATATGGTATAGTGTATATGCCCTCGGGGGGAGCTAACTCAACTTATCCTGTCTTTTTTAACTTTTTGCCGTATTTTTTCAAAATATATGAGGATTTTAGATCTCATAATACCAACAAGTTCTCATTAAAAATTCAACTCATTTCAATATTCTTATCCCATCCACAAGCTTATTAAGTTTTCGTGGTCTCATAATTATTGAAATCGACCCCTTCCAGATGGATAGTTAGAATTGTTTGCTTTTCATAAAATTTGAATTACATAATCCTCTTATTAATATAATTTAATCCTCCAAGTGTTGAAAAAAATACCACAAAACAGTTTTAAAAATAGATGGAGTAAGCTAACTTGGCTCCCCCTCGAGACAGCTCCATTTTACCCATATATAGCTTATCCAATGGGTCACATGTCATTTAGAGATGGGATGAGCATGCATCATTAGGCATCTGATGCTAATCCGGCGATTCATATGAATTCCAAATTTAGCGTTACTTGGTACTGCTATAATATCTCCCTCCAAATTCTCCTCGTGATTTAATTTCTTTTTTTGGATCCAATTATATCTATCGTAATCGTGTCATTCTCATTTCAAAAATGCAAAAATCATCTCCTTTTTCCAGCAGCAATTTAGTGATAACATCCCTTATTTACTTATGTAACCTATTTAGTTACTTATAATGCATCGAGTATTACTAACAGTAACTCGTAAGTTACCGATCTTATATTTTTTATAATTATTCAAAGTTATCGATTCCATTATTTTTTTTACTTATAATTTGTTACATGTTACTATCGAGCCACCCCTTATTTACTTATATGTAAACTATTTGATTACTTTAATGCATCGAATGTTACTGATAGCAGCACATAAGTAAATGGTCTTGATGTTTTATAATTATTCCAGGTTACCAATTCCATTACCTTCTTTTACTTACAATTTGGTACGGGTTACTGATGCTTCTCTTAGTCTTATTGATTCTATTCTCTATTTTGAATTATTATTGAATCACTCCTTATTTACTTTATGTAACATATTTAATTACTTATAATGCATTGAGTGTTACTGATAGAAATATGTAAGTTACCGATATTGTAGTTTTTTAATTATTCTAGGGTATTGATTCCATTGCCGTCTTTTACTTACATTTTATTATCGATTATTGATGCTTCTCTCAATCTTATTGATTCTACTCTCTGTTTTGAATAATAATTGAACCATCCTTTATTTGCTTATGTAACCTATTTAATTACTAATAATGCATCAAGTGTTATTGATAACAACACGTAAGTTACTGATCTTGCATTTTTTATAAATTCCAAGTTATTAATTCTATTGCATGCTTTTACTTACAAATTGTTACAATTTATCGATGCTTCTCTCAATCTTATTGGTTTTATTCTCTATTTTGAATTATTGTCGAGCCATCCCTTATTTACTTATGTAACCTTTTATTTACTTGTAATGCGTTGAGTATTACTGATAGCAACACGTAAGTTACTGGTCTTGCATTTGACACGGGTTATTGATGCCTCTCTCAATCTTAGTGATTCTCTTCTCTGAGATAATCATCTCACTATCCAAATCATTCATCATTATTCCTTCTGAGATAATATTCTCGTGATCCAAATCCAATTGCAAATCTTCTACAACATTTGAATCTCAAATAGAAGACCAGAATATGACAAAATCTTGAAAACGATCAGATTCTGTTCAATAGACGATCAAATTCTAATCAAATTACGAAAATAAATTACAATCATCAATAACCTTGTGTTGGACCAAATTGATCGTCTTACGTTGAAACAACACGATAGGTTGTGGCAATCGAGTTTCCGGGCCTCCTCTCTTTTCATAAACGTATACTATTTTTAAAAATGATTATGATTTCTAATTTTATTTTCTTTCCATTACGAATAAGCTTCCTACTTTTTAGAGATTTTAAGCTTGGAATCTGATGATTATAATTGGGGGCTCATCCCATCTCTAAACGGCATAGGGTCCATATCATATATATATATACACACATACATATATATATATACATATATATATACATATATATATACATATATATACATACATATATATATATGAGTTTATTGGGGTTGTCCCTTGCGGGCAGCCAACAATGGCTGCCCCCACGCCGTTTTCGGCGCTTTTTTATTTTTTTTGAAAAATATCGTCATGTATATTCATCCATATATCCCTCCTATATGCCATTCGAATTTCGTCAGAAACATATACTCCTACGGCCTCCATCGAGATGGTGTCGATTTAAAAAATCATGTTACCGTTAAAAAATGACTGTCTCGATAGAGGCCGTATGAGTCTCTGTTTCTAACGAAATTCGAATACCATATAGGAGGGATATAGGGATGAAAAAAAATGGCGATATTGTTTAAAAAAATAAAAAAGCACCGAAAACGGCACGGGGGCAGCCATGTTGGCTATTAGCAAGGGGCAGCCCCATTAAACTATATATATATAGGAGAAACTTCAAATGAGGCGGGGTCTTATCGTATCCATGGTAAGCCACTAATTTAGATCGTTAGATTTTCATCTACGGATGTTATTAAAACCACTCAAATGCATCAAAACCGCTAACATAATTAATGGATCAAGAGAAATTTTAGGAAATTTTGTTGTCATGCCAACAGTCTCTCCTTAAAAATAGCAATTCGAAAATGATGTTATCCAATTGTGTCACGTTTTCTATTTCCGGAATAAAATATTAAGGCAACCTTTCGTTACAATTAACGTGATTTGCATAATATACACGTTAAGGTAACAGAATTCATTTTTTATAATTTAATATTATATTTCTTGAATAGAATATTAAGGCAACATAATTTGGGAATGTAATATTAAGACAATATTTTTGTTTTATATAATATGTACATTACATGTGTATTCGACTTTGTTAGTATAATGTGTGTATATGGATATTTTACTTTCATCTTTGTACTACTTAAAAGCTAATACTTCATAAAATATAACTATGCAATGTATATGGAAAGTACCTTTTCATCATAAATCACTTAATATTCGTCAATTAGTTCTTAAAAGAAAAAGGATTAATTCAATTTTGGGATTATAATATCAAAAACATTTAGTCATATTGTATTTTTTCGTGATGTATATCATACAAATTTTAACAAACTACGCCAATGTACATTGTAATCCCACCAAGCGTTACGTAAAATACACAAATCATTACTATTTGTCAATATAATTTTGTAAAATTCTTCATCAATTTATTAATTGTGGTACAACCCATTAGCTTGTGCACTGTTTTTAAAATAAGTGAATATTATATCTTTAATTGTATGAGTGTCATTAATTTAATTTTACAATAAAAATAACAAAAAGTTGAATGAATTCCACATCTGCATTATTTAACGAACTACTTTGTAAAATGATATGTTATTTTATTAAAATTATCACATGATATTGTATTTAAAAGTCATTAATTGTAAAATACAAGCATTTGTTTCATTAAAATTTCACAAAAACCGAACAACAGTCACCCATTTTTGGTAAATTTACTAGCATAAACGGATGAAATTAACAAAACTGTTTCAAATGCATTCCTAAAATGTAGGAAACTTCTTATTGCACATTGCTAATAACGTGCACGGTTGAATCCTATATTTTAGGAAATGAGATAACTCAAAACCATTCCTAATATTTTAGTGGTTTTAATCACATCCACACCCTTTCAATCCAACGCACGCCATTGATGGCTCATCACAATTATGGTGAGACCCCACCTCATTTGAAGAGGTCCCTATATATATATATAGAGAGAGAGAGAGAGGGCTTATCCACTGCGCACAGGACTCATTAGCGTTTCAATGAGCACTCATTTTAGGCCTTACACGTGTATTAACCATAACTATATTTCTAATTATAGGCTACGACGAGTTTAAAAAAATCCTATATTTCCTATTATACAACGTCCTTAAAAATTGGAAGACGGTTTTGGAAAGAAACAATTCAAATAAATGATTCCACGCGGATGATTAAGGATCCAAACACTATGATAATAATAAATGTAAATTACTGATCATTTATTTGATATTACTGATCTCATAGTAGCTATTACTGACAATTGGTTATGGTTTTACTGACATCACAACAAGCACTTACTTGAGCAATGCCCATGACTTACTGACCATAACTTTGTTATTACTAATCTCATAGTAGCTATTACTGACCATTGGATATACCCATGACTTACTTGAGCAATGCCCATGACTTACTGATCATAACTTTGTTATTACTGATCTCATAGTAGTTATTACTGACCATTCGTTATGTAAATTACTGACTGTTGTTTGGATATTACTGATCTCACAACAACCATTTACGTGAGTATTGTGTCGAAATTACTGACTTCTATTCAAAGTAGTAATACATATAGAAATTACTGACCATTGGTTATGGTTTTACTGACATCACAACAAGCACTTACTTGTCCATTGTATATATATTACCGAATTCTGCACCATGTAATACAATGAATGTATATTACTAACCGTTGTTTTGGATATTACTGATCTCGCAACAACCATTTACTTGACTATTATATATATATATTACTGACATGAGCATTTGTATCTCGATTTTCAGCAAGAAATAATTGATTCGAATGTTTTCTTTCCAAAACGATCTTCCTATTTTTTAGGACGCGATAAAATTGGAATATCACTTATTGTTACATCGCTTTGCATATTAATCTCCTTCCAAAAACAACATCCTTCGAAATAGGTAACCACTAAATTGGTAATACACTTGTATGGCTAACAAATGGTGCGCACCGAAACTCAAATGGGCCCTGTGCGCATTGGATAAATTTCATATATATATATATATATATGAGAAACGTGAAATGAGGTGTCACTTTTCCTACGCTATGGTGGGACACCCATCAGATTTTCATCCACGACCGTAACCAAAATCACTATTCCACTCCAAAATCGCTAATCAAACACACTATTTTTAGTATCCACTCTCTCACATTCATTTGAATTCCTTATTTCACGAAGTTAACTATTCTGTCAATTAGTTTTCGTATTAATCAATCATCCAAATCACATCAAAGAAATCTCCAATGATTATTCAAATCGCATTGAGCATCCCCTCCGGACTCATGGTCATCATCTCCAGACTCGAGGCTCTTCCGAGTTTCTTTCTTTCTCCATATTCTTCTCTCTCATTATCGTCTTCTCAACATCATCTATGGCAAACTCAAGGTCTTCCGATGATATTGATATTATAAATGTATTTTCCGTTCTTCTCTATAAATTTTCATTTCCTTTAGATAAGGACGTGCCGATCTCTTTCTATCATCTAATCTCAAAATTCAAAAGACATTTTTTTGTTTTCAATTCATGAGTTCTATTGCATTGCATTAACATGTACTCCTACTCTACTGCATTTTTGTGCATCATGTTCTAGATTACATTTTTCAATTCTAAACTATTATAAACACAACATGTATATACGCATCTTGTTTTAAGTTACTTTCTTTTGATTGCATGAATGATCTATACTCATGAAGTTTTAAGTTCCATGATTTTGATTGCATTGTCGTTACAATACAATGTACATAATTACAATGCATAGAATCACAATACATTTCCTCGTCTCATTTTTACAATGCCATGGTGTATTTTTTATATTTAGACAATTGTTGCACCATCGGTACAAGCACGTACCATGTACTTTACATTACTTACGTTCATTTTATATTTCACATTTCATATTTCTGTTTATTATATCACATTCTATTTTTACATTACCAAGGTCTTTTGAAGAACTTTCAATGAGAGGAAAAAGGATGGAGATCGAGATAACCTGAGCTTATGGATGTCATCATTTCTGGAGCTGACTGTAGAAAAATAGTAGACAGATGTAAAAAGATCTAGATAAATGTAAAATAGAAATTACATTATAACATATGTAATGAAATGATGGATTCATTTATTGTGAGTCTACATTTTGGTAAAGTGTTTGACGTGGTATTGAATGGATGTAAAACTTTATACATAGAATGTAAAATAAATCCACTAAATGTGAAGTATGGATTATTTGTTCAATATGGAAGGTACATAAATTTACATCATGTTCACGCTTAACAATTTTTAATTTGCACGCTTTCCATACCCAATAATATGTTTTAATTTGCAATTTGCAAGGCATCATTATAAAAAGATCATCACCTTTGTAAAATATTATCGTTTATTTCACAACATACATTGTTTTTGCATATTTTGAAGGAAACTTCACATATATTATACACGTTCAACTAAATATAGAAAGGAAGATTGCATGGGTTTTACTAATAGAATATTAATCAAGTAAATCCTCCCATTTTAGGAAATGTAGTTGACACGAAAACAACTATATAAGATGATCTTTATTTGTAAAAAGTTCAGTTGTCATGCCAAATATCGCACCATTTCCGCGTACAACATTGTTAAGTAATTTGTAATTTACAAAACAATTTTGTAAAAAAGATCACCATCTTTTTTATAAACAACTAACATTTATATCATAATGCGTATCGTTTTTACAAAAGATGATGATCTTTTGTAAAAAGATCATCACATGTTTAAGGAAACTTCACACATATTACACGTTTTTTAAATAAATATAACAAAGATCATGACATGGATTTTAATAATAAAGCATTAATTAAGTGGATCCCTCATTTTAGAAAATATAGTTGACACAAAAACAACTATATTTGTTGCTTCTTATTTGTAGGAAGCTAAGTTGCTACGTCAAATATCGCACAATTTTTAATTTTCTTGTATAGCAGTGTGTTTTAATTTGTAATTTGCAATGTTGTTTTGTAAAAAGATCATCTTCTTTTGTAACGGCTAACATTTATATCATAATGCATATTATTTTTGCATCATATTTTTAAGGAAACTCCAACGTGTATCACACGTCGTTTAACTAAATATAGCAAAGATCATAATGCGGATTTTACTAATAAAGCATTAATTACGCGGATCCTCCATTTTAGGAATTATTTTTTACGAAATCTTTCCACGTGATTGTTTTATCACTCTCACACTCATCATACAAGGACCAAAATTGACGCATATATATAGTTGTGTCTCAACCTTAATGGAAAGTCCCGATTTAGGATGCCTATTTACGAATCATTTTAGTGCATCTTAGGATTTGGGTAATAAATAATATAAATGACAAAATCCGGGCCTTCGTTAAGATTTTATGAACCTTTTTCCTTCTAATTAATTATAATTTTTAATCGTGTTATAATTTATGATATTTATCATGTTAAATGTGAAAATCGTATGGACATATATCACAGTAATTTTATAGTTAAATAGGTAAAGTGATTCTAATAAATTTGGAATTGTTTTATAGTTAAATAGGTAAAGTGATTCTAATAAATTTGGAATTGTGAAAACAACTCACATAGGGCTCGTTTGGTAACCGGGTAACCCGAATTACCCCTCCCTGTTCTTGGATTGGAATTCCATCACAAATCATAGTGACATCACATTACATTCTTTATTCCAACCCTCATAATCATCCCAAACAACTACTATTCACATCAAGTTACCCCAACCCACCCCAACGACCCAGCAACCAAATTGACCCATATAGTGCAACAATTTTGATGCCTTCTTTAAGCGTCAATTTTCCTATTTTCACATCATTGGATCCAACATTAGGCTTCGTTTGGTAGCCGGTGTACACCAGTGTACACAAGCATACCCCTTGTTCCAACTCTCCCACCAGGGTTGGGAGTACTTGTATTGACACTACAAATTTTTTAGTATAATGGTTTTTAACTATGTCCAAAAAAATTATTAATATAAAAAATATATTATAATCATTAAAAAAGTTAATATAATACATAATCAATGTGGCATCACATCATAATTATCATTCTAACCCTCCCAACTCTCCAAATAACTACTATTCACATGGCATATCCCAACCGGAGGTATGCGATTTCTTTGTTTAGCTGTCTTGATTTTTACTATTTGCATGTAAATATTCCGTGTATATATATATAGGGGGCACTTCAAATGAGGTGGGGTCTCACCGATATTGTGGTGAGCCATCGTCCAGATTCGTCAGATCTTGATCTAACGATTGCATCAAAAAATTCATCCAAAAGGGCGTTTTCGTCATCTCAATTTTCATTAAATTCGAGTTTCATTAAATAGATTCAAATTACCATTTTAAGCTTTTCTGGATTTGGTATTTTCAATAATACCTTTATTGATTGATTTTCAATTTTGATCCAAATGATCTGGATTCGGCTGTAGCTTTGTAAAATCCAGCGAGTTTTTGTAAAAATACATTTTTATCTTCGTAATTTCATTAGTAATTTCATTCTTTCATTGTATTTTCGTTTTGTATATGTGTATTTCCTTTTTGTAAATGAGTCCTTCATTTTGTAATTGTGCATGTTCATTTTGTAAATTAGTATATTCATTTTGTAAACTCCAACGAGTTTTTGTAGGAGTAATTTTTCTCTTCATAAACTTCTGGCTTTTTGTAAATATGTATATTCATTTTGTAAAATTTATGTAAGCCTTTGTGACTGTATCTCACTCCTTTGTAAAACTCAAGTAGCACTCTGCAAAAATAAGAAAACAAATATTGAGATTTGTAAAAAAACGAATCAAAATGTAAATATGAATATCATATATGTAAAATAACTATACCACAATGTAAATATGAATGCCATATATGTAAAATAACTATACCACAAAGTAAATCCATGCCTTGCCTCCCACGCACGGCCCTCCATTCTCTTTATAAACTTATTCCTTTTTGTAAATATGTATATTCATTTTGTAAAATTTGTGTAAGCCTTTGTAACTGAGTCTCACTCCTTTATAAAACTCAAGTAGCACTCTGCAAAATAAGAAAACAAATATTGAGATTTGTAAAAAAACAAAACAAAATGTAAATATGAATGTTATATATGTAAAATAACTATACCTGAATGTAAATCATGGCCGCGCGTCGCATTCGCAATGCCGTCATCCTCCATCTGAGGTCGGCGCCGCCTGCGCGGATCGCCACCTCTCCAGCAAGCGCGTAAGGCAACGCGACCCTGTACATACAAGAAAATAAAAAAATAAAAAAATAAAAACAAGCATGCATGCTGAAATTCTTTCAGACATATGGGGATAGACACAATACACACTCGAGCAGTCGAGGGGGAGAGATGAAAGAAGTCGTTTAATAAATAATAACAAGGATGGATCCAAGAATCCAAAGGACTACAACTTGGAAGAACAGACTACTATTTTTTAATGGAGATATTTTAGTTATAATATTGGAAAGTTGGAAACCACGATGGTAAAGCTTTGAGATGGACATGGACGGGAAGGAAGGTAAGGAAAGCAAGTGGCAGAGGAAAAATCAAAAGGGCCCTTTTCTTTATTATTGTCGTTGAACGGTACAATCGACTCCTATGAATACGCACGCCCACAGTGATCCGCGGAAGATCGAAGACAGAATCTGAATCGGGCTTTCTTTCCTATTAATTGTCTAAAGTTGCGATCTTTACCGAGTTTCAGCAGAGAGATGAAGTTCTGCAAGAGATATCAAGAGTACACGCAGGGGATGGAGAAGGGCGAGATGCATGTGGTGAGCCGCTGCAAACCCCGCTGCCGCCTCCTACGCTCCCACTGCGGCGCCGCCCTCCAGATCCGCTGAAGCTCCTTCTCAGCCCAGCCACGCGCGAGCGCGCGGCTGCGTGCTTCCCTCCATCGCCGCCATGCACGGGCCCTCTGTCCTTCCGCCCGGTGCGCGGCGCCGCCCCCGCGCCGTTCGCGACTGTCCGCCCCTCGCCTCCGGCCGCTCCAGCGCCTCCTGTCCCACACCAGCGCCTCCGCAGCCGCCTCCCCTCCGGCCGCTCCAGCGCCTCCTGTCTCGTCTCGCCACTGTCGGATGCCCTTCCCCCTTGTGGCGGCGGCCTTGGTCCCCTTCAATTGATCAATCAAGAGAGATATTAGGCAATATAGTTGTCACATTCTATATTTAGAATGTGACAAAAAGACCAAAATAGGTTTTTCAACCATTTAAATATTATAATTAAAGCATCATTAATTACGACCGTGCGATTAAAAATAGACGGATGATGATGGATGACTCACCATAAAAGCGGTGAGACCCCGCCTCATTTGAAGTTTCTCCTATATATATATATATATATATATATATATATATGTATATATATATATATATATATCGTCTCAAAATTTAGATTTTCACAATTACATGAGTTTAGAGCACAAAAATAAAAGAAATTAGATCCACTTCAACTTCCGTAAACAAGTCAAAATAAGAAAATGGCTAATCACTTATGCTCATAATAAACGGATACCTTAGTATATCATGCATGCATGCCACTTATAAATGCAAAACATCGTCGAAGGTTCATAATTAAGGAAGTCTACGAAAATTCCATCATAACCAAAAGATGACATTTGTTACACATCAAACCCATTTTTTATATAAAGTTTTGACGACTTCTCCACTCTCCTTTTGATATAGCAAGTCGATCTTAAGGAGGGTCCATTGGCATAAAATTTTGATACATCTTTGAACAGTCTTTAAGCTCGATTTATGAGACACATGAAAGAGATGTGTGTTATGATGTTGATTTTTAAGATGAGCTTTATATGCAGCATATACCAACTTTCAGTTCTTGTGGATGGACTAAAGTGATAACCAAAAGAAAATATAATTTGATTTCATGTTTTCTAGGAAACGACTGGATTAATATGTGACATATTGATTATAAGAGCATTGGTTACCTCAAGTGGTTGGACTGTAGGGATGCAAATGGTTATGGATATATCTGAATATCTCCGCTTACCATATTTGAAAAAATGTCAAATATGGATATCCATATTATCCATGTTCGAATATTAATCGAATATGGATATCGGTTATAAAAAAATTCTGAATATGGAGTAAATATGGTAACAATCAAAAGATCCGGATCCGAACATCCGAATACAAATACATACATACATACATATACATATATATACATATATATACATACATATACACAAATACATACATACATACATATACATATATATATATATACACATATAGGAGCTGGGAGCCTACACCCAAGGTGTAGGTAACTACCTACACCCAACCTTTTTTTCTTGATTTTTAAGTTTTTTTTGAAGGAAACCATAGGGGGGTTTCTTAATATATTGAGGGGAATATGTATTTCAAATTTCGTGCAAAACAAACATTCCTAATGCGTTCATCTAGAAGGGGTCAATTTCAGCAATTCTGAGACCGATAAAAGTTGATAGTCTTGATGAAGATGATAGGACTCTCGAATTAAGTTGAATTTTGAATGACACCACAGTGATATATAGTGATCTAATTCTCCCAATGTTTCATTTCAAAAAAATAAAAAATCTATGAAAAAATGAGCCGTGTGTAGGTAGTTACCTACACCCCTGGGTGTATGTTCCTTTTTCCATATATGTGTGTGTGTGCGCGCGCGCGTGCGTGCGTGCGAGCACGTGTGCATGTGTGAGTGTGAGTGTGTGTGTGTGTGTATGTAGGGGACCTTTCAAATGAGGTGGAACTTTTCTGAAATTGTAAACGCCACTGTGAATTTAGTAAAAACTCTATAATAGTTTTGTAAAAGTATAAACTGCACATTGTAAAAAATGAATTTTGTAAAATATAGCATCCAAATTTAAATTAGCATTCCATCCAATATAATAATATCTTCGTAAATTTATTTCATTATACATGTGTTAATATTTATTGTTATATGTATGAAATAACAAATTGTAAAATATATCGGAAAGATGCTTAAATTGAGGGTGGCTCATCATATATATGGTGAGACCCCGTCTCATTTGAAGTTTCTCCTATATATATATATATATATATATATATATATATATATATATATATATATATATATATGGGAAAAGGGAGCCTACACCCATGTGTAGGTAACTTACCTACACCCAACTCTTTTTTCCTCAATTTTTTTATTTTTTTGAATTAACTCCTTGGGGAATTTAGATCACAATATATCATCATATCGTCATTCAAATTTCAACTTATTTTGAGACTTCTAACTTACCCATCATGACAATCAAATTTTAACGGACTGAGATTTGCTGAAATTGGCCCCTTCCGATGGAGCTGTTAGGAATGTCTGTTTTATATGAAATTTGAAACACATATTCCATTTAATATTCTAAGTAAATCCCCTAAAGATCCATTTCAAAAAAAATAAAAAAAATTAAGAAACAAGAGGTGGGTGTAGGTAAGTTACCTACACATGGGTGTAGGCTCCCCAATCCCTATATATATATATATATGAGGTTAATGGAGCTGCCCCCTTAGGGCAACCAACATGGCTGCACCCGCGCCATTTGCGGCATTTTTTTATTTATTTTTTTCAAAAAATGTCGCAATGTATATTCATCTCTATATCCCTCCTATATGCCATTCGATTTTCGTCAGAAACAGAGACTCCTACAGCCTCCATCTAGACGGATATTTTTTAACGGTAACAGGATTTTTTAAATCGACACCACCTCGATATATGTCGTAGGAGTCTCTGTTTCTGACGAAATTCAAATGGTATATAGCAGGGATATAGGGATGAATATACATAGTTTTATTTTTCAAAAAAAATAAAAAAACACGCCGAAATAGGGGGCGGGGCAGCCCCATTAAATCATATATATATATATATATATATATATATATATATATATATATATATATATATATATATACAGAGAGAGAGAGGGAGGGAGGGGAAAAGGGAGTATGCTTCCTGTGTGTAGCTAACTTACATGCTCCCACCACTGTTTCCCTAATTTTTTTCTATTTTTTTGAAATGAAACCTATATGAATTTAGATCAGAATATGTCGTCAAGGTGCCATTAAAAATTCGACTTGATTCGAGACTTCTATCCCCTCCATCCAGACTGTCAAATTTTAACGGTCTCAGAATTGCTGAAATTGACCCCCTTCAGATAGAAGGCATAGGAGTGTCTGTTTCTGACGAAATTGGAATGACATGTTCGGGGGGATATAGTTATGAATTTACATATTTTTATTTTCCAAAAAAATAAAAAAATGGAAAAATAAAGGTGGGAGTAGCCAATTGGCTACACCCAGGGAGTAGCCTCCTTTAACCCATATATATATATATATATATAGAGAGAGAGAGAGAGGGCATATCCAGAGTAGGGCTGCTTATTGAACTAAACATGTTCGTATTTGATTAGACTTCGTTCGATAGTAGTTCGAAAAATGTTCGTTCGTTTCTAAACGAACTTAACATGAACTTCAAATTCTAGTTCGATAGCTTAACGAACCAAACATGAACATAACATATGTTCGTTCGATAAAAGTTCGTGTTTGATATATGTATATGTGTGTCTATTTGTATGTATAACTTAGTATTTATATACTTAGTAAATTTTGAAGTTAAAGAAATTGTGGTATTTATTGGGTTTTGTACCACTTTAATTGAATAACTTCTTATTTTTACTGCTTATCGAACCTTGTTATTGAACTCCAATTTCGAACTTATTCATATAAATAAGTTTTAGTTAAGTTAAATTGTTAACGAACTGTAATCGAACAGAACTTGAACGTTCGTTTTCTAAACGAACTCGAACTCGAACATATCCTAACGAACATTTATCGAACTGAACTCGAACTTCGAACTTCCTTATCGAACCGAACTCGAACATAGGTCCGTTCGTTACAGTTCGGTTCGATTAGCAGGCCTAATCCAGAGAGCCCTGTGCCCATTTGGGTTGTGGTGAGCACCAAATGTGGGCTCGCCACGTGTATGTTTTGGTTTTATTTGGAAGGGGACGGTTTGGGCAATAACAATGTGGTTTGCATTATTAACATAATAAGAATTCGAGTTAAATCATTTTCTTAAAAATAGGTGGTCGGTTTTGGAAGGATATTAATACGTTTGAGCCTCTTATATTTCCAATTATATCGAGTCCTTAAAAAAAGGAAGGCGGTTTTGGAAAGATACATTTAAATCATTAATTTCATACCGAAGAAATAGTCATTGTACATTTGATCAGTAATGTAAATAATGTACTTAAGTAATTATGTGTTATGATATCAGTAATACTGAAACAATTGTCAGTATTTTACATCTGTAATATTACATTCACAGAGATCAGTAATTCATTCATGTTACTCAAGTAATACATATTCTGTTCTCAAGTAACTATTGTTGTGAGATCAGTAATTAAGTATGTGAATTACTAATGTCCATATAATAAGTACTGATTACAAATGTCCATTTTACTGAAGTCATTTTGATTGTTACTAATGTTACAGTTACTTAATACTTTGAGTCTTACTGAAGCACCTCTTATTTACTTATATAACATTTTTAATTACTTATAATGTATCGAGTGTTACTGATAGCATTACATAAGTTACTGATCACGTGATTTTTTATACTTACTCCAACTTACTTATTCCATTACCTTCTTTTGCCTACAATTTATTACATGTTACTGATTCTTCTATATATCTTACTTGTTTTATTCTTTATTTTGAATTACTATCGAATCACACCTTCTTTACTTATGTAGCCTATTTAATTACTTGTAATACGTCAAGTGTTAGTGAAAGTCACACATAAATTACTTAATTATAGTTATATGGTGAACATCCAAATTTCAACTGTCTTCTAGTCCATTTAGATGATGTTGTTTTGCTCTCGCTCCTCGGCATAATAGCAGCTTCTTCAAGATACCAAATTGATGCTTTGTTCTGCAAGAAACAATAAGTTAGTTTATATCCATGAATAGTAAGAATTGTATAAAGAAAAGTAACTCAGCAATATACGCGCTTAAATAAGAATCATTCAATGACAAGTAACTTCTAATGAATTGTTAGTAACATTTGTTATATGACAAGTAACTTGTAATAAATTGTTAGTAAGTCAGCAATATACTCGCTTCAGTAAGAATCATTCAATGACAAGTAATTTGTAATAAATTGTTGGTAACATTTGTTATATGACAATTAACTTGTAATAAACTGTTAGTAAGTCAGCAATATACTCGCTTCAGTAAGAATCATTCAATGACAAGTAACTTGTAGAATTTTTATCAGTAATAATGACTATAAGAGTAGTAACTTATTATATCTTCAAAGTAACACAAGGAAGAAATAATGACTATAAGAATCAGTAACTTTTACTTCTATATCAGTAACTAATAGCAAAGGACAAGTAAATATTTAAATTACTCAGGTAACTTGTAGCATTTTCATCAGTAATAATGACTATAAGAGCAGTAACTTAATACATCTTCAAAATAACACACGAAAAAGTAACAATTCTGTTAGCATTAGTAACATAAAATATCTTATAAGTAAATTAAGTAAATACATCAGTAACTCCGTATATCTTATTATATGAAATCAAAATACAGCCGATAAAAAATAAATTATTACTACAGATCATGTATCAAACTGAATAAAATTGATATTATGAACACCAATTTCTCATTTTTCAATCATACTTCTTGAAAAAAATATTGCTTATGATAGAAAATATGAAATTTCATAAGCGATCAAATAATGAAATCATGAAACGATGAAATAGAAAAAAATATCATTAAAACAACGAAATTGTGATAGAAATAAGCGATCAAATCATGAAATGAAACACATACCTCTTTTCTTGCGTTGAAACGAAAAAAGTCCTTTGCATTGAAATGAATCGATAGTTTTAGCAATCATATACGTGTGCCTTGCCTTTCCAAAAATGTAACGCTATTTTTAGAAAAGTTTAAATTTCCGATTTTGTTTTATTTCCATATGAAAATTAGTTCCTATTTTTTGGGGATTGAATCTTGTAGATGGACGGCTACAATTGGGTGCTCAAAAAAACCCAAATGGGCACAGTGCTCTCTGGATAAATTCCCTATATATATATATATATATATATATATATATATATATATATATATGGGACCCTTTCAAATGAGGTGGCGTCTCACTAATATTGTGGTGAGCCATCAATCGGATTCGTCAGATCACAATCTCACGGTTGCATCAAAAATATTATCCAAAAGGATATTTCCATCATCTTGTTTCTTTGTAAATTGGAATTTCATTTAATAGGTTTGAAATGCCATTTAATGTTTTTTGGATTTGGTATTTTTCAATCATACCTTTATTGGTCGTTTTCCAATTTTGCACCGAATGAATTGAGTTCGACCATATCTTTATAAACTTCAGTGATTTTTTTGTGAAAATGTATTTTCTTTTTTGTAATTTCGCTAATGATTTCATTTTTCACATTTTATTTTGTAAATTGGTATTTTCATTTTGTAAATGGGTACATTCATTTTATAAACTCCAGTGAGTTTTTGTAAGAGTAATTATACTTTTTGTAAATTTCAGACTTTTATTGTAAATGTATATATTCATTTTGTAAAATTTGTGTGACAATTTGTAACTGTATCTTGCTCCTTTGTAAAATTCGCGGAGAGCTCTGCAAAATAAGAGAAAACAACAATGAGATTTGTAAAAAAGTGAATCAATATGTAAATCGAAAGGTCAATTATGTAAATTATTAAACCACAATGTAAATCTGTGCATTACCTCACAAGCGCGGCCACAGCTGCCTTCATCGCCGAACGCTGCTCGACGCAGCACCTCCATCGTGTCTGGAACCCATCGCCGACCACCATCTCCATCGTGTCCGCCACCGCCAGGAGCTCCACACCGCTTCGCCAACCGTCACCCAGCAACCCACCATCGTGCTCGAGGAAGCCTCAACCGCTTGCAGCTCGCAGCCGCTCAGCCCCTTCGTCGACCACTGCATGGAGGAGAGCATGCGCCACCACCAAGGGGTATGTTGCCCCTCATCCCACACGAGGCCTATTGCCACATTCTAAACCCTAAACCCTAAACCCTATTTGCCCTATTCTATATTTAGTATGTGACGAAAATGACCAAAATAGGTTTTCAATCATTAAATTAATTTAAATAATACCTCATTAAATCCAACCTTATAATCAAAAATAGAAGGACGAGATTGATGGCTCACTATAATATTGGTGAGACCCTGACTCATTCGAAGTTTCTCCATATATGTGGGTGTGTGTGCATGCGTGGGTGCGTATGTGCACATACAAACATACATACGTACATAGATATATACATATACATATATATAGGATGTTAGTAAACAACTAAGCTAAACCCAAGCTTATAAATCCCCTCAGTCTCTGAAACCACTGTCTATTTACCTCGACAACTTCATATGAATTGTAAATAGGAGAAGTCTCAAGTAGGCTTCAATCCCTGGATGACTATGCAGTCCCTCTGCAACTATAACTTCTATTGATTGACTAAATGTGTATGTATGTCGTAATGTATATTTTTAAATCACTTCATACTTGATACTTATCTGATTCATATTCGATCTTTATTAGATCTATATTCATATTCGATGAATATTCGATCAGAGTTCATATCCAATTATGTTAGGATTTGGTTCCTTAATTCAAACAGACTCGCATCTATATCTGTATTCGATTAAGCGAACGAATATGGATATGGAAACATCTATATCGGAACCGTATCTGATCCATCTTCATTCCTATTAAAGTGGATGTTTCATCATGATAGGAAGAGATTTTGAAAAAGATCAGACTTCAATCGAATTCATTGTCCATGTAGAAGATGTTTAAAAGATTTTCTTCAAGGTATGTTACAATCAATGGATGGCCTATAATTGCAACAAAAGACAAAGTTTATAATTTATTCCTGTGAGATTACTTAAAGCTAGCAAAGATTTTGGCACATGTATCTAAAAGCTGTTGCACTCACCTTAACCTATTCAGTAAAAGAAAATTAAAGTTCTACCATTATCAAGGCCTTATTTTGATTTCTGTAACATTATCAGATTCTGTAATCTTGGAACTATTTCCCATAATTTAACTGCAATGCCCTCAATAGTACAGCATAATATAATTTCAGCCTCTTTTGTTCTTATTACAGATTCTTACTTCAATTTATAGGTTACATCCACACCAGACCTCATAATTACTTTCTTGGAGAAAAATATATTATAGTCATATTGCGTTCAATGCAACACAATATTTAACTGGATGTCACATTTGCAAGTCCATCCATGCAAACTTTGAAAAAAGAAACAGCAAGAGTCTTATCTGTTTTACAGTTATTTATGAAACTAAGAGGCTACAAAATTTAATGATGCAAATGTCGAAATCATACTCAATATCGATCAATCAAACGTGGTCTCATCCATTCAGGCAGTTATCTACAAATCATGGGAAAAAAACTGCTCTTACAGCCAAACATAATAATATCAACAAGAACTGTGACATCAGGAGCACAAACCTCAACTAACCATTTAATGTGAGAACTTGACAATACAGAATAAGAATTTAACTATACAAGGACTTTGTCCACAATAAACTCTACTTATCGATGTAGAATGTAATCAAACCATCCAAAAAAGATTATGTTATCATCAAACCATCCAAAAAAGGATTATGCTATCATCAAACAAACTAGCACATTTGGCAGCTGCTAGAGTCAAAGTAATAAGAAAATGACTCAACACTGTGAAGATATAGGGTATCATACCAATACCCCGAGGACTATGAAATAACGAAAAAGTCAAAGTGACCGAGATTTGATGAGAAAACTTCAGTTTAACATTTCCTGAAAAATCACTTATTTGTTCGTTTACCGCCTCTTAATCATGAATAAGCTCTATCAATGACTGCCTAGCTTTTGGCACTGATGTTCCCTTTCCTTTTTTCACAACGAAATAAAGCATTAAGACCAAACTGAGAGTCAACAGCATATACACATAATCAGCGGAAAACCATCAAATAGAATTATGGAGGTTGCGAATAATTGTTACAGACATTGTAACGTGTTTCTCCAAGCATTCCAAATCAAGATCAGTTGCCATTTCTTGTGATCGACTGTGGCTCGTTAGCTGAGTAGCTTTATGGATATCCATGCATGAAGCAGAACTGCTAGGACAGCCTCTGAAAAATGACATCTTAGAGGTTAACAGAAAAATGAATCTCATAATACAGCCATGATAGATGACAAGAACATAAATTAAGACATACTGATAATTATATTAAATAATTATATAAGAAACCAACCGGTTTCTTTCTTACAAAATGAAGCATGAGACAGGGGAACAAAGGGAATGTATACTGATTGCGAGCTTTCCTACCAGCAAAAGTAAAATTCACCGGTATTCCTTGCTGAAGACGCCAACAGAATATGACAGCCTTGCACCAGTTCCAAATTGATCGACAGGGGGGTCAAGTAACATGCAGCATGGGCCATCGATGGCGACAACGCCGACAAGTCTACTTATAACATATCAGAATAAAGTGTTAACAACTCAAGGCTTCTAATGCATTACTGAAAACATGCAAGGGCAGATTCTACCTTATTCATGCTAAAAAGCACTTTTACCCCTTATTTACCTTCTCTAAAACGATTCTTAGAAAATGACTTGCATGCTCTGCATATAACCAATTCACTGTATACCCGTGGAGCCTGAACATCACTACATTAGAACCACAAAAGATGCACGCAAGGAGGAAAAAGTATGGTGATTTTCACTTTTCACCTTAATGTGATGCCGGTGGGTCATGTCGAAAAGGTTCTTGTTGGTTCGCATTCTTTGCTGAGTGTCCCTCACTATTGTCACCTGTCTCGATTAGTCGTTCTCTGGAACAAAGTTCACCAGGAATCGCTTTCTAGTTTGGTAATGAAATTTGTGTATCAGCAGAGTGGTCGCTGTTCTTGGGACCATTGCTGCATTTCGATGATGACTTGTCTTCAGAGGCTGTTCCCTCCTTTTGGTTCTCTTCCTTGGACGCAAGGAAGCATCCTCCACATCCCCATGCTCTTCTCGATATATACAAGTGCGAGACTCGTGCAGGTAAGGATCAATTGAAAGAGAAATGGGATGGAAGATGATTAAAATGTGAAAGTGAAGGTTTTACTTTTCTTGACCGAGTATGCTCATTGGACAGTATTTAATCAGCAATTGAACATTGGGACCCCCAACATGCTGGTACTCAGATGTAGGACGTCTCCGAAGAAAATATGTCGGCTACGTAAACATAACTAAAAGATGCAACTAAATGACTGAATAAAAGAACAATCAGCTCAAAAAAATTGTAATAAGTAGTAATGTAGGCTATAAAGGCAAATTGAATGCAAAGAGCTCCATCTGTTTGCACGCCTGAGATAAAACCCTGCAATTTCTTCAATTAGTGAAAAAGATGGCGAAGCTTTCTCCCACTTTAAGTAGGATCAGCTACGTGGATTCTTGCACAAATCCATGTTGAAAGATCCGACTATTTTTTACGCTGGTTGTCGGCTATCTAATGCAATCCCCACAAGGAGGGATTTGAATCCTATTCTTTTGGGTGGAAGTAAAGGTGGTGTCTTCATTTAGTAAAGACGACAAAATATATGCAATCAGTTAACATTTGAAAGCAAATGCTAATAAACAAAATAGTCATCCGATAAAAGATGAGGACTTCAGTCTTAATAGCTAACTGGAAAGAAATATCAATATTATGCATCATATTAACATGTCTTTGGAACTAAGAGATGGATTCTAAAAGTGCAGTCAAACCAGCATGTCATATGACAGAAGCGATTGATTTCTGAGCAGGGAGATGCAGATGCCCAGGAAGTATCGTAGGTTGAACTAATATACTCGTATGGATGAAGTAATTTCACATAACATCAGAATGACACTAGCAGGCAGTTATCTTTGTGTCCCCTGAAAAAACAAAGAGAAACACATTAAGATGCTAATTGTGTATTTGCAGAGAAAGCTAAACAATGCTCGAATATGGGAGAACAGAAGGGTATGGAACCTGAAAAAAGATTCCCAGAAAACTTAAACTGCTCAAAGGAAATTATCTAACATGATAATATCTTTTTAAAGCTAAGACCTAATATGACCTATAACTCCTAAAGAAGGTAAAAATCTGAGTCTGCCTCCACAATAAGGGCTTGATTTCTGGAGGATGACAACCCTGCAAGCTCAAAGGTAAATCAATTTCTTGAAACAGCCAAGCTAGAATGGAGGTGTTAATTCGTTCTTTCTTGATTGATTGAAAGAAGCACTAGAACTGCAATGTTATAGAAGACGGGAGTCATTCCCAGATGCAAAAAGACCATATTGATTAACTGTTACGCGCCCAATAAAAGCATGCCTGAAACAAATAAAGATGATATAAGCCATCAAACACATCCATTCTTGTTATTGGACAACAACCAAGCTTTTTCCCACTTTAAGTGGGATCAGCCACGTGGATTTTTTTACTTCCAACCACTTCTAATGATCTTCCCTGACCCCTCTTACAAGGTTGTTTTTAATTTTTTCCACACAGTCGAAATGGAACACCAGATGGCCTTCTTTGCATATGTTCAAACTACCTTAGCCAAGTTTCTTTCATTTTATCACTATGCGCTACACCAAACCTTTTTGTTTGATACACGGTGAATCCAATCTTTCAATGTGTGGCTGCACATTCACAGGAGCATCTTCATCCCAGCTTAAACAATTTATGCACATGTTTATAGTTAATTGCCCAACAATTGTGAATACCATACAACATTGTAGGTCTCACTGCAGCTTTATAGTATTTTCACTTGCGCTTCAAAGGTACTTGTCACAAATAACACTTGAAACTCCTCTCCACTTCATCACCTTGCATTCATTAAATGAGTAGCATCTGCACCAATTTCACAATCCCTTTGAAAACTATTTTTATAGCCATTTCCACGACCTTTTTGAGCTTGACAAACGATGCCGATATCATATTTAAGGTCAAGTTCAAAAGCCTCCATCATCAAGATAAAACATGGTTCAAACTTTATATCTTTTTTTAATAAAAATGATAGATATCTGAAATGGTTTACACTACAAAATATATTAACAATATAAATACATAATAAATTATATCAACCAAGATTTGGATAGAGAACTTGCATGAGCAATCACAGTTCCAAGTTCCAACATAGAATCACTCGTGATGGAAGGCCAAACTGTTTCTGCCCAACCATGAGAATGCATTCCTACCATGTGCCCATCTTGTAGGACTTCGAGAAGAATCTCTGGCGCTCATCATCGCTTTTCAGATTTGATGCAGCGTGAAACAACAAATTGGGTCTCAATTATTTAAATTAAGGTTGTAATTTTGTCTGTTCATTAGAGTCTAATTAATTAGGGTTAGATCAAACTTATTTTCGTTTAATTTAAATCATTGAAATTTTATTTTTAATAACGAGATCGCATCTGATCTCCAATTAATTGGTTAGTCAATTAATCAGTCGATTAAATTAATTAGCTAGTAGGTGAGGCATGTTAGAGGATAATTAGGATTTGTTAGGATTTTTATTTTATTTCCTTTTATTTTTGATTGTAATCCCCTCTTTTCCCCTATATAAAGAGAGCAAGGGCTTATGTGCTGAGACAGTTGAGTTAAAAAAATTGAGATTTATCTCTCTTCCTTTCTCTTCTCCCTCCACACGATCTCCGTGAGAGTTCCCATAGATCTCACCATGGACACCGGTGAATGTAGATGTCACTTTCTTTGAGCAGATTAACTTCTTTGCACAGACTGACGTAGACATCCCTTTGAATCTACCACCTCCATCGATCGTTTATAAATGCAAGCACAACATTGCACCTACTTCTATACCTTTACTTGTTCCTTTCTTGCAGGACGATATGCCTTCTTCCTTTTCCCCCATGACTGCTGCCCCATATGTGCCTCAGGAGCTTCCTACAACTCTCTGAAAACAAAAGAGGCAATCTATCTTTCACCCTATGTCACATTTTACTTCTATTGATGGTTTATCTAGTTGTGACAAGAGGTTTGTAGACGTCACGATGGCCACTTCTACTCACAGATATCATCATAGTACACTGCAGGACCATGGCTAGCGAAAAGCCATGGATGAAGAGATGGACGCCCTTACCTCCCGAGGTACGTGGGATCTTGTGTTGTGCCCCCGAGAATTAGTCGCCTAATGGGTCTTCAAGACCAAAAAGTCACCTGATGAGTCCACTGACATATCGAAAGTCAGACCGGCTGCAAAGGGCTTCACGCAAACGTATGGAGTTGATGCTTTCTCCATACTCACCATTCTCCCTGTTGTTGCTAGTAAAGCCTAGCTCATTTTTCATCTTGATGTAATCATGCAAAGAACATCTTTCTCTACGGTGACCTCGAAGAAGAGTTTTATATGAGGCATCCTCTAGGTTACGTAGTCAAGGGGGAGTGTGTATGGTAACTATGCAAGGCCGTCTATGGCTAAAGCAGAGCCCTCGGGCGTGCTTTGACAGACTGACCACTGAGATCAGTACTCTTGATTTTTAGAGGATGACATCTGACTATTTTATCTTCTTCAGGTGACAGCCTAATGGCACCGTTTACTTGCGGTCTATGTTGATGATATGATTGTCATTGGAGATGACGAAGCTGACATCTCAAAGACCAAGACTTTCCTCCAGAAGGTCTTTGTCACGAAGGATCTTAAACAGCTTCGCTACTTCCTAGTGATATACACCCCAGAGGGTCTACAGCTCTTACAGAAGAAGTATTGCTTAGGCATTATCACTGAAGTTGGACTACTTGGATGCAACCCATCTGGCATCCTTGTAAAAATAAGGAAGCATTCTACATCTATTAATCTTGAGTTTGAGGATACTTCAAGTACACGATATAGAAGCCTAATGTGTAAACTACTCTATCTCACTGTAAATAGGCCAGATATATCATATGACGTACACAGAATCAGCCAGTACATGGAGAGATCCCATTTACAGTCATTGGCGATATGTTCTTTTGATCCTTCGATATCTGAAGGAATCTCCTAAGCATGGACTCTTCTATGGGGTCAATGGTCACATTGACGTTGCCGCTTATACAGATGTTGATTATGCCAGTTCGCCTGAAAACCGTTGATCCACTATGCCATGTTCATTGGAGGCAACCAAGTCACTTGGTGAAGCAAGAAGAAGACAATGGTCTCTAGATCGAATACAGATGCAGAATACATGGAACCAACCCAAGCCACCTATGAGATCACATGGCCTATTTTCTTTTTACAGGAACTTGGACTTCCAGTTACTACTCCTGAACCTTTATATTGTGACAATAAACATGCTAATTTGTGACATCCGGATCCGAATAAATTGAACCCAACCCGATTAAGGGTCTACATGATCAATTAATATTTAATTAATATTGAATAAACTCAGATCGACCCATATATCGCAGATCAAAACTCATTCGAATGTAATCGACCAAAAGTCGATCGCATCGTAATGCGTGCCACGGAAAAGCCGCATCACGAAATTGGAAACCGTGAAACAAACTGAGACCATATAAAAATCCGATTCGACGAAATAAGACCAACGGAATAGACCGTTCGTCAATCGGAGAACGTTTGATATTTTAAAACTGTAAAATTTAGCCATAAACCAAAACCATATCTCGAAAATTTCGGGAATTCATCTTTGATCTAAAGTATATGAATATTATACTCATTTTGATCGTCATTCAGAGACGAATAAAAGGAACTATTGTACACCAAAATCCGACACTCGAGGTGCATATACGGTCGATTTCGGTATTCTAAATATAAGAGAGGTATTGGTTAAAAAAAATAAAAAAAAAAAAAGTAAATTGTACAGCGGATTTCTATACAATAGACACTTGGCTTATAGCCTCTTCCATTTGGATTTTTTCTTTGCATCCACTTGTCAAAACAAAGACTTATTTCCTTGGCTTTATAAACACCAAAACCCCATCTCCTTCCTCTCTCTATTCTCAACTTCTCATCCGAAGGAAGCCCCAACCTCTCCCTCTATTCTCTCTACTTTCTCCCCCAACTCCCAGCCGTGGAGCCCCTTTCTCTTTTATATCCGCTGGAAGGTGGGGTTGTTGTCCACCTCCTTGTTGCTGCAACTTGGAGCTACAATTTATGCCCATAGCTTCTCTCGGAGCTGCAACCACGGTCCCAGCTGCAGTTGCAGCAAAGCTTGGATCTGCTACAGCCCTAGGAGTAGTTACTAGCTGCTGACCTTCTCCCCTCCAAGTTGTTACTGCTTTTTCAAAATATGCAGTTGCATGAAGGTTGTTTTTCAAAACTTTAGAGGATCAAGGTACCATCATACCCCCTCTTGCTGCAATGCATGTTTCTTGAATTAGATTAAAAGTAAATATACCTTCGAGCATAGCAAATTGTTGGTAATTTGCATGATAATGTATTGAGTGTCCTCTATTTGGTTCGAGAACTTAGAGGGTGTTAGTTCTTTATTATTATCTTTTTGATATTTAAAGGACAAGAAATGCATGCCAACTAAAATATGCAAGATCTAGGCGCATACTATTTTATCTGTTGGTTAAATACCAAATTGGTTGCAGTAGTAAGTGGTAAATGTACACCACACTATATATGTATTACAACTTTGTACATGTGTCGTAATATATTATAATAAAATAAATGTGACAGTGGTCACAATAAGTTATTCTGTGAATGAGGAATATATATATAATTTACACGAGTTAGTTGATAGCAATGGATACTATAGATAATAAACACAAAAGAAAAATGTTGTTCACCCTGGAATTTATGTCCATCTCAAATTATATGATAATACTACTATATATAATACATTATTTAAACAAAGATCGAGTTTAGTTCTCCTAACTACAAAATAATAATAATAATAATATATTCATCAGCTCTAAAGTTTCCAACCAAAAGCACGCTCCTTTTGCCAATATATCTTTGGTGTTTTGGTATAAGTCGGATGACATGTGTAAGTGAGAGGACCAAACCTGCAAAAATATACCCATGACGAGTACTTCATGCACTATTTAAACCTATACATTGTTTTAAAGTTGTATAGGGAACATGCTTGCATGCTTTATATTTGCATAACAATTTAGCAATATCTGTAAAATCCTTCAGATGGTTTGAGATAAGCGAAGTCCTTGCTGGTTAATCTGAAATATGACTATGGTTTTAGATAGTCATGATACTTTATATGAATAAAAGTAAGCTTTGATTAACCGTTCTGTCATATTACCTTATTCTAAAAAAAACATAGTACCATATTAATTCACCTCATAGTCTGTTTGTATTAATTCTATAAAGATTAACCAAGACCAATTATATGCCTTTGATCTAGGAATGAACTGTTGAGGAAGTTGGGGGTTTAACATACGAAATAAAGTATAATTTCAAAACCATTGAATAGCCATTGATTTCAAGTGGATTAAGGAGAAAACAAGGGTTAGAAGTACCTAATTAAGGCAAGTTTAAAAACACCGATTAGTCACTAACCTAATTATAACGATTGGGAGATTTGGAGATGAAATACTATACAAGATGAGACAAGTTTTAAATTTAAATGGATATCACTTAATCTTATAAGTAAACAAAAATTTGGGAGTGCATTAATCTAAACTTAAATCCAGACCCAATGAACAACTTTTAATCTCATGATTTGAAAAACGAGATCATCGGAGTATTTTCATACAAGTGACTAATAAAATCTAGATCAATAAGTAGGCCGCCAAATTTTTAGATAATATATGAACAATGAAAATTTTCGTGATCAATCATTTAAGTATGAATCACAATTATGGATCACTATTCATAATATTGTCGACAAGATGCCTAGATCTGTAAAGTTAATCACAACAGAGATTGAGAAAGGATGAGAAATCAAGTCAATGATGATGATTCAGTGATGACTAATAATTAATAGTGTCAGTTATGGTGACCTTTACATCTAACTATGCGAGGGTTCGATGACTCTCAACTGGGCGGGAGATAGGAAGCCCAGTTAGGGCAGCGCGGGGGTCTCGGATCCCAGTCTTCTCTCAGTTTTTCGCAAGCACTCACAGTTTTTACGCCTCTCTGGGATCCACAGGTTTTCTTTTAAAGACTAGTTCCGTTGACGCTTGTTCTTTAGGGTACCTAGGCTGGAAGGCTCTCGGTTTTGATTTTTTTTTTGAGCTCGTTAGCCCGTACCAGTCGGGATGGTTTTCTAGAGTGACTTTTCCGGAGAGTTTCTCTCACCCGTCTCAATGGCGTAGTTTTAGAGTAGACATATCCCTCTACTGGACCGCACTTCCACTTAGAGGGCGAGACGGAAGGGTCTCTTAGGAGACTACCTCACCGTTTGAGTTTTTGGTTACCATTCCGCCAACAGACTAGGCGATGGCTACATCTGAATCATCTATGGCAACATCTAAATCAGTTACAGTTGAATTTGGAGAAGCTACAATTGAGCTAGGAATGAGTCGTAAATAGGTTGGGCTAGAGTTGAGATGAATTACAGTTGAGATTGAGATCAGTAACAGTTGAGTTGGTTACAATGAAGCTTGATCTCAGTTGAGTTGAGTACAGTTGAGCTCGGTTTCAGTTGAGCTAGTTATTGTTCCACCATTAGTTCCTGACAAAGAGAAAACATCAAATTATGAAAATCATCCTTTTCATACTACGAGGTACTACCACAGTTGTTAGACATAGCTAGTGGACGTGTTGGGAACTTAGGATGCATTTTACTCCACTGCATGCCTACGGAGGCATCCCAACCCTAAGGCTTCCTTATTGCCTTAGAGTCATAGTGTGAGGTCATACCCAGACCAAGACCACAGACTATTCACTAAGCTTGAAAAAAAATCAACAAGAAAAGAATCAAAACACCAGACCCATCATATACACTTACTATGATACATCCACACGATCCATAAACATCGGAAAGAGATCTGGATCACCTCGATTATATTAATCATTAAATCATCAAGATATCCGGGTCACCTCGATTATTATAAGCATTTAATAAAGACAACAATTAGATCAGAGACTCGTCATCCATATTATTAAGATCCATCAAACATGAATTATAATTAATAAAAAAAAGTGATAGCTTAAATATTGATCATATAATCTAATGTATAAAAATGTTAAAGTTGGGTAATTGAGATAGGATGAGTAAGTCTGGAGATTCATATACCAATCAACTTGAAAACATGTTTCAATGCAAGTAGCTCTAAATTTAATTGTCAAGCCCTATTTACTTGCTTTTTTTGGAGCCACTAAATTTCCTGTTATTTTTAGTTAATTAGATGTGCTCAACATTTCGTTGATATTCTTTTCGCCCTATTGCATGGATTGCAGGCAAAACACCTGCATCGTGGTATCGGGAGAATTGAACCTCAGCTTTCGTAGTTACCTTTGTCAGGTATGCATGTTATAATTTTGGTTCAAGATATATAAATATTTTTCTTTCTCTTCTGCTACAATTTGGGATGCATGTACATTATGCAGTTTCTTCTGTTACATGTAAAATGCTATGGAAATTTAGGCAATATAATTGGTGGCATATTGTAGCTATGTGGCTTATTAGTTAAATGTGAATGGCATTAGTAAATGCGAAATTTTTTTCCTAATTTTTCAGTATTCTAATGTGATCTTTTGCGAACATAATACCACGAGTGATGTGTAAATAGGTATCCCAGATCAACGGGAACGGGTGTCACAGTTTGGTATCAGAGCAGTGGTACCTTGCTACATATATTCGTAGTATTATAGTTCTGATCGCATTAATTCTCGGATAGCGACAATCATCTGACTTGTCGCGAGTCCGAAAGGGAAATATGGCATTCAAATTCAATAACCACATATGTCATCATTGCAACTAATTTCCATATTGTATCCCAAGAGAAAAATCATAATGAAAATATCCGTGAGCATCAACTATTGTAATTAAGAATATCGATTCTCACACAGAACCATGACGTTTAGAACCGACCTTTCTAACTGATTCTATAGCTATCAACAAGCTTCGAGATTTCTAACTCCAGTAGGTAGAATTACATAGGCCCTAGATCCTTCCCATCACATCTATGGGCCAGGTGGCTAGTTGTTCATCATAAGACTGATAGTCAGAGAGTTACCAATTTTGATTGGTGGACGTGAGACGATAGCAGACTTTCTGCTACTACATCTTGACAATTTTGACCTAATTTGGGCATGAATTGTTGTCAGCTCATCATGCCATGGTTAATTATTTCAAGAAGATGGTTGTCTTCAGGATTCCAGACTTACCCGAGTTTAACTTTGAAGGTACATTACATGGAGTACATTTCAGTGTTGAGAGCTCAGAGACTGGTTGACCAGGGATGTGATACATTTCTATCAATTGTCCGAGAGATAGCGAAAGCTGATGGTTCAAGACATCAAGGTAGGCCGAATTATCCTGATAATTTGCAAGGTTTTCCGTCTAAAAGATAGATTGCGTTCGAGATCACATTACTATCAGATATACAACTGATCATGATGGCTCTTTATCTCATGACCCCGGCTGAGTTGAGAGAGTTGAAGGTGCAGTTGCATAAGTTACTTGACTTAGGTTTCGCGAGACCGAGCACTTCACATTAGGGTACTCCAGATCTTTTTGTCAGAAAGAAGGATGGATCGATAAGATTACGCATGGATCGATAAGATTGTGCATTGATTACAAGCAGTTGAACAAGAAAACAGTGAAGAATCATTATCCTCTGCTACGTATCGATGATGTGTTTGATCAGCTACATGAATCTTCGGTAATCTCGAAGATCGACTTTCAATCGAACTACCATCAACTAAGGATTCGAGAATTAAATATTCGGGATACAACATTCGGTACTCGATATGAATATTATGAGTTTAATGTGATGATCGTTTGGGCTCACAACTACACATGCAGGATTCATAGACATTATGAACATGATTTACCGTCAATACTTGGACAAGTTTGTGGTTGTGTCCATCAATGATGTTCTGATATATTCTCGAATAAATGAAATCATGCGAATGATCTGAAGATAGTCCTTGACACATTTCAAGAGCATAAGTTGTATGCCAAGCTGAGTAAGTGTGGGTTCTTGTTATCCCAAGTCTCATTTTTTGGGCATGTCATTTCTGGAATAGGTATTGCAGTTGATACTACAAAGATCAAGGCAGTCATGTCTTAGGAACAACCCAAGATAGTCACTCAGATTCGAAGCCTCCCTGGACTAGCGGGTTATTACAGACTCTTCGTCAGTAGTTTTCCCGAGTCATTCTTTTCCTGACACGATTGACACAGAAGGGAGTTCCTTTCATTTGGGACGATTAATGCGAACCGACCTCCGGGACATTGAAGGAAAGATTGACGACTATGTCCATTCTTGCACTTCCTCCAGGCATTCAGGATTATGCAGTATATAAAGATGCCTCAGGAAAAGGTTTAGGAGCAGTGTTGATACAATGAGGTCACGTAATTGCTTACGCATCATGTTAGTCGAGGCCGCATGAGCGGAATTACCCACCCAAGACTTGGAATTGGCGGCAGTTGTCTTCACTTTGAAGACCTGGTGCCACTATCTCTATGAGGTGAATTTCAAGATTTTCACAGATCACAAGAGTTTGAAGTACATCTTTGATCACAAAGATCTGAACAGGAGACAACGCAGGTGGCTTGAACTACTGAAGAATTTTGACTGCATGATCTTTTACCATCCCGGTGCGCTTAGTAGGAAAGCTCAGGCACATACGACAAACTAGCTATACACATAGGATATGCTCGCAGCTTTGACTAATTGGCATCCTTATGAGAGTCCGTCCATATCTACTATTGTGCCTCCGCAATTCAGCAGCCTTTGGGATCGCATAGTAGAAGGATAGAATGCATATCCTTAAATTCGAGACAGATACATGGGTGCCATCAAAGACAAAGGATTTTGTGATGACTAAGCATATTTTGTGGAAGATTGGTCGAGTCGTTGTGCCCAACGATGAGTAGTTGCGCAGAGATATTCTTGATGAAGCACACAGTTCACAATTGTTATTCATGGCAGCACGAATATGTACCGGAATCTGTGTCAACATTCTGTTAAGACAGAATAAAGCACGATGTGGCACATCATGTTAACAGATGCTTGACAAGTCAAATAGCCAAGGTTGAGTAGAGGAGACCACCGGGATTATTACAGTCTCTCCCCATTCCTGAGTGGAAGTGGGAGAGTAATTCTATGGATTTTTATCACCAGACTGTCAAGGATACCAGGTGGCCATGATGCTTTTAGGTCGTTATTGACAGATTGACCAAGTCAGCTCATTTTATACATGGCAGCATAACCTACACTCCATCTAGGTTGGCTAGATTACATGTGCATAACATTATCAGATTTCATGATATACCACGTAAGGTAGTGTCTGATAGAGACTTGAGGTTTATATCTCACTCTTGGTACTAGCTTATGTCAGCACCGCAGATAGAGCTGAAGATGAGTTCCGCATACCATCCACAAACCGACGGACAGAGCAAGCATGTTATTCAAACACTTGACGATTTGTTACATTCATGTACTCTAGAGTGGAAAGGATCCTAGAAGGACCACTTGTCGTTGGTAGAATTTCTATATAGCAAATCATTATAGTATTGGTATGACACCATTCGAAGCCCTATGCTAGCAAAAATGCCTCGCACCTCTTAGATGGCATGAGAAAGGTGAACACACTCTTCACTTTGTAGATCTCTTGGAAGAGACTGCGAGGGTTGTTGATCTTGTAGGCGAAAGTTTCTGACGATATAGAGCCACTAGAAAAGCTATGCAGATAGTTGGAGAAGAGTTTTGGAGTTTCAAGTAATCCGAACTCTTCTCTTTATCCATTCAAAATATGACTTATCAATATTCAATTTAATCTTTCATACCGATGGAAATTACTGTAAACACAAGAAGGAGATGGGTTGTTTCTAAGTATATCTCCTATGAAGGGAATGCAGAAATTTGATGTTCATGGTGAGTTGGCACCACGATATGTCAGACTATTTGAGTTTATTGATCATATGGGAGGGCGCCCTACCAAGTAGCTCTTCCTTCACACATGTCAGTTGTACAAGATATATTTCGTATATCCAATTCAAGGAAATACGTGCACAACCCTCGACACATCATCAGCTACAAGAGCCTCGACGTGGAGCCAAACTTAACATACGAAGAGAAGGTCGATACAAATACTCGATAGTGTTGTGAAAAAGCTTCGCAATAAAGTTATTCCCCTAATAAAGGTGTTATGGCACCAACATAGTGTCGAAGAGGCGACATGGGATACCGAGGAGATATGCGAGCATGATACTCGCAGCTCTTTTCAGATAATTGTCAGAACAAGATATTTGATTATGCATATTGAATGAATATGCTTGTTTTTCCTTAGGTTTTTATGGGTTCAAAACCCTTTGAGGTTTTTATGGCCAGATGATACTCAGATAAATTACATAGTGACCTTGACTCGAATCTCGAAGACGAGACTCCCTTTGAGGTTTTTATATTTGTGGCATCCGGATCCGAATAAACTGAACCCAGCCCGATTAAGGGTCTACGTGACCAATTAATATTCAATTAATATTGAATAAACTCAGATCGACCCATAGATCGCAGATCAAAACTCATTCGAACACAATCGACCAAAAGTCGATTGCATCGTAATGTGTGCCACGGAAAAGCCGCATCACGAAATCGAAAACTGCAAAACAAACTGAAACCATCTAAAAATCCGATTCGACGAAATAAGACCAATAGAAACGATCGCTCGTCAATCGGAGAACGTTTGATATTTTAAAACCGCAAAATTTAGTCATAAACCAAAACTGTATCTTGAAAATTTCGGGAGTTCATCTTTGATCGAAAGTATATGAATATTATACTCATTTTGATCATCATTCAGAGACGATCAAAACGAACTATCGAACATCAAAATCCAACACTCGAGGTGCGTATGTAGAGATATTTCTAGTATTAATGTACTTAAGTGTCATGCTTATCTTTATTGTTCCATATTTTATAATTTACCCATAGGCTTCCTCTATATAAGAGAGCCTAGAGTTCTCTGAATAAACAAGTTCTTCATTTCCTACAACATGGTATCAGAGCCACCCTAAACCCTAGGCTCTCTTATATAGAGGAAGCCTATGGATAAATTACAAAATACGGAACAATAAAGATAAGCATGACACTTAAGTACATAAATACTAGAAATATCTCTACACTCCCCCTCAAGATGGAGCATAGATGTCAATCATGCTCAGCTTGGAAGTACATTTCTGAAACGGCCCTCTGAGCAACGGCTTGGTGAAAATATCTGCAGTCTGTTCACCTGAACTCACATGAGAAGTAGAAATTAACCCTTTTTTACCGAAGATGAGCCAGTGGAGAAGACTGGGATTTAGTATTTACGCCTCATGGGAGGCCGATGACTCGTATGCCAAGGTCTGGCTTTCTGGCACTCTGACAATGGAGATAGCCAACGATGTTCTACATCAGCCCATGGCTAAGGCCATGTGGGATATTCTTGCAGCCACGTACTCACAGATGAAGAACGAGACAAAGATTCTTCAACTTCAGCATGACATCTTTACGGTCAAACAGAATGGCCGCCCGTTGCATTCGTTGTATGCATCCCTACGGGGGATGTTTGAGAAGCTCTACAGCATCATTCCCCTGACAGCGACCCCTGAGCAGCAGAAGACGTTCCGGAATGCTACAATGGTGGGGGTCTTACTAGCGACACTAGACCCGGAATATGATGCGGCTCGCTCACAGATATTGGCAGATGCGACTATTCCTCCAATGGAGGAAGTGTATCGGCGACTAAGCCGAATCTCGGTTCCTTCTTCTGCGTCTACGCCACCTCCCTCGGCAATGGCTACTTCACGTGGCAGAGGTGCTTCCTCCTTTCGTGGTCGTGGACCTCGCGGTCGAGGCAGTCGCTTTCGTCAGCCATGCTCCTTCTGTCATCGCTCGGGTCATACGGAAGACACATGCTATTCAAAGCATGGGTTTCCTGCCTCTGCACGTGTAGCCGAGCATGTTGTCTCTACACCGCCATCTACTTCCGACCAGAGGTTTGACGATCTTGTTGCCAGATTGCGGGATGTCATGCCTCCTGCCTCTACTGATTCGCCAGGTCACTCGGACGTCGCAGCCTCAGCCTCTGCCAGCACATCAGCCATGGCGAGCTCTTCAGGTAGCGTTTACGCATTTACTACATGTCACAGTCCTGATGTTTCAAAATGGATATTGGACTCTGGGACGACACATCATCTCTGTCGAGACAGAGATAAGTTTACATCCTACAAAGAAGTTCCTCAAGGGCGATCGGTAGTGATTGCAGATGGCACTCATTCCCCCACCATTGGGCAGGGGGAGATCAGTTTGACATCTTCCATTCGTCTGTTGAATGTTTTGCATGCTCCAGATTTTTCTATGAACTTGCTTTCTATTAGCCAGCTTACGAAAGATTTGCATTGTCAAGCTATATTTGACCCATCCTCTCTTATCTTTCAGGACATTCTTACGGGCAAGGTGATTGGCTGCGGCTGTGAGCAGGATGGACTTTATCGGTTGGTTCCCACATCCTATGCTGGTGTCCCATCTCAGTCCAGCGGATCTGCTTCTCCATTTACCTGGCATCTGCGTTTTGGCCATCTCCCTCTTCAGAAGCTACGTCATATCTTGCCCCAGATTTCACCCAAGTCTTCCTTTCAGTGTGACGCTTGTCAGTTGGGAAAGCATCACAGGTCTACTTTCCCTAGTCGTGAGTCTAGGAGCAGTCGCTCCCCTTTTAAGTTATTGCATGCTGACATTTGGGGTCCGAGTCGTGTACCTGATCACCAAGGACACAGATTTTACCTAGTGGTCGTCGATGATTTCTCCAGATTGTCTTGGGTCTTTTTATTGAAAAATAAATCTGAAGCGGGGGATGTAATCAAGAATCTTATCAATGAAATTCGGAATGTCTTCTATTCTAATGTGAAGATTGTACGTACAGATAATGCATTAGAATTTTGCAATCGTGCTCTTTCCAATTTCTTCTCATCTCGTGGCATTATTCACCAAACAACCTGTGCATATACGTCTCAACAGAACGGTGTTGCTGAAAGGAAACATCGTCATCTTCTTGATGTGGCTCGGACTTTACTCATTCATAGTAGTGCTCCTCTGTCGTTTTGGGGTGATGCAGTACTTATGGCAGGTTATCTAATCAATCGTATGCCATCTTCTGTGTTGGGGGAGAGAGTATTCCTCTTTCTGTTGTTTTTCCTGACATCACTTTAACTCCTCGTGTTTTTGGTTCAGTGGTTTTTGTCCATCAACTTGCGCCAGGGATTGACAAGCTCTCACCTAAGGCTGTCAAATGTGTCTTTCTGGGGTACTCTCGTACTCAAAAGGGCTACCGTTGCTATGATCCTGTGAATAACAGATATTATGAGCGTCAAAAAAAAATAACAGATATTATGTCAGTGCTGATGTCACCTTCTTTGAAAATGTCATGTATTTCTCGCCTACAGGTGATAGGATGGTGCCTTCAAATACTGCTGATGAGATTTATGTGCCACCCCCTCCTATACGTCAGCCTGGTCACATACCTCCTCCTCCAGTGTCACCACCACCACCACCACCACCACCTACCCAACCACTGGTACCACCTTTACCAAAATTCTACACTCGTCGTCCAAATACTGCTCATGGAGGCCGTCATTCATCTACAATGCCCCAGGTATGTCCAGGTGATATGAGTATTGATGGGACTGACAATGCACAAGTGCAGGATACTGATGTACAGGAGGTCACTGCTGATGATTTGGATGTACCTATTGCCCTAAGGAAGTCCAAGAGGACATGTGCGTCTTACCCACTTGCTTCCCAGGTCTCCTTCCATCGCCTTATTGGTGATTTCCAGAGATTTGCCATTGCTCTATCTACCGTGGAGATACTGCGGGACTATCAGGATGCCTTGAAAGATAGTTGCTGGAGGTTAGCAATGGAAGAAGAACTGGCTGCCTTACGATCTCGTGGTACATGGAGCTTGGTCGTTGCTCCTCCAGGCGCGTCTGTGGTCAGTTGTAAATGGGTCTTTACTGTTAAGTATAATGCGGATGGCAGCCTTGATCGCTACAAAGCAAGGTTAGTGGCCCGTGGATTCACTCAGACCTATGGGGTGGACTATATGGACACCTTCTCTCCGATGGCACGTCATTCAATGCTACGTATTCTCCTTTCAGTTGCAGTGGTACGTGATTGGCTCTTGTTTCAGCTTGATGTCAAAAATGCCTTTTTGTATGGAGATCTGCAGGAAGAAGTCTACATGCAGCAGCCTCCGGGTTTGCTGCTGAGGGGGAGTGTCATATGGTGTGTAGACTTCACAAGGCCATATATGGCCTTAAACAAAGTCTGCGGGCATGGTTTCAGAAGCTTTCAGATCTCATCCAGACGCAAGGCTTCATAAGATCGAATGCTGACCACTCTTTGTTTGTCCAGAAGACTCCCAGAGGTACTGTTGTTATTATGGTATATGTTGATGATATACTTGTTACGGGAGATGACATGCAGGGGATAAAGATGGCAAAAGCATTTCTAGGCAGTCAGTTTGTGACTAAGGATCTTGGTACTCTACGGTACTTTCTGGGATTGGAGTTTGCAAGGAATGCGCAAGGTCTTGTGATGACCCAAAGGAAATATATTACAGATATGCTTGTTGAGACAGGTATGATTGGGTGTCGACCCTCTATAACTCCCATGGACCCTAGCATGAAGCTATATGGAGATGACACAGATGAAGTTGATAAAAGAAGATATAGAGAAATGGTGGGAAAACTTCTCTATATTACCATCACCAGACCTGACATTGCGTTTGCAGTGAGTCGGGTGAGTCAATTCATGGAGCAACCCAGACAAGTACACATGGATGCTGTATATATGATACTGAGATATCTAAAGTCGTCTCCATGTGCAGGATTGTTGTTTAGGAAAGAAACGAATCTTTCTATCTCTGCATGTGCTGATGCGGACTATGCAGGATGTCCTATAGATCGGAAATCTACCTCAGGATTTGCGGTATTCATTGGCAGTTCCTTAGTCTCTTGGAAGAGCAAGAAACAGACAGTGGTGGCTAGATCTAGTGCTGAATCTGAGTACAGGGCCATGGCGCAGGCTAGCACGGAAATGATGTGGGTTCGAGTCGTATTAACAGATCTACATATAGATGTATCGTTACCCATGCAGTTACAGAGTGATAATCAAGCCGCATTATTTATTGCTAATAATCCTGCATTTCATGAAAGGACGAAGCATATTGAGGTAGACTGCCACTATACCAGGGACATGATTCAGAATGGGTTAATTTCTACTTCTCATGTGAGTTCAGGTGAACAGTCTGCAGATATTTTCACCAAGCCGTTGCTCAGAGGGCCGTTTCAAAAATGTACTTCCAAGCTGAGCATGATTGACATCTATGCTCCATCTTGAGGGGGAGTGTAGAGATATTTCTAGTATTTATGTACTTAAGTGTCATGCTTATCTTTATTGTTCCGTATTTTGTAATTTACCCATAGGCTTCTTCTATATAAGAGAGCCTAGGGTTCTCTGAATAAACAAGTTCTTCATTTCCTACAACAGCGTATACGGTCGATTTCAATATTCTACATATAAGACAAGTATTAGTTAAGAAAAATAAAAAAATAATTTAAACTGTATTTATGTACAATAGACACTTGGCTTATAGCCTCTTCCATTTGGATTTTTTCTTTGCATCCACTTGTCAAAACAAAGACTTATTTCCTTGGCTTTATAAACACCAAAACCCCATCTCCTTGCTCTCTCTATTCTCAACTTCCCATCCGAAGGAAGCCCCAACCTCTCCCTCCTATTCTCTCTACCATTGTTTTTAAAAACGCGCCTCGAGACGCTAAGGCGTACGCCTCGAGGCGTTTTTCAAGGAAAAACGCCTCGACGCTATAGCCTCATTCCTCCTCAATGAGGCGTGCGCCTCGAGGCTTATGAGGCGCGCCTCGAGGCTTACGTCTCGAGGCGTGCCTCGAGGCTATAGTCTCATGAATGGGCTGTTTTTTTTGTTTTTTCTGCAACATTTTTCCCTTTCCTTTTTGATTGTGAGTTTTTCCATTTTTCTTAGACATGTGTTTTCAAGTCTTTAAGCTCATGATTCACTAAAATGCATTTTTTAAATTTATTAACATATTAAACTTATTTTTACTTTGTTATGCATGTTTTTTAATAAATCAACATGTACAAAAAATTGAGTCTCGAGTCATTAAATCTAATGCCTCTACTCTTTAGTATGAATCAAGCATGAATGCTTTCTTTATTAAAATGTTTGAATGCAAGTCCCCTACTTTGACCTAAATTTTAAAAAGTATATTTTTGTAAACATGTCTCATCTTTTCTTCTATTCAATCGAGACTAAATTAATACACATCAAAGCATGCATGAACAAAGATGATCATAACATGCAATATTCAAGTATTTTATCCCCTAATCATTATGGTAAAGTAAAAAGTGATCGCAGATTCACTGCTTACTCTCTTCTCCTTCTCAATTGAATGACACATATCTCACCTAATTTTGAAAATGGTATGTTATATCTAGTCCCTTTAGTTAAATTTTATTCAAAACTTTAAATTTTGTGGAGAGTTACCCATTATTATGCTTACATATCCATATTTACTTGACTCCTTACAGATTTAGAGTTTAAAAAGAGAGAGTTATATAACAACTTGGATGTTTAAACCATGATGTTAGCCTTGAAATATCATGGAGTTATGCATTTAATCATAACTATTTAATTTCTAGAACTTGAAAATTGTAACTACGATTAATTAAAATATTTTATGAAAAATTTTCTTTCACGAGTGAGGCTTACGCCGCGATACGCCTCAAGGCGCAATGAAAGGAAAACGCCTCGATGCGCCTCACGTTTTTTAAAACCTTGCTCTCTACTTTCTCCCCCAACTCCCAGCTGTGGAGCCCTTTCTCTTTTATTACTGCTGGAAGGTGGGGTTGCTGTCTCCTTGTTACTGCAACTTGGAGCTACAATTTCTGCCCATAGCTTTTCCCGGAACTGCTGCCACAATCCCAGCTGCGGCTGCACCAAAGCTTGGATCTGCTACAGCCTTAGGAGCATCTACTAGCTGCGACCTTCTCCCCTCCAAGCTGTTCCTGCTCCTTCGAAATCTACAGTTGCATGAAGGTTGTTCTTCAAAATTTTAGAGGATCAAGGTACCATCATACCCCCTCTTGCTGCAATGCATGTTTCTTGAATTAGATTAAAAGTAAATATACCTTGGTAATTTGCATGATAATGTATTGAGTATCCTCTGTTTGGTTCGAGAACTTAGAGGGTGTTAGTTTTTTATTATTATCTTTTTGATATTTAAAGGACAAGAAATGCATGCCAACTAAAACATGCAAGATTTGGTCGCATACTATTTTATCTATTGGTTAAATACCAAATTGATTGCAGTAGTAACTGGTAAATGTACACCACACTATATATGTATTACAACTTTGTACAGGTTTCGTAATATATTATAATAAAATAACTGTGGCAGTGATTACAATAAGTTATTCTGTTAATGAGGAATATATATAATTTACATGAGTTAGTTGATAGCAATGGATACTATAGATAAATAAACACAAAACAAAAATGTTGTTCACCAGCCCTGGAATTTATGTCCATATCAAATTATATGATAATACTACTATATATAATACATTATTTAAACAAAGATCGAGTTTATAGTTCTCCTGACTACAAAAAAAGAAATAATAATGATATATTCATCAGCCCTATAGTTTCCAACCAAAAGCAGGCTCCTTTTGCCACTATGTCTTTGGTGTTTTGGTATAAGTCTGACGACATGCGTAAATGAGAGGACCAAACCTGCAAAAATATACCCATGTCGAGTACTTAATGCACTATCTAAACCTATCCATTGTTTTAAAGTTGTATAGGGAACATGCTTGCATGCTTTATATTTGCAGAAAAATTTAGCAATATCTGTAAAATCCTTCAGTTGGTTTGAGATAAGTGAAGTCATTGCTGGTTAATATATTTCAGATGGAAAATCTTTGGTATTTTATGGGTAGTTTCATGACATGTTATGCATTCTTGAGGGTACTTTTCTCGAAGGCCCAATGGTTACGCCATGTTAATCAATCTCATAAATCCCCATGTATTGAATAACTTACTTTAGTCAACTGCTCAGAATAAAGGTCACCTCTTTAGATAGTCATGATGCTTTATATGAATAAAAGTAGGCTTTGATTAATTGTTCTATCATATTACCTTATTCTAAAAAAATCATAGTACCTTATTAATTCACCTCATAATATGTTTGTATTAACTTTATAAAGATTAACCAAGACCAATTCTATGCCTTGGATCTAAGAATGAACTGTTGACGAAGTTGGGGGTTTAGCATACAAAATTAAGTATAATTTCAAACCATTGAATAACCATTGATTTCAAGTGGATTAAGGAGAAAATAAGAGTTAGAAGTACCTAATTAAGGCAAGTCTTAAAAACACCAATTAGTCACTAACCTAATGGTAACGATTGGGAGATTTGGAGATGAATTAGTATACAAGATGAGACAAGTTTTAGATTTAAATAGATATCACTTAATCTTATAAGTAAATAAAAATTTGGGAGTCTGCATTAATCTAAACTTAAATCCAGACCCAATGAACAACTTTTAATCTCATTATTTGAAAAATGAGATCATCGGGATATTTTCATACAAGTGACTTATAAAATCTAGATCAATAAGCAAGCCACCAAATTTTGAGATAATCTATGAACAATAACTGAAAATTTTTGTGATCAATCATTTAAGTATGAATCATAATTATGGATCACTATTCAATAACATTGTCGACAAGATGCCTAGATCTGTAAAGTTAATCACAACAGAGATTGAGAAAGGATGAGAAATCAAGTCAGTGATGATAATTCAGTGATGACTAATAATTAACATTGCCAGTTATGGTTAATTTTGCACCTGACTGTGCAAGGGTGCGGTGACCCTCAACTGGGCGGGAGATAGGAAGCCCAGTTAAGGCAGTGGCCGCTTAGTGCACGGGTCTCGGATCCCAATCTTTTCTCGATTTTTCGCGAGCGCTCGCAGTTTTTACGCCTCTCTGGGATCCACAGGTTTTCTTTTAAAGACTAGTTCCGCTGACCCTTGTTCGTTAGGGTACCTAGGCTGGAGGGCCCTCGATTTTGGTTTTTTTTCGAGCTCGTTAGCCCGTACCGATCGGGATGGTTTTTCTAGAGTGACTTTTCCGAAGAGTCTCTCGCACCCGTCTCAATGATGTAGTTTTGGAGTAGACATATCCCTCTACTGGACCGCACTTCGACTTAGAGGGCGAGACGGAGGGGTCTCTTAGGAGACTACCTCACCGCTTGAGTTTTTGGTTACCATTCCGCCAATAGACTTTTTTTTTTTGAAACCAAAGCTTTTCGGGGGAAGCACGTCCTGGTGTTCGCCCCAAATTTTATTAAAATCAGCAGGAACGAGAAGAGGGGGAGGAAGAGGAGAGGTACAGACACAAAGGATCGAGAGGATCCCGCAGCACACGCAACATTAATTACAACAGCAACCAGTCACTCAGAAGCATATAAAATGTGGGTTAAGACATTCTCCCTGTAAAACCTTTGACCCCTAAAAACCTTAGCGTTCCTAGCGAGCCACAGCGCCCAAATGCAAGCGAACGGGCGAAGCAACTCCCTTCTAGGCCGATCAGCACCCGAACGCATGGAGTTCCAAAACGAGTCAGCCGAGGATGCGTTGAGCCAAGTAACGTTGAGGGCCTCCCAAATAGAACCAGATCTCGGGCAAAGGAAGAATAAGTGTTCCAGAGTCTCCACAACTTCGCCACACAGCACACAATCCAAAGAGTCAGACCCCGAGAGAATCCTGGCACATCTATCTCGGGTCAAGATCCGCCCACGCCTCAAGAGCCAGAGAAAGAAAATCACCCTCTCCGGAAGCTTTAAGCGCCACAGCCATCCAAGATCTTTGCATAGAAGGTTTCGGTCAGAAGTCAGTTGTTGCGAGATGACGTTGAACGCCCTCCTTGACGAGAAAGTGCCGTCACGCCAAACCCAATGATCCCGGTTAGACGTTGGCTTTGGCGCAGTCGAAAGCTGTTTCAGAAGCCTCAAGAGATCATCAAATCGGTCGTCGGAAAGGTTGCTAGCAAACGTAGGGAACCAATCGCTCCCACTCCAAGATGACGCCACCGACACCCTAGAGTCAGAGGCCAGTGCACAAAGACGGGGGAAAGAAGAAGCAAGAGAGTTGTCCCCCGCCCAGGCGTCGCGCCAGAAAAGGAAAGAGTTACCATCCCCCAGCGCCGGCTTGAATAGATGAGAGAAGCGCCTCACCGCCGAAGCAATCCCCCTCCATAAAGGGGTACCAGAGCGCATAGAGTCGGTGTCCCGCATCATGTTCACCCCAATGGAAAGGACATCCCGCAGCATAGAAGGAAAGAACCCGATGGAGCTACCCCAAAGTGTGTTGACCCACTTAAGCATCAAGGCGTCGTTAACAACATCAAGCCTTCGAATGCCGAGACCACCATCGCATTTTCTTTTGGCCACCTCTTTCCAGGCCACCAGATGGATGCCCCGCGACGCATGACCCCTTCTTCCCCAGAGGAAGCTCCGCATAAGGCCCTCAAGACGCCTCCTAATCCCCACCGGGATCGCCCAATTTGACAGGAAATAAACTGGAATGGATGCAAGGACCGATCTGATTAGCACGAGACGCCTACCCCGGGAGAGCATAGCCGCACTCCAACCAGCAAGTCTTCTCTCCGCCTTGTCCATCACCCTGTTCCAATGAACCAATCTTGGCCTTCTCGCGCCCAGCGGCATGCCCAGATAGTCGATCGGAAGAGAAGAAGGTGGACTTCCCAACAGCACGCCACACGCCGACGCGGCCTGGTCCTCCCAATTGAAAGGAATCATTTTGGACTTGGAGTGGTTGATGTGGAGCCCCGAGAGGTCACTAAAGATGGACAAAGTGACCGCCATCCCTCTGACCTCCTCCAGACCCCCCTCGATGAAGGCGATGGTGTCATCCGCATATTGGAGGGTTGGAGTGTTCTTGTAGTCGCAGGAGAATCCCGATGAGAGGCCCCGCGCGACCACCCTATCCGCCATCCTTGGAAGCACATCCGCCGCAATAACGAAAAGCATGGGTGCCAGAGGGCATCCTTGCCGAACGCCCCTCCTAGGCTGGAAAGGGCTACCAGCGATACGACCATTAAGCATGATAGAGAAGGAAGCAGTGGTAACGCATCGTCGCACCTAGGAGATCCACACATTCGGAAATCCGCGAGCCCGCATCACTGACCAAGAAAGCTCCAGTCCAAGGAGTCATACGCCTTCGCGAAGTCCACTTTCCAAAGAATCCCTTGCTTTCCCCTCCTCACCCAACTGTCGACCATCTCAGAGGCAAGAGCCGTTACATCAGAGATCCTGCGACCCGGAATGAAAGCCACCTGCGAGGGGTGGATAAGATCGTCCAGCACCACCGCAAGCCTCCTCGCCAACACTTTCGCCACAATCAAGTACAAGGCATTAGAAATCGCGATCGGCCGAAAGTCCTCAATTGCAACCGGAGAAAGAGATTTAGGGATAAGAACAATAAGAGCCCTATTAATCCCATCAAAGCCCATGTTTCCCGTACAAAATTCCTTAACCACCTCCCAGACCTCGAATCCCACCACCCCCCAAAAATCTTTGTAGAAGGCAATAGGGAAGCCATCGGGGCCAGGCGAGGCATCGGCATTAAGCTCCCAGACAGCAGCATTGACCTCGTCGAAGGAGATCTCCTTAATCAGCTCCGCACAGCTCGCGGACGAGAGCATCGAGTCCTCCTCCCCCAACCAGCACCAGCGACGAGGAAAACGAACCGAAGAGAAGGCCTTGTAGTAGTCTGCCACCGCATTCCCAATCGCCTCCTCACCCACTACCTCGCGACCCCCGAAGGAAATCGATCGAACCCAGTTTGAGCGCCTCCTATTAGATGCGACCCTGTGAAAGAAGGATGAATTTGCGTCTCCTTCCTTGATCCACTTCAGCTTCGCTCTCTGGCGCCATTCCGCCACCCTCATTCTTTCCTCCCTCTCTACCGCGGCCACCGCCGCAGACCTGGAGAGCAGCTCCTCCGCGCAGAGCTCCCGCAGCCCCTCCAAGCTGTCCAACTCGGCCACGACGGCCTCCGCATCCTTCCTGGCAGACAGCCTAGCCTCCCGCGACCTCTTCTTGAAACAGGACAGTACGCCTCTGAGACGCACAAGCTTCCTCCGAAACCTCTCCACCGCCGACCGACCCTCGCAAGCCTCCGCCCAAGAAGAAGACACCAGCACACGGAAATCATCCTCAAGCTTCCAGCACCTCTCATATCTGAAGAAGCCACCCGCCGTAGAAGAGACCTTGGAATCCCAGATGATTGGAGTGTGGTCCGAGAAAGCACGGGGTCTGGAGAGGACCACCGAGAGAGGGAAGAGCTCCATGAATACCATCGATGCGAGAAATCTGTCGATGCAAGACTGGGAGGACGAATTCCTCCAAGTGAACCTGACGTCCGAAGCCGTTAAGTCTTGAAGAGCCAGGCCGTTGATGAAGTCCGCAAAGTCCTCCGAGCCCGAGTCGTAGCCCCCCCTGGACCGGGGCCTATCAGACGACCGTAACGTGACGTTGAAATCCCCCCCAATTAGCCAAGGCACACCCTCGTTGTCCAAGGAGATCTTGCGGATATCGTCCCATAGGTCCTTCCTGCGAGCCGCATCACAAGGGCCGTAGGCGCACGAGAGAAGGAAAGTTTGAGAGTCTTCCTTCCTGGTGAGCAGCACGGAGAGAGAGTGGTTGCCCGACACATTAGATACAAGGGAGAACCGAGAAGACTTCCAAGCAATAAGCAAACCGCCAGCACTCCCAGTTGCAGGTAAAGCGGAAAACTGATCAAGATCCCCCGCCGCGAGAGAGCGCCAAACATCATCATCCAAAGAGGCCAACTTGGTTTCTTGCAGAAGAATGACGTCGCACCCCCATTCCTTGAATCTGGACCCCAGGATCCTTCGCTTAGCCGCATCCCCCATGCCCCGGACATTCCATGAAAGGATTTTCATTTAGAAACCTTGTTGAAAACCCCTGAAGGCACCACCCCCGCTGCTTCCGCCACCGCCTCCTCGAAGGATTGACAGGATAGTTGGTCCCTCGACAGCGAACGAGCGCTTCGCCTTCTTCTGTAACGTTTGCAAGATCTCTTCGAAGGCTCGGCATCTGAAGCCTTATCATCAAAGGGCTCCGCAGCAGGCGTGTCTGGTCCACGGGCGACCCCCTCCTGCAACGAGGATCCGGACTGAGAAGAGGAGAGCTCCATCTGGAGGTTGAGAGCCCGAGAGTCGGACTGCGGGTCGGCGAACAAAGAATATGAGGGGCGGAAGGTGCCCGGGTACGCCCACAGAGGAGGGTCCGCCAACGAAAGAGTGCCCGCCAAGAAAGGAGGGTCCGCCAAGAAAGGAGGATCCGCCAACAAAGAAGGGTCCGCCAGCAACGGAGGGTCCGCCAGCAAAGGAGGGTCCGCCAACAAAGGGGGATCCGCCAACAAAGGGAGGTCCGCCAAAATACGCTGATCCGCCGACCGAAGAAGGTCCGCCAACATAAGAGGGTCCGCCTGAGCCCTCGGACCCGAATCAACCCCCGGCCGACCCGAGAGAACAAGGGGATCCGCCTTTGCAATAAAAGACTTGTCCAACTCAGCGACCCGACTCGAGGATTGACGCGCAGCTTCGGATGATGGAGAGGCGGCATGTCCAAGGAAAGCAAAGCCTGGTGAGAAGATCCGGAAGGCAGGACATTGCGACCCCACCGAGAATGTCAAATCTCCTCCGAGCTTCGTGCACCTACCCTCCACGTCATTCCAACCGCCCAACCACGTACCCGCCACGTCCCCCCGCATACTCCCGAGGGCGGCTACCATGCACCGATTCCATGCGGTGGGATGGGCTTCACGTACAACTGCTGGAGAAGGCCTTACGTAAACATTATAGCAAGGCGCACCCCCCAAAGACGAAACCATCTGCGGCGAGATCGTCGAGGCGAACTCCCAAAGCGGCTGCTTCTCCTCGGAAAACGGAACGGCCCTCAAGCTGGTGTCCCCCCCAACAGCCCTTCGGTCCGGCAAGGGTGGAGGCGGCGGAGGAACCACCACAGACATCTCGATTCTACAGAAGAATCGTCCCAAGTTTAACTCTTCAAAGAACACCTGGTCAACCGCCCGATCGAGGAAGGCCTTGTTGCACTCTATAAGGACCTTCGTAGTAGATGGATCATCTCCCGGCGATAAGCCGTCACTGGTAACAGCCAAGACCTCACCCCATCTTCTAAGAGGTCGCCGAAGGCGATGAACGGATCGAGACAAGAAAGGGACCCCCCTGACCTCAGCCACACATACCTCCAACTCCGAGCAGGCACCGTCAGCAAACCGCAAGTCCCTCCAGACGATGCCTTCATGAGGCCCTGCATGAAGCAAACGGGAACGCTGGTGCAATAGGAGACCTCTAACACAGCATCTTTTCGATCCCAGCAGGAACAGGTCTCCCGAGAAGCTGGCCCCCAGAAGGCCGATGAGAACGTTGTTCACCTCCTCGATGGACAAGCACCGTCGATGAGAACGTGCCACCACCGTCGATGCCTTTCAAAGGGAGTCTTCTGTTGCTGTGGGTTTGGGAGAGAGCAAACCCTAGCAAGGGCTTATCTAGAGGGCAAAGTTGTGGGAGAAGTATGGGCAAGTGACTATATACGTGAAGGGGTAGAAAAATTGCATACACGCCTCTAGAAAATTGCAAACAGAATGTTGAAATAGGAAAGGGACAACTTAAGCCTAATCCCAGTGGAATTTTCTATTGGAATTATGACTACTAAACCTTCTTATATAAGAGCGTGGGGGCTAGACATTTTATTCATATCTCCCCCCACCATTACCTTGTGGTTTCCATCATCTGTAGCCTTCCCAAACTCCATAATCCCACCAATGAAGATGCCTCATCAATTTTTCAACTATGAGCCGATGGATGACAACAATAATTCCAGACGAATTGTGACATCAGCATGGACTATATTCGCTCCACATCTGTTCTTCCAGCATTAAAGCGGGTACACATACAAAGATGACGCTTGGACTCCATTTCATGCCCCACATCTAATCTTCCAGCAGAAAACAAAGGAAACGAGGAAGAAACAGTCACAACTCACATCTAAGGATTACATCATTCATCAGAAGATGAGTTTTTCGAAGCGACGGAGAGTTGATGCAGTTTGAAACGATAAATTCAGGTTCGATTACTTAAATCAGGGTTCTAATTTCCATTCGTTAACTATAGTCTAATTTAATTAGGGTTAGATTAAATTTATTTTCGTCTAATTGAGTCCGTTGAAATTTTATTCCTATTTTAAATAACGAGACTGCACGTGATCTCCAATTAATTGGTTAGTCAATTAGTTAGTCGGTTAAATTGATTAGTTAGTAGGTTAGGCAGGTCAGAGGATAATTAGGATTTGTTAGGATTTTTAATTTATTTGTTTCTTTTTTTTGTAATCTCCTCTTCCCTCCAATATAAAGGGAGCAAGGGTTTATATATTGAGACAGTTGAGAGTTAAATAAATTTTGAGTTTTATCTCTCTGCCTCTCTCTCTTTTCCTTCCATGTGATCTCCACGATTCTTTTCTCCAAATCGCTCGCATCCGCGAGTTTTCTCTTCTTCTACCATCCAATTTCTTCCACCAACACCTTTTGATTTTTTTTATTTGCGTCAAGATTTAAAAAAACATGGATTTTAAGGACGTATTCAAAATAGTGATCATTGATCTTTGGAAGTACTGGAGTGTGGAGGGTTCAACTGCCAAGCATTTCTCTTTAAAGATGACTACTATGAGGAAGTTGTTAATTTCCTAGAAGAGGGGGTATGTCACACATGAGCATAGAGAAACTATTGTGCAGTATGAAGTTGACATGCGAAGCAAGCTAGAAGATGACAAAGCCTTGACTACTGAGGAGATGGAGAATCATCGTGTACACCAAGGTGACATTGCCAATAAGGACAAAAACAACAAAGTATAATGGTGAAGGAGAGATAATTTGGTTGAAAGAAGGCAATTGTAACATGAAGTTCTCTCATGCCATGACTAGTAGTAGACAACAAAGGAACCTCATGCATTCTCTCTCTATTGAGGGGAGATGTTTAGGAGGGATCGATAGTACAAGGCAGTGCTGGTGGACACCGTGGACTACTGTTGTACACTTAGGAGGGTGAGTCGAAGTAGGTGGCAATGGTTGGGTCAAGGGGTTGTAGGATCTCCCTTACGTCAAGTGCGTTTTGATTCAGGCATTTAAGGTGTAAAAGGTGTACAGGGCAGCATCGAATCTTAACTTGAATCGTTAATATGGTCTAGATGGTTTTCAAGTATTCTTCTTCAGTGAGTTTTGGGAAGTTGTGGCAGAAGATGTGACGGAGAGCTTTCGAGAGTTCAAGCTCAACAATTATTAGTTTGAAAGATTAAATAGGGTGCTTCTCATCCGGCTCTCCAAAAATGATGTCGTCACTCATGTGGACTACTTAAAACCCACCATTCTTTTGAATGTTGTTTATTAATTGTGGCCAAGATTTTGGTGAACCGGTGATGTGTTCTCTCTGATATTATTTCCCAGACTAAATGTGTTCATCTCATGTCAATATATGATGGATATTCTAGCCAGGCCAAAGAAATGGTAACCCACCTGAAAAGGAGGCCTATTAGAGGCATGTTGTGAAAGATTAACTTCTTCAAGGCATATGACACGGCATATCGAAGGTTTACTTGCACCTCTTTGTGCATAAGATGCTTTCTTGAGATCTAGATTATGTGAAGCAAAAGATGCATTACAATGGTTTCATATTCAGTGCTGAAGAATGGCATATCAAAGGGCGGCTTGTTTAAGTCGTAAAGAGGGGTCATGCAACGATGCATTCATGCCCCCTTTCTTTTCCGGATTGCTACAAATACTCTAACAATGATGGTCAAGCTTATGCTTAGCAATGGATTCCATGAGAGCTCAAGCCTGAAGATCCCTCTATTTTGTTTCTTTACTGTGAATGTGAATGACACCATTTTCTTCATTGAGCGTGGCATAGATGAGGCAATGAATGTCTCGATGGTCTTAGATCTAATTAGCAAGATGTCGGGCGAGGGACGTCTTTGTGATTTTAGATCTAATTAACAAGGTATCGGGCCTCGAAATCAACCGGTGTTGTAAAAGTTGCCCGACTGACCCGACTAGTAGGTCCGACTAGTCTAGTCAGTGGGGTGGCCGACCGATTACTGACTATTTCCGACTAGGCACACTAATCAATCACTTTTTGCTTGGTTTTTTTATATTTTGCTTTTTTTAAAAGTAATCTTATTATGATATGCTTAATGTTTTATTAAATTCAATTACTTCTTTTATTTCATTATGATAGTATAAAAATATACAAAATCTCTATACATATATGTATAAAAATGAGTTTTATATTTAAAATGATTAAAAAATTCAAAGACAATTAAAGCCCGACTAAATCCGATTAGTCGTCTGACTACCGATTAATCCTTACTCAATGACCCGACCGATCGAGTACCGACTACCAACTTTTGCAACCTTGAAATCAACAAAGAAAACTCGTTTTTCATTCCATTTGGTCTCTCATTGTATGAAATAAATGAGTGGTAGGTCATGTGTACCCCTTGAGTTTGTTTATTATTGTCGTAACTAGGGTTGTCGCTTTAGTATGACGGAGTACAACGATCTGATTAGGGACCATTATTTAAGAAGTTGGAAAAAAAATAGCGGACTAGAAGGCACCATACTTCTCGATGGGGGTCATCTTATGCTATTAAAGTCAGTTCTTTATCCATCTCGATTTTCTTCATGTATGCTAATTTGTTGTCGGCTGGGTTTGTCATAAAATAGAAGAGGTGACGAGGTGTTTTATCTGGGAAGCTCAAAGCTAGAGTACTTACCCCAAGGAAGAATCCTAAAATCTCCTATGTTTATTGGATTTGGAACAGTGTTGATTTGTTGATTTTCAAGAACGAGAATCTTATGATATGTTGGGAATTTATTATAGTAATCATACGTGCCTTAAACGTGTATCGATCCCAGTATCACGAAGCATGGAGAAAATATAGAATGAGCATGTGGTAAAAATTCCATATTTATTCCAATCAATCCATACGTTCCCATTTTAAATAAGATTCAAGTCAGAAGAATATATGTTCAACAAGAGGAACAAGGTTTTAATCTCGAAGTGGGTGTTGAGGATCTAAGGGATGGGGAATGACATGCTCTCTCATTTAATGTGATCCATTTATAAGGTTGACTCTAGCCAATCTACTACGACGAGGCTAATAGATCTTCATCCATTTATTAGTGTAAGATGTGCGCAGTGATGCCGAATCTCAAACCATTCTTGAGATCAGTCATGGAATTTTACTTGCTTCAGGTTTCGGAGGGATGACTAGAATGGAGAGTGCTCCTATTCTGATAGATTTTTTAGGCTCTTTGCATTTGCAGCTGATTAGGATTGCTATGAGGTGGAGATGAGGTCTAAGGGAGTGTGGGGCTCCTCCTTTTACTTACGGGTTCTCGAAGCCGAGGATGCAGCACTTCCTTGAGTTGACTGTTTCACTTGGTAAGAAACGTAAGATCGACAGCCCTTGTATGGGCAGCAACTACTGGAACCCAATCTACCCAAATGTTTCTGGATCTGGGTGGTATTGATAGACGATACATTATTGCATGGACCTCCAAAAGGTGTTCATTTGGTTTGTCCAGAGGAGTTGTTTGATGACAAAGATACAACGAGCCAAGGTGTTGCACATCAATGATACTACGTGCCGAAGATGCTTGAAGCAGCCTGAAAATGTCAAAAATCTATCCTTCACCTATTTGCGATCCAATTATGTGTTGAACACGGTTTTACTTGAGTGGGTGGGCATGGCAGTGCATGGCAGTGAAGGTGGCTTCTGGACCTCTCTTAAGTCTGTGTGTCCTATTTATAGTATCAGTGTTTTGCATCCCTTTGTTGTTCTCTGGGCAAGCTAGATGGACCGAAATGGGGTGATGTTTAGATAGGACCAAAATTACATGGACAATGTTACTTGTCATGGTAAGGCTCTTTTTGGAGTGTTGCATTTTGAGAAGATCTAAGGCTGCATTTTGTCAAGACCCAAAAAGAATGCTCGCTCCCCTTGTTCTATATGTTGGGACCGAATTTCTTTTGTTTCAGAAGAATAAAACAACTCAAACAAACCACACACTAATTTCTACAGACTTGGTCAACATCGAAATTCAGAAAACCTAACCAGATGAACCAACGAACTACCATTTCTCGCTTTTAGCTGACGTATCAGTGATTCCAGCCAATCAGGCTGGTTATGATATTAGCATGCCATTATCCATCAAGCTAACAAAACCAAATCTTTTGCATTATTTGAACATTCAGATTTCAATCGGATGATGATAAGAGGATGGTGATCATGTGATGAACATACTTGCGAGATCTAAACTAACTACCGACTTTATATTTGGTTCATATGCAAGTGTTACTAGATAGGGAACATCCCCCACAAAATGGCCACGCAGAAATAAAAACTTATTTTAAAAAGCAAAAGAAGTTGAAGTTGAATAAAAATGAAACAGAAAATCTGAGATCCGAAGGAGATTAAACGTCAATCAGAACTGAGATTGAAAAATAAAACATAAACTGAAGCAACCAGAACAGGATGAACGCTGAGGGAGGATCCTGAGGAAGGGGCATGAGTCGGCTGCGGGCTGCTTACCTCCAGCAAGAGTATGAAATCGCTGTATAGGAAGGGCTGGCACTGGGGAAGGTGGAGGGTGGCGATGCTTAGGTGATGGAGGAGGATGCGGCGGTGGATGTCAATGGGGAAAATAAAGGGCGGCGGTGGCTTGTCGATGAAGGAGACGGCGGTGATGGATGGCGATGGGGAGAGTGGTTGCGCCGGTAGTGAGGCGGAGACGGGCGGTGGGGTTTGCGATTGAGGCGGAGGTGGCGAAAGGTAGGATCCAATAACGAAATGAGCACCAGCCCACTTCGGGTCCAAGAGTCAAGATGACCCGGCCCAAATGTCGCTAAAATTAATGGATCGTGGGTCAGGTTAGCCTGAAATTTTTGGACTCAGTCTACCCCATGCCCGGCTCAGCCCCGTCCGATGGGCTCGAGTTTCGATCGGGCCGGTATATTTTAAAAAAATTAAAACGAGGATGGAGAAGAAAAATAGGTAATTGAAGGTACATATTGTAACGAACCTGATCGTCCGAGAATGATGCGGAAGCGAGAACTCGACGGACATCTTGGGAACGTTACTCTTAGCATCAATCATAGCATAAAAGAGCAGTAAAGAACCAACTAAAAATTTTTTTTTCATAATCATAATAAGGTCATAATTCCAAGAGTTCCTTAATTAAAAGAAAAGATAAATAAATTAGATGAAATCGTATCCACGATTCCCTTATTCCAGTGGGCATAAAAGACGTCCTTCCAAAACAAACCCGTAGTGGTTCCATACTGATCCTACTTCTTGAAGATTGTGTCGTCTCCCTTAAACTGTTAATGATCTAATCCTCACGTTCTCCTGAAAAAGATTAACAATACATGTCATGAGCATAATGCTTAGTATGTGCCGAGTTAGGGTCAAGCCGGCTAGCATAGAAAACAAGTCGCAAAAGCCATTATCATATGAAGCATATATCAACATATTAAATGCATATAACTAAATTTCCTTGATAACCATGAATCACATAATATATTTGTGCATATCCATTTTCTGTACTTCTCCAGCTCTTGAAATTTGGAGGCATATTGTTCAACAGACAAACTCCCTTGTCGGAGCTCAATGAATTCCAATCTCTTTGCATCTTGAGCGTGCTGAGGGATGTAACGATCCGTGAAATGCTCCACAAGGTCTTTCCAATGAATGGTAGTTACATTAGCAAAGTGTATGCTTTTGCAAGAAGTCCACCATTCTTTCGCATTGTCCCGTAGACGATAAGTACCAAATATCACTTTCTTTTCTCGGGGCAATCAGTTGTCTCGAATGCCAGTTCCATCTCCATCAACCAATGCTCAGCTTTATCTGGCTCGGATTCTCCCTTGAAGATAGGTGGGTCATGCTGAATGAAAGTCTTCAAGGTCAATCCACCAGAATCATGCCCTTGGTGCTTTTGTTGTTGAGCCATCATGGTCATCAATTCCAGCATTTGTCATTGCATGTCATCCCTTTAAGATAGGTGGGTCATGTTGAATGAAAGTCTTCAAGGACAACTTGTTGGGCTCAGAGGTCGTAGAGGTAATTTTGAAAGATTTCAGGATTCGCTGGGTAAATATCCCTAAATTATAATATAATAGCCTTGAAGATATTTACTAAATTTCATTTCGGAGAGGGCATGTCCCCTCCTTTTATTATCTATATGAGATCCATACATTTACATCTAAGATTCTGGACGGAGTAGATGTGAGAGCAAAAATATGATATCTTTTCTTCAAAATGAAACAAAATTATTTTTTTGACATTGACGAGGACTTTCTTTGATATTTAATAGGGCTAGTTATTGACCCTTTATTATCTTGTTAGGACAAAAAACCTTCTTACCTTTGGTAAGATAGTCCATTCATCTTGGAAAATGCTTCGGAAGGTATATATAGATTAGATGGTGATTGATAGAGTATCCTTTCTCGTCATTTCCAGTATGATGTGCTAAATTAGTTAGTCAGGTTGTGATGGTAGTAAAACATGACTCGTTTTCCACTATAGAGTAAAAAATCAACATTCTCATGCATATCAAAAAGCTCATCATGGTCGGTTAATCTATGGGTCATGTATGTGACAAACTAAATTAGCCTTGATACCATAACATCCTCCTCAAAAGTCCAAAGATCGGCTCAATGTATTTTCTCATTCAAATCAATAAAAGCAGGTAAAATGAATTCATAGCCCTCATTGGTTGAAGCTAGATCAATGATAAGCTGCTCGTAGCAGGCTCTTCCAATCCTCATTTGAAGGATATCAACTAGGAGATCAAACTCGTATATATTGTCAACCCTTGCCAACTCCTCCCTGAGTTTCTCGTGGGTGAAGGAGCCCTTGACATTAGCAAGGAAATAAGGCATGAGAAGATCCAATGACGTCAGAGGATGAGTCCGAATGAAGGTTAGAACCTCACATATCTCAAAGCACTTTTCTTTTTTTCTAGAAAAAAAGCTTTAAAGTAATTCACCTTTCCCTTGCAACGAATCATTCTTGTTTGGTTTATAATTGGGTTTTATAAAATGACACATAAATCTTGCATAATTATTCCATAATCCTGATAATTTTTGTAATTTCACCATGGCTCCGGTAAATTCCACCAAGATACTTGTAATATTATAAACTCTTATACCGCACAGTTAGACATGGGCATTTGTTTATGGTGTCATTGCATAATTATAGGGTTTGTCGTGTAATAAGACAAGATTTTAGTAATCGTAATATAAAAATCACTTAATTTTTTTAACATGACTTATTTCATGATGTTGTTTTCTTTTTGGAAAAATCATCATTGATATTCCATATATAAGTAATGATCCAAGCAAGTAATAAATACAAGCGATCAATGGAGGACACACGATTACATGGAAAAACCCCACTGGCATAGTAGAAAAAATCAGGAGCATAGAGAAGCTCCAGTATGATAAAAAAATTGGAATACATGATACAAAACCTATGCGACGGTGTTAGCCCGAAATGACTCTCAGATTTCCCGCATCTTTCCCTAAAATACATATATAGGGTTACATGGCCTATTCGGATCCTAAAAATCCGTCAATAAGGTCAATCAAGATCTGTTTGCGGAATGTATTCGGATCATCAAATACACTACTTTTGATGGATTTATGTCAAACTCTATCAAATATCTTTATTAGGTCCTTATCTCTCTCCTAACTCTAATAAGATGACCTCCAATGCTTTTGCAAATGCCACTTGTCCCATAAAGTCTTTTACGCATCCCTCTACTCGCCAGGACTCAAAAGAAACACAAATCCTAGCCTCCAATCTATTTTTGATCAATCAAGCGACTTCTGTTCGATCAAAAGCTGATTGATCAAGTTCATCTTATTGATCGATCAACTATTATAATTAAGTATTATTTTTAATTGATTTTTCTCCGTTCTTTTACTTTTCAAGAGACACTTAAAAGATCAGATTTATTGTTTTTATTACATCCCTTTCTTATACATTGAAACCCTCATCCATGCACCCAACAGATCTGATCGTGGTTAAACTTTTGCTAGTGGACCCTAGTCATCCGCCTCACGATATCGGGTCCTCCACTACTCAAGACTCGCCCTATTGACTTTCCAACCCATCTTTTGGCAAGCCTACTAAGACCACTTCTCTATCTACTCCAATATTTTCCGCGAAAATTGGATGTACCAATTCTTTGACCATTCTTTCTACTCTGGTACTGATGGATTCCTTGAAGACTCCATTTCACCCTCTTTTATCAAGGAGCTCCATGCAAACATAACCGATATCGGTGACTCTACCACATATTATTTTTGCACCACCGTCCACTAGAACACCTTTGTCATGGATGCATTTGTAATTCATCCCATACTTGTTTGTCTAAACGAGGGACCAACCATTAGTGATCTCTTGATGATAACTTCCTGTGACGTTTGTTGTGAAACCCTCCTCTCTACAAGCCCCTTGTAGAAGGTCGACCATTGACTTCTACTAATTTTTGACCCTCCCTCATTTTATGAATCGTGTTGTTTTCTTGGAACTTCGAGAAGAAAACTACTAATCTGTTGCATGTCACCCATGGCATGCTCATTTTGGTCTACAAAATTCATTTGGTGTCGCTATATTTTATTGATTCTCATGACCTTTACCTTGCACCACCTCTCTCTTGAGATTCTTATTCTCTACATCCGCCACCCGCTTCTCCATCCTCAGCTTGAGGATCCTCAGTGCATGCTATGATTAAGCTCTTTGATATGAAAGCCATGAAGTTTGGTCAAGATAGCAACGCCAACCCTCTACCTCAAACTTCATGACCTAGTCCTTTCCTTCCTACCTGATGAATCTCCATTTCATCACCTTTATTTTGTCATTTTGGCCTTTAATCTCTGGATAAATGAATGTATATAACATTAATTTGTGTAAAATAATACTCAATAATTGATATACAAATATTGTATTTAATACCAAAATAAAAGGATAAAAAAAAGAAAAGAAAATGAATGAAGTGTCAAAGGCATTGAGTGACCCTAGACCTCGAGATCCAGATATCATGATGACTTGATCGACAAGGAATAAAGTCGGAGGGATAGGGTAGGGATATTGTACAGATAACACTCAAAAATCCTAATTCGTTCGACAATAAATAGATTTTTGGGGTCTATTTTATTTTCTTATTTTTAAAACTCAAATCAATAAACCTTCAACATAAATATTATACATAAAAGACAACAGATATACAAGATAACATGAAAACAACATCAATAAACCTTATTTTGCTCCGCCTTTGTGAGGGCAAAAGACAACAGACATTCAATTCCAATACAAGGAGAGCAATCATGGAATAAACGGATGCAATGGAAGAGGAGCGCTTAGTAAAAATGACAAAGACAAAAATCACTATTTAATCATCTGTTTTTCTATATAAACATAAATTTGCTACTGAGCTCTTAATAAAATTGCATGCTCTCTATTTTAGTACTTTCGGATGGGGGAGAAGACCTCAGATTTTTAATCTATATTAATTAGCTATTTTTGGGGTGATACTGATAATTGGAGTTTGAACAATAAAAAGGTCCACTAATAATGACAAAAGCATGTGACTTCAAGTAGGATTAGTCAAATGCAATAAATATTTTCGTAGATTAAGAAGTTGAATCAATTGGTTTAACGAACTTGATAGTCTCTCTTTGGAATACAAATGTGAGGTTTCAAGAAATACACAGGAAGAGTGCTTAGTTTTAGTTGAACTTCAATATTTAAAGCTTCTTTTTCTAAGCTAAAAATTACAGAATCCAATATATAAAGAGCTTCTTTCTTTTTGTGCATCTTTGTTCTTCACTTCGCAATGTGGCCTCCAAAACGTACCTTTTCAAATTTGGACCATCTAGCATTCATGAATTCGCAAATGATCCCTTGAACTTTGATATATTGCTTTTGCTACCTAAATGTTAGGCCGAGCAACAACTTCGAAAATATGTATGCTAGTTTTGTCTTTATCATTTTTGAACTTTATATTATTGTTGGGATTAGTTTGATTTGGGATGTATGGTGCTATTGGATGGTCAATGTCGAGTTGTGTTAATGTATCTTGATTCATGGAATTAAATTTTTCAACCATGTCTGGGAGAGTTTTGGTCCCACATCGTGGAGAGAGAAAAATATCTTATGGTTATTTACAGGAAGTCCTGAAATCGGTCGAGGAGCAGGCTAGAAGGGATTTTGGACTATCACGCACATGTGGGCACGCTCGCCCGTCGCGTTGGGCCCTTGCGTGCGCTCAGATTGGATTCACTTTTTCGGATGCGTTTTTTGAATTCCGGATCCGTTATCCGTTCTTTGGCTTTCTCCCACGATGTGTAACTGGTTACCAGGTTTAAATACTTGTTTTAAGTCGTGGCCTAAGGTTACAAATACTATTTAACTCTCAAGCATGCTTTCTTCTCCCTTCGTGTGTGAGTGCCTTCCTTCTCCTCTGATCTTGGTTTCATCCACAAAGTTGACTTTCGTGGACACTCTTACATGATGTATACCATGTACAAGCATATGCCTGTTGTACCCCGGGAGTGGCACACCAGCATCCTGTGCGATGAAAAAGTGGGGGTGCTATCTATCTAAAGGGAGTTTTTCGGGGCTCTAATTGTCCTTTTTATCTTTCAATCTGTGTTGCATTGGTTTGTTCTATCATGTTTGTTTCTGGATTAAGCATATCCATTGATATGCATGCAAAATTTATTTGGATGTGTTTCATATCGTGGATAAATATGCTTCTAGAAATTGATTGATTCTCATTTCTGTCATGTTACATGCATGTGTGAATTTATTCTCAATATAGATTTATCAACAATTGTTAGTCTTATGCTTTCGAAAAAATCTTGTAACAAGTAAATCGTGTATCAAAAAAGATGTTTGAATGGAATATTTTTGTAACAGTCGGGATCCTAGGGGCCTGTTTGGTTGCAGGGTTGGACAGGGTTGGGTTGGGCAGGGGTACCCCTGTGAATAGTAAACTGTGAGGAGGAGAACCCTGTTTGGTTGGAGGGGTAACCCGGGTTGGGCCAAGCCAACCCTGTCCAACCCTCCAACCAAACAGGCCCTAGGTGACCAACGGAAACTTATCAAATGTCACATCGGATCCTAGTGTTACTCTTGAATATCAATAATATCAATGTAACAGTAAGGGATCATCTTAAATTTTAATTATCCATAAAAGTTGCTTCTTTAATATAGAACCAAAATCCTTTGTTCTAATGGGCACATGATATCTTTCCATGACTCATCATAAGTCTCGATCTGTTGTTAATTTTGATCTTAGCCTGCTAGAAAACACAATAAAATATGGTATGATCCTAACACTCGGTATATGTGCCAAGTTTGGATCAAACCGACTAGCGCAAAATCAAGTCTTCCTTAAGCTACATCAAACATTTACATTACCGACAAATATATTCATAATAGAACTTTGTATATATTCCTACTTTGCATTTCAGAATAATATTCATAGTCATACCATTATCTCAATATATAGAAACGAGATTTATATTCGTCATATAACTTACTCGTAACAGTTATCATACATAAAGGCATTCATATCATATAGCATACCATATTTGGCATATACACACTCATTCGCTTTATTTACACATATAACACGTAATCACTTTAATTTTCACATATACACTTAACTTTCACATAAACACTTATATTTCAAATAAACATTTAATTTTCACATAAGTAATTAGCTTCGTCATGAGCACTCAAGTTATTCGTTGTATGCATTTATATTATTTCATAAATTATTAGGCAACTTTTGTGACTTTTATTGCCGGCACAAGCGATCACTCAATCACTACATAGGACATGATGACATTGATGATGAGTCGATTGTGAACTTTCAATTAGGTTCTACCGAACCTAACACCCCATTACAAGAAAAATGAGTTGTGGTCACAGAATGTGGCTACGGAAACTTGTGGACACGATAATTCCGTGGCCATTAATTTCTCGTAGCTACAATTCCGTGGCCAAAGTCTTCATACAAGAGTTATGGCCATGACCAGTTCTGTGGTCACTTATAGTGGCCACGACATATTTGTGGTTAGATAACTCTCGCGATGAGACTTGTAGCTACGGCTACTGGCCACAACATGTCGTGATCAGAGTCCAATTCTGTGGCTACAAGCTCCACATCCGTGGGTATAGTTCTGTAGCCACAACTTGTTTTCCTTGTAGTGCCCCCAGAAGTTATTGCCCTTTAAACTCCCGATAAACATACTTTAGATGTGGCTCCCACCTTAGCATAATACCTCCATATGACTCATCATAAGTCTCGAACTGTTGTTAAAGAAAACACAATAAAATATGGTATGAGTCACACTCATTATGTGTCGAGTTTGGATCAAACCGACTAGCGCAAAATCAAGTCTTCCTTAAGCTACATAAAACATTTCCACTATCGACAAATATATTCATAATAGAACTTTGTGTGTATTCCTACTTTGCATTTCAGAATAATATTCACATTATACCATTATCTCAATATATAGAAACGAGATTTATATTCGTCATATAACTTACTCATAACAATTATCATACATAAAGGCCTTCATATCATATAACATACCATATTTCACATACACACTCATTCATTCGCTTTATTTACACATATAACACGTAATCACTTTAATTTTCACATATACACTTAGCTTTCACATAAACACTTACATTTCATATAAACATTTAATTTTCACATAAGCAATTAGCTTCCTCGTGAGCACTCAACTTATTCGTTGTATGCATTTGTATTATTTCATAAATTATTAGGCAACTTTCATAACTTTTATTGCCGGCACAAGTGATACTCAATCACTACATAGAACATGATGATATCGATGATGAGTCAATTGTGAACTTTCAATTAGGTTCTACTGAAGCTGACACCCTCGGAAGATGTTGCCCTTTGAACTCCCGGTAAGTAGACTTTAGAGGTGGCTCCTACCTTGGCATAATACCTCCATATATCGTTGTAATGTCAATATTCATTGTTAATACATCTTCATACAATAATGAACCTTTTAATTTCATTAATCGAAGGGTCTTTATTGTTCCAAATACATAACCAATATAATAATGCCATTACTCGATGTTACCATATTAGATTAGATTCTTCGCTACTATATATTTATTTTGACGTAATCATCCAATTACAATCCTACAACAAAGTTTTCAGTCCCAACAACTTAATATAAATTATAAAATAATTAATTGAATAATCAATCATGCATGTGAACAGTAATAAAAGATTCCGTCACGTTTTGCAAACGCATAATCCATTAATAGATTTTCGACGTATTTATCTTGTCATTATCTAAAAACTTTCCATACATATACTAATTACAAACGAAGGACGGTCATTGGTGTGCCATATATGCGATAAATTCATTCTGGTATAACTTACATCAATTAAAAGGCTCGTGCGTAATTACCACATACCAACAATTAAGAACTAACCATATACTATTGTATTACATGCTCTTTTAAGGTGAATTTACTAGGGGTGTTCACGGGACAGGTATTCGACATGTTCTCACCTTGACGTGTCCCACCTCATTATGAACGAGTCACGGGTCGACCGACCCGTTCAAACGGGTACCCGTATCTAAGGGGTACCCGGTTCATTTGAATGGGTAACAGGTACCCACGAGTACCCGCGGAATATCTCTTCCAAGAAAAAAATGATTTCCATGCCATCCATCTATTTACATTTATAGGAATAACATATCATTAAATTGAACAAGTTATTTATTAAATCAATCATCATATTCTTGTACTATTCAATTCAATACTTTTAATAGATGTCAAAAATGTGATGGAGCTACACATTGAAATCAAAAAATAAAAATATCCATGTATTAGATTACTTACGTCCCTAACTATGAGGGGATTAATTAGACATTAGACAACGGGTGAATTCCATGAGCATTCAATTGAAACATGGATATGTATGCTCGAGTATCCAATTCATTGTCGTATCTGTTTATTCATATTGTATTGCAAAAATGATTAATTAAAATATTATTAATTTTTTTATGGTAAAATTATTTATACCTGTTAATTTGTAGCGTATCCGATTTATCAATGTATCCACGAGCTCATAATTGTTTTTGCAAAAGTGCTCGATTTGATGTCTTAGATTGTATTATTTAATATGCAATGCCTCATATCCGACTTATAAAATGCCCCGTATATAATTTAATATACATGCCTCGTATATAATTCAAATTGTATTATATAAGTTATTTATACTCGCAAAGGTGTAGATTCGTATCCAATTTATCACCGTATCCGATTAATCACCGTATCTGTCATCTTTCCCATTTAACCAATGTTATACATTATATTATCTAATGTCTTAAATGGTTGTTTTGATACAACATGGTTCTACCATTAATATAAATTATAAAATAACTATAACGAGATGTGGATCGATTCGGGCCAAACCGGGTTTCCGCGGGGTGGGGAGAGCCAGGCTCGTCCCATATATATTTGGGTTCAAGTCAGGTTCGGCCTTTTACCGGTCGAGTCAATGTTGGTTTCGGACCGACCATACCCCATGATCCACCCTATACATCTATATCCATTTCAAAATCAATAAGGATTTATATACGAATATTTCTATTTGAATTATATTAAAGATAACCTATTATATTTCTTCTAATAGTTGTATCAAATCCAATTGATTTCATATTCATATTCGTTTTTAATGCACGATCTTACGTTTTTCATATTTATCAATATATGTATTCATAACCATATCCTTATTATAAAATGTATATCAAATAACATGATAATTATATTTGTGCCATATTTAACTTTTTTGTATTTTGTTTGAATTAAAGGGCAAGTGAAAGCTTCCAATAGGATACCCTCCATTACCCGTTATACCAAATGGATATTTTGAATGGGGCATGGGTCAAAACAAAGCGGGTACTCGACCCGGTATTTTCAAACGGATACCCATGAGTTTAGGGTCAAAATGTATGGGTCAAAGATGGGTACCCGCTTGACCTGGATTTTTTGAACAGTCCTATGTGTTACTATAATTTTGACAACATTATGTAAATATATACTTAGAAATTATTGTGTATATTTAATAATATATCAAGAGAAGATTAAAGGGGTTACAAACTTCGAACATAATGACTATAGATTGCATGAAAATAAGGGTATTCAACAAGTCGATCACATGAGTTGTTACGAATTCGAAGATAAGTACACATAGAGAGAATATAAAATTACCATAATAAGTGTATGAGATGCACATTTCATGAAAACATGTTTCGTATTGAAATTATTATCTCTAGTTAATAAATTCACCCGCTTATTTATTTTTGTCTCTTCAACTTCCCCAAGATTTTTTTTACAATCTAGCATACGTGAAAGTTAACATATCCTCAACAATAACTCGTATTTACCTAAACATGCATGTACCTTAGTAATGGTGTCCATAAAATCCGATCTAATTTTCTCTAGACATGATACTTATAACAATGTGCTATAAAGTCGACAGAAATTGCATATGTAACGATCATAAATTTTATGTACAAGAATTTGATGATTGTGTATTAATACCCAACCATACCATATATTTTACCTGTTATCTTAACACCAAGTAAAACGTATAAGCTTTCATTGAAGCAGAGAATGTAGAGATGCATTATGAACTACTCGTAATATAAGCATCTATATCCCTTACATATTGGTTGTGTCGTTGGAGTTTGCATCTGACGCCATATAACATATCAACAATTATCTCATCAAAACAACATATAGTATATGGATAAATCCATACATGATAAAGATCAATTAATAGAAAAAATCATTTAAATGCAAAATGAGATTATCATGCATATTCTTATGTTATAGGTATCTTTTCATATCTCCAAAGAATGTCCATTAAATGCTTGAGAAAAACATTGACATGAACATCTTCAAGACTATGTTAATCCATTTTGTTTGTCGTTAACAAACCCAAGCAAGAAAGTGCATCGATACAAACTTATATAATGGGAAAATAATCGACATGATTTGACCCATATCTGGACGACACGAAAAGTCCATCTACAAAGATACCTCGTTATCCGAATCATCGCAAATAGGGACGGAGCCCGAATATTTTTGATGAGGGGGCACGAGGTTTTAAAAAAAATATCTATCAATTATAATACAATCATATTCATTATATAACAATAATTGTTATGGACAAATTATATCTATAGTTTTCACATATATTTTTCATCAGTTTCGAACTTATTCATTATATAATAATAGTCAATTTTGAACTTATTTTTTAGTCAACTAAATCTTTTTATTCAATTTTACATAAATTGATATCATATATGTTCCACAATGTCAGGATTTTTTGTAAATGATATTTATACCTTTTTTAAAAAAGTAAGTTCTATTCAATATTTTAATTATTTTAAATTCAGTATACGGATTTTGATTAATTACAACATAAACTACTCTTGTTCCGAATCTGTATCAACTCAAAAATATAAAAACCTAATTCTATAATTTTATCAATAATAAGAAATATTAATATCTATGAAGAAAAATATGTCGATAAAGAATATACGTGCATTTGACCACTTTACTTGATAATAAATAGGACCAATGAATAATATATGAGACTTGACAATAAATGTTTTTTTTTAATTTATTTTTTTAGATTGTTAGTTAAACCCCTTATCTGTATAAGTGATAATGAGATTGGATGAAAGATCGATTCATTCTATAGTTTAACTCTAAAAAATAGATAACCAATAAGATTAGGGTAGGGATCTATTATAAGTTGATCAATTGAAGAAATTATCCAATATAGGTTGATTTGAGACAAAATCTATTATTTTTGAGTAGGAATTTATGTTAAGAGACATATTATCTATTGTTAAAAAGTATTGACCTTTTTCTAAAAAAATGAGGGGGCACGTACGAGTTTTACCCTCAAAAAATCCAAATGAGGTAATATAAGTATGGAATCTATGCCTAACCACGTTCAAGGTCCGGATCGATTTTAAAATCTTAATTTAAAGCACTCAAAATAAAGTAATCAGTAAATAAAAAAATATAGCTAATCACCCCCAGGTCCCAAGCCCCAAGCCTCGTGCTTGGGGGCTTATTAACGCCATCAGTCTGCACCACGTGTTTTTGACATCACTTCTTAATGGATCAATTTATTCGGACATTAGATTGGTCAAATATTTTGGCAATGTCACACAATTTCCAGATGAAACTAACTATTATATTATTACACGACGTTTTAGATGAAAGGAAATGTGGACGTTGAGATGGATTGGATCTGCAAGATACGAGAGCACTAGAAAGGAAAGGGTAGGCAAAATTTTGAATAGGAATATAAACAGATAGGAATACATCTATATCTAGTTCGCTACAGTATCCAACTACTTATTTTGACATCTATATTTGTATCGATTTCAAGATGTATACAAAAATGGATACTATCATGTATAAGTCATCCAACACATTCATATTTAAGCCAATAGTAATCTACTTCTGTTATTATTAGTAATCAAACAAAATCCAATCCGAATCCACGATGTTCGTATATGCAAGATAAAAATAATATAACACGTATAAAAATAATACAAAATCAAACAAGACTTCGCAATAATGGATAGCTGCTTGGCCTGAAAACAATCATCCTAAAAATAGATATGTTATCATATAATAAAAAGGTGAGGCATTGGCAGCATTTATCTAACACACCCAAGTTAAACAAAAATGGGATATACAGGATTCACATCTCAACTTTGCAATTCCAAAGACTACATGATTTCAATCAAAAATAATAATTCATGATCGTTCCCTGCGGCCCGCCATCGAACTCAACCCAGGAACTTTGAAGCTTCAGAAGCCAATTTAGGCCGCCTCCAAACATTGTCTTCCACTCCAGAGGACCCCTCCCTGGGCCGGTCGCAGTTACATTTCAGACAGGAATCATTTCTTCGAAAATTCAAGAAATTGCATCTGAGAAACAGAGGGAAGACAGATCTGATTAGCAATGAACAAGAAACAATGTATACGAGATTCCTGTCTCAAATGATTCATCGTGATTCCTGGATAAAGTATGAACTGTGAAACCAAAAGAATGAAACAAGCAATGAACAAGAAACAATGTATACGACAGATTTGGTGTTTTGACGTTCTTACGAGGGGCACTCCCATTCTCCTGGTTCAAGCGCTTTCCGAGGTCGGGATTCTTGGCAGCGTTTACACTCAGTGTTGCGGGCAAAATTCATGAATTGGCACCTGTGAATCTCATGTTGATGATCAATAGATGCTAAAAAATGATATCTTTCAAAACATGATGAAGGTGGAGAAATTACTGAGGACATGTCCAATCTCCTTTCTTCATCTCAGGACTGCTTAGACTGACCCTCTTGGGCCCATCTGCTTTGCATTCCAGACAACGCAGATTTCGTGCATAATTCAGGAAGTTGCATCTGCAATGTCAGCACATTAGCTTAGGAGACACGAAACAGAAATGTGGGACATTATGAAGAATCAGCGGATATCAAGTTTAATTTCGGTATCACCAATTATCAATATTTTTTGTAAAGAATAATTATCAGGGTATTTATTGCACGGTATTAACAGCAATGACGGCAAGGAGTTTTAAAAAATGATGGCAAGGAAATATCATAAATATTGACTACTACGATGTCCCGTTGTAGTGTCCTAGCTTAGGTCCTCGAACCGTTACCGAGGAAAACTGACCCTGAGAACTTACTGGTATGGATCTGATTGGACCCGTTGACAACCACCCAAAATGCTCAAGTCGAAGTTGTCAAATAGTAGTCCCCCACTCTTATAACCCACTCACACACTTGGTGAGTGTCCGATGCGGGACTATGTTTGGGTTGGGGTGCAACCTCTTCCACTTATATTCGAAATGTCCTCGTTACAATATGGCACATCACTTATTCCCAGTGACAGTGACAGTTGCACGCTCCAGACTTTAGTCCCCTTGGACTGCCATGTCCATTACCAAAGAGAACCCGCTCTGATATCATATGTAACATCTTGGGCTTAGGTTCCCCCGGACCGTTGTCGAGGAAAACTGGTCCTAACAACTTATTAAGCACGGACCCGATTGGATCCGTTGACAATCATCCAAAATGCTTAAGCCCGAATTATCAAGTAGTAGTCTCCCTCTCTTATAACCCACTTTCGCACTTTGTGAGTTTCCGACATGGGCCTATATTTGGGTTGGGATGTTACACACATCTAGATAACTTGCTCACCACATCCCGCCATGCATGGCGTTGAAGCATTAATTTATCTCTGCCACAACCAGGCATCACCTCTGCGCCTTCCCTCAATCTTCGATTCCATTATCACCTCAAAACACTCCGCTCCACAGTGCTCGCCTCAGAAGCCTCTAATGTCTCTATCTTACCAGAATAGTAATTCAGGCAACTCGCTGCACATGCACGTGTGCACACACTCGTGAGCATAGGGATGCTTTGATCACTAACTTGTATTTTAACCCATTTAAAAATTAGTGAAATCTAATTATGTTTTAGAAAATTGACAGACACAAGCAGACAGACATGAACAACCCCTGTGCACATGCATGACAGCTCGCACACACCACAATGCAAGTTCAAGACCTGAAATCTCCTCAAGTTATCAGTTCCACCATGACATGTTTCGTGACTGAGATTACAAAGAAGCCAACATGAAGCTTGAACATTAAAAGAAGGCTATGGAATGCCAGGGTTTCCAACTAAAGAGAACATATACGGAGTACAGAACGCAAGTTCAATTAAAACGAAGTCAAATCAGGGCTTCCAACAAGAGAGCATAAATGGGTTTTAGAAAATGAAAGAGATAAAGGTTGAGGTGAAGCTCGAAACATATTGTTTAAGGACCTTTTAAAATACCGCTTCATCTTTTCAGCAGGACAGAAGAATTAATGGAGATGCCGCTCATAGTAAATACCGGGATATTGAAGTGGAAGAGAACTTCAAGACATCTCTATAATGAGAAGATGCCTTTGAAGATAAAACTAAGAAAGTTGCGGTAATCCTTGCAAACTTTGTTGAGATTTTTATATTTCAATGTCTTTATTTATACAGTTATGTTTCTTCAATCTATTCTATGTAATTTTCCCTTAGAGCTTTTCTCTTATATAAGAGAGCTCTAGGACTTCGTGGAATACAATTTTTCATTTCACAACTTTCCACATGGTAACAGAGCGACGGTCCTAGACCGGAACATGTGCCCTAGAATCCCGCTCCCACCAAAAACCTTAGTGCGCAACAGCGCCGCACCGCCCGCGTTGCCTCGCCGCCCGCGCACCCCGGTCGCGCCGCCAGCCCCGCCATCTGCGCATCAGCGCACACGAGCCAGGCATCTCCGCCACCTGCGCACAGCCGCATGCCAGCCGCACCGCCCGCACCGAACCACTGCGGGTTGTTCCTGCACCGCCGCCGTCCATGAGGGCCATGATTCCTGCGTCGTGCCGCCGCGATCTATCGAGATTCCGAGTTTGGCTTGCTCTTGGATTTCTAGGGTGTGACGTGATTATCTAAAACACCCCGGTTACCCAAAGGGGCCTCCAAAAAATGGAAGAGGTTGTGGTATGAGTTTATACCCACAACCATCTTCATGTATGACAGTGTAAGCACAAGTCTTTCTTGTTGCAGTCCCAGTCTTGGGGATAGTTATCATCATGTCTGACAAAAAAGCTGACGTTTCATCCCTGGGTGCCTTCAAAGGTCCAGCACCCTTCGTCAAGATGGATGGAACAAACTATGAACTGTGGGCCATGCAGTTCATGAGTTTAATGCAGTGCAATGGCAAAAAGCACATCCTCATGACGGAGGAGCCAAGTGACAAGACTGGGATAAATGTCTCGTGGGAGGCAGACGATGCATATGCACGTGTGGCTATCTGGGACTGTGTCAATAGAGATAGCTAATGATATTCTGAGTCAGCCTACTGCAAAGGCTACGTGGGACATTCTCGCCACTACATATTCTCCGGCGAAGAATGAATCAAATATACTGCAGTTCCAGCACGATATCTTCACGTCGAAGCAGAACTGTCACCCCCTCCATACCTTCTACACTTCTTTAAGGGGTATATTTGAGAAGCTACATGGTTACATTCCCTTGACTGCTACGCCAGAGCAACTCAAGGCGTACAGAGACTGTGATGACTGGGTGATGAATCTCGGATACAACATGTTAAAATCTATTTATTATTACCCTTAAACAATTCAATAAAATCACAATCAAATCACTAATATTAACTTGTATTATATGGTGAATAATCTGTGTATAATTAACCTATATTTTCTAACCCTAATTTATTGTAATATTTTTTCTTTATTTTCTATTTTATTAAAAACCCCTAAAAATTAGATTAAATATTGTATATATTTATTTTGGTTTTAAAAAGAAATTCAAAATATAAAAAAAATATCAAAACCACAAATTAAGTGTTTTTAAGTCCTTAAAAATGCTTGCAGAAATTCATCTTTGTACAAATGACTTCTTTTGGCTTTTTGACCAACATGAAACTTGCAGATCTGAGATCTACAACTTTCATGTTTTGACTTTTTTCTAATTCAGCCTCCTACTATTTCTTTTTTATTTTTCTTTATTTACTTATTTATTGATTTTTCTGGAGCGGCCACGTGGCGCTCTTAGGAGTTGTCATGCAACCGCCTCTTCTTGCACCACCTGCTCTCACTCTCAGTCGCTCGATCATCTCCTAGCCCCTTCATCTCCACCGCTCATCGTGTCTTTCCTCTCCACTGTTTGATCAGGCCCCCTTGATCTAATCCCAGTCACCCACGCCCGCTTGCCCCTCAACCGCAGGATCACCATTGATCCTACAGCTCTCTGATCTCCATGCCTCCTATTCTCTCGCAGCCCTTGGATGAAGCCCACGCTTCATCACCACCGTTCGTCACCGCCTCTACCCTCACCGTTAGATCTGATCTGATCGATCAGATCCTAGCGTTCATGCCCTCATCTGGGTCGTTGGATTACATGATCCAATGGTCCCAAACTTTGTCTTCCACCTCCAATGTATCCCCCTCTCCCAGCCGTTAAACCTCACGACTCCCCCAACCCCTTCCATTTTTGGTTGTCGCATCGCCCTCTCTCTCCTCGATTCAAAGCTCCCTCCGCGTAACCCCGACGTCCATTACCCTCGCCAGCCCATCAATGACCCTCATCATCACTCCACTTTCCTCGGGCAACCGTTGCAAATCACCTACGTCATCACGTCGATCAACCGCCTACCATCCTATATAATACCCACCCCCACCGCACTTCTCCCTCGCCCACCATTCCATGCTTGAGACCTAGCTGTACTCCTCCTCCTGTGACAGAGGAGGACAGAGAAGATGAGTGAAAATGGTCCCTCAAGCAGGTGTTGACCCATGACCTCCAAATCATGTTGCGACGCCTTTGGCCCGCTAAGCACCCCATCGTGGCTGCGTGGGTCGTGCGACGACCAAAGATCCCCTAGGGATCTCAGCCCAAGCCTCCGTCCATCGTCTCTTCCACTCGATTCTCAAGGTACATGCATCTTATTTTTTTATGTTTTCTTCGATTTAATACACCCACACACCCACACCACTTCATCCCAATCCGATCACACGAGCACCTTCGTCGGACCTCCCTTATATTTGCGGGATGTCCGTCCCCCGTCAAAACCCTTCATTGCATCACCCCCTTCCTTCATCGTAAAGGCAAAGGACCCATTGGGCCTTCATTTTCTTCGCTACACATAGACCCTCCGTTTACCTTCCAGCTCGCCCCAATTGCTTCGGCTATACATCCTCTAACGTTTGCAAGTATGCATCCCTTCAATGATCGGACGTGACATCTCTGCTCCGTTCTCTGTCGTCATCTCCGATGATGGAACACCGCGACGTCACCTCAGACATCTAGGCTCCTCCGGAATGACAGCCAGACCTTCCCCGAGCGGCCGCGATCATTCACCATCGAGTACAACGCTGGTGGTGCACGGGGAAGGTCACCGGAGCCCAGTCCTCTCCGGCAGGAGGGGCGGAGCAAGAGGGACCAGCTATCGTCCGATCATCTGGATCGGACGGCCCAGATGCAGCCACGTGCCCTCCCGAGCCTCAATTCCTAGCCTACAGGCTCGGGTGCACCGAGCCAAGAGACGAATCTCTAAAAGAAGTCATGTGTTGCCCGAGCCAAGCTACGTCCCGAGCCTGGTCCCTCGTGTGCCATGTACAAGAGGGGTTGGGTAAATTACATTGCAGATCCTGAAACTTCCAGAAATTGCATCTAGGTCCTCCAGGCGCATGTCCCACGTGCGCTCCTAGGGTATTTTACATGGAGGTCCGGTCGGTTTTTGCTATTTGCAAATAGGTCCCTCCAGGGACCTATTTGCATTATTTATCTTTATTTTCTCATGCATTTTTACTACATTTGTGCCCTTGCACTGTTTCTTCCATTTTAATATATTTCAGTGTCGTTTTGAAGCATATTTCATTGTCTTTTTAATAGCATCATTTATTTTATAATTTGAGACTAAATTAAATTTGATGATTTTTGATGATCTAAAGTGTACCCTGCTCTTTTAATTTAAATTTCATTAATCATCTTTAATGCTCGATTTGACTCTGAAATTGATCATTAAACCTATTTCTCATGGATGTGATTAATTTAGGGTATATTTGTATATTTTTGTCTCGCATAAATTTATTTGCATCCCATTAATTTTGTGCATGCATTGCATACTCCATTCATTGAATCTCATTTAATGGCACTTTAAAATCAACAAAAAATTCATGCATCATTCTACTGTGTTCTTACATTATTTTATCTGCATATCATTTTGCATGAAGATCTAGGTTTAGAAAATATTCGCTCATTACTTAATCAATAATTTTCGATAAATAGACGAAGAGGCTCGTATCCCTGTGTTCGACCTTGGTATACTTACCAAGTAAATTAACTTCCACATAATCGAAATTGTGGTTTTTGCTGAACCATTTTCACCATCTATACTACGACAAAAGATGATTCTTATTGTGGTGAAAATGTGTTTCATCACTGGGGTCTTTCTAGCAGCCCTTGATCCTGAGTACGATGCTTCTAGAGCCCAGATTCTTACTGATGCTAATAAACCTCCTATGGAGGAGGCATATCGCAGATTGAGTAGGCTATCCATATCCTCGGGTGTCGGGTGGTCTTTTGCAGTTTCAGACCTCTTCAGCTATAGTTGCATCTCGTGGTAGGGGGAGCCCTACACCGTATCGTGGTAGGGGGGGCCTAGCCGTGGCAGAGGAGGGGGTAGTCGACCTCGTCAGCCGTGCACCTTCTGCCACAGGTCAAGCAATTCTGAGGAAACCTGCTACTCTAAGCATGGGTTTCATGCTTCAGCTCGAGTTGCAAAGCAGACTCAATAGTTCGGGATTCCACCACCTGTTTCTGATCAGAGATTTGACGAACTTGTGGCACGGCTTAGGGAGATTATGTCTACTCCTGGATCAACCAGCTCTCCTTCAGGATCCTCAGAGGTAGCAGCTTCAGCACCAGCATCCACATCATGTATAACATATGCCTTTACTAGCTGTTACAGGGCAGATTTGTCAGAATGGATCATGGATTCAGGAAACTCAGCCATGGCCGGTCCCAAGCCCAGGTAAATGAGGAGGGTTGCGTTAGGTAGCCGACAGCCAGCGTAAAATAGTCGGAGGCAACTTTCTAAATAATATTTTAAAAAAAATATCATTTAGAATGTTGCCTAATGACAGTCGGATCTTTTCAACATGGATTTAAGCAAACATACAGATTTCGTTGGGGCGTTCCCTACTTACGACGCGTTGCATCGTCCGAATTCAATGAAAAATTAGCAAGGGCCGCTACATCGCAGCCTGGATGTAGTTCAAAATTTGCAAGGGTTCTCGCATGAGGAACGCATGCGGGTAATTAAGCTAGTTCCGATGCATCACCGCTCGGATGCAGTCCAAAATTTACAAGGGTTCTCGCATAATGGACGCATGCGAGTAAAGAAGTTAGTCCAAAAGAGATTGCAACGAAAGTTGCGGATTGGTAGTTGGAATATTGGCACTTTGACTGGAAAATTGATGGAGATAGTGGATACGATGGAAAGAAGGAAGATTCATATACTATGTCTTCAAGAGACTAAATGGGTTGGAGAGAAAGCAAGGGAGATCGAGAAGACATGCTTTAAACTTTGGTATTCAGGTAAAGATAAGGGTAGAAACGGTGTTGGAGTGGTTGTTCATAAGGATTTGAAGGATTGTGTGGTTGAGGTGCAAAGATTCGGGGATCGGATTATTTTGCTAAAATTGGTGCTTGAAGAAGAAATTCTTAATATAATCTCAGTTTATGCACCGCAAATTGGTTTAGATGATAGGACTAAACAAGCTTTTTGGGAGGATCTAGATAAGATTTTTCAAGGAATCCCACAAAGAGAGATGATTTGCATAGGTGGAGATCTTAATGGACATGTGGGAAAAGATGCTTCAGGGTATGCCAGTGTTCATGGTAGACATGGTTTTGGGGATAGAAATGAAGAGGGAAAAGTCATCCTGGATTTTGTAACGGCATATGATCTTTTCATAGCAAACACTCTCTTCAAGAAGAGGGAGGAGCATTTAATTACTTACAAGAGTGGGCCAACGAGAACACAGATAGATTACTTTGCGTTGAGGAGAAGAGATCGGTTGTGTTGTAAAGACTGCAAAGTAATCCCAGAAGAGAGTTTGACAACCCAACATCGCTGGTTAGGCTTGGATGTACAAATAAAAGGGCTGATAAAGAAAAGGGTTACTAAGATCACTAGAACAAGATGGTGGAATCTTCCATTGAAGCAATCGAGCTTCAGGGAGAAGGTTTTAGAAGATTTATCTTGGGATTGTAGTGGAAGTGCAAACGAGATGTGGGAGGCAGTAGCATCTTGTATCCGAAAGGTAGCGAAAGAGATGCTAGGCGAGTCAAAGGGAGGAGCCCCAGGTCAAAAGGAGGCTTGGTGGTGGAGTGAAGGGGTGCAAGAGAAGCTAAAAATTAAAAGTGCATGCTTTAAAGCTATGTCTAAGGATAGAACAGAGGAAATTGTCACAAACTACAAAACAACAAAGAAGGAAGCAAAGAAGGCTGTAATCGAAGCTAAGTCGAAAACTTATGAAGTTTTGTATAAAAATCTCGACTCTAAGGAGGGCCAGAAGGATATATTCAGGTTGGCCAAAGCAAGAGAAAGAAAGACCAAAGACCTTTCTCAAGTGAGATGCATTAAGGACGAGGAAGGTCACGTGCTTGTTACTCAGAAGGATATAAAGACTAGATGGGAGCAGTACTTCCATAACCTTTTTATTGGGGAAGGAAATAGAGAGATCACTTTGGGTGATCTAGCTAGTAGTGAAAGTTACTTGAATCGTGCAAGCTATAGACGGATTCAAAGAAAGGAAGTAGAGGAGGCTTTGAAGGTTATGAGACCTGGGAAAGGTGTAGGACCGGATGACATCCCTGTAGAAGTATAGAAGTTTTAGGTGAGCGCGGTTTGACTTGGCTTATGAATCAATTCAATGTTATTTGGCGAAGCAAGAAAATGCCTGAAGATTGGAGGAGGATTATCGTGGTGCCTCTTTATAAAATTAAAAGAGACATTCAAAATTGTTCAAATTATAGAGGTATCAAGCTGATGAGTCACACTATGAAAATTTGGGAACGTGTGATCGAGAGCAGGTTGAGGCAAGTTTCCAATGTCAAAGAAAACTAATTCGGATTCATGCCAGGTCGCTCAACTATTGAAGCCATGTATTTGCTGAGGAGAACAATGGAAATTTATAGAGCTAAAAGGAAGAACCTCCATATGATCTTTATTGATTTGGAGAAGGCTTATGATTCTGTCCCACGAGAGATATTGTGGAGAGTTTTGGAGAAGAGACAAGTGCATGTTCTATACATTAACCTCATAAAGAACATGTATGATAGGGCTTTATCTTGTGTAAGGACACCGTCTGGGAAGACTGGCTATTTTGACATCAACGTTGCTTTACATCAAGGTTCAACTTTGAGTCCATTTCTTTTTACTTTGATTATGGACGAGTTGACAAGTCACATTCAGGATGAGTTACCTTGGTGTATGTTATTTGTTGATGATATTGTGTTGATTGACGAGACTAGAGATGGAGTAAATGAGAAGCTCGAGGTCTGGAGACATGAGTTGGAGAGTAAAGGATTTCGTATAAGTAGGGCTAAGACAGAATATATGGAGTGCACCTTTGATGGAAGCAATGGTGAAGGAATTGAGGTGATGATTGGTGATGATAATATTCAGAAGAGAGATTCTTTTAGATATATGGGATCTATTTTGCAACATGATGGGGAAATTGATGGAGATGTTACTAAAAGAATAAATGCAGGCTGGCTAAAGTGGAGAGGAGCCTCTGTTGTTCTCTGTGATAAGAAAATTCCTTTAAAAATTAAAGGAAAGTTTTACAAAGCAGCCGTGAGACCTGTTATGTTCTATGGATCTGAATGTTGGCCTGTAAACCATAGACATGTGCAGAAAATGGCTGTAGCAGAAATGAAAATGCTAAGGTGGATGTGTGGACACACACGTAAAGATCGGATTCGGAATGATGCAATCAGAAAGAAACTTGGTGTTGCTCTGATCGAGGATAAGATGAGAAAAAACCGCTTAAGATAATTTGGTCATTTGCAAAGAAGATCAGCTAATGCACCAGTTAGGAGATGCGAGTGTTGGGATGTTGAGCCGGCTAAGAGAGGGCGGGGACGGCCCAAGAAGTGTTCGAAAAGAGACCATACGAAGGGATCTTTGTTTTGTGGATATAAGCCCGGGATTGACCCAAGATAGATCTGAATGGAGGCAAAGAATCCATGTAGCCGACCCTACTTAATTGTGGGAAAAGGTTTTGTTGTTGTTGTTGGATCATGGATTCAGGAGCATCCTATCATCTCTGTAGTGACAGAGGTCAGTTTAGTGCTTTCAGTCCGACTCAGCCCGTATGATCCGTGGTTATAGCAGATGGGACACACTCTCCCGTTACTGGTCAGGGGGAGGTGCAGTTAACTCCTTCAATGTGGCTTCAGAATATTCTTTGCGCTCCTGAATTTTCGATGAATTTACTATCAATTAGTCAAATCACCAAGGATTTACATTGTCGTGTCATATTTGATCCTCTTGCTCTTGTGTTTCAGGACATTCTTACGAGCAGGGTGATTGGATCTGGCCGTGAGCAAGGGGGTCTCTACAGACTGGTGCAATCTCCTTATGTTGGTGCCTCTTCTCTTCGCACTGGATCTGTTTCGCCCTATGTGTAGCATCATCGATTTGGTCATCTTCCTCTGCAAAAGTTGTGTCACGTTTTTCCTCAAATTTCCCATCACTCTACCTTTTAGTGCGAGGCCTATCGGCTTGGGAAGCGTCATCGGTCCACTTTCCAGAGTCGTCAGGGTTGAAGTAGTCATAGTCTATTTGAGTTAATTCATTTTGATATTTGGGGTCTCGGTCGTGTCCCAGATCATCAGGGGGCATAGGTTTTATCTTGTTGCAATTGATGAGTTTTCAAGATTGTCGTGGATCTTTCTTCTTAAAAACAAGTCTAATGCTCCTGTTATTCAGTCCTTTATTATTGAAATAAGGAAAATATTTTCGGCAAATGTCAAGTTTATACATTCAGATAATGCATTAGAATTTTGCAATGCTCAGCTTTTCCAATTCCTTAGATCCTATGGTATTGTGCATCAAACATCATGTGCGTATACTTCCCAACAAAATAAGGTAGTCGAACAAAAACATCGCCATCTTTTGGATGTTACCAGGACTCTTTTGATTCAGAGTCGTGCTCCTCATTCGTACTGGGGGGACATGATTCTAACTACTTGTTACCTGGTAAATCGTATGCCATTGTCGGTTTTGGGGAAAAAGAGTCATTCTTGATTGCATTTCCCGAGACAGATCTTTCTCACTTACGCCGCGTGTTTTCGATTCAGTGGCTTTTGTTTATCAGATGTCTCCTGGTCTTGACAAGCTCTCTCCTAGAGCTGTCAAGTATGTCTTTGTAGGCAACTCTCATACCCAGAAGGGGTATCGTTATTTTGATCCAGTTCGTCGTAAGTGTTGGGAGAAATCTGTGATATGTTATTCAGAGGAACCCTAGGCTCTCTTATATAGGGAGAGACCTTAAGGGTAAAATACATAGTAGTCCAGAGAAAACAAAGAAATAACGAACAGGTACATAGCATAATAATAATATCTATCTCTACACTCCCCCTCAAGGTGGAGCATAGATGTCTATATGCTCAGCTTGGATGAACATCTCTGAAAAGGTCCTCTGAGCAACGACTTGGTGAATACATCAGCAGTCTGATCCCCTGATCTCACGTGAGTTGCAGATATCAATCCTCTCTGGATCAAGTCTCTAGTGTAGTGGCAGCCAACTTCTATATGCGTGGTTCTTTCATGAAAAGTTGGATTGTTGGCAATGAACAAGGTTGTCTGATTGCCACACTGAAGCTGCATGGGTAGAGGTACGGCTACATGTAGATCCTCTAGTACAGATCGAACCCACATCATCTCCGTGCTTGCTTGCGCCATGGCCCTATATTCGGATTCAGCACTGGACCTTGCCATAACAGTTTGTTTCTTGCTTTTCCAAGAAACCAGAGAGCTTCCAATAAAAACTGCAAATCCTGAGGTTGATTTCTGATCCTTAGGGCATCCTGCATAATCGGCATCTGCACATGCTGAGATAGACAAATCTGAGCCCTTTCGAAACAGCAACCCTGAACCTGGAGAAGACTTCAGATACCTCAGTATCATGTATATAGCATCCATATGAACTTGTCTTGGTTGCTCCATAAATTGACTCACCCTGCTTACTGCAAAGGCAATATCGGGTCGAGTTATGGTAATATACAGGAGCTTACCCACCATTTCTCTATATCTCCTCTTATCCACTTCAGCGGTGTCATCGTCATACAACTTCGTGCTTGGATCCATGGAATACTTGATGGTTTGCATCCAACCATGCCTGTTTCAGTCAAGAAGTCTGTAATGTACTTCCGTTGGGTCATCACCAAACCCTGTGCATTCCTGGCAAATTCCAACCCCAGAAAGTATCTTAGGGTTCCAAGATCCTTCGCACTGTTGTAAAAGTCGGCCGACTAGGCCGACTAGTCGGTCCGACTAGTCGAGTCAGGGGGGTACCCGACTCGACTAGGCCAAATCGGCCAATAGTCGGTCAGCCCCGATTAATCGTCCGATTAGTCGGCCTAGTCGGCCGACTTTTGCATAGAGATTTCTCGGCTGACTTTTGCATAGGGATTTCGGATCTATGTTTCGGCGCAAACCGTAAACTCGATTACCCGTTTAGAATTAGATGAGATTTAGGGCTTGTTGTTAGACAATAAGATGAGATACTTAAGGTTACATGCTAATAAGTATAACTCACAAATAAATTAAAAATATAAAAACAAAAAACACTAAAATTGTTAAATAAAAATTATCAAAAAATTCCGTATACTTCTTTACTTTAAATTATAGTTTTTCATCTAGATATAAAATATCAACTAATTAATATACTATCCTGGATAATTTTACTTAAAACTTTGTGATTTAATTTCATGTTGGTTAACTTATATAAGATTAGAATTGTGTTTATTACGCCTAAATGTTCGTTAACTTAGATACTTCTTGTTGATTTGCATGATAGTTAGGTAACTTACGTTATTTACCTTTTGTGGTTGTTGATTAGCTTTGTATTAATTTATTTCTAACTTCAACTCGTGCTATGTACCAAACATTTTGTTCCTAACATTTTGTCCGTGCTATGAACCAAACATTTTGTTCTTAAATTGCTTCGTTTTTTCTTCTGTTGCTATAATTTTTAAGCTCTCAAAAATATTAAAACTACTAAATATATGAATATAAATGAGAGTATATGTTATAAAACTTGATTTATATATTTAAAATAATTAAAAAATTCAAAACCGACTAATGCCCGACTAAATCCGATTACTCTCCCGACTGCCGATTAATCCTTAGTCAGTGACCCTGCCGACCGAGTACCGACTGTCGACTTCTGCAACCTTGATCCTTCGTAACGAACTGACGGCCTAGGAATGCCTTCGCCCTTTCTATGCCTTGAATATCATCTCCTATAACCAGAATATCATCAACATAGACCATGATAACAACCGTACATGTCGATGACTTCTGAACAAACAATGAGTGGTCTGCATTCGACCTCTTGAATCATGTTGTTCAATAAGATTGGAAAGCTTCTGGAACCACGCTCTTGGACTCTGTTTGAGGCCATAAATTGCCTTGTGAAGTCTACACACCATATGCTTCTCCCCCTCAGCTATAAACCCCGGTGGCTGCTGCATGTAGACTTCCTCCTGCAGATCTCCATACAAGAAGGCATTCTTGACATCCAGTTGAGATATACTCCAGTCACGGACCACAGCCACAGATAAGAGAATGCGAAGGGTAGAATGACGAGCCACTGGAGAAAAAGTATCCATATAGTCCACGCCATAGGTTTGTGTAAAATCTCGTGCGACCAAACGTGCTTTGTACCAATCTAGACTGCCATCAGCATGGTATTTAACTGTGAAGACCCACTTACAGCTCACAATAGATGCATCAGGAGGAGCAATAACTAAAGACCATGTGCCACGAGACTGCAATGCACGCATCTCATCTTCCATAGCCATTCTCCAGCAATCAATCTTCATAGCTTCCTGGTATGTCCGTGGTATATCCACGGAAGACAACGCTGCAGCAAATCTCTGAAAGTCGCATGTGAGATGGTGAAAAGACACCTGTGAAGCAAAGGGATAAGAGGCACACGTCCGCTTCTGCTTCTGGATAGCAATAGGAATATCAAGATCATCTTCTGTTGTATTGGATGGTGTAGTTTCCTCCTGCAATGAAGAATCCTGCACATGTACCATATCTGACACGTCAGTAGTAATGCTATCTAAATATACCTGAGGCGTGATGGGTGTCTGACGTGTAGCCTGAGCAGGACCTGACCGACGCGTATAGAATTTTGGTAGAGGTGGAATGGGAGGTCGTGGAAGAGGTGGAGGTGGAGGTGGTGGTGGTGAAGATGATGTAGAGGCAGGAACAGGAGTAGACTCAGGTGAACTCCAAGTAGGAGGTGGAGGGACATAGACATCATCATTGGTAGTGGATGGTACCAGTCTGTCACCTGCAGGAGAAAAATACATAACAGACTCAAAGAACGTGACATCAGCACTAACAAAGTATTTCTTGTTTATAGGATCATAACACCGATAGCCCTTCTGAGTCCGAGAATAATCGACAAAGACACACTTGACAGCTCTAGGAGAGAGTTTGCCAAGTCCAGGAGTCAGAAGATGAACAAATGCCACAGTACCAAAGACACGAGGAGTAAGTGAGAATAATTCCTTGTCAGGAAAAATGATAAAGAGAGGAATTTTCTCACCAAGAACAGAAGATGGCATACGATTGACCAGATAGCACGCGGTAAGAACAGCATCCCCCCAGAAAGAAATAGGAGCACAACTCTGAATCAGTAGGGTTCGAGTAATGTCAAGGAGATGGCGATGCTTTCTTTCCGCCACACCATTCTGCTGAGTTGTGTACGCACAAGTGGTTTGGTGAATAATGCCCTTTGACGAAAGAAACTGAGAGAGGGACCGTGTGCAGAATTCTAGAGCATTATCTGTACGAACATATTTGACAGTAGAAGAGAACACATTTTGCACTTCATTAATCAAATTCTTGATCACATCACCTGCTTCAGATTTATTCTTTAAAAGAAAGACCCAAGATACACGAGAGAAATCATCCACTACCACTAGATAAAATCTGTGCCCCTGATGATCAGGTACACGACTTGGACCCCATATATCTATATGAAACAACTCGAACGGGGAGCTACTACTCCGACTCTGACGACTAGGAAAGCTCGACCGATGATGCTTTCCCAACTGACATGCTTCACAGCGAAAGGAAGAACTGGGAGAGATCTGAGGCAGAAGATGGCACATTTTCTGGAGCGGGAGATGACCAAAACGGAGATGCCAGATGTACGGAGAAACCGGTCCGACAGAATGAGAGGAGACGCCAGCATAAGAATTCCGAACCAGCCGATATAGACCATTCTGCTCAGAACCACAGCCAATCACCCTGCCCGTTAGTATGTCCTGAAAAATAAGAGAAGACGGGTCAAATATAGCACGACAATGCAAATCCTTCGTAATCTGACTAATAGACAACCGATTCATCGAGAACTCAGGAGCATGTAGGACATTCTGTAGATGCATAGTAGAGGATAGGAAGACCTCACCCTGTCCAACAAGGGGGGAATGAGTACCATCTGCGATCTGCACTGAGTGGTCGTGAGGAATGTCCCTGTAGGACTCAAGTCTATCTCGATCTCGGCAGAGATGATGTGTGGCACCCGAATCTATAATCCAATCAGAGATATCATGAGAAGGTGTAAATGCAGTAGATCTACCTGAGGTACTAGCAGCAGCAGAGGAACTGGCGGAGGCTGTAGCAGCAACATCTGAAGGTCCACCAGAAGAATCACCAGATGATTGAGGCATAATATCACGTAGACGTGCCACAAGTTCCTCAAAGCGATTGTCTGCAGTAGATGCCAACTGGGGCTGAGAGTTCTCCGCTACACGTGCCGATGCTGGGAACTCATGCTTTGAGTAGCATGTCTCCTCCGAGTGGCCTATGCGGTGACAGTATGAACACGACTGACTAAAGCGACCACCCCTACCCTGGGGTCCACGTCCACGTCCACGTCCACGACCAGAAGACGGACCACCTCTTCCACGCGAAACTGCCATCGCCGATGGGGGTGGAGTAGCTGAGCTGGAAGAAACTGTTATGCGACTGAGCCTCCTGTAAACATCCTCCACAGGAGGAATAACTGCATCGGCCAAAATATGAGAACGGGCGGCGTCATATTCAGGATCAAGGGCCGCAAGTAGAACGCCCACCATGGTGGCATGCCGAAATGTCTTCTATTGTTCAGGAGTCGCTGTGGGTGGGATAGTACTGTATAACTTCTCAAACATCCCCCTCAGGGATGTGTATAAGGAGTGAAGAGGTCTGTCGTTCTGCTTCATCGCGAATATGTCATGCTGAAGTTGTAACATCTTGGTCTCATTTCGCACCTGCGAATATGTAGCAGCTAAAATATCCCACATCGCCTTGGCAGTGGGCTGATGGAGGACATCGTTGGCAATCTCCATCGACAATGTACCTAACAACCAGACCTTTGCATACGAGTCATCAGCCTCCCACGAGGCATATATCCATGTCTTCTCTGCTGGCTCATCTTCGGTAAGAATGTGCTTCTTACCGTTCGACTTCATGAGACTCATGAACTGCATCGTCCATAGCTCATAATTCGACCCGTCCATCTTAACTATTGGCGCAGGACCTTTGAATGTGCCTATGGAGGGCATATCAACCTTCGATTCTGATATATCGCCGTTGGAGAAGAACTAGGGTTTGTGACAAAGTGACAGATGTCTATACAAACTGCATAGGACTCGAGTGCGTATGTAGACGTTATGCATCCAAATCCATACACCTTGAGGAAGAGACAGCTAGGCTCAAGGCGTCAGGAAAAACCGCCCTAGCGGTGCCGCTAGAGCAGAAGAGCAACGGGCGAGAACACGCCGGGGTTGGAGACCGGCGGGGCTGGAGACCGGCGGGGCAAGGGCCGGCGGCTGGGGGCTGGGAGCCGGCGACGATGAGGGCCGGCTGGGCTGGGGGCCGGCAGCGCTGGGGGTTGGTGTCGGCGATGGAGAGAAGGGAGGGGGGAAGAAGCCGGGAGGAACGGCGGCCCTGGGGGCTGGCAATGGTGGCGGAGAGACGAGGAGGTGGGGGTGGGCGGCGGGTGGGGGTGGGCGGCGTGTGGGGAGCCCTAGGGCTTGGGCTCTGATACCATGTTGGAAGAAATCTGTGATATGTTATTCAGAGGAACCCTAGGCTCTCTTATATAGGGAGAGACCTTAAGGGTAAAATACATAGTAGTCCAGAGAAAACAAAGAAATAACGAACAGGTACATAGCATAATAATAATATCTATCTCTACAGTAAGTACTATGTTAGTGCAGATGTCACCTTTTTTGAATCCATTATGTATTTCTCTCCTACAAGTGACAAGCTTATTCCTTCAGAGGATAGAGAAGAGGTCTATATGCCTCTACCTCTACTCTCCACTACACCATTGTCGTCACCACCACCTCATTCGCAACTACTACTGCCGCCGCCTCCTCCTCCGCCACCACTACCACCACCTACCATACCTACTTTCTTTCTGCAGGTTTACCAACGCCGACCCCGAGCTCATGTGCCTCCTCCATCATCCACCACGCCCAAGGTATGTTCTGAGCATTTGAGTTCTTCTAATGGCACTGGTGATTTGCGTGTGCAGCTTGAGGTGCAGAATATCTTGGATGGTACACCTACGAGTATTGAGGACCTTGATATACCAATTTCTCTATGAGGCAGAGATGTGCATGCACTATGCAACCTCTTGCTTCCCATGTTCCTTGGAACGACTTTCCTAGGATTTTCAGAGGTTTATTGAGGGACCGTCAGCGGTGGAGATACCATGGTCCTATCAGGAGGAATTGCATAGCAGTGAGTTGCATCTGGCGATGAAGGAGGAAATGGCAGCTTTACGAACCCGTGGAACGTGAAGTATTGTTCAGGCCCCTACAGGTGTCCCTGTTGTTGGCAGTAAGTGGGTGTTTACTGTAAAGCACCGTGTGGATGGTACGGCGGACATATACAAGGCTAGATTGGTTGCCCGTGGGTTCACCCAAACCTATGGAGTCGATTACCAGGATACTTTTTCTCCAGTAACCCGTCATTCTATGCTGAGGATTCTTATTGTTGATGGTGTGGCACGTGATTGGCCACTTTTCCAATTGGATGTCAAGAATGTGCTCTTGTATGATAACCTGAAGGAGGAGGTTTACATGCATCAGACACTAGGGTTTGTTGCTGAGGGGGAGTCCAGTTTGGTGTCCCGACTTCACAAGGCCATATATGGCCATAAACAGAGCCCAGTAGCTTGATTTCAGAAGCTCTCCGAGTTGATTGAACAGAAGAGGTTTGTCAGATCTACTGTAGATAACTTTCTCTTTGTTAGGAGAACCCAGAGCAGTATCGTTGCTATTCTAGTGTATGTTGATGACATTATTGTTACCGACAGCGATGAACAGGGCATTCAGGCAGCTAAGGATTTCCTTGGATGACAGTTTGTGACCAAGGACCTTAGCAAGTTGCGTTACTTTCTTGGCCTAGAGTTTGCTAGAAATCAACATGGTATGGTAATGACGCAAAGGAAATATGTCATGGATCTTCTATCTGAGACAGGTATGACAGGATGCAGACCTGCTACTACTCCAATGGACCCAAATGCTAGGTTTATGATGATGACTCTGAGGAGGTGGATAAGAGATGGTACAGAGAGTTAGTAGGGAAGTTGTTGTATGTTACCATTACCATGCCTGATATATCATTTTTTGTTAACAGAGTCAGTCAATTTTTGGAACAACACAGGCAGGTTCACATGGATGCAATTAATATGATATTGAGATATCTGAAATCTTCTCCAGGTATAGGTCTTTTATTCAGAAGAGATACGTCTTTCACACTTACCGGATCTGCAGATGCAGATTATGCCGGGTGCCAAGGATAGGAAGTCCACTTCTGGTTTCACTGTGTTTGTTGGTAGTTCACTGGTTTCATGGAAGAGTAAGAAACATACTGTTGTAGCTAGATCTAGTGCAGAATCACAGTATAAGGCTATGGTCCAAGGGAGCACAAAAATGATGTGGGTCAAGTCTGTCCTGACTGACCTAACTATTAAGGTGCCTCTTCCTATGCACCTCCAATGTGATAATCAAGTTGCTATGCTCATAGCTAATAATCTAGCTTTCCATGAAAGAACCAAGCACATTGAAGTAGACTGTCAGTACACCCGTGATTTGATTCAGAAGGGGTTTATTCTCACTTCTCATGTGGCTTCATGTGATTAGATTGCAGATATGTTTATCAAAGCTCTTGAGAAGGGTCCCTTTCACCGTTGTTGTTCCAAGCTGAGCATGATAGACATATATGCTCCAGCTTGAGGGGGAGTGTTGAGATTCATATATTTCTATGTCTTTATATATACAGTTCTATTTCTTCAGTCTATTCTATGTAATTTTCCCTTAGAGCTTTTCTCTTATACAAGAGAGCTCTAAGGCTTCGTGGAATACAACTTCTCATATCACAACTTTCCACAAACTTTATGACATGTATTGCACCTTTAACTATACATGTGTAGAGAATATTTATGAATGTCAGAGTAATGCAAATAGATTATTTTTCTAGACGAAAATAGGGAAAAGACATTGTGGTGTCTACTCAAATATATTGCATTAATGGATAGATACAGGAGCCATGACTCGAGGAGAGTCTTGATGTCAAACAAAGCATTTTCAATAAAAAACGATCTACAACAAGATAATACCATTTCTAGCTAACCATATTGTGGAGGTGAAAGAATGAAATGCATTATTGAGAGGCCCTAGGGTTCTCTTATATAGGAAAGAAACATTTTGGGCAAATTACAAGAAGACAAAAAAATAGAAATTACATAAAAAATATGAAAAATAACTAATATGTCAACACTCTCCATCAAGCTAGAACGTAAATATCAATCAGGCTCAACTTGGAGCAGCATCTCTAGTAAGACCCTCTGGCTAAGGCCTTAGTAAGTACATCAGTTGTCTAGTCTCCAGAGCTGACGTGAGTAGTTGCGATGAGACCCTTATGTATCATGTTACAAGTGTAGCGACAATCCACCTCTATATGTTTGGTCCTCTTATGGAAGGCATGGTTGTTTGCAATGAACAGAGCAGCCTGGTTGTCGCATTGGAGGTGCATGGGAAGAGACACCTCGATAGTCAGGTCAGTAAGAACAGATCTGACACACATCACCTCTGTGCTAACCTGCACCATGGCCTTGCATTCTGACTCAGCACTAGACCTGGCAACCACAGTCTGTTTCTTGCTCTTCCATGATACCAGGGAATTTCACTATGAACACTGCAAAGCCTGAAGTGGTTCCTATCCTTGGAACACCCAGCATAATCTGCATATGCACATGTTGTAACTGAAAGGGATGTACATATGAAGAATAGAAGTCCAGTGCAAGGAGATGTCTTCAGATACCTCAAAATCATATGGGTTGCATCCATATGTGTCTGTCTGGGTTGCTTCATAAACTGGCTCATTTTTCTCATGGCAAAGGATATATATATATATGATCTGGTAATGGTCACATACAGGAGCTTGCCAACAAGCTCCTTATACCTCCTCTTGTCGACTTCCTCAGTGTCATCATCCTAGAGCTTCATGCTCGGGTCCATAGGAGTAGTGGCAGCTCTGCAATCTATCATGCTTGTCTTAGCAATAAGAAATGTAACATACTTCCTCTGGATCATCACAAGACTTTGCTGGTTCCTGGCAAACTCTAGTCCAAGGAAGTAGCGTAAACTACCAAGGTCCTTGATCACAAACTGATGTCCTAGGACATCCTTGGCAACCGAATGCCCTGCTCGTCATCCCCTGCAACAATAATATCATTAACATAGATAAGAATGGCAATTATACCTCTCTGAATCATATGCACAAACAGTGAGTGATCGGTAGTCGATCGCACAAACCCATGTTGTTCTATCAAGTCCGAGAGCTTCTGGAACCATGCTCTTGGACTTTGCTTAAGGCCATAAATAGCCTTGTGTAGCTTGCAAACCTTCTGACACTTCCCCTCAGCAGCGAACCCAGGTGGTTATTGCATGTAGACCTCTTCTTGTATATCACCATATAAAAAGGCATTCTTCACATCAAGTTGGTAGAGGGGCCAATCTCGTGTCATAGCAACAGATAGAATGATACGTATAGTAGAATGTCTGGCAACTGGAGAAAAAGAATCATGATAGTCCAACCCATATGTCTGGGTGAACCCACATACCACAAGTCTCGCCTTATAGCGATCTACATTGTCATCTGCACGGTGCTTCATAGTGAATACCCACTTGTACCCAACAATGAATGCGCCAACTGGAGCTGAAACAATAATCCAAGTACCACGCGATTGAAGCGCGGTCATCTCCTCCTCTATGGCCAGATGCCATTGACTATCATGAATAGCCTCCCGATATGTTTGTGGTATCTCCACGGCTGATAATACCAAGATAAACCTCATGAAATCATCAGACAATCTACTCAAGGAAACATGGGCGGTAAGAGAATATATAGCACACGAATGTTGTTGCTTTCGTAGAGCAATCAACTCATCAAGATCTTCCATCATGTCCTGGACGTGTAAGTTTCCCTCTTGAGAGGGCACTTGCTCATCCTGTGGGGAATCTTGTTGCACAGACAACTCAGTAGTACCATCAGTAGAAACAATGCGGTCATGACATACCTGAGGCGTGATGGATGATGGGGAAGACCTGTGAGTAGGGGGAACATAGCGAGACCTGCGAGTATACACACATGGCAACAACTTGGTTATGGTAGGTGGTGGTCCAGGAACATCCACAGGAGCAGGTGGAGTAGGTGTAGGTACAGAAGATGGTGGTGGCGGTGGTGGTTGAGGTGGTAGCGGAGCAGAAGTAGGTGTAGGTGGTGGTATGACAGTTGTTAAAAAAAATAAAGAATGCGGAAGCTTGATCAGAGAAAAGAATAAAACATTGAAAGAACTCGAGATTTTAACGTGGAACCATACTCCCTAAGAAGCGAGATGAAACCACGAAAGAAGGCCCGAAAAGACCATATGTTGCATTGGACTTTCTCAGTGGATACAAAGGGTGAGGGGCTTCTTATATAGCCCTCACTAAGTTTTCACATCCCAAATACGTTTGATGTGGGACTAAATAACAGGATGTGGTAAATGGATCCTGGAGTCAAGGGGAAGGGCGGACGAGAGAGAAGGTATGTTCCACTGTCATCTGCCAGGGTTCTAGAATATGCTCAGAGGAGCAGAGGCCCATAAGCGGATCATCTTGCTTGAATCCAGTCGAAGACGAAGGAGTCTGCAACGTAGGGGAGCGATTGAGAACGGAAGTGGGAAAGAACTCAAAGATAGAAGTAGACGAGTCAAAAGAGGAGGAGGTGACTAGTGGAGTTCGCAATTTCTTCCTCTCCTTCTCTCACTTCGAATTCTGGTATTCTTAGACGGGCCCTCTGGATCCTCTATGCATTTTTTAGGTTGGCGAACAGGAGTTCTTCCTCAAATCGCTTGGATCTCGTTTTGCATCGTTTTTGACCCGCGCTTCTGCTTACCAAGAAAAAGGTAGCCTGCTGCTAACATAAGCGAGGTACGTATAAGCTGGCAGGAGGCTTATATTTAGTTGGGAATCTCTCTTCTCTATCTTTCTCCGCAGTTCGAACTAAAGTCGGAAGTCAGAGAGGGCAGTATAAGTACAGGTGGGTGCGGCTAGCTAGTAGTACTGTTCGAATGAGTTGGAAAATCAAGATAGTTTTCCCGGAACTTCCCTTAGCTTACACATTTACCCATCTACATCAAAAGTGGCGCATAACATATATACTCCAACAACAGTAGGAGGTGGAGGCATGTAGATCTCCTCATCAGAGTTTGATGGGGCTAGTCTGTCACCAATAGGAGAAAATACATGGCAGACTCAAAGAAAGTAACATCGACACTGACAAAATATTTCCATCGAAGCGGATCAAAGCAACGGTACCCCTTTTGGGTATGAGAGTATCCAACAAAAGCACACTTGACAGTTCTAGGGGATACATTGTCACGTCCTGGTGAGAAATCATGAACAAAAGCAAATTCTAAAATGAATTAATTGTTGTCTTGAAAAGGATATAGTTAATTTGTTTTAAACTCATTGTTGTGTCATTTTTGGATCAACAAATCGTGACCATCGATCAATAAACTTTTAATCTACACCGTAGATCAAGAGAGCACATGGATTGATATCCATGTGCATCCAACTAGTATAAAAGGAATGGTAGCCCTAGCCTTTTCTAATATATAACTCCAAGGGGAATTATCTCTTTCTATAGCTTCCCCCTCTATATCAATATAGTAGCCGTCCACTTATTGACTTTGAGAATCTCGTAGTCACCGCAACGCCGTTGTACTGTCGGATCGACAATAGTTAAAAAATGAAAGTACGCGATTTCATCACAAATAAGATTTATATAATTAAACTATTATACAAAATGGTTATACAAAAAAGGAATATAGAAATCCTAAAAGCTAAGTTGTGGTTTATTTTCTTTATTATCTTCGGAAAGTACCTATATATTTGAAAGAATAGTTCGACAAACACAACAATGGACTAATTGTCCACAAAAGAAAAGATCAACTGAGCCGTAAACATTGTAAGGTCATTCAAAGTGAGTTTATCCGAGCAATTTGTCTATATCTGTATAGTGAATAAAAAACATGTGGAACTTACACAGGGAAAAGGAATTTTCAAAAAGAGAGTGATGTGGGAAATTGATCGGGATCAGTGTTGTAAAAGTCGACCGACTAACCCGACTAGTCGAGTTGGTGGGTGGTCGATTGAATATTGACTAATCGGTCAATAGTCGGTCAGCCAGCTACTCGGCCTGATTAGATCAACTATTTGGTTGATTTCTACAGAGAAACCATGTTATTTTATTTTTTTATTTTTTTAAAAGCAAGCTTATTCTCACATGCTTAATATTTATTTAAATTCGGATACCTTTTATTTCATTATGATAATCGTAGAAAATTTACAAATCTATCTAAATATATAAGAATATATATAATGATTTATATATTTAAAATAACTAAAAAAATCAAAACCGACAAAATCCAATTAGGCCACACACTACCGATTAATCTTTAGTCAATGAATCGACTGACCGAGTACTAACTACCGATTTCTGCAACCTTGATCAGGATCTTATTGAAAACAAGGACTTGTTACAGTTAATGGTGAGTTGTGTCAAAAAAGTTGCTAAAGAAGTTAAAATATATCAAGGAGAGGTGCACAGATACACGTAAATTTAGTGGATCGAGGAAGTACACGATAAGCTTAATGTAAATGGTGAAGCCTTCTCCCACTTTTAAGTAGGGTCAGCTACATGGATTCTTGCTCAAATCCATGTTGAAAAATCCGATTATTTTTATGATGGTTGCCGGCTACCTAATGTAACCCCAGAAGGAGGGATTTGAACCCTAGTCTTTTGGGTAGTAAGCACACTATACTACCACCAGAAAAAATGCATAGTTGTCTCCATAAATAAATAAATAAATAATTTAGCATAGTATATAAGTAAAGAAGGCAATTAGTGAGGAAAAGGCGAAAGCTTAGGCAACTAATGGTGTAACATTAGGATCATATTTATGTGAAACTAGATATAAAGGAAGGTGTACAAAATATTTTCAAGCTTAGGCAACTAATGGCAAAATATTAGGATTATATGTATGTGAAACTAGATATAAAGGAAGGTGTACAACATATTTTCATGCTTAGACCATATGATTTTTTATTGATTGAAGAAGGCTTATGATTCAGTCCCACAAGAAATCTTATGGGGTGTTTTGGAGAAGAGACAAGTACATGTCGTGTACACTAACTTTATAAAGGATATGTATGATGGGGCTTCATCTTGTGCAAGGATACAACCTGGGAAAATCGACTATTTTAACATCAACATCGGTCTCCATCAAGGTTCAACTTTGAATCCATTCCTTTTTACTTTGACTATGAACGAGTTGACTAGTCACATTCAAGATGGGATACCTTGGTGAATGTTATTTGTTGATGATATTGTGTCAATGGATGAGTCTAGAGATGGAGTAAATGGGAAGCTTGAGGTTTAGAGACATGCCTTAAAGACTAACAGATTTCATATAAGCAGGGCTAAGACTGAATAGAGTGTGCACACTTGATGGAAGCAGTGGTGAAAGAATCAAGGTGAAGATTGGAGAAGATAACATTTATTTTGAGGTACTTAGAATTTATTTTGCAACATGATAGGGAAATCGATGGAGGTGGTACTTATGGAATAAATGTAGACTTACTAAAGTGGAGAGGAACCTCTACTGTACTATATGATAAGAAAATTCCTTTGAAAATTAAATGAAAACATTATAAATCAACTGTGATACCCTGCTATGCTCTACGGATCCTGTTGAGAAAAAGAAGAGAGTTGTTTATTCCTGGGAACCCTAGGCTCTCTTACATAGAGGAGAGATCTATGGGTAAATTACATAAGATAGACATAAAGAAATAAAATAACAGAAAAGGTTATAAGAACATAGAAATATCTTTACACTCTCTCTCAAGTTGGAGCATAGATATCGATCATGCTCAGCTTGAATGAACATTTCTGAAATGGCCCTCTGAGTAATGCCTTGGTAAAGATATCTGTTGTTTGCTCTCTTGAACTGACATGAGAGATAGAAATCAAACCCTTATGAATCATATCTCTAGTATATTGGCAGTCTACCTCAATATGCTTAGTTCTTTCACGGAATGCAGGATTATTCGCAATGAATAAAGCAGCCTCATTATCACATTGCAACTGCATGGGTAGAGGTACATTTATATGCAAATCCGCTAACACTGCTCGAACCCACATCATTTCTGTGATTGCTTGGGCCATAGCCCTATACTCAGATTCGGCACTTGATCTAGCCACCACGTTTGTTTCTTGTTTTCCCAAGAAACAAGAGAACTGCCAACAAACACAGCAAAGCATGAAGTAGACTTCCTATCCTTAGGACATCCTGCATAATCTGCATCAGCACATGCAGACAAACAGAGTTGCTCCTTTTAGAATAGTAATCCTGCACCTAGAGAAGATTTTGAATATCTCAAAATCATGTATATAGCATCCATGTGAACCTGTCAGGGCTGCTCTATGAACTGACTCACCTGACTCACTGAAAGGAGATATCGGGCCTATTAATAGTAATATAGATGAGCTTTCCCACCATCTCTCTATATCTCCTTCTGTCGACCCCATCTGTCTCATCATCATATAACTTCATGCTAGGGTCCATAGGAGTAGTAGATGGTCGACACACAATCATGTTTGTCTCAACAAGCATATCTGTAACATACTTCATTTGGGTCATCACAAGACCATGCGCATTCCTAGCAAATTCCAGCCTAAGAAATACCCCTAAGAAATACCTTAGGGTACCAAGATCGTTGGTAACAAACTGACAACCCAATTGACCCCATGCACATCATCTCTTGTAACAAGTATATCATCCACATGGACCATAATGACAACTATACCTCTGGATGTTCTCTGCACAAAGAGTGAATGGTCTGCATTTGACTTCTCGAACCCTTGCCTTCCAATCAGATCCGAGAGCTTCTGAAACCACGCCCTTAGACTTTGCTTAAGGTTATATATTGCCTTATGGAGTCTACAAACATGCCGACACTCCCCCTCAGCAACAAACCCCGGAGGCTGCTGCATGTAAACTTCCTCCTGTAGATCTCCATACAAAAAAGCAGTTTTAACACCAATTGAAACAAAGGCCAATAGCGTACCACAGCACTGAAAGCAGGACACGGAGAATAGAGTGACGAGCCACTGGAGAAAACGTGTCCAAGTAATTCACGTCGTAGGTCTGAGTAAATCCTCGTGCTACTAAAGGCTCCCATCTACATGATGTTTAACAGTAAACAACCATTTACACCTGACAACAGATGTCCCAGGAGGAGCAGATACCAAACTCCATGTACTATGTGATTGCAACGCAACCATTTCTTCCTCCAAAGCCAGGCGTCAGCGACTATCCTTCAAGGCCTCCTGATAATTCCGTGGAATGTCCACATCAGATAAATCTACTGCAAATCTCTGAAATCCCCTGTCAGTCGATGAAAGGAGACCTGAGATGCAAGAGGGTAAGAAGCACAAGACCACTTCTGCTTCTGAACTGCAATAGGTATATCCATGTCATTGGGAACCTCTTCCATCTGTGGAATATTCTCCTGCAATGATTCTTGCACAGATATATCTCCAGACCCATCGTTAGAAACCATGTTATCAAAACAAACCTGGGGCATACTAGATGGCAGTCGATGACCATGAGCAGAAGCAGTACAACGGGTATAGAATTTAGGTAATGGTGGAACACTGGGCACATGCGACTGGGTAGGAGGGGGTGGAGGTGGTGGTGGAGGAGGTGGTGGTGGTGGCGGTGGTGGTGGAACCACAGACACAGGAGGAGGATGTGATTGACTCGTAGGGTAGCATGTAAATCTCATCATCTGAGTCTGATGAAGCCAACATGTCACCTGTAGGAGAGAAATACATCATAGACTCAAAAAATGTGACATTGGCACTGATATAGTATTTCATGTGCAATGGATCATAACATCGGTATCCCTTCTGGGTCCTGGAGTACCCAACAAACACACATTTGACAGCTCCATGAGAGAGCTTGTCAAGACCTGGGATCAACTGGTGAACAAAAGCAACAGAGCCAAACACACGAGGAGTAAGTGAGAACAACTCCTTCTCAAGAAAAGCTATAGAGAAAGGAATTTTCTCATCTAAGATAGACAGGGTCATGGGATTCACCAAGTAGCATGATGTAAGAACTGCATCACCCCAAAACGAATACGGGGCACGACTCTGAAGGAGAAGAGTCCGAGTGACATCAAGTAAATGACGATGCTTTCTCTCTACAACACCATTCTATTAAGAAGTGTAAGCACAAGATGTTTGATGAATAATTCCATGGGATGAAAGAAAATAGCATAGAGCACGAGTACAGAATTCCAAAGCATTATCAATCCGCACAAATTTCTCAGAGATAGAAAAAACATTATGTACTTCATTGTTAAAAGTTTTGATCACATCCCCTGCTTCAGATTTAATTTTCAAAATAAATACTCATGGCAAACGAGAAAAATCATCCATAGCAACAAGATAAAACCGGTGTCCCTGGTGATCAGGGACATGACTCAGAACCCAAATGTCAACATGAAATAACTCAAAAAGGGAACTACTGCTTCGACTCTGACGAGTAGGAAAAGCAGAGCGATGATGCTTTCCAACTGACATGCCTTGCACTGGAAAGAAGACCCTGGTGAAATATGCGACAACATATGACATCTTCTGGAGAGGGAGGTGATCAAACCGTAGGTGCCAGGTATAAGGAGAAACTGGTCCTGCTGCATAAGAGGATACGCCAGCATAGGGAGTTCGGACCAGGCGATAAAGACCATCCTTCTCATAGCCACACCCAATCACTATGCTTGTAAGAATGTCCTGAAAAACAAGAGACGATGGGTCAAAAATAGCTCTACAGTGCAAATCCTTTGTAATCTGACTAATGGATAACAAATTCATAGAGAAATCAGGAGCATGTAACACATTCTGCAGACGCATCAAAGGCTAAAACAAATCTCCCCCTGTTCAGTGATCGGGGAATGTATCCAATCTGCAATCACAGCAGTTCTCCCTGATGGAACCTGACTATAAGTTGTAAGCTGATCTTTGTCCCCGCATAAATGGTGTGTTGCCCCAGAATCCATAATCCAGTCAGTAATCTCATATGAGTCATGTCTATGACAGGATGTAAAAGCAAAAGTACTACCTGAGGTACTAGCCTTAGCAGACGTACTAGCAGATACGGAGGCTGCTACATCTGAATGACCTCTCGGAGATGGTGAAGAAGCAGGAGGCATGATATCCCGCAGTCCAATTCGAAGTCATCAAATCTCTGATCAGATGTAGGAGCAGCAGGAGACTCAACCTGCTCTGCGACACGGGTTGAAGCCGGAAAGTCATGCTTGGAATAGCATGTAACCTCAGTATGTCCTGAACGGTGACAGTACGTGCATGGCTGACGAATACGACCTCCTCTACCATGAGGTCCGCGTCCACGGAAAGAAGAAGAGCATCCTCTTCCTCGAGAGGTTGCCATAGCCGAAGAAGTCTGGCTAGTGGTCGTGGATGGAATAATAATCCTATTGAACCTGCAGAACGCTTCCTCTATGGGAGGAATAGTGGCATCCGCTAGAATCTAGGAGTGATCAGCATCATATTCAAGGTCAAGGGCTGCTAGGAATACACCAATCATGGTAGCATTCCTATATGTCTTTTGGTGCTCTGGAGTTGTCGTTAGAGACATGAAGTTGTGGAGCTTCTCAAACATCCCACGTAGGGATGTATACAGTGAATGAAGGGGGCGTCTGTTTTGCTCAATAGTGAATAAATCATGCTGGAGTTGAGGATCTTCGTCTCGTTCCTCGCTTGAGAATATGTTGTTGCGAGGATATCACACAACGCCTTATCAGTAGTTTGATGTAACACATCATTGGCAATCTCAATCATCAATGTACCAGAAAGTCAAACTTTGGCATATGCGTCGTCCGCCTCCCACAAGGCGTTTACCCCAGTTTTCTCCACCGGCTCCTCCTCGGTAAGAATGTGCTTACCATTCGACTTCATAAGGCTCATGAACTGCATAGCCCAGAGCTCATAGTTAGTCCTGTCCATTTTGACAATAGGCATTGGACCTCTGAAAGCGCATGTGGCGGGTACATCGACTTTGTTTTCAGACATATTACCGGATGTAGAAGACTAGGGTTTTGTAGACCAAAAAGTGAATGTATACACAAACATACGAGGATTTGAATGCATATGTAGACTTATGCACCCAAATTCATCAAATAAACGGAGGAACCGATGCCGGCAACGAAGACCGTGCTACACAGTGGCACCGGAAGGGTGACCTCGGGTCGGGAGAAGGCTGGTGACGGCAAGAGGGTGAGCCGCGCGCGGAGGCGCTGCACGCGGAGGAGCCGCCCGCATAGGGGTCGCGCTCGTGGGGCGGCTGTGAGAGGAAGGAGCGGCACGCAGGGCGGTTGCACGCAGAAGAGGCGGCGCGCGAGAGGGGGAGAGGGGTGACAGCGCGCAGTGGTAGGCGACATGCGGGAGGGGGGAGGGGCGATGGCGTGCGGTGGTGGGCAGCGGCGGCAGCGCGCGGAGATGAGGGTAGAGGGTGGAGTTAGTGTTAGGGTTTTGGGTACGAGAGCTCCGGTCTAAGACCGCCACTCTGATACCATGTTGGGAAAAATAAGAGTTGTTTATTCCTGGGAACCCTAGACTCTCTTATATAGAGCAAAGACCTATGGTAAATTATATAAGATAGACATAAAGAAATAAAATAGCGAAAAAGGTATATAGGAACATAGAAATATCTCTATAAATCCAAATGTTGGATTGTGAATCATAGACATATACAGAGAATGACAATAGTAGAAATGAAAATCTTGTGATGGATGTGCGATCATGCACGAAAAGATCGAGTTCGGAATGATGTGATCAACTTTGAAGGCAAAAAAATGTCACTGCATGTAAAGATCTTTCTTCGACTTTAGAGGAAGGGACATAATGAATATGTTTATTCCTGCAAACCCTAGGCTCTCTTATATAGAGGAGAGACCAATGGGTAAATTACATAAGATAGACATAAAGAAATAAAATAACCAAAAAGGTACATAGGAACATAGAAATATCTCTACACTCCCCCTCAAGATAGAGCGTAGATGTCAATCATGCTCAGTTTGGACGAACACTTCTGAAATGCCCCCCTAAGTAATGCCTTGGTAAAGGTATATGTTGTTTTCTCTCCTGAACTAACATGAGAGGTAGAAATCAAACCCTTCTGAATTATGTCTCTAGTATAATGGCAGTCTACCTCAATATTCCCATTCTCTCAAGGAATGCGAGGTTGTTTGCAATGAATAAGGCAACTTGATTATCACATTGTAACTGCATGGGTAGAGGAACATCTACATGCAAATCAGCTAACACTACTTGAACCCACACCATTTTTGTACTTTCCTGCGCCATAGCCCTATACTCAGATTCGACACTTGATCTAGCCACAACTGTTTGTTTCTTGCTTTTCCAAGAAACAAGAGAACTGCCAACAAATATTTCAAAGCCTGAAGTAGACTTGTTATCCTTAGAATACCCTGCATAGTCAGCATCAGCACACGCAGATACAGAGAGAGTTGCTCCTTCCCTAAAAAGTAACCCTGCACCTGGAGAAGATTTTAGATATCTGAATATCATGTATATAGTGTCCATATGTACATGTTGAGGCTATTCCATGAACTGACTCACGCGAATCACTGCAAAAGAGATATCTGGTTTGGTAATAGTAACATAAAGGAGCTTTCCCACCATCTCTCTATATCTCCTCTTATCAACCTCACATGTATCATCATCGTATAACTTCATGCTAGGATCCATAGGAGTAGAAGAGGGTCGACACCCAGTCATGACCGTCTCAACAAGCATGTACGTAACATATTTTCTTTGGGTCATCACAAGACCCTGTGCATTCCTAGCAAATTCCAACCCTAAGAAATACCTTAGGGTGCTCAGATCCTTAGTAACAAACGGACGGCCTAGGAACTCTTTTGTCGTCTTTATCCCCTGCATATCATTTCCTGTAACAAGAATATCATCAACATAGACCATTATGACAACAGTATATCTAGGAGTCCTCTGCACAAAGAGTGAATGGTCAGCATTAGACCTCTTGAACCATTGTTTTTCAATCAGATCCGAGAGCTTCTGAAACCACGCCCTTCGACTTTGCTTAAGGTCATATATCACCTTATGGAGTCTACAAACCTGTTGTCACTCACCCTTAGCAGCAAACTCCGGAGGCTACTGCATGTAAACTTCCTCCTATAGATCTCCATACAGAAATGCATTTTTAACATCCAAGTGAAACAAAGGCCAATCACGTAGCACTGCTACCGAAAGTAGGACACGCAGTGTAGAGTGACGAGCCACTGGAGAAAAAGTATCCAAGTAATCCACACCGTGGGTCTGAGTAAAGCCTCTTGCCACCAATCTTGCCTTATAGCGATCAAGGATGCCATATGCATGATGTTTAACAATAAACACCCATTTGCAACTGACCACAAACACCCCAGGAGGAGCAGACACCAAACTCCATGTACCACGTGACTGCAACGCAGACATTTCTTCCCACATAGCCAAGCGCCAGCAACTATCCTTCAATGCCTCCTAATAATTCCGTGGAATTGCCACGGTAGATAGAGCCACTGCAAATCTCTGAAATTCCCCTGTTAGACGATGAAAGGAGACCTAAGAAGCAAGAGGGAAGGAAGCACAAGACCGCTTCTGCTTGCGAACTGCAATAGGTATATCCAGGTCATTGGGAATCTCCTCCATCTGTGGGCTATTCTCCTGCAATGATTCATGCATAGATATATCTCCAGACCCATCGTTAGAAACCATGTTATCTAAACAAACCTGGGGCATATTGGATGATGGGCGATGTCCATAAGCAGAAGCAGTTCGACGAGCATAGAATTTAGGTAATGGTGGAACAATGGGCACATACGACCGGGTAGTAGGAGGGGGTGGAGGAGGTGGTGGCGATAGAGGTGGTGGAACCACAGGCACAGAAGGAGGTGGTGAATGACTCGTAGGAGGGGGTGACATATAAACCTTGTCATCTGAGTCTAATGAAGTCAACTTGTCACCTGTAGGAGAGAAATACATCACAGGCTCAAAAAAGGTGACATCCACACCGATATAGTATTCTCTGCGCAAAGGATCATAACATCGGTATCCCTTCTGAGTCCTGGAATACCCAACAACCACACATTTGACATCTCTAAGAGAGCTTGTCAAGACCTGGAACCAACTGGTGAACAAAAGCAACAGAGCCAAACACACGAGGAGTGAGTGAGAATAACTCCTCAGGGAGAGATATAAAAAAAGGAAATTTCTCCCCCAGGACAGACAATGGCATGTGATTCACCAAATAGCATGTTGTAAGAACTGCATCACCCCAAAACGAATGTAAAGCACGACTCTGAATGAGCAGAGGTAGAGAAAACATTCTGCACTTCATTAATAAAAGTTTTGATCGCATCCCCTGCTTCAGACTTATTTTTCAAAAGAAACACACATGACAACCGAGAAAAATCATCCACGGCCACAAGATAAAACTCGTGTCCCTGGTGATCAAGAACACAACTCGAACCCCAAATGTCAACATGAAATAACTCAAAATGGGAGCTACTGCTCCGACTCTTACAACTAGGAAAAGCAGACCGATGATGCTTTCCCAACTGACATGCCTCGCACTGGAAGGAAGACCCTGGTGAAATGTGCGACAACATGTGACACATCTTCTGAAGAGGTAGATGACCAAACCGAAGATGCCAAGTAAACGGAGAGACTGGTCCAGAGGAATGAGAGGATATGTCTGCATAGGGAGTCCGAAACAGGCGATAAAGGCCACCTTGCTCACGGCCGCACCCAATCACTTTGCTCGTAAAAATATCCTGAAAACAAGAGATGATGGATCAAAAATAGCCCGACGGTGCAAATCCTTTGTAACCTGACTAATAGAAAGCAAATTCATAGAGAAATCGGGCGCATGTAGCACATTCTGCAAACACATCGAGGGTGTCATAGTGATCTCCCTATGTCATGTGATTGGGGAATGAGTCCCATCGGCTATAACAATTGTTCTCCCTGGGGGAACCTGTCTATAGGATGCAAGTTGTTGTCTGTCGGGGTCCACGTCCACAGAAAGTAGATGAGCCACCTCTGCCTCGAGAGGCTGCCATCGCCAAAGAAGTCCGGCTACTAGTAGTGGACGGAACAGTAATCTTGTTAAGCCTGCGGAAAGCTTCCTCCATAGGAGGAATTGTAGCATTTACGAGGATATGGGAGCGAGCAGCGTCATATTCAGGATCAAGAACAGCTAGGAATACACCAACAATGGTAGCATTCCTATATGTCTTCTGTTGCTAATGGGGTGGCAGTGAGAGGCATGAAGTTGTGTAGCTTCTCAAACATCCCTCTCAAGGATGTATACGCCGAATGCAGGGGCCATCCATTCTGCTTGACAGTGAATATATCATGCTAGAGTTGGAGGATCTTTGTCTCATTACTCGCCTGAGAATATGCAGTTCCGAGGATATCCCACATCGCCTTAGCAGTGGGCTGATGCAACATGTCATTGGCGATCTCAATCGTCAATGTACCTGAGAGCCAAACTTTGGCTAGGCATCATCTACCTCACATGAGGTGTTTACCCCAATCTTCTCCACCTGCTCCTCCTCGGTATATTTCTTACCGTTTGACTTCATAAGGCTCATGAACTGCATAGTCCAGAGCTCATAATTTGTCCCGTCCATTTTGACAATAGGCGTTGGACTTCTAAAAGCGCTTGTGGATGGTACATCTACTTTGTTCTCAGACATATTGCCGGAGGTAGAAGACTAGAGCTGTGAAGACCAAAGAGTGAATGTCTACACAAACATATGTGGATTTGAATGCATATGTAGACTTATGCACCCAAATCCATCAACCAAACGAGGGGACCTACGCTGACGCACTGGGAACGGTGCGTGTGCAGGTGATGCGTGGGGGCAGCGTGCAGAAGTGGCGCGCGGGGGCGACGCTGGTGGTGCGCGGGGGCGGCGAGGGATCGCCATATCGCGATATATCATCGATATATCGGCGATATATCAGTATCGACAGGTCACCGATATATCGCTGATATGGACGATATCGGGTATCGACAAGAGAAAATGCCTAATGGATACCGGGTTTCGGTGATATGCGTCGATATATCGCCAATATATCGGCGATATATCGGCATCGACATTGTATCGAAACGATATCGATATCGATATTTCCTTCCTTGGGCGGCGAGGGATCGCCATATCGTGATATATCGTCGATATATCGGTATCGACAGGTCACCGATATATCGCCGATATGGACGATATCAGGTATCGACAAGAGAAAATGCCTAATGGATACCGGGTTTCGGCGATATGCGTCGATATATCGCCGATATATCGGCGATATATCGGTATCGACATTGTATCGAAACGATATCGATATCGATATTTCCTTCCTTGGGCGGCGTGTGAGCGGGGGCTGCACGCGGGGTGGAAGGTGGAGTTTGGGTTTTTGATATCCGAGTTCCGGTCTAGGACCGCTGCTCTAATACCATGTTGGGAAAATATAGAATATGTTTATTCTTGGGAACCATAGGCTCTCTTATATAGAGGAGAGACCTATGCGTAAATTACATAAGATAGACATAAATAAATAAAATAATCAAATAGGTACATATAAACATAGAAATATCTCTACACTTATCTTTCTTATCGTTTTCCTGTTATCTATTTATTTTGTCTACTTCGTGTATTTTTCCAATTGGTTTCTCTCCTATATAAGAGACCCAGGGGCCTCTCATAAATAAATCAAGTCTTTTTCCTCTACATGGTATCAGAGCGACGATCCTAGACCGGAATTCACGTACCCCACCAAACCCTAACCCTACCTGCCCCCCCTCCCTCGGTCGTTGCTGCTCGCCGCCCCAGGCCGCCGCCCGGCCTCCAGGCCACTGCTCGGCCTGCCTAGGCCATCGCCAGGCCTCCAGGTTGCTGCTCATGTCGCCCTAGGTTGCCTCCTCAGCCAACCAGGCCTCCCCAACCGTTGCCTCGGCCGCCCAGGCCACCGTCGGCCCTCCCGCAATCTTCCGTGCACCTCTGCAAGCCGTTCTAGATCTGAACCGATCTGATTTTGACCGGAAATTATCATTTCTGACCGATAAATCAAGTTTTTCGGTCCTAATAAGCAACGACGATTGATGAGATTGGTTGTATGAGTCTACACGTACAACCAATCATCCATATGATCATGTAGACTCGTTTATATCGATCTACCCCTAGGTGAGTTTCGTTATTTGGTCATTTTACCATCATGTTAGAGAACAAGGGTGACATTTTCTCGTCCAGGACCTTCAAAGGCCCGACTCCCATCGCTAAGATGGATGGGACCAACTGAGTTGTGGCTCATACCGTTTCTCACTCTTATGTAGTGCAACAACAAGGAGTGCATCCTGACATATACAGAGCCAACGGATAAGATGGGGGCAAATGCTTCTTGGAAGCAAATGATGCGTAGGCGCGTGTTTGGCTATGTAGGACCCTCACTACAGAGATAGCCAATGATATTCTGAACCAGCCCACTGCCAAGGCGATGTGGGACACTTTGGCTTCCACCTATGCTCAAGCGAAGAATGAGGCCAAGATTCTTCACCTACAGTTTGACATCTACAAGGCCAGGCAGAATGGTCATCCTCTACATGTGTACTACAGTTCACTCCGTGGTATGTTTGTGAAGCTTCATAGCTATACGCCTATTACCGCATCTCTTGAGCAGCAGCAGGCATATAGGAACTCCACGATGGTTGGAGTTTTCATGGTCGGTCTTGATACAGAGTATGATGCAGTACGTACTCAGTATTTCATTGGCGCCACCATACCTCCCATGGAGGAGGCCTATAACCGTCTCAATTGGATTATCATGCCTCATGCGGTCACTCCTCAGCCCTCGTCTGATATGGTTGTTTCTCGTGGCCGAGGAGTAACGACCCAGTCTAGAGGACGTACCCCTTGTGGCAGAGGCGGTGGACGTCCGCGTGGCCCTTGCACCTTTTGCCGTCGATCGGGACATGCAGAGGATACATGCTATCAGAAGCATGGATATCATGTCTCTGGTTGCGTGGCAGAGCAAATTGAGCCTTCTGATACTCTTGCTTCCCAGGTCGATCCTCGCCTAGATGATATCACCTCTCGTATTCTAGAGATCATGACTTATGTTACAGGAACCACCACTGCAGATACCGTTGCCACAGCCAGAGCTTCTTTGAGCTCCTCAGGTATCGCTTATGCTTTCACTGATAGTAATAGTGCAGATATGACAGTGGATTATGGACTCCAGTGCCTCCCATCATCTTTGTGGAGACAGAACACGGATGAGGTCCTATAGGATCATGCCACCTGGTAGATGGGTTGTCATTGCCAATGGCGACTATTTACCCATTATGGGATAGGGGGGTTCATTTGACGTCGTCCATGCATCTTCAGAATGTTTTATATGCTCCTAACTTTCAGATGAATTTACTCTTCACTAGTCAGATTACTAAGGACTTGTATTGTCGTGCCATCTTTGACCCTTCGTCTCTGGTGTTCCAGGACATACTCACGGGCAAGGTGATTGGATGTGGTCGTAAGAAGCGGGGACTCTACAGACTGGTCCAACCTCCTCATGTTAGTGTTTCTACTATGCCTACTGGACTAGTCTCACAATATAGGGCACCTTCGTTTTGGTCACCTTCCTCTACAGAAGCTTATGTCATGTTCTCCCTCAGATTTCCACGAGATCCTCCTTCCAGATTGAGGCATGCCAGCTTGGGAAGCATCACCATTGCTCATTTACATCCCGTCAAATTCGGAGCAGTTCTCAGTTATTTGAACTCCTTCATTTAGATATCTGGGGTCCGAGTCGTGCTCCTGACCACCAGGGACCATTTTTATCTAGTTGTTGTCGATTTTTTCTAGACTTTCCTAGGTCTTTTTATTGAAGAATAAGACTGAGGTTGAATCTGTTATCAAATCTTTTATTAATGAGATAAAGAATACTTTTTCTGCCAATGTCAAATATATTCGTTCTGATAATGCCTTAGAGTTTCGCACCTTACAGCTTTCTAACTTTCTCAGATCTCTTGGTATTGTTCACCAGACCTCATGTGCCTATACATACCAACAGAACGGTGCTACCGAGCACAAACACCGTCACTTACTTGATGTGACCCGAACATTGTTGATACAAAGTCGTGCTCCTCATGCCTATTGGGAAGATGTTGTCCTCACGGCATGCTATCTGGTAAACCGCATGCCTTCGATTGTGTTGGGAGAGAAGATTCCTTTCTCGATTGTGTTTCTCGAGAATGATCTTTTCTCTCTTACACCTCGTGTGTTCGGTTCAGTTGCTTTTGTTCATGATGTCTCTCCAAGTCGTGACAAGCTCTCTCCCAGAGCTGTCAAGTGTATTTTTGCTGGTTACTCTCGTGCCCAGTAGGAGCATCGTTGCTTTGATCCGCTCAAGTGGAAATAATTTGTCAGGGCTGGTGTTACTCTCTTTGAGTCTGTCATGTATTTTTCTTCTACAGGCGATAGACTAGACCCGTCTGACTCTGACGATGAGATCTACATGCCTCCACCTCCTACTGTCGTGCCACCCCCTCCCTCTACTCCTGCTCTACCACCACCTCCCCAACCACCACCACCATTGTCGTTGCCACCACCCACACCTACTTCTGCCTCTTCACCTGCTCCTATGGCTCCACTTCGTATTGTGACTCAGTTTTTGCCACGTGTTTTTACTCGCAGATCTCGCTCGATTCCCCCTGCCCACATCCACATGCCTTGTCCATCATCTAGCACGCCTCAGGTATGTAATGAGCACATTGTTTCTACTGATGGCACTATTGAGTTGTTTGTGCACCATGATTCCATATAGGATGAGCAGGTGCCCTTGGCAGATGATCTTGATGTGCCGATTGCGCTATGCAAGCAGAAATATAGGTGTGCTACTTATCCTCTTGCAGCCCAGGTTTCTTTATGCAAATTGTCAGATGATTTCAGGAGGTTTACCTTGGCACTATCAGTCATGGAGATACCACGGACATATCATGAGGCTCTTCAGGACAGTCAGTGGAGATAAGCCATGGAGGAGGAGATAGATGTGTTACAGCCACGTGGTAATTGGAGTCTTATTTATGCTCCAGTTGACGCATCTGTTGCGGGATGCAAATGGATGTTCACTGTGAGACACCGTGCTAATGATAGTGTAGATCGCTATAAAGCAAGACTTGTGGCACGTGGGTTCACCCAGACTTATGGAGTGGAATACCAGGATACTTTCTCTCCAGTTACCAGACAGTTTACTCTACGTATACAACTTTCTGTTGTTGTGATATGAGATTGGTCCCTTTACTAGCTTGATGTGAAGAATGTCTTCCTCTACGGTGATCTACATGAGGAGGTCTACATGCAGCAACAACATGGGTTTGCTACTGAAGGTGAGTGTCAGAAGGTTTGCAGACTTCACAAAGCTATCTATGGTCTTAAGCAGAGTCCAAGAGCATGGTTTCAGAAGCTCACAGACTTGAAAGAGAAGCAAGGATTTGTGCAGTCGACTGCAAATCACTCCTTGTTTGTGCACAGGATCCAGAGAGGTACTATTGCCATCCTTGTTTATGTTGATGATATTATTGTTACAGGGGATGACGAGAAGGGTATTCAGAGTGCCAAGGACTTCCTACGTCAGCAGTTTGTGAACAAGGACCTTGGTAATTTATGTTACTTCCTTGGACTGAAGTTTGCCAGGAACTAACGAGGTCTTTTGATGACCTAGAGGAAGTATGTTACAGAACCTCTTTAAGAGACAGACATAGCAGATTGCAGACCTGTCACTACTCCTATTGACCCAAGCATGAAGCTATATGATGATGACACTGAGGAGGTCGACAAGAGGAGGTACATGGAGCTTGTTGGCAAGCTACTATATGTGACTATTTCCAGGCCTGACATATCCTTTGCTATGGCAAAGTGAGTCAGTTTATGGAGCAGCCTAGAAAGAGACATATGGATGCAGTCCATATGATTTTGAGGTATCTGAAGACTTCACCAGGTACAGGACTTCTTTTCAGCAGAGATACATCTCTTTCAGTCACAGCATGTGCAGATGCAGATTATGTTGGGTGTTCAAATGATAGGAAGTCTACTTCAGGTTTCGTTGTGTTCATAGGGAATTCCCTGATTTCTTGGAAGAGTAAGAAATAGAGTGTGGTTGCCAGATCGAGTGTTGGCTGCTGAGTCAGAATACGGGGCCATGGCGCAGGTTAGCACAGAGATGATATGGATAAGACCTGTTCTTACTGACCTGACTATAGAGGTGCATCTTCCGACTATAGAGGTGCATCTTCCTATGCACCTCCAATGTGTAAACCAGGCTGCTCTTTTCATTGCCAACAACCCAACCTTTCATGAGAGGACCAAGCACATAGAGGCGGACTGTCACTACACTCATGACATGATATAGAAGGGTCTTATCACCACTACGCATGTCAACTTTGGAGACCAGACAACAGATGTTTTTACTAAGGCCTTAGCCAGAGGGCCATACCAGAGATGTTCCAAGTTGAGCCTAATCGATATCTACGCTCCAGCTTTGGGGGGTGTTGAGATATTTGGTATCCTTCTTATTGTTTTCTTGTTATCTATTTATTTTGTCTACTTCATGTATTTTGCCCAATAGATTCCTCTCCTATATAAGAGAACGCAAGGGCCTCTCATAAATAAATCAAGTCTTTTTCCTCCACAAGAATGCATAGGCTCTCACTTAGTCATGGTCATTCTAACTATGAGGTGTAATTATCATGGTCTGTCCAACTATGAGGTGTAATTATCTATTAACATAAGTATTTGATATGCACTATTATGGGTGTATGTCCCTTTTTTCATAAAAAATGACATCTTAGGAAGTTATTTATATCATTTGACAAAGCAAGAAAAAGTATTGCAATTCCCATATACAAGAATAAATTGGACATTAAAAACTGCGCAGACTATACCGAGATCAAACTGATGACTCTAACAATGAAGTTGTGGAAGAGGGTAATTGGAAAAGATTGAAAGAAATCTTAATATTAGAAGACAACCCCTTTCATTTTATACCTACGAGATCAAGGAGCCATAAGGATAGCTTTCTCAATCATATTGTATAAAAGAAAGAACTTGTTTTTATTGTTGAGAGGCCATGGGTTCTCTCATATAGGAGAGAAACATGTTGGGTAAATTACAAGATGAAGACAAAAGAAATAGATGATATGAAAACAATAAGAAAGATAATTAATATCTCAATACTCCCTCTCAAGCCAGAGCATAGATATCGATCAGGCTCAGCTTGGAACAACATCTCTGATAAGGCCCTCTGACTAGGGCCTTAGTAAGAACATTTGTTGTCTGGTCTCCAAAGTTGACATGCATAGTGGCGATAAGACCTTTCTATATCATGTCATGAGTGTAGTGGCAGTCCACCTCTATGTGCTTGGTCCTCTCATGAAAGGTTGGATTGTTGGCAATGAAAAGAGCAGCTTGGTTTTCACATTGGAGGTGCATAGGAGGAGACACCTCTATAGTCAGGTCAGTAAGAACATATCTGATCCATATCATCTCGGTGCTAGCCTGCACCATGGCCCTGTATTCTGACTGAGCACTTGATCTGGCAACCACGGTCTGCTTCTTGCTCTTCCATGAAACTATGGAATTTCCTATGAACATAGTGAAGCCTAAAGTAGACTTCGTATCCTTTGGGCACCCAACACAGTCTGCATCTGCACATGTTGTAACTGAAAGAGATGTACCTTTGATGAAAAGAAGACGTGTACCTGGTGATGTCTTCAGATACCTCATAATTAGGGCGGGCTATCGAGCCTAACGAGTCGAGCCAGGCCCTAGCTCGGGCTCGGGCTCGAGCTCGGTCAAGCCCAACCGAGCTAGCTCGGGCTCGGTGAGCTCGAGACTCTTATCGAGCCAGCTCGAGCTCGATAAGACTCGAGCCGAGGCCGTTGTTGAGCCTGGTCTGGGCTCGAGCCAAGTCTGGCTCATTAAGAAAAATGGGATTTTTTTGGTATAAAAATGCAGTGCCTAGACTTGAACCCGTGACCTCTTCATTGAGGAATTGTCTTTCTTACCAATAGGCCATTATCTGAGTTATATTTCAAAAGCTAAATTATATCGTATATTGTAAAATTCTATTTGCTAATAAAAAATACTAATTTGCTAATTATAACCTAGAAAAATATAAATATAAATGTAGCTATATGCTCCTTAGAAAAACATAGTATTGATCGGTACATTAGTGGATTATACACATTATCAAATATGTTGCTATTTAAAGGCGTATAATAACATGAGATCGCAATTAGATCTACAATATAATATATATGGAACGTTGCCACGTCGGAATTCACATTCACATATATAAACATGTATAGTTCTAAGGTTCCCGCGAAACAAAATTATATCGATTTATAGTTTGTTGGGTATAATATACATATTTAATTACAACCTACGTAGACAGCTACAACTATAGATATAGGTACCGATTGTTGAACAGGTAACTCCTCTTGTGTATGTATTACATATAAATATATAAATATAAGTATTATATATCTATATATAAATATAAGTATTGTATATCTATATATATTCCTTATCGAGTTATCGAGGCGAGCAGGGCTCGTCTCGGACTTGACTCGTTAAGCTATCGAGCACAAAATTCTGGCTCGAGCTCAGCATAATAGCTTACGAGCCAGGCTCACGAGCCATTATCGAGCCGAGCCCCAGCATGGCTCATCGAGCCTTGACTCAATAGTCAACCCTACTCAGAATCATATGGACCGCATCCATATGTGCATGTTTGGGTTGCTCCATAAATAGACTCATTTTGCTCACAGCAAAGGATATGTCACGCCTAGTAATAGTCACATATAGGAGCTTGCCAACAAGCTCCACGTACATCCTCTTGTCGACATCAGTGTCATCGTCATAGAGATTTATGCTCGGGTCAATAGGAGTTGGTAGGTCTGCAATCTGTCATGCAAGTCTCTGAAAGAAGATATGTAACGTATTTCCTCTGAGTCATCACAAGACCTCGTTGGTTCTTGGAAAACTCCAATCCAAAGAAGTAATGTAAATTACTAAGGTCCTTGGTCTCACAAACTGTTGACCTAGGAAGTCCTTGGCAACCTGAATGTCATGTCCGTCATCCCCTGTAACAAAAATGTCATCAACGTAAACAAGAATGACAACGGTACTTCTCTTGGTCCTGTGCACAAACAAAGAATGATCGGCAGTCGATCGCATAGGCCTTGTTGCTCTATCAAGTCCGAGAGCTTCTCGAACCATAGTCTTGGACTCTGCTTAAGGCCAACCTTTTGACACTTCCCCTCAATAGCAAACCCAGGCGGCGGCTGCATGTAGACCTCCTCCTATAGATTACCATAGAGGAAGGCACTATTCACATCAAGCTGGTAAATGGGTCAATCTCATGTCACAGCAACAGACAAAAGAATATGCAGAGTAGAATGTTTGGCAACTGGAGAAAAAGTATCCTGATAGTCACCCCATATGTCTGAGTGAACCCACGTGCCACAAGTCTCGCCTTATAGCGATCTCCACTGCCATATACACGGTGTTTCACAGTGAACACCCACTTGCACCCACAATGGATGCGCCAACTGGAGCAGAAACAAGACTCCAAGTACCATGCAACTGTAGCGCGGCCATCTCCTCCTGCATAGCTAACTGCAACTGACTGTCCTGAAGAGCCTCCTGATATGTCTGTGGTATCTCCACGGTTGATAGTGCCAAGGTAAACCTCCTGAAATCATTTGACAGCCTGCTCAAGGAAACCTGGGCTGTAAGAGGATAAGTAGCAAACGTATGTCTCTGTTTTTACAGAACAATGGGCACATCAAGATCATCCGCCAGGTCTCGAACATGTAAGTTCCCCTCTTAAGAGGGCACCTGCTCATCATGTATGGAATCCTGTTGCACAGACAACTCAGTAGTGCCATCAGCAGAAACAATGTACTCATTACATTCCTAAGGCATGCAGGATGATAGGCAAGACCTGTGAGCAGGGGGAACAGAGGGAGACCTGCGAGTGAACACACGTGGCATAAACAGAGTCACGGTAGGAGGTTGAGCCACAAGAGCAGGTGTAGAGGCAGGAGTAGGTGTCGGTGGTGGTGGTGGTGGTGGTTGTGGAGGTGGTGGTGAAGGAGTAAAAGGTGTTGGACTTGTAAGCCCTCAACGACCCATTAATGCAATAAAAGTTATTGTTTTATCATGTCCATCTGAAATGTAATGAATGAATGTGAATGCACTATACTATTAAGGTCCCTTTGTACAAATAGTGTTATGTAGCATGGTCATATTGATAGCTGGGAGGATACATCAGACTTCCAACATGTGATATTCAATACAGATTTATAGTCTGAGAAAGAGATTGCAATCTTTCTCTAAAGACTGATTTCCAACCTACTTCTTGATGCAGGTCATCTGCATAGGAATGGAGATTCAGAAGTGTTAGAATAATCAAGTCAAAGAGTTGACTTGATGAGGTCGAGATAAACTAAGACCTGAATCATGACACGATCAGGCACACATCCCTTGACCTGAGACAGATATGCATCTATATGCCAGAGTTTGCACATTTGACAGATCAATAGATTGGTGACCTAGCCAAGGTCCATATACCGACGCGTTGGTGTGCATATGAAGTCATATGAGATGTATGATCTCTCGAAGGAATTATACAGGTTCATAGTTGATGAACCGGGAGACAGAGCTCACTCATGAGATATTTTGGGGTCGAAATGAATTCCATGCATGGTCGTCTTGTTTATGAAATAAAACATGAATTCGAGATATTAATATATGCTTTTGGAAAGTATACGATTAATATTGTCGCTCAATTATCAAATGAGAAATATATATTCCGAAGAAGACAATCAAACTAGGATTTGAACTTCGGATTTATCAAAATCTTTCTGTATGAAGGATTAATGAGTATTCGATTTGGAAATACTCAGGGTAACATATGTTGTAATGGATCATCTACCATGACACTTCCATCCGAGAGAGTTATGAAACAGGTTGGATTTTAGTGGCTCCATTTAGTTAGATGACTTGTGATTTAATTGTATTAAATCACAATACATTTGAATCCAATTTCCAATTGCAATTTCAACTTCAATGTCCAAATGTTGGAAACAAAAATATTCATGGAAGTGGAAATATACAAGCTCCATGAGCTCGTTTCTTAGCTTTAAATGGTTTGGACTATGATTACAAATGGTCAAGGAAGCAGGATTCAGCTCACCGACACTTTGTCCAGCTCATGGAGAGTGTGATGTGTTTCGTTGAGCTCACTAAGAGTGTAAAGTGTTACAGCTCGAGCTCAACATTCGTAGGTGATGGATTTTTGTAAAATGGTATAAACCCTAAATTAGATAGTTACGCATTTCAAGTCACTATACATGAATAGTATGATCTCCCCAACATTATTTCCAAATATCTGCAATATCTCATGAGTCCTAAGTGGATTAGGACTCATACCTATTGATGTCAATATTGTAATAATAATAGTTATTATTGCACAAGGGCAATTTTGTGAATAAGAATCGCAAATATATCCAGTGTTCACGAAATCGCTATGAGCGGCTGCATATGCGGCCGCATATGCCTGAACGGACCCCCTAGCGTGTCGCATACGTGAAGCCTTTCATTAAGCGCCCCATGCGCTTATGTCGCCCGCATATGCAGGCTGTGCAGCTGCATATGCAGACTGTGCGCTCGCTTCCTGATTTTTGAAGCTTGATCGGATTGTCGGATCCAGATCTACGAAAAAAGGTGACCCGATACACCGACTCCCCCGAGAAACCCATTACCCGGATCTAGGGCTTCCACCTCTAGAATCCAGATACCCCGATCGATCTCCTCTCTCTCCCTCTCAAGCGACTCCCAACTCCTCTGCCTCCTTCCAAATGCGCCTCCACCGTCTCCTGGAAGCCCTCCACCTCCATCTCCACCGTATGAGGCTCCACCACCTTCGAGCGAGAGGTCCCTCTGCCTCTAGTCCTCTGTACGTGGCTCCTCGGCATCCATCTCCCTTGTACAAGGTTCCTTCGCCTCCCAGCTCCGTCGTGCCCGTATGAAGGTAACCCTAGATCCCTTTTTCTATATTTTTTTGTCATTTTTTATGCATCGATGCATATTCAAGTGTGTCATAGCACATATACAAGACATGTAGATTTGATCAGAATTTCAGTTTGTTCTATTTAATATTGATGTTGTGATTTGATATAGGGTTATTAGATTGTATGTTATATATTTTGCAAGGAAAATAATCAAATTATTAGGTATGTTTTGCAATCCATTGTATATACTCTTGAACTCGAATTCTCAAGAAATACTCTGATTGGATCTTAAACTATTTTTATTTTATTTGATCATATTTAGATTTTATTTTTTTTAACGAATTGCTGTTGTGATTTGATATAGGTGATTAGATTATTTGTTACATATTTTGGTGATTGTTGTCACTTGTTATGTGTGCTAATTTTTCTATTGAAGTGCTAACTTTTCTAATTTTGTATATATTTATTTATTTATAAACAAAAAAATAGAAAATCGCTTAGAACCACATAGACCCCGCATATGCCCCCGCATATCGCTTAATCGCTATTCAGTGACATGTCTGAACACATATGCATATTGCTTTCATGAACCTTGAATATATCTCATTAATTAATGTGAATAGTGATTCACAATTATTAATATTTATATGGATATGATTCATATAAATATTTATGTAAATATGATTTACATAATATTTCCAAGGCATGAAATTGTACGAATTTAATTCACATTAATTTTGTAGATGTAAATTGGATTTACATTTAATTTGGGGCTCATGAATATGATTCATAAGCTTTGAGGATTAACTTCATAATTTCTCCAATTTTGATAATGGTATTATAAGGTTTATTAATTAATAGATAAAATGGCAACAACATGAACTAATTTTAATTAAGCTAAGTTGTTGCTTACTTATTGTTAATTAGTTGATATTAATTGGAGGTAAAAACCATATAATCCTTATTGAATTAGGCATTGCTATAAGCCCTTAATTTAAAATCCAGGTTGAATTAGGCATTGCTATAAGCCCTTAATTTAAAATTCAAGGGACTACAACACACATGTTGGACATGTGGTGTAAGTATAAAAGAAGGGCAAGGCCCTCTCTTTTGCAACACAATTTTGGAGAGCAATAGTCCTTAGAAATTCCATGTCTCTAGAGATATAGAACAATCTTGAGAGTCTCCAACTCTTATACGACTCTTCTTGTTGCTTCGGTTGATGTCTGGGTTCGTGGGAAGAAAAACGCAGCTCATCTCCGCACCCGCGAGAGAGATTTCTGCAGATCGGACTTGATTCGGGAGGTTTCTTCGCTTAAAAACCCACGCTTTAAGAGTTAACCCTGATCTATCTCTTTTATTCATTATGAATGTCAAAAATTATTTTGGAAATTGTTTCCTTAGAATTTCTAATTTCTAAATGCACCAATTGGTGTGCCATATTTTCTAGTTCATACGATGAACTTAGATTGTTTTGGAAAATTTTGGTTAAATATTATGTGTTTCCCTGATGCATAGTAAATAATTTTTTATTTACTTCCTTTAATTGGTACCAGAGCTAGGTTTCGAGGATTTGTATTGTATCCAAGTCCGATAAACAATCTGCTAGATTATCCCGATTATCGAGTATATAGTCGTGTGACAGATTTAACGATTCGAATGATTCGATGACTTTCAAAGTTGCTATTGTTCTTCCTTATTTTAACATATTTTTGGGATATACATGAGACCTAGAAGGTCTGGACTCGACTCCAAAAGATGCACCAGTTGTTGGTGACAAACAGGAGAACATTTGAATGTTAAAAACGATCACAAACTCCGATTTCGACTAAAGACTATAGCAAGAAAATATTGATTTTTTGGCTATTGTTTTGGATCATATAACACGATAAAATATTGATTAATAAGTCAAAGATCAAGTCCTCAATCAGTGCGAAAAAGTTTCACGCAATTCCGACCGTGCAGCATCGAGAAACTGGATTTCTCCATAGGCGGAGTTGGAAGAGGACTCGATTGTTTTAACTGACTTGTTTCTCATATTTTAGGAATATCAAAATTAATGGAAATATATTTGATATATTGACATCGGGAGTTGGACCTAATATTTTAGAAATATTTAAGGTCGCAATGAATTTTAAGTCCAATTTATATGATGCTTTCTAATTTGAAGTGCGATGGTCACAGCTTGCAAATTAGAATCTGAAGTCATTGTTTTTTTAATATATGCAATAAATTAGAAAGTCTTTTTTATTCCATATTTTCTCTAATTATTTATGCAGTTGAATGCTTACAATGCAATAGGAAATTGTGAATTGTCTATATTGTTGCACTAGACTTCCTTTGTAATTGAAATTATTTTGATTCAAAGAAGTGTCTAGATGTTGCACTAGACCTTTTGCAACTGAAAAGTGTTTTCAAAAGGTGTCTAGATTGTTGCACTAGACCTTTTGGGAAATTAAAATGAGTTTAATTCCTAAAACATCCTAGAGTTATTATATAGTATTATAAATGGTCGAGAGATCGATATAACCTCATTAGTACAGTATATACCAATTGTGTTGTCTCGATTTGATTTGGTGAAGGTGTCTAGGTCGTAGACATGCTAATGTGTTGCTTAATTGGCACCATGCACCGCATTTGTAGTGAAAGCGCTCCCTGTTAGCATTGTCTATCCGGCCTGCTTGGATCCATTTCGATGAAAGGTGGCATGATAAGTCATGCCATACTTTAACAACTAATATTGGAACATTAAATTGTACTAAGTGAGGGTGCAAAACTATATGGTAACATCAAGTGAATAAAAGGATCAAACCATAATTGGGACCGCTTAAGTGTCATTGTTTTAATTGGATAAAAAATAAGACAATAAGCATGTGTCCTAACTCTATCCCTTAGATTAAGCATGAGAATATGATTCGAAATGATTAACCATTAATTTAAACATGATATGGACTAAGTCATGATGACATCCATGGTCTCCGGTCATTGCGAAGAACTCCGTCACCATGGTTTGTATTTTTAGAGACGCTCATACATAGTTATGACTCTGGAATACAAATTCACATGGATCATATTCTACATTTCACGAAAGAGATGGGTCATATGCGTAGTGACCCTAATGTTGTTCCCATATTATTGAGGCGGCATTGGATTGCGCATAGTGTAAATTGATATTTGCTCATTGACGGTTGGTTTAATCGACAACATGCTAACTCGATATATGTGGGGGTGTGGGTGTTGAAGACCGAACTGATAATACAAGTTGAACTTGTAAGGTGGAAAGAGTTCCCGCTTCTTTCATCGTAGTTGCATTTTCTCATATTATCGGGTTACAATGAAAATGGAAAGGAGACTCAGATCTCGTAGTGAGGTTGTTGGTTAGCATGCCTCATGCTTTGAAAGCTTATAAGGGAAAGCATTTTAAAGTATAAAAATATGAGAACTCTTGATTTAAAAATATTAAATTATTTAATTTCTTTAATCAAGAGATTAAAGTGTATTCTATTTTTTCTTTTATTTCAGATGAAATCTCTCAACCCACTTAACATTCTACTTAAGGTCAATCAGTTGACCGGTCCAAATTATTCGGATTGGATCTATAATTTGGAACTCATACTTGAGACAGAACACATAACGTATGTGCTCTTGTCTGTGAAGTATGAGAACCCTTAGACAAAGGATGCATGTGAGTTCAACAAGAAGTGGGATTAGGATCATTTGATCGCTCGTTGCTACATGCTAAGACCATTGTCTAATGTGCTTCAGAAGCAACTTATAAACATTGAATCCGTTCATGACATTCTCCTAAATCTGAATGAGATGTATAGAGATGTGAATTGCACTCTTTCTACATTAAAACTCACTGAGAATATTATGAAGAAAGAATTTCCCTCTAGCGATGCAATGGTTGCACGGGTTAAAGGGAAGCGCAAGAGGAAGTATGCATCTCAGAAGGGTCCGATCCAAGAGAAAAAAATGTCAAATTATTGATCAATCTTCTAAAGTTTCAACATATCTGACACCCATAGAGATGGATGTCTACCATCACTGCAATAAGCCAGGATTCTAAAAGAGTGACTATCTAGAATATCTAAAGTCCTTAGAGAAGGAGAAAAGTATAACACTGTCAAATAAGAAATCTACATTCATCATTGAAACCAACTTATTCGTAGGACGAGAAGGAAGTTGGATTGTTGATTCTGATGCTTCTATACATGTATGCAATCAGTTGCATATGTTTCAAGATACCAAAAATCTTGACGAAGGGAGATAGTCATCCAAATGGGATCCGATGCAACTATTGCAGCGATCGCCATCGGGACATGTAAACTATCATCATCCAGTGGGAAAGTCCTTGATATTAGAGATTGTCTCTATGTACCGAATGTTAGAAGGAACTTACTATTTGTATCTAAGCTGATTAGACATGGATACACTTTCCTTTTCTGTAATAAACTGTCATAAATCGTTATGGTAATTTTGTAGCAGATGATTCTCTAACACCAGGTGGACTCTATGTATTGAACATGCATGATTGTGTTATGAATGTTAATATCACTGGTAACATTAACATTAATAATAATGTTAAAACCCCTAAACGATCAAGGGAGGATGGAGATCGTGCATTTCTGTCTTGTTTTTTCTAGAGTACTAACTATGATCTGGCATCAAAGACTTGGACATGTGTCTATTGATAGGATCAATAAACTGGTAAAGGATGGACCTACACATTTCCTAGAAGTCCATGATTTACCAACTTGCGAACATTGTATTGGTGGGAAAATTTCCAGAGCACCCTTCTCTAAGAAAGGTGAACGATGTGAAGGTATATTGGACCCGATACATGCTGATGTATGTGGTCTCTTTCATACTGCGACTCGAAATGGACATCAATATATTATGTGAAATTTATTGATGACCATTCGCGGTATAGTTTTATCTTCTTATTACGTCACAAACATGAAATCTTTGAAAAGTTCGAGGAATTCATGGCTTTGGTTGAGAACCAAACTGGAAAGAAGATAAAACGGACTCGATATAACCGAGGTGGCTAATACAAAGAAGATAAAACGGATTCGATATGATCGAGGTGGCTAATACCTCAGATGAATTCAAAGAATACCTTAAAGAGAGGGGAATTATTTCCAATCTCACTCCTCCAGGTACCCCTCAACTCAACGGAGTGGCGGAGAGATGCAATAGAACAATGTTGGACATGATAAGATCAATGATGAGTAAAGAAAACTTACCTCTCAGTTTCTAGGGACATGCAGTAGAGACTGCAGCTTATGTTCTAAACAAGATTCTATCTAAATATGTACCTAAAACCCCTCATAAGCTTTGGTATGATACCAAGCCAAGCATACGACACTTGAGGATTTGGGATTGTTTGGTCCATACTAAACGTGGATGCAAGCAAGTTGGAATCTCGCACTAGAGAGTGCTACTTCATTAGATACATAAAGAACAATATTGGATATCGACTTTATGATCCTGAGACTCAAAAGGTATTTGTTTCTAGAAACGTCAAGTTTCTGGAAGATGAATTCCTTAAAAGTCAAGAAAATAATGAAGTTAAGAAACTAATCGAATCTAGCGAGATTGATGAAGTTCCTACACCAGAAACTGAAGAGATAGTTGAAAATGACACGACCATACCTACTAGAAGGAGTTCTAAGGTCGTAAGACAACCTGAAAGGTATGAATTCCATGTATCAGAAGAGTCTGATGATGATCCACTTCATTTGATGAAGCTTTAGGTGATCAAGACATGGATAATTGGATGTTAACAATGAAGCTTGAGATAGACTCCATGCACAAAAATGGTGTATGGACTCTCGAAGATTCACCTAAAGGGGTCAAACACATTAGGTGCTAATGGATCTTCAAGATAAAAAAGAAGGGACCCGATGGGAGCGTAGATACATTCAAAGCACAGCTCGTAGCCAAGGGTTACACACAGAGAGAAGGTATCGATTACGATGAGACATTCTTTCTTGTGGCCATTCTCTAATCCATCAGGGTATTACTTGCAATAACTGCACAGCTAGACTATGGCATTTGACAGATGGATGTCAAGACCGCTTTTCTCAATGGATATCTCGAAGAGAATATCAGAAATCTATATGGAGCAACCCAAGGCTTCATAGCTGAGGAAGGAAAAGTATGCAAGCTAAAGAAGTCCATATATGGGCCCAAACAAGCTTCTCGAGTTGGAACATCCGATTCAATGTAACCATGAAGAATTATGATTTCATGCAGAATGTGGATGAACCATGTGTGTACAACAAGCTTAGTGGGAGTGTCATCGTATTCATTATGCCTTATGTGCTTTATGTAGATGACATCCTTATCATTGGGAATGATACGGGGAATCAAGGATAATGACTAGTGTTAAGATCTGGTAACTGGTTGTCCATTACCTTTGAGATGAAAGATCTCAGAAAAGCCTTTTACATCTTGTGTCTGAAATTGTTCAGACTCAGGCAAAAGAGAATATTGGAACTGTCACAACAAGGATACATCAAGAAAATCTTGGAAAGATTCGGTATGGATAATTCCAAAAAAAAGCTTCCTTCCCTTAAGACATGGCATTCACCTATCTAAAGGGACGATTCCTCAAATTGAAGGGAAAAAAGCCACGATCAGAGGCCCTTACGCATCGGTTGTAGGAAGCTTGATGTATGTCATGATGTGTACTAGACCAGATATCTACCATGCAGTGGGAGTAATAAGCCGTTCCCAATCCTGCTATAGTGACAAACATGGGACTGCAGTGGAGAACGTCTTCAAGTGCCTAAGAAGAACTCAAGACTATGTCTTGGTATAAGGAGATCATGATCTCCAAGTCTTATGGTACACTGATTCAAACTTCCAATCAGATATTGATGATAGGAAGTCAACCTCAAGGTTTTTATTCATTTTTAACAGTGGTGTTGTGAGCTGAAGAAGCAAGAAGCAAGACACCATGGCAGATTCAACAACTGAAGCAGAATACATAGTCGCATCGGATGTTGCTAAAGAGGTTGTGTGGTTGCGCAAGTTCGTTCAGGAACTTGGCGTAATTTCCTCATCAGAATCTCTCATCTCATTGCTCTGCAATAACACAGGTGCCATAGCATAAGAGAAGGAACCCTGGTGTCATCAAAGAAGCAAGTATGTGAGAGGAAATATCACATCATCTGGGAGATCCAGAAGCATGGTGATATCACAATCATCAAGGTTGCATCTGCCGACAACATTGATGATCCACTAACCAAGCCGTTGACCCAAAAGATCTCCGACCAGCATGTAATGAAAATGGGGTTGAGAGTTGTACATGAATGACTTTGGGGGCTAGTGGGAGAGTGTTGAACTCGACGACCCATTAATGCAATAAAAGTTATTATTTTATCATATCCATATGAAATGAAATAAATGAATGTGAATGCACTTTACTATTAAGGTCCCTTTGTACAATTAGGGTTATGTACCATGGTCATATTGAATACCATGCAGCTGGGAGGACACGGCTAACTTCCACATGTGATATTCAATACGGATCTCCAGTCCGACAAACAGATGGCAATCTTTCTCTAAACACTAATTTCAAACCGACTTCTTGATGCAAATCTTAGGAATGGAGATTCAGAAGTGTTGGAATAATCAAGTCAAATAGTTGACTTGATGAGGTCGAGATAAACTAAGACCTGAATCATAACACGATCTGGCACACATCATTTGACCTAAGACAAATATGCATTTATATGCCTGAATTTGCATATTTGACAGGCCAATAGGTTGGTGATCTAGCAAAGGTCCATGTAACGATGCGTTGGTGTGCATATGAAGTTATATGAGATGTATGATCTCTTGAAAGAATCATACAGGTTCATAGTTGATGAACCAGGAGACGGAGCTCACTCATGAGATATTTTGGGATCAAAATGCATTCCACGCATGGTCATCTTATTTAAGAAATAAGAAACGAATTCGAGATATTAATATATGCTTTTGGAAAGTATATGATTAATATTATTGCCGATTATCAAATGAGAAATCTATTGATATATTCTGAAGAAGACGGTCAAACTAGGATTTGAACTTCGGAATTATCAAAGTCTTCCAGTATGAAGGATAAATGAGTAATGGAAATACTCAGGGTTAGATGTTGTAATGTATTATCTACCATGACACTTCTATTCCGAGGGAGTGATGAAACAGAATGGAATTTAGTGACTCCATTTAGCTAGATGACTTGTGAGTTGGATTAAATCACAAGACATTTGAATTCAATTTCCAATTCCAATTTTAATGTCCAAATGTCGAAACAAAAATGGTCATGGAAATGGAAATATACAAGTTCCTTGAGCTCATTTCTTAGCTTCAAATGGTTTAGACTATCATTAGAAATGGTCAAGGAAGCTAGATTCAGTTCACCGACACTTAATCCAGCTCATGGAGAGTGTGATGTGTTTCATTGAGCTCACTGAGAGTGTAAAGTGTTACATCTCGAGCTCAACATTCGTAGGTGACATATTTTTACAAAAATGGTATAAAGCCTAAAATTGGATAGTTATCCACATTTCAAGTCACTATTCATAGATAGTATGATCTTCCCGATATTATCTCCAAGTATCTGCATTTGTATCTAAGCGAGTCCTAATTAGATTAGGACCCATACTTATAGATGTCAATATTGTAATAGTTATTATTGCACACGGGCAATTTTGTGAATAAGATTCACAAATATATCCCGTCAATTAATGTGAATAGTGATTTACATTAATTAACATTTATATGAATATGATTCATATAAATATCTATGTAAATATGATTTACATAATATTTCCAAGGCATGAAAGTGTGTGAATTTGATTCACATAAATTTTGTAGATGTAAATTGGATTTACATTAAATTGTGGGCTTATGAATATGATTCATAAGTTTTGAGGATTAATTCTATAATTTCTCTAATTATGATAATGGGATTATCAAGTTAATTAATTAATAGATAAAAAAGACAACAATCTTAACTAATTCTAGTTAAGCTAAGTTGTTTCTTATTTATTGTTAATTAATTAATATTAATTGGAGATAAAAAGGAGATAATCTTTATTGAACAAGGACTTGCTATAAGCCCTTGATTTAAAATCCAAGGGAATACGACAGATGTTGAACGTGTAGTGTAAATATAAAAGGAGGGTAAGGCCCTCTCTTTTGCAACACAATTTTGGAGAGTAATACTCCTTAGAAATTTCATGTCCCTTGAGATATAGAAGAGTCTTGAGAGTCTCCATCTCTCATACGCCTCTTCTTGTTGCTCTGGTCGATGTCCGAGTTCGTGGGAAGCAACACGATTCATCTCCACGTCCACAAGAGAGACTTCTGCAAATCGAACTTAATTCGGGAGGTTTCTTCATTTAGAAACTCACGCTTCAAGAGGTAATCGTGATCTATCTCTTTTATTCATTGTGAATATCAGAAATTATTTTGGAAATTACTTCCTTAGAATTTTTAATTTCTAAATGTATAAATTATTGTGCTACATTTTCTAGTTCATACGATAAACTAAGATTGTTTTAGTAAAATGTTTGTTAAATATTCCGTATTTCTGTAATGCGTAATAAATAATTTTTTTATTTACTTTCTTCAGAGAGAGGTGGTGGTATGACAGTAGGAGGTGGAGGCATGTAGATCTCAACGTCAGAGTCTGATGGGGCTAAAATGTCACCTATAGGAGAAAATACATGACAGGCTTAAAGAAAGTAACATCGATACTGACAAGGTATTTTCGCCTGAGCATATCAAAGCAATGGCACCCCTTCTGAGTACAAGAGTAGCCGACAAAAACGCACTTGACAGCTCTGAAAGAGAGCTTGTCACGACTTGGAGAGAAATCATGAACAAATGCTAATGAACCGAACACACGAGGTGTAAGGGAGAAAAGATCATTCTCGGAAAACGCAATCGAGAAAGGAATCTTCTCTCCCAACACAGACGAGGGCATGTGGTTCACTAGATAGCATGCAGTAAGGATTGCATCACCCCAGTAAGCATGAGGAGCATGACTGTATCAATAACATTCTGGTCACATCAAGTGATGGTGTTTGCGCCAGGCAATATCGTTCTGTTAGGATGTATAAGCATATGAGATCGGGTAAAAAATGATAAGAGATCTAAGAAAGTCAGAAAGTTGTAAGGTGCATAACTCTAAGGCATTATCAAAACGAAGATATTTCACATTGGCAGAAAAAATATTCTTTATTTCATTAATAAAAGATTTGATAACACATCCCGTCTCAGATTTATTCTTCAATAAAAAATCCAAGAAAGTCTAGAAAAATCTTCGATGGCAACCAGATAAAAACGGTGTTCCTGGTGATCAGGGACACGACTCGGACCCCAAATATCTAAATGAAGGAGCTCAAATAACTGGGAACCGCTTCGACTCTGACAGATGGAAAGGAGAACCGATGATGCCTCTTAAGCTGGCATGCCTCACACTGGAAGGAGGATCTCGTGGAAATCAGAGGGAGAACATGACACAGCTTCTATAGAGGAATGTGGCCAAAACAAAAGGTGCCACGGATATAGAAAGACCGATCCAGTAGGTAAAGTAGAAACACCATCATGAGGAGGTTGGACCAATCTGTAGAACCCCCGCTGCTCACGACCACATCCAATCACCCCGCACGTGAGTATGTCCAAAAACGCAAGAGACGAAGGGTCAAAGATGACACAACAATGCAGATCCTTAGTAATCTGACTAATGGAAAGTAAATTCATCTGAAAGTCAGGAGTATATAAAACATTCTGAAGATGCATTGACAGCGTCAAATGCACCTCCCTATGTCCTGTAATGGGTAAGTGGTCTCCATTAGCAATGACAACCCATCTACTAGGAGGTATGGTCATGTAGGACCTTAGTTGCGTTATATCTCCACACAGATGGTGGGAAGCACCAGGGTCCATAATCCACTCTATCATATCTGCACCACTACTACCAGTAAAAGTGTAAGCGATACCTGAGGAGTTCGAAGAGGCTCTGGTTGCGGCTGCAGTATCTGTAGTGGTGGTTCCTACAATAGGAGCCATGATCTCTCGAATACGAAAAACAATATCATCCGGGTGAGGATCAGCCTGGGAAGCTAAAGTCTCTGAAGGCTCAATATGTACTGTCGCATGATCAGAAGCAGGATATCCATGCTTCTGGTAACATGACTGCATGTCATGATCGACGACAGTAGGTGCAAGGGTCACGTTGACGTCCACCGCCTCTGCCACGAGGGGCGCGCCCTCTGGATCGGGTCGTCGCGAAGGAGTGGATGTAGACGACGTGATAATCCGGGCTGAGATGGCTATAGGCCTCCTTCATGGGAGGTATGGTAGCTCTAGTGAGAAGTTGTGTACGCGCAGCATCGTACTCCGTATCAAGTCCGGCCATGAAGACCTCAACCATCGCGGAGTTCCTATATGCCTTCTGTTGCTCCGTACATGCCGTAATAGGCATGAAGCTATGAAGCTTCTCGAACATGTCACGGAGCGAAGAGTAGTGCACGTGCAGAGGACAGGCATTCTGCTTGATCTTGTAGATATCGAACTGTCGATCATACGGAGGATTGGTTGTACGTGTAGACCATACATCCATCCTCGTCAATCTTCGTTGCGCTATAGGGCCGGAAAACGCGATCTAAAGGTCTGAAATCACGTTTTTTGGTCAAAATCAGACTGTTTCATTCTGCAGTTCGAACCGGAGAGGCGTAGGCGTGAAGAGGCGCAAAGATGCATACGGGAGGGGCCGGCAGTGGCCTGAGAGGGGACGGCAACGGCCTAGGAGGGGTCGACGGCACACAACGGGCCCGACAGCTGGAGAGGGGGGCTTGCAGCAACCAGGGAGGGGAGGGCGGAGGTGGAGGTGCAAGAAGAGGAGGGGGAGGTCGGCAGGTAGGGTTAGGGCTTGGGTGAGATACGGGAACTACGGTCTAGGACCGTCTCTCCGATACCATGTAGAAAAAAAGAACTTTTTTTATTATTAAGAGGTCCTAGGATCCTCTTATATAGGAGAGAAACATGTTGGACAAATTACAAGATGAAGACAAAAGAAATAAATATTATGAAAACAATAAGAAAGATAACTAATATCTCAACACATACAAACAAAAAAGATGAAACAAGGATCAAGTTAAACTATTTCGACTTGCGATGCAGATGTTGTCCAATTTAAAGAACCAACCCTGCTCACACCCCCACCTTCCTTTCCATTGGGAGTGGGCCTTTTAGAGTTAATTTAATGTATCGCTCAAATAAAAACTGCAGTTCCAACTGTCAATAAAGTAGATAAAGCTATAGTACTTCATGCCTAGGATGTTTTTTTCCATTTTTGTTGTGAGATCTTGCTGCAAAACCTCTGCTAATGTACTCATTGGCTTTATAACAGATAGTCTGGTAAGGAAAAACTTAGTTGATTAATAGTCACAGAAGAACCCCATGAATAACTTTTATTTATAGAGAAAAAAAGACTCCAATGGGAGAGGGAAAATTACATAATGATACAAAGAAAATAGAGTACATAAAAAAGTATTTCTTACATACCCCTTGAGTTGGAGCATAAGCATTGCTCCAACTAGGATGCAAGAAAAGGAAGGCCGTTCGGTGGTCAGCGCCGCTTAATAAATCAATGAGTTGCACCGTAATAGACAAGGAATAATTTTCCCTTGCCTCTTCAAAAAAATGGCGAAGCCTTCTCCTACTATAGGTAGGGTCGGCTATATGGATTCTTGCTCAAATTCATGTTGAAAGATTCGACTATTTTTTACGTTAGTTGTCGACTACCTAGCACAACCCCAAGCTACACTAGTAACACTACCACCAGACCATTTAAGGGGATTTCCCTTGCCTCTTTGACTCAAAAAATCCCTTGCCTCACAACATCACAAATGATATCACAAACAACTTCAACGTAATACACATGCTCATGAAAAATAGGATTTGAGATCATAAGTGGTTGACTTATTATTACAGTTCATAAGAATTAGAGTAGCAGCAAAAAAATACAAGTTCCTTAAGAAAGGAGATGAGCCGAGTCATCCTACTAGTATGGCCCAGTGTACGTGCAGTTTCTGCACTGGATATGTCAGGCATTGCGTGTTTCTTCTTGTGCTAAGCAAATAAATTTCCACCAAAAGAGGTATAACATATCTAATTATCAGTCTCTGGTCATTAGGATTACTAACATTGCCAACATCAGAATAAGTGGTTGGATCAAAAAAAACATCAGAATAAGTAAAAAACATATTCAGGAATAAGTAAAAACATTAGGATATCCATGCTTAGCAACGAAAATCCCTAAGCCTAGTAAATTTCTTCATATTTCACCAAATTAGTGGAACATAACTCAATGGAGAAACGGTGTGGGAGAGGTCTACCTCTCATGGAGGAGAAAGGGCGATGAGGATTCGCGAGGAGGGCAAGAGTGCAACCGTTCATGGAGGTGTGAGGAAAAAGGAGCAAGAGGGTTGGTCTTTCGTATCGCGTAGAAAAAGAGGCCAAAGATGTTACAGTGGCGGGAAATATAGACATCAAATGGCCTCTTGCTCAAAGCACCCTCATTGCTTTGGTTGCGGGCGGAGAATCATCTTGCCTCCTGGCCAAGGTCCTTGTTGCAGGCGAAGGTTCTGCTACCGACGCATGAAGAAATATCTTATCCCTACAGAAGGTGCACCATCTTATATAGCGGTGACCAAAGGCTCTCGCTGGGACAAGACTGCATGAAGCCCGATGGGAGTGTGTCGAACTCATTCATGAAAAGAGACCGGGTCCTGATCGGTGATGGAGTTGATGCTTTGGACTTGGAACTCGTTTGGGGGTTTTGCGAAGGAAACTTGGACTTTAGTTTGTCCGAGATGTAGTGCTCTTGGAGGAAAAACTTTGTTGTGCAAGGGGATTGTCCACTGCTAAAGTCGGCATGCTTCCCTCCTCGGGCGTGGAGGGGAGGATATCTGGAGATCTCCTTGCTTCACTGATGGAGAGGCATCTCCATCCTCGAGTTGCGTCATCCGAGATTTGGTGTCCCCCTCCTATCAAGAAACGTGGAGACGCTCGGACCCGCGTTACAAGAGTTCGGCATCATCAACTCGATTTTATCCAACGACCTTCTTCCAGGTACAGACTTCGCTTACTGTTATGTCTCTCGAAGGGGGTTCCTCTCTTCCGGCAGAGTCCTCTTGCTACCTTGTGGACTCAGGAGAGCATGCTTCAAGCTCCTAGTTCATGTGATCCAACCGCCACCGCCTCCATTCGATGTGGGCCCTTCACTGAAAGCTCACGAAGAAGAAGTTGGTCCGAGAGGAGACGACCGTTCCAACAGCGTGGAATGCTGAGCCAGATTTCACGATGAAATTTCTGGGAGGAGCGGATCTTTAGCGTTTTGAATTTCAAAATCCCTTAGTTTTGGAAACTGAAGACTTCACGTCATCTTTGCCGTGTGAGGAAGGCAGAAATATCCTTGGGGAGTCGTTACTCCCAGATTCTATGCTATTTGGGATCTCCTTGTGAAGGAGATTTTTGCATGACCAGCTTCTCCCTTTAGTTTAAAGAAGAATGGTGCGACCCCACGCCCTTGGTATGGGAATCAGGTGAGGGTGTATTGCCTCGTTCTTTCTTCAGATTTGAGAGAGCATGGCTTTTGGAAGAAAACTTCAAGGATATGGTTTCAGACCATCTCTGACGTGGCAAACCTGGCACAGAAACTTGTTTCTTTGCGTTCTCAGCTTTTCCTATTTAAAACGGAGACATGTGCGGAGAGAAAAGTGGTGAGGGTGGTTACTGTGGAAGGAAAAGAAAAAGAGATGCATTCCCTCTAACCCTAGAGCTCTCTTATATAGGAGAATAGCTCAAAGGATAAATTACATAAACAGGACAATAGAAATAAACAATATAGAAAAAGGACGAAATAACATAAGTATCTTAACACTTCCCCTCAAGCTGGAGCATATATATCTATCAAGCTCAGCTTGGAACAACGGTGATGAAAAGGTCCTCTCGCAAGAGCTTTAGTAAACATGTCTGCAATCTGATCTCATGACGCTACATAAGACGTTGAGATAAGCCCCTTTTGGATCAAATCACGAGTGTAATGGCAGACCACCTCAATGTGCTTTGTCCTTTCATGAAATGCTGGATTATTAGCTATGAACAAGGCTGCTTGATTATCGCATTTGAGATGCATAGGAAGAGGCACCTCAATCGTTAGATCGGTCAAGACAGATTTGACCCACATCATCTCTGTACTCCCTTGGGCCATGACCCTATATTCTGATTCCGCGCTAGATCGAGCAACAACAGTTTGTTTCTTACTCTTCCAAGAGACCAATAAGCTACCAACAAACACAATGAAGCCTGAAGTAGACTTCATGTCCTTAGGACACCCAGCATAATCTGCATCTTCACACCCAGTAACTGTAAGAGATGTATCTCTTCTAAACAGAAGACATGCACCTGGAGACGACTTCAGATATCTCAAGATCATGCATACTGCATCCATATGCGCCTGCCTGGGTTGCTCCATGAATTGACTCACTCTACTCACAGCGAAAGATATATCAGGCCTGGTAATAGTGACATATAATAATTTTCCTACCAGCTCTCTATACCGTCTCTTGTCTACCTCCTCAGATTCATCATCATGGAGCTTCGCATTAGGATCCATCAGGGTAGTAGCTGGTCTACATCATGTCATACCTGTCTCAGATAGAAGATCAGTAACATACTTCCTTTGTGCCATAACCATACCCTGTTGATTTCGTGCAAACTCCAGACTAAGGAAGTAACGAAGCGTGCAAAGGTCCTTGGTAACAAACTGTTGTCCAAGGAAATCCTTAGTTGCTTGAATGCCATGTTCATCGTTGCCAATGATAACAATGTCATCAACATAAACTAAAATAACTAAATACCTCTCCGGTTTCTCTTAACAAAGAGAGTATGATCTACAGTAGACCTGACAAACCCTTTCTATTCAATCAATTCTGAGAGCTTCTGAAACCAAGCCCTCGGACTCTGCTTAAGGCCATATATAGTCTTATGAAGACGACACACCATATTGGACTCCTCCTCGGCAGCAAGCTCAGGTGGTTGCTGCATGTAAACATCTTCCTGCAGATCTCCATACAAGAAAGCATTCTTGACATCTAATTGGAAAAGTGGCCAATCACGTACCACAGCAACAGCAATAAGAATCCTGAGGGTAGAGTGACGCGCTACAGGAGAAAAGGTGTCCTGATAATCCACTCCACAGGTTTGTGTGAGCCCATGAGCAACTAGTCTGGCCCTGTATCTGTCTACTGTATCGTCAGCCTGATGCTTCACAGTAAATACCCACTTGCTCCCAACAACAGACGCACCTGGTGGAGCATGGACCACACTCCACGTACCTCGTGACTGTAAAGCTGCCATCTCCTCCTCCATAGCCAGACGCCACTAACTGCTTTGTAGTTACTCCTGATATGACTGTGGAATCTCTACAGTAGACAAACCCACAACAAAGTGCTGAAAATCCTTGGAAAGACGTTCCAAGGATACATGAGAATGCATAGTGCGTGCTCGTTTCTACCGCCGAAGTGCAATAGGCATATCCAGATCCTCAGCAGGAGTAGTGGAGATAGTATTTGTATCCTGTACCTCAGAAAGTACATGCAAATCACCCGTGCCGTCAGAAAAACTCAAATGCTCAGTACATACCTTGGGCATGCTGGATGATGGAGGAGGCGCATGAGCATGGGACCTTCGCTGGTAAACCTGCGGAAAGAAAATAGGAGACAGTGGGGGAGGCGGTGGTGGTAGCGGAGATGGCGATAGTGGTCGAGGAGGTGATGGAGTAGAATGTGGTAATGACGGAGGAGGCATATAAACCTCTTCTCCATCTTCTGAAGGAGTAAGCTTGTCACCTGTGGGAGAAAAATACATAATGGACTCAAAGAAAGTGACATCAGCACTAACATAGTACCTTCGTCAAACAGGGTCAAAACAACGATATCCCTTTTGGGTTTTGGAATACCCAACAAATACACATTTGACAGCTCTGGGAGAGAACTTGTCAAGACCAGGAGAGAGTTGATGAACAAACGCTACAGAACCAAAAACACGAGGTGTAAGCGAGAAAAGGTTCGACTCGAGAAACGCAATCAAGAACTGCATCTTCTCCCCTAGCACTGAAGAAGGCATACGATTTACCAGGTAACAAGCGGTTAGAACCGCATCTCCCCAATAGGAATGAGGAGCACGACTCTGAATCAAAAGGGTTCTGGTAACATCCAACAGATGGCGGTGTTTCCGTTCAGCCACCCCATTCTGTTGGGAAGTATATGCACAGGATGTCTGATGCACAATACCATGGGACTTAAGGAATAGAGAAAGTTGAGTACTGCAAATTTCTAGTGCATTATCAGAACGTATGAACTTGACTTTTGCAGAAAAATGTTCTTTATTTCATTAATAAAGGACCGAATAACAGGACCAGCATCAGACTTGTTCTTAAGAAGAAAAACCCAAGACAATCGCGAAAACTCATCAACTGTAACAAGATAAAACATGTGTCACTGATGATCTGGGACACGGCTAGGACCCCAAATATCAAAATGGAGCAACTCAAACAAACTATGACTACTTGGACCCTGACGACTCTGGAAAGTAGACCGATGATGCTTCCCAAGCTGGCACGCCTCGCACTGAAAAGTGGAGCGAGGAGAAATATGTGGAATAACATAACTCAGCTTTTGGAGAGGAAGATGACTAAATCGCAGATGCCACATATAAGGAGAAATAGATCCAGTGCGGAGAGAAGAAGAAGAAGCACCAGCATACTGAGACTGCACTAGTTTGTACAGGCCCCCTTGCTCACGGCCAGTTCCAATCACTCTGCCCATGAGTATGTCTTGAAACGCAAGAGCAGATGGGTCAAATATGGCACGACAATGTAAATCTCTGGTGATTTGACTAATTGATAATAGATTCATAGAAACCTCAGGAGCATAAAGAACATTTTGAAGCCTCAATGTAGAAGTCAACTGCACCTCCCCCTGACCAATAATAGGGGAATGTGTTCCTTCTGCTATCACAACTGATCGTCCGGGCTGAGTAGGACGAAAAACACTAAAATGACCTCTATCACCACAGAAATGATGGGATGCATTGGAATCCAAGATCCATTCCGATAAGTCTGCCCTGTAGCAACTAGTAAAAGCATATTCTATACCTAATGTAGACGCAGATGTTGAGGCAGCAACCTCTGAGGACCCTGAAGGAGAGGTAGTGGATCCAGAAGTGCCAGGCATAATCTCCCTCAGTCGTGCTACAAGCTCGTCAAACCTCTGATCAGATGCAGGTGATGGACTCCCAGCCTGTTGTGTCTGCTCTGCAACTCTGGCTGACGCAGGAAACCCATCCTTAGAATAGCAGGTTTCCTCAGAGTGGCCTGTCCTGTAGCAGTAGGTGCACGGATGGCGATATGGTGTACGGCTGCCTCTACCAAATGACGATGCCATAGCTGAAGATGTCTGATGTTGTAAAGTACTACCTGAGGATATAGATAGTCTACTCAATCTACGATACGCCTCCTCCATTGGAGGTATGGTAGCATCAGTGAGGATATGGGCACGAACTGCATCATACTCCGAATCTAGGGCTGCTAGAAATACTCCAATCATCACAGAGTCTCTGTATGCCTTGAGCTGCTCTGGTATAGCAGTCAAGGGTATGTAGCCATGTAACTTCTCAAACGTACCCCTCAAAGAAGTATAGAGGGTGTGAAGAGGGCGACTATTCTGCTTCGATGTGAAGATATCATGCTGGAGTTGTAGTATCTTCGACTCATTCTTCGTCGGAGAGTATGTCGCGGCGAGAATGTCCCGCATAGCCTTTGCAGTAGGCTGGCTCAGTATATCATTAGCTATCTCCGTAGATACAATCCCAGATAGCCATACGCGAGCATACGCATCATGCGTCTCCCATGAGGCATTTGTCCCAGTCGTGTCACGTGGCCCCTCTGCCGTGAGGATGTGCTTCTTGCCATTACATTGCATCAAACTCATGAACTGCATGACCCACAGTTCATAGTTGGTTCCATCCATTTTGACAATGGGTGTTGGACCTTTGAAGACACCCAAGGATGGGACGTCCGCTTTGTTGTCGGACATGATGACAACTATCTTCAAGACTAGGTCAGCAACAAGAAATACCAGCGTCTACACTGACATACAGGAAGATGGTTGTGGGTGTAGACTCATATTAAACCTCTTCCATTCTTCTCGAGAGTCCTTTGGATAACTAGGGTGTTTCTAGATGTTCACGTCACACCCTGGGTACCCAAGAATCCGTGAGATGACAAGGAGGCAACGACGCGTGATTACGCGTCAACGCACCGAAGCACGCACAGGCACACGCGTGTGATGACGGAGGTGCGTGGTGAGCACGGGCGGGGACGCGCGAAGCCCGCGATGGAGGCGCGTGAAGAGCCCGGGCGGCTATGGTTTTGGTGGGGGTAGGATTCTAGGGCACAGGCTCCGTTCTAGGACCGTCGCTCTGATACCATGTGGAAGGAAAAGAAAATGAGATGTATTCCTTCTAACCCTAGAGCTCTCTTATATATGAGAAAAGCTCAAAGGGTATAAATTACATAAACAGGACAATAGAAATAAACAATATAGAAAAAGAACGAAATAACATAAGTATCTTAACAGTTACTAAGGTTATAATTGCCCGATTGGATGGGATCGAGGATGATAGGGATCTGGAGTCAGTGGAGCTTAATGAACAGGCGGCCGCACAGAGCGTCATCAAGTCGGATGACAAGAAGCATGTGGCTGAATGGAGACAGAGAGCGAGACATAGATGGCATAAAGAATGTGATGCAAATACAGCTACTTTCACATGATTGCAAGCAGATGACGACGTGAGAACTTTGTTAGATCTATGATAGTAAACGAAAGAAAGGCGAAGGCGATCGAGACATTTGTGTGGCCCTGGTGGAGCACTTTAGGGTGTTCTCTCTATGTATAGAGGTTAGATCTTGAAGATGGACTGGTCTGGGGGCGTCTCAGGCCTCCAGCCAGCATGTGAGACATCTGACACAAAGTTTTACTACGGAAGAGGTAAAGTCTATTGTTTGGAACCTTAATGCAGATGGAGCACCGGACCCTGATGGCTTCCCAATATTCTTTTTTAAAGAATTTTGGACCCCATATGGTAGAGAGGTTGTGGAAGTCATTGAGGAATTTGTAGTAGGAAATTCGGGATTCGACAAAGTCAACAAAACCCTCATGTGCCTCCTCCCAAAGAGGGAAGGCTCAGAACGAGTGGAATATTTTTGCCCTATTGCTCTTTCCAATGTCATTTACTTGATCGTTTTGAAAGTCTTAGCAAACAGTCTCAACATTGTACTAGACTATACCATCTCCCTCTACAGTCGGTTTTCATCCCCGAAAGGCAGATTGGCAATAGTATGGTTGTGGTAACGGAAATTTTAGCAGACTGAAAAGAAGGCATAAAAAAGATGGTCTTTGGATGGTGGACTTCTCCAAAGCCTATGATACTATGGATCGGTGCTTTTAGTCTGCATTAGCACATTGTGGCTTCCCAGATGTTTGGATCATTGGGATGAAAACATGCATTACATGTGTCTTACTCGGTAATTGCGAATGGATGCCCGGACGAGGGCTTCTTCCAACCTTAACGGGGTGTGTGGCAAGGATCCCCCCTTGCTCTTCGTCATTGCGGCAGATGTCTTTGCTTGAATGATACATCACGTGACATTCCAGGAGATCGCTAATGGGTACTCCTTTTGGGATATTTCCGTGCCTCTACTTTAATACGCAAATGACATTACATTTTTTATCGAGGGTGGTAGGGAAGAGGCAAGGGGCATGGCACAAACTTTAGAGATTTTTGGGGAACTGTCTGGACTTATTCTTAATTGCAGCAAAGCTATGGTTATTCCTTTTGGACTTTCAGATGAGGATTCGCGTGCTTACAGCTTGGAGTTAGGTACGGATTGTGGTACTCTTAATATATGTTACCTTGGCCTCCTTCTCACATGTGGAAAGCTCAAAACTTTTGATTGGATCCCCCATCATTAAGAAGATGGACGCAAGACTTGCAAGTTAGAAGGGAATTATGTTATCAAGAGGTGGGTGGGTGGTTTTATTAAAGGCAGTTCTTTTGACAATCATGATTTTTTTCATGTCTTCTCGCCTTATGTCAGGTGGAGTTCGTCGACGCATAGAAATAATTATGAGGAGATTTTTATGGTCTATCTCTTGGCAGAACGAGAAGGGTATTCATTTGGTTGATTGGGAAACTACTACTCTTACCAAATCGTTTGGTGACATGGGCATATCTTACCTTGAATCGATGAATAAGGCACTTTTGCTGAAGTGGGTTGCCAGAATATGGGGTAGTGGAGAGGACCATTTCTGCAGACATATTCAGAAGATATATGATGTACAAGTGCAGGAGAGCTTAATTCACAATCAATCTTCCTACTGTTCCGCTTTCCGAAAAGGCATTTGTTATGTGATGCATCGGTTTCGTGATCTTCTCTGGTCGTCTTTGGGAGATGGTGCGTCTTTTACTTTTTGGACCGACAATTTGATGGACATTGGTACACTTGCTTCTTTTTCCATGATTTCATCGGGATACTACTGAAACAAGGAACAATGACTATTCCTTTAGATATATTAGGATTTTAACATGTATGGGTAAAATCACTTTTCAATTGTGCCCATTTCGGTATATGCAATAGTAGTGAGCATCTTGAGTTGTGAAGGACCTTTTGGAGCCCTTGTAGATTTGTAGTCCTCGACGACAACGAATCATCGACGATAGTCTGTTTTTTTCAATCTTTTTTCGAATCGAAAATGCGGGAAACAACCATAGTGGTGTCCGTCCCAAGATATATTAAAGCAGTTAAAATTACTAAAGCCGGGTCTCGAGGAGAGATCCAGCTAAATGAATTACATCTCAAACTTTGATTTCTATAAAATAAATTGCGCATATGGTTTCTTCACTTCTCTGTTATTGGTTTGTTAAAATCATTCATTTAAAATATTGTAAAAGATTTACCTAGATTGCCAATATATATGTAAATATATGTCAACATGGCAAAACGATGTTCTTCGTGTCAAATCCAGATTATTTAGGTTAAGGTTGGTCAGAATTTCGTTAGTTAGATCTTAGACCATCCGAATGAAATCAGTTAGATCTACAAACCACACAATTTCAAGTCGATTTATCCTAAACAATACCATTTTCTTCTTCTTTTTATAATTTATACTGATATTCAAATGTTTTAGTATGTGTAATGGGGCTTCATCTTGTGTAAGGATCCAGTCTGGAAAGACCGACCATTTTGACATCAGCATCGTTCTCATCAAGGTTCGGCTTTGAGTTCATTCCTTTTTACTTTGGTTATGGACAAGTTGACTAATCACATCTAGAAAGAGATACCTTGATATATGTTGTTTGCCGATGATATTGTGCTGGATGATGAGACTAGAGATGGAGTAAATGAGAAGCTTGAGGTTTAGAGAGATGCCTTGGAAATTAAAGGATTTCGTATAAGTCAGGCTAAGACTGAATATATAAAGTACACTTTTGATGGAAGCGGTGGTGAAGGAATCAGGGTGAAGTTTAGAGAAAATAACGTTCAGAAGATAGATTCTTTTAAATACTTGGGATCTATTTTAAAACATAATGGGGAAATAGATAGAAATGTTACTCATACAATAAATATGAATTGATTAAGTGGAGAGGAGCCTCTGATGTTCTATTGATAAGAAAATTCCTTTGAAAATCAAAGAAAAGTATTACAAAGCAAACGTGAGACCTGCTATGCCTTATGGATCTGAATGTTAGCATGTGAACCATATACATGTGCAGAGATGGACATTGGCAAAAATGAAAATGCTATGGTGGATGCGTGATCAAAAGGAAAGTTGGTATAACTCCGATAGAAGATAAGATGAGAGAGACCCGCTTAAGGCGGTTTGGCCATTTGCAAAGGAGGTCGATTGATGCACCAATTAGAAGATTCGAGATTTGGGATGTCGAGCCGGTTAAGATAGGGTGAAAAAGGTCCAAGAAGTATTAGAAGGAGACTATATGAAGGGATCTTAGTTATTTGGATCTATGTCCGAGAATGACCCCAACTAGATCTAAATGAAGGCAAAAAATCCATGTAGTCGACCTTACTTAATGTGGGAGAAGGATTTATTGTTGTTTTCGTTGTTTTTGTTGTTTTTCTATTTTTGCCCATGTGTCACCCCATTCACTTTGAACAGGAGGAAGATAATGTTTTCTCCTATTGTTCTTCATCGGCTTCTAATGTTAGGCGGCCTATTGTTGGAGAAATTGGATGTATGCAACTTATCATGATTGTAACACAACTCAAACTTCGATGCAATATTTGGAGAATTACAGGATGTTGCATCATGAGACTAAAACAAAAACAAATCGGTGGCTACAAGAATGTGGCCAAATGCTATGCGTGTCATAAAGAGGTTAACAATGAAATGAGCACACACTTCGAGGGCGAGCTGGGGAGAAAAAGGTAATAAGAGACGAGGAATCAATGAATTCTTTTTTCAATGAGATAAATATCTTGTTTGATTCAGATTATGAATTTTAGTAACACTTGATATTCAGAAACTGAGAGGAGGTCAATAAATATGCCAATGCGGGACTCTATGAGGAGTAAATATGAGAGAGATGAATATGTTGGAGGATCACCATTTGGCCTCTAAAAAACTAGCTTTTGAGTTGGGCCTAAGCCCTCCAAACGCAACAACAATCTCGATGGAATGTACAGTCAATTGATATCTCGAGGAGCTGCAGCTTTTTATATGATTTTGAAACCAAGAAAGCTCTGTCCACTCCCAGCAGTACTCCCTCCGGTGTGTGCTCTCAAGCAAAGCGAGATATCAAAAGGCCATCAACGCATGGATCTGAAAACGGGGAAGCAAATGTTGGAAACCAAGTGTCAGCAGAGCTGTCCCACTGATCCACCACCGTCAACGAAATATTAAATATTAGATTTATCAAGCACAGTAACAAATTATTCGGCATACCTACCCTTGACAACTAATCCAATCGGGAATTGAAATCCTGGCCTTCTCCGAATCTCCTTAGCATATCAGCAACTCAGGCAACTACCCATGAGGGTAATCCCCTTCATGAAGAGTAGACAAGTTTTTTTCTTCTAAACACATTTTAATGGAGTTGTGATCATGATTAAGATTCCTGAATAATCTTCAAATACTTGGCTAAAAAAGCAATGCATATTGTCATTATGTGATGCAGTATGTGTTTGTTTTGGATTCTGAATCGACACAATTTTGATTCAGAATATATTTTCCTTTAATACTCCGAAGTAAAGGTAAAAATAGCACTTACTACTACACATAGGACTCTCGAACAAAATAAACCACTACAAATTAATGACAAATTAAAGATGTTAATAATGTGGCAACAATCCATATTCTATCAAACACCAGGAAAGGAAGTCTGATTTTCTTTTTGTATACAGTATGAAACTTACTGGGTGCACATCCAATCTCCCCTTTTCATCTCAACATTTTGATGTTGTCTTCTCTCGTTCACTCTTGGCACCTGAGGCAAGTTCTCACTTTTTTTAGCAGTTACCATGGTTTTAAGGAATTCTGGATCAGGTTGTGTGTCACACAATTTGATGAGCTCAGAAAGCAAGTTCCGTGCAGATTCCTCAGCAGAAACCTTTAACCGCGAACATGTGCTTGAACTAGGAAGGATCTGGCCAGCAGCGTATTGAAACAAAACACGCATAATATCCACAGTTCGGGCCCCTTCATCTTTGTTAGCCAAAACATAAGCTCTATCACAAGTTTCCCTTAAGCTGCAAGAACTGCACACCTACATAGAGATGAATATTTCATTCTAACAAGAGAACATTGAAGATGGTGCATCCATGGTCCTCTTCCCTTGGTATAAATCTGAAAATCTTGAAGCAGCAATATAGCTAATCATGGGAGAAAATTAGCGAATATTTGAGAAGCTTACGTTTCCTTCATCGAGATTCACATAATCCCTCAATCTTTTAGCAGAATTTACAGATTTCCGAAGTAGATTGGGACAACCACATTCAACAACAGCCTGAATATCCTTTCTAGGAAGCAACCTGCAATAAAAAGGTTTAAACAAAAGAACATAATTCAATAGAGGAGTGCAATCAACAACTGGACAAGCAATCCATCATCTTTCTTGGTTTTTTTCATTTTTTTCTTTAAAAAATGACAACCAAACCATGGCCGGCTGCAGATCTACCATGTGTCCAATGCAGCAGTATTGATTCATTTTGGAGTTCGGTCGGTAGGGATTGGATGGGGTCAATTGAAGACAGAAGGTGATTGTGCATGTATAGACCATCTGGATGGCAAGTGGCAAGAAACGTTGTTGTTTCCGGGGATGTGAAATTTTACCATGAGGATGTACTTGGGCATGCTAATGCTTTGTATGATTTTTGGATGGGCATCTCAACGAGGTTCAACTTACCAGTTCTCAAAAAAAGTCAATTAGTATAAACTTCAAAGAGAAATGCAATGAATAACCATTACAATTTAAACCATTGTTAGTGATTTAGAAAAAAATATATCATTCGTTGCGATTTCCAGATTTAATTAAGCGACAACTTTAATATAAAATGGAGAGAATTTAATTCTTATTTATTGGTTTACATCAGTAGAATAATTATTTGAATTATTTGACATTTTGTTATGGTGACATTATTGAGAACCAAGTACTTTATCTATTTTAAATTGTAACTTTTTAATTTTAGAGAGTTATTTACCATTCCAATAATTGTTTTAATTACTTAGTTGGAGTGTACTATTTTTTTAGTTTCTAAAGGTATTTTAATATTTATTACATCTTTAATTAATTTTATGCGTATTATCATTTTGGTAAAACTTTAGTTTTTTTATGGAAGTTTTTTTTTGAATAAGAAAACGGGGGAGCCCTCCCAAGGCAGGAGTCACCACACCAAAGCATTCATTAATTAACGAGAAGGTACATCAGTTGCATATCCAAAAATTGTACAAAGCATTACAGTGCGCAAGTACATTTTCAAAGTAAAACCGTTGCCCCTTGAAAGTGGTATCATTCCTGCCAAGCCAAATAGCCCAGAGGACGGCAAAGGGCTTGGAGACATCATCGGATGACCCAAGTCCCACCGCACGAACAGATCTCCAAAAATGATCCACATCGGATGTCCGAACCCACGGAAGCCCCAAAGAATCCCACACATTGGCCGAAGACCTGCATCCAAAGAAAATGTGGTCCGCATCCTCCACGTCGTCCTCGCATCTATCACACTTCAAATCCGTCACAACCAGCAGTCTGCCTCTTCTCACTTTGTCACAAAGACGGTCTCTCCTTAGACACCAAAGAAAGACCTTAACCCGAGTAGGAATCTTAGCCGCCCAAAGCACCTTCAAGTCAGCACATAGATCTTCGCCGCACTCCACCATACCTCCACTCAACTTCCGATAAGCAATCTTTACTGAGAACTTACCATCTGCCCACTCAAAATGATCTGGGTCGCCCGACATCTCCCCGACAGGGGGAATCTACGATAGTAACCGCAAAAAATCCTCCAACCTCTGATCCGAGAGAACCGCAAGGAACCTCGGCGCCCACGACCCAGAGTCGGCCACTTCCGCCACTCGCGTCCCCCTATCAACAGCTAACGCCATCAACCTAGGGAAGCGGTAGGCCAAAGCCCCCTCCCTCGTCCAGTCATCCTGCCCAAAACGGAAATGGAGACCATTCCCCAAACTCGGACAAAGGAGAGGCCTAAGCCCCGGAATCACGGCACGGATCCCACTCCACAGCGAAGACTCATGACGCTTCCTTACAGCCACCAACTCCCCTGTGACACCATATATCTCCCTCAGCAACCGCAAAACCGGCGAGTCGGATGGACCCCAAATGCGCACCACCTATTTGGCTAACAAGGCTTTGTTCATTGATTCCACATCCCTGATACCTAGCCCCCCCTCCGAAACAGGTACAACAAGATCCTTCCAAGCCACCAGGTACAACCTCCTCGTTGCCTGCCTCCCATCCGACCAGAAAAATAATCTCATCAAAGCCTCCACCTTCCTTCTAACACCAGCAGGCATTAATCTCGTCGAGAAGAAAAAAATCGTAATGGCCGAAAGAACGTGCTTTAGTAACGTAAGCTTCCCACCCTTGGACAGAGTGGTAGCCTTCCACCCCTCCAACCGCTCCTCCATTCTCCGAAGAACACAGTCCCAATCGGACTTCCTCAGCCTGCCATCCACCAGAGGCAACCCCAGATAGGTAATCGGTAATCTCCCCAGAGGGCATCCTGCCCACGCCGCTAACCTGTTACTCTCCTCGCCATCCATCCCCATTGGAACTAGGACCGACTTCTGCTTGTTAATCTGCAAACCAGAGAGGCAGCCAAACATATCCACCAAAATAGCCGCATTGTGGTTCTGCTCCTCCGTCCCCCCCAGGAAGATGAGCGTGTCGTTCGCATATTGCAACACCGGAACGGAGATGTCCCCCATCCTGAAACCCTCGCACCAACTCTCTTCAACCGCCCGCTGAAACAAGACCGCAAGACAATCCGCCACCAACACAAAAAGCAGGGGAGCTAGGGGGCAGCCTTGACGCACCCCCTTCTGCGGTTGGAACCATCCTCCCTCTGGCCTCCCGTTGACCAACACCGAGCATGAGCTAGTAGTGACGCATCTCTTAACCCTAGCAATCCATTCTTCCAGAAATCCCCTTTCTGCAGCGCTGTCCACAGGAATCTCCAACTGACACAATCGTATGCCTAGGCGTAATCAATCTTCCAAACTGCCCCTTTCTGTGTAGACCTCTTCCACTCACGACAGATTTCCGAAGCGGTCACGATTCCATCTGCCATACACCATCCAGGAATGAACGCAGATTGTGCCGGTAAGACCACAGAGGGCAAGACAACTCTAAGTCTGCTCGCCAGCACCTTGGCGACAATGAGATAAATGCTAGAAATAGAAATCAGTCTGTAATCCCCAATCCCTACTGGGGTCTCTTTCTTCGACAGCAAAAATATCAAGGCCCTGTTAACTTTCCCAAAACCCCTGTTGTCACCCCTGAATTCAGACAAAACCTCCAAAATGTCACCCTTCAGCAGATCCCAGAATGCCCGGTAAAAGGATATAGAGAAGCCATCCGGACCAGGAGCCTCGTCCGCATTCAGATCCCAAACCGCCCTACGCACCTCTTCCTCCGTAAATTCGGCCACTAACGAATCAGCCTGGGTTCCACTCAAAGGCCCCACCCCCCGGCCCGTCCACCCCCAGCCATTCTCCTCCCTCACTCTCCTCGAAGCCCTCACAAAGTGCTCCCGCAAGGCGACTCCAATGTTCCCCTCGCCCAACACCCTTTGGCCCCCCACCTCCACCTCATGCAAGAAACTCCTTCTCCTCCTTCCGGACGCCACAGAATGGAAGAAACGTGTGTTCGCGTCGCCTTCCCTTAGCCACTTCTGTGTCGATCTTTGTCGCCAATGAACCTCTTCTTTCATGTCCTCCCAAAGCACCGCCTCTAACCACGCAGCCCTCTCCTCCACCTCCTCCGGAGTCAGTCCCCGGTCATCATCCAACCCATCTAACCTACTTATCCCAGCCTCTGCCTCTGTCTTGACGGCCCGCCGCCTCCTGGCGACATCCTTCCCAAAAGTCAACAGCAACCACCTTAGGGATTCAAGTTTGGCCGCAAATCGCGACACCGCCGAACCTGTCACCACAAAATCCCTCCAATGATCAATCACCAGGTCCCGGAAGCCCTCCTCCAACAGCCACTTTTTCTCAAAGCGGAAGGAGAACCGAGCCAAGCGTTACTCCCCAGAAAACCAAAGAACATGAGTGTAATCAGAGAGTATCCTCGAAAGAGCCCAAGCCCTCGCCAGCGGGAAAGCCTCCCCCACCTCAACCGACATCAGGAACCTGTCAAGTCTGAATCTCGATCTCGTATTCCTCCAAGTGTACTTGCAGCCGACCGCATCCACAACAGACAAACCCAGATAACGAACCACCTGCCTAATATCGGCAGATCTAGGGTCAGAACCCCCCCCCTCCCGGGCATGTCGTCCGGGAACAATGCGGCATTAAAGTCACCACCGATAATCCAAATATCATCACCAACCTCAAGCACAACACTCGCCAAGTCCGCAGTCAAGCTACCATCCTCTCGCCGACACGGGCCATAAACATTACTGATGCACAGACAAATCCCATCCGCTCTCCGTAGCAGCCTTACCGACAAGGTGAACAGGGAGATGGAAGTCCCCAGCAGATCGAACGAATCGGACCGCCATCCGGATAGTAGCCCCCCCGAAGCACCTGCTGCCTCCTTCTCAGTCATCGCGAACCCCCCCCCCTACTCATCTCCCGCCGCACCTGGTCGTCCAGAGACTGCATCTTTGTCTCCTGAAGTAAGAAGATATCTGCCCCAGCCTCTCTCACCAGATTCTGCACCCGAGCCTTTTTTTAGGCCGGCCCAGGCCCTTCACGTTCAAAGATAACAACTTCATTTCAGCAACGGAGCGTCCATCTTCCTTGAGGGAATAACTCCCAAGCGCCGCGCAATATCCCTATCGAGAGCAGCGAACCGGTTCCGCACCCCTAACAGGGTGGTCACCCCCAGACTCACAACCTCTGTTGCCGCCCCCGATGCCAAAGAGGCCCTCAACGAAGCCATCGCCACTTTCTCTGCCCTCCCCCCGCCCCCCTCCCCCCCACCCCTCTCATACGCCAGACCGAAACGCCATTGTCGCGGCCCCACCCCTTCCAGAAGCGGCAGCCTAAAGCCCACCCCCTCATCAACACAGGTGGCTCCCAAGACCGGAGGCAAAGACCCCACCGCCACCCCCAAAACCAGTTGGAACGGCCCCAAATCCAGCCGAGCCCCTCCGCCACACTTCAGACACCGACGCGCCCGCCTCCCCTCCCATCAGGTCCACCCCTCCCCCAGGTTCAGGAAGCAACTCCCCCGCAGATACCTCCAGTCGCGATTCGGTCGCAGCTCCCCCCCTCTCACAACAACTGGACTGAGCAAGGCCCGCCGCACCTCGGGCTGATCCCCCAACCTCCTCCCACTCCGGAAGCGCAGGCACCACCCTACTATCAAGAATCGAAACGGCAGAGCCGAACCGGCCACCCAGGCAGTGGCCTGCCCCTTCGATCCGCGACTGATCAGGATCCGACCCGACAGGACGTAAAACCTCCCGAGCGCCATCAGGTCAGGCCCCACCACCTCCCAAAGCATCGCATGTGCCAACTACAAGATGCCAAGGCAGAGGAACCGCTGCCAATCTCGGAAGGCCCACCGCATATATGGTGCCAAACCGAATCGCCTACTTCGGGGAGCGCACCACGCTCGGATGCCCCCCCCCCCCGCACAAGGCTGCTCCACCTCCGGGAGCCAAGCCCCCTCCACCGGGGGCAGTACATCAGATCGTTGCTCCGACCCTCCACCTCCTGACGACACCTCGGCCAACTGGAGCTCCCTCCTGCGACCCCCCAGCCGCCTGATAAGCCGCCCAAACATCTGCGGCCACCAGCTCAAGAAGTATCAGCCTACCATCAAGTCGCACCTCCCACCAACCCATCATCTCGGCCCCAACCGGCCTCACCCGAAGCACGACCTCCAACGGCTGTCCGGGTTGACAACCCCAAACTCGATAGAGTCGACCACAAGAACGCCCTGCAGCAACCCTGAAATGCTCTCTTATATCCTCGCCCTCAGAAGAAGCCCCCTGACAACGACTTTCTCCACCCTGCCAGGCAGCACGGCGACATCCCACTCCCTTGGCCTCCTCCACCTCAACTACATTGACCCATCCTCCGACCCGCGCAACAAACTCCGCACCTCAGAGTATCGGAGCCCCCTCGCCAACGCCCTACACTGTGAAAGCCGAGCCACATCTCCCTTGAAAGAAGCCTTGGACACGAGCCCCACGTCAGAAGTCGCCAAGAAAAACGCCCCCTCTCCACCACCCTCGCCGACCAACACGTTTGCATGGAGGTCAGCCAACGGGCATCGCCTTCGCGAATGGCCAAAGCATCGGCACAAGAAGCAGCGCAAGGGCTCACGGCACTCCCGCGCCCAATGGTCCAGACCACCGCAGCGGAAGCAACCCCATCCGAAAGGGGAGAACGGCGGTGGCCCACGCCCTCGCCGAGAAGCTGTACCGAACCGCCGCCTCCGACGCCCTTCCACCAGGCGCCAGCCCTCACTGGCACCCGAGCCCTCGGTGGCGACCATGCAAGGAAACGCGCCCGCTCGCCCTTGTCCGCACCGCTCGCCGCTCCCGCCGTTGGCCGAAGGAATCACACCCGCTCGCCGCCGAGCGCGCCGCACCCACTTGCCCTCGCGCGCTGGCGACCTTGCACGGAAAGGCACGAATTCGCACCCACGCATCGAAGCTCGCAACGCACCCTCCCATCACCGCTCGTGTCGCGCACACTCGTCGCAACTCGCTCGCGACCGCGTACGGAGTCGCCCCCACGCGCCCTACCTCGCATCGCACCCCCAACCGCGTTCGAAGTTCATCAAAAGAAGTAGTTTTTTTTCTGGAAGTTAATCGTTCAATAAATGCAGAACATGCAAAAGATGAAATTACTTTAGTGCGGTCTTAGATGGTATGGTACTTACTATTTACATGGAATTTTTGTATAATAAATATAGAAATAATGAAGGATGGAAACAAAGACAACATGGGAGGGAGAGATGAGAGATCGGGGGAGAGACGGAACACATGAGAGAGGAGATGAGATGGGATAAGGGGAGGAAGAACGCAGTAGTCGAAGCCACGTGTCGGGCGCAGAGAGATGATAGAGACCCAATTTTAGTTGATGGAATAGACTAGTCAATAAACCCGCGCTTTGTAGCATGATGGATTTTTAAAAACTAATATTGTGACAATGGCATATAAAAAATTAAGGATAAAGTAAATTTACTTATAAGTTATCTTTTTTGGAAAACTAACATTGATAAAACCTGAAGCATGAAGAAAAGAACTCACATCAATTGTCAACCTACTATTCACTCTTCCCAAAGGAAGTTTATCTAACAACTACCTGACATAATGACTCTATACTTGAGGCTAGGAAGGGAACAAATATCATCGGTATACAAGAAAGAATGCTCCTAGGTCACCATGTTATCATTCTTGATCACAAAAGGGATAGGACTTTACCCATAGGACGGGATTTCAACCATCAAGATAAGATCTAAGATAAGGATGGCATGGCTTCATCTTCCCTCTTTGATGCAAATTAAAATTGCAACGGTGAAAATAATTTTTTTTAATGGTGGAAAATGTTGGTGGAAGAATTAGAGGATAAGAGAAGAGAATAGCGCGCCAGTTGCACGGGATTTTGGAGAGGAATCGCCAAGATCGCGTCGAGGAAGAGAAAGAGACAAAGAGAGATAACTCAATTTTTCATATAACTTGAACTGTTCAACACAATGGACCCTCATCCCTTTATATAGGAGGGATGAGATTACAAAAATAGGAAAATAACTAATTATCCTAAATTAACTCTAACTAATTAACCGACTAACTACCTAATTTGAAATTCAAAATGAGATCACACGCGATCTCTTTATTTTAAATAAAAATGCGACAACTTAAAAACGTAAATAAAATTAACTACTGAAATTTATAATTCGGCCCTATCCGTTGGGTCCACGTTGCATCAACTCTCCTTCGTTTTAAAAATTCGTCTCCTGACGAATTGCTTGTTCTTCATTCCGTCTGTGGAGAATTAATCTGGATTGGTTGAGAAAATATCCCCCAATTTTGCTCCTTTTCAATGTTACGTTTATAATTTCTTTTCACTTGAGGGCGTGGGTGCAAATGTTCTACCCCTTCATCTAATGCAATACCTCTACAACTCCCACCAATACGAACCTTTATATAAAAATCTTTTGGAGGAAGGAGACCTCTGCAATTTGCCCAATTCATATCCCCTTTTCGACTCACAGGGGATTCGAATTGCTTGGGAGAAGCCTCGTTCCCCCACATTAGGGTTTCGTGGTTCTCGAATATAAGATGGCGGCGACAATCTGGGTCGGAGGGCCATGCTCGGTGACCAATAGGCGGGGAGGCCTCGAGCTGCATCGAAGAAGGGGGGCGTCGGCCACAGCTCTCGCGCATGATGATGGCTGCGCCTGTCGCATGCGCGACTGCCGCTATAACTCCGGATAGAGCGACAGTAGCAGTGTGGGCGGCGTGGAGTCGCATGCTGGGTTGCGCGAGGATGGTGGCGGCCAGGTTGGGAACCGAATGGAAGGAAACCCCAGCGATGGAGTCCTCTCTTCTGGCGTCGTGGCCAACGATGGTTGGGGCGACAACCATGAGGAAAGTGGTATGGCTTGTAGCACTGAACCAAGGGCGTTTTCACGAAGGGAATGCCAGGCTGGCAGCCAAATGAGGGTCGGTCGGCTGGCGGTGGTGTTGCGGTTGAGTCCGGTGTAGTTGACGGTGGCGACATCGAGGCACGCCCCTCCTGTGCTGCGACAGAGGGGACCATAACATGGAGATCAGCAAAATCTCCTATGATGTTTTTGTCGTAAATTGGTTGCTCAACTTCCTGGACAGCAAGTTCAACCGTGAACAAATTGAAGATTTCCCATTCTTTTTTCGTAGGATCTTCGTCAACAATAGGCCCCATGTCTTCCTTTTTTTTGCTTTTTAAATCCTGGACAGCAACTTCGGTTGAGGAGAAATCGAGCATTTCGAACTCTTCATCCGTGAGATCTTCATCGAATATTGGCCCCTTTTCTTCATTGTTTGGTTGCACAGGAGTTGTATCAAATAAATCTTCATCTAGAATGAAAATACCTTCATTTTTTGCCTCAAAATCGGGTTGAACAGCGGCTACTGCGATCTGAATTTTGTCGTTGACGGATGAATCTTCGTCGACTTGCGTGTCCAACCATTCTTGGACTTTGAGGCTTGATTCAAGACGTCGCTTGAACTTATGTCGACGTGCGCGTGTACGCGAATCAGGAGATAGGCAACTCAAATCGAATTGCACACGCCAATATGCGACAGGATCGTGGAATCGTGACAACGACTCCATAACCGCTCTGATACCAAATGATGCAATTAAAATTTGCAACGGTGAAAATACTTTTTTTTAATGGTGGAAAATGTTGGTGGAAGAATTAGAGGATAAGAGAAGAGAATAGCGCGCCAGTTGCGCGGGATTTTGGATAGGAATCGCCAAGATCGCGTCGAGGAAGAGAAAGAGACAAAAAGAGATAACTCAATTTTTCATATAACTTGAACTGTTCAACACAATGGACCCTCATCCCTTTATAGGAGGGATGAGATTACAAAAATAGGAAAATAACTAATTATCCTAAATTAACTCTAACTAATTAACCGACTAACTACCTAATTTGAAATTCAAAATGAGATCACACGCGATCTCTTTATTTTAAATAAAAATGCGACAACTTAAAAACGTAAATAAAATTAACTACTAAAATTAATAATTCGGCCCAATCCGTTGGGTCTACGCTGCATCACTCTTCGTGTGGTTTAAAAGAGCGGGTTGTCAACTCTTGGGTGAGTTTACAGTCCAAGCTGCTTGCCTGCTTCTACTGAGCATTGAATCAGATGAAAATTAAAGATAGGCATCATATTTCACTTATTAATGATTTAATGGATGAATTACATGATGTTGTATCTTTTTTTCAAAGTTGGACCCATATGGATACCATCATATTTGAACGCATGAAGCTGGTAATGGCATATGATCAGTGGTCGGAGACCGTTTCTTTAATATGATATTTGTAAAAACAAAAAACTTGTTTGTTATGAGGACTTATCCCCTTTACATGAGAGGAAACACAGTCAAAATAGTACATAAGCAGTGTAGGACTATACAAGGTAAAGAAAGGGATACATTATTAAGAAAATGAAGTACACAGCCATAAAGCTATCTTGGCACTTATGGGTTATGATCATCGAATTCCACATCATATGGAGTAATACTCAATTCCAGTTTTTCCTTATAGGCATTCTCCTCTTCAAAAACCTACCACCAAGAAGAATGAGTCAAATATGTCGTGACCGAGAGCTTAATTAAGCCTAGCAATATGTTGGAACTTGGTGTTTGTGATTGATGACTGTTGGGAAAAGAGACTTCGTTATTGATTCAGAAAACCCTAGGCTCTCTTATATAGGGAGAGACCTAAAGGGTAAATTACAGAGAGGTCTATATAAGATAAAGAAATAACGATAAACTACATAAAGAGATAATGAAACTACGAACTATCTCTACACTCCCCCTCAAGGTGGAGCATAGATATCTATCATGCTCAGCTTGGATGAACATCCCTGAAACGGTCCTCTGAGCAGTGGCTTGGTGAATATATCTGTTGTATGATCTCCCGAGCTCACATGTGCAGTAGATATCAACCATCTCTGGATCAAGTCCCTCGTGTAATGGCAGTCAACTTCAATATGCTTGGTCCTTTCATGGAAAGCTGGATTGTTGGCAATAAACAATACTGCCTGATTGTCACACTGGAGCTTCATAGGCAGGGGCACAGCTACATGTAGATCTTCTAGAACAGAACGAACCCACATCATTTCCGTGTTGGCTTGAGCCATGGCCCCATACTCAGATTCTGCACTGGACCTTGCCACGACAGTTTGTTTCTTGCTTTTCCAAGAAACCAAAGAGCCTCCAACAAACACTGCAAACCCTGAGGTTGATTTTCGTTCCTTAGGACATCCTGCATAGTCTGCATCTGCACACGCTGAGACAGATAAGTCTGTGTCCTTCCTGAATAGTAGCCCTGACCCTGGAGAAGACTTCAGATATCTCAGTATCATGTGTATAGCATCCATGTGAACCTGTCTTGACTGCTCCATAAACTGACTCACCCTGCTAACAGCAAATGCAATGTCTGGACGAGTAATGGTAATGTAGAGGAGTTTTCCCACCATTTCTCTATATCTCCTCTTATCCACTTCATCTGTATCACCATCATACAGCTTCATGCTGGGGTCCATGGGAATACTAGATGGTTTGCACCCATCCATGCCAGTCTCAATCAGGAAGTCTGTAATATACTTCCGTTGTGTCATCACCAAGCCTTGTGCATTCCTTGCAAATTCCAATCCCAGAAAATATCTTAGGGCTTGTTTGGTTGCAGGGTTGGGCAGGGTTGGCCCAACCCTGGTTACTATTCACAAGGGTACTTCCTCCTCACAGATTACTATTCACCCATCCCAATCCAGTCCAACCCAACCCTGCCCAACCCTGTAACCAAACAGGCCCTTAGGGTTCCAAGATCCTTTGTAACGAACTGACTGCCTAGGAATGCCTTCGCCCTCTTTATGCCCTGAACATCATCTCCTGTAACAAGAATATCTTCCACATAGACCATAATGACAACCGTACCTGCCGATGACTTCTGGACAAACAATGAGTGATCGGCATTTGACCTCTTGAATCCATGTTGCTCAATCAGGTTAGACAACTTCTGGAACCATGCTCTGGGACTCTGTTTGAGGCCATATATCGTCTTGTGAAGTCTACAGACCATGTGCTTCTCCCCCTCAGCAGTAAACCCAGGTGGCTGCTGCATGTAGACTTCCTCCTGTAGGTCACCGTACAGAAAGGCATTCTTCACATCCAGTTGAGATATGCTCCAATCACGTATCACAGCAACAGATAATAGAATACGAAGTGTAGAGTGCCTCGCCATTGGAGAGAAAGTATCCATGTAATCCACACCATAGGTTTGTGTAAACCCACGGGCAACCAAGCGTGCTTTGTATCTATCCAACGTGCCATCTGCATGATATTTGACTGTGAAGACCCATTTACAGCTCACAATGGATGCATCAGAAGGTGCAGGGACCAAAGACCAAGTGCCACGAGACTGTAGGGCCCTCATTTCGTCCTCCATTGCCAATCTCCAACATTCATTCTGTAAGGCTTCCTGGTATGTCCGTGGTATATCCGTGGAAGACAAGGCTGTGGCAAATCTCTGAAAATCCCCAGTGAGACGGTGAAAGGAAACCTGTGAAGCGAATGGATACGAGGCACATTGCCTCCTCTGCTTCCGAATAGCAATCGGAAGATCAAGATCATCATCTGCCGTGCTGGATGGGCTAGTGTCTGCCTGTACTGAAGGATCCAGCACATGTACCAAATCTGACCCGTCAGTAGTAGTGCCATCTGAATATACCTGAGGCATGATGATCGGCTGCTGCGTAGTCTGAGCAGGACCTGACCGGCGTGTATAAAACATAGGTAATGGTGATATGATAGGTCGTGGAATGGGTGGAGGTGGAGGAGGTGGTGGAGGTGGCGGAGGTGGTGCTGGCGTGGAGACAGACCCAGGGGACGACTCAGGTGCTGGCGTGGACTCAGGTGTACTCAATGTAGGTGGTGGAAAAACATAGATATCATCAGTGGTAGTGGATGGTACCATTCTGTCACCTGCAGGAGAGAAATACATGACAGACTCAAAGAAAGTGACATCAGCACTCACGAAGTACCTCTTAGTTGCAGGATCATAACACCGGTAGCCCTTCTGAGTTCTGGAATAACCAACAAAGACGCATTTGACTGCTCTAGGAGAGAGTTTGTCAAGTCCGGGAGATAGACGATGCACAAAAGCCACAGTACCAAATACACGTGGAGTTAGTGAAAATAACTCCTTATCTAGAAAAATAATAGACATAGGTATCTGTTCACCAAGGACTGAGGATGGCATTCGGTTGACCAGATAACAAGCAGTAAGAACAGCATCGCCCCAGAAAGAAATAGGGGCACAACTCTGAATCAACAGTGTACGAGTAATATCTAAGAGATGGCGATGCTTTCTTTCCGCGACACCATTTTGTTGTAAGGTATATGCACAAGTGGTTTAGTGAATAATACCCTTTGATGAAAGGAATTGTGAAAGTGAGCGTGTACAAAATTCAAGGGCATTATCGGTCCGAATATATTTGACATTTGCAGAAAAGACATTGAGCACTTCATTAATCAAGTTCTTGATCACATTTCCTGCTTCAGATTTATTTTTCAAAAGAAAGACCCATGACACACGAGAAAAATCATCCACTACCACAAGATAAAACCTGTGTCCCTGATGATCGGGAACACGACTTGGACCCCATATATCTATATGTAACAACTCAAAAGGGGAGCTACTGCTCCGACTCAGACGACGTGGGAAGCTCGACCTGTGATGCTTTCCCAACTGACACGCTTCACATCGAAACGAAGAACTAGGAGAGATCTAAGGCAGAAGATGGCGCATTTTCTGAAGTGGAAGGTGAGCAAATCGGAGGTGCCAAATGTACGGAGAGACTGGTCCAGCAGAATGAGAGGAGACGCCAGCATATGAATCCCGGACCAGTCGATACAAACCATTCTGCTCAGAGCCACAGCCAATCACCTTGCCCGTGAGTATGTCCTGAAAAATGAGAGAAGACGGGTCAAATATAGCACGACAATTCAAATCCTTCGTAATCTGACTAATGGATAGCAAATTCATTGAGAACTCAGGAGCATGCAGAACGTTCTGTAATTGCAAAGTGGAGGATAGGAAAACCTCCCCCTGTCCAACAAGGGGTGAATGGGTACCATCTGCTATCTGCACTGAACGACCGGGAGGAATGTCCCTGTAGGCCTACCTCTATCTCGGCAGAGATGATGTGTGGCTCGAGAATTAATAATCCAGTCAGATATATCATGAGGTGTAGTAGATCTACCTGAGGAGCTTGCGACTGCGGATGAACTGGCAGAGGCAGTGGCAGCAATATCTGAGGAGCCACCAGACGACTCACCAGAAGCATGTGGCATAATATCTCGGAGACGGGCCACAAGTTCGTCAAATCGACTATCTGCAGTAGAAGTCAGTGGAGATTGGGAGTGCTCTGCAACACGTGCCGATGTTGGGAATCCATGCTTCGAATAGCATGTCTCCTCCGAGTGTCCTGTGCGGTGACAATAGGAGCATATCTGACTGAAGCGACCACCCCTCCCCTGGGGTCCACGGCCACGTCCACGACCACAGCCAGATGGTGGTCCACCTCTCCCACGCGAGACTGCCATCGCTGAAGGAGGTGGAGTAGAAGAGCTGGAGGTAACTGGAATACGACTAAGCCTTCTGTAAACATCTTCAACTGGAGGAATAACTGCATCAACGAGAATCTGAGATCGAGTTGCATCATACTCAGGGTCAAGAGCCGCAAGTAGAACACCAACCATGGTGGCGTTTCGAAACGCCTTCTACTGCTCAGGAGTTGCAGTGAGAGGGATGATACTGTATAACTTCTCAAACATCCCTCTTAGGGATGTGTGGAGAGAATGAAGAGGTCTGTTGTTCTGCTTCATTGTGAATATGTCGTGCTGAAGCTGCAACATCTTCGTCTCATTTCGCACCTGCGAATATGTGGCGGCAAGAATGTCCCGCATTGCCTTGCAGTGGGCTGATGGAGGACGTCATTAGCAATCTCCATCGTCAAGGTACCGGACAACCAGACCTTCGCATAGGAATCATCAGCCTCCCATGAGGCATAGATCCCAGTCTTCTCTGCGGGCTCATCCTCGGTAAGAATGTGCTTCTTACCATTCGACTTCATAAGGCTCATGAACTGCATAGCCCAGAGCTCATAGTTAGACCCGTCCATCTTGACTATTGGCGCAGGACCTTTGAATGCGCCGGTGGAGGGCATATCAACTTTTGATTCTGACATACTGCCGCTTGGAGAAGAACTAGGATATGTAGACGTGATGCTGAATGTCTACAAAAACTGCATCGGATTTGAGTCCGTATGCAGACATTACGCACTCAAATCCATAGAACGGACGAGGAAGGAACTAGGGCACGCCTAACAAGGGGCTGACAGCCCTTTCAGCGGCTGGGAGCCGCTTGGAGGCCTTGCGCGGATGGTTGTTCACGCACTCGGAGGCCTTGCGCGGGCGATAGATGGCGGTTCCGCCGATTAGCTGAAGCCGCTGGGGACTGGAATCTCCTTCGGCGACTGGTTGGGGGCTGGGATCCAACCGGATGGAGTGCTGGAACTAACTGGATGGAGGGCTGGAGCCAACCGGATGGAGGGCTGGATCCAACCGGATGGCGGCGATGGAGGGTTGGGATCTCCCGCTGGAGAGAGAGGCGGCGGCGGCGGCGTGTGCTAGAGAGAGAGAGGCGGCGGTGATTCCGAGAAGAGGGAGGCGGGTGGGGAAGGGGCAGCGGGGGGTGGAGAGCCCTAGGGTGGCTCTGATACCATGTTGGGAAAAGAGACTTTGTTATTGATTCAGAAAACCCTAGGCTCTCTTATATAGGGAGAGACCTAAAGGGTAAATTACAGAGAGGTCTATATAAGATAAAGAAATAACGATAAACTATATAAAGAGATAATGAAACTACGAACTATCTCTACAATGACAAAAGATCATATAGATAAAAATCGAATTAAGAAAAGGAAGAACTACTAGAGAATAAGACCTGTAGCATGATAAAAAGTAATACTGTCAACATTAAAAAAAACTATACGATGCCTTTTGGGCTTACAAATGTTCCTTCAAGGCTTCAACATTTCGAAGTTTGATGGATGATTTATTCAGGCCAAATTAACATGTTTTTAAGTCAACCTTGCTATTGGATTAAGTGGATACAATTTGGCCAAATTGTGGTATAACACCTCATGGCATTCTTTGATAGTTTGATTAGCACCAACCTATTTGAAGTCATATATGGTATTCCTCCTCCAACAACGCTCTGGGAGAACCTGTTTAGGTCTGTGAATCAAGACCTCCATGAATAAAAGTAGCATTTTTGAATTGCATAAGAGTGCATGAAGTGATTTGCATATCAGCACCGCGGTAAGAGAGTGCTTTTAGAATGTGATTAGGTATTTTTAAAGCTTCAACTATGTAAACAGGACTCTCCTATTATCTTATACCTAGATGTAACTGCGAACTTTGTGTGCGATGTCTTGGTCACTACAAAACTATCCATGATTGGAAATGTGGTGTACGCCTCATGTCTGGAGCCGCCTGATGATTCCAGAATTCATCGTCTCGTCCATGTTTCACAATGAAAAAAGGCATGCCTCCTTGGTGACACATCAACCATAACATATTGCCCTCCCTTCAAACTTCTGGGGTGCAGCATGGTTAAACGCTGAAATATTGTAGCCACACAACTGCGTATACAGTATGAAGGTGAAAGGAGGTGGCCTTTGTTGATCTATTTCTATCATTCCCCAATGTCTTTCCTGTAGAAGTGGGCAACGGTGGAGTTTGAATAGCGCAAAGTATACAAGGCTCCAGCAGGCAGGATGTTGTGATCTGGTTATAATATCATGTGACTAATACTATTGAGTCTGTTAAAGTCAAATGTAACAATAGTTGTTGTAACGGTTTCCAACGAATTATGCTGTTCTTTCTTCTCTTCCCCTCACTATTATTCCACCTAAACTATTTTTTAACGTTTCTAGTATTCCACCACTTGAGCTAAGAGAGCTATCATGGTGAATTGGTGAGCCACTCACACTGGATTAGAGAAGCAACCACGCATCACTAAAACACGATCAGATTCATACCTGAGGATATCCGGCCGCTCCTTGGCAAACCCTAAGCACGCGAACTTCACCTTCGCATACTCCTCCCCGCCGCCGCCTTTTCCCCAACCCTCGTCCCCTTCGGCAATCCCCTTCTCGAAGTAACCTGTGGTCCTAAGCATCTCGAGGAACTCCTCCCACTCCGGCCAGACCAGGGGGGCGGCCTCGGTAGCGATCGCCGGCGCGGTGTCAGGTCCAGTGGAGAATGAGAGCGGTCTGAGGAGGCCAGGAGAGAAGCGGACGAAGGAGGTGGAGGAAGGGACGTGGCGACAGAGAGCGGTGGTGGTGGAGTGGAGGAGCCGCGTGACGGCGGTGGCTGCAGCGGCGGCGGCCATGGTGCGGTCCGAGGTGGGGGATTGCTGGCGGGCAGTGGGGATGTTTATCCTCGTGGGTTTTGAGAGCTCTTTTGCAATTATTTTTTTGAAAAATGTTCCGGTGACTTATTATTATTATTATTATATGTTTATATTATGTCATTTAAATTTTATGTGAAACACAAACTTCTACGATATTCATTCATATGGGATTGATTTCAATAATTTTATGATCGTTAAAAAATAACTGTTTAGATAGAGGTTGTAGGATTTTCTGTTTCTCACGAAACTTGGACGAATATAGTGATGAAAATCTACGAAAGTATTTTTAAAAATAAAAAATACGAAGAAAATGAGGCGAGGGGGCCAAGTTAGCTCTCCCAGGGGGCAGCCTCATTTTCCCATATATATGTGAAGAATGGGGCTGCCCCCAGAGGGACTAATTTGGCTCCCCCACCCCCATTTTCTCCATATTTTTAAATTTTTTTAAAAATGCTTTCGTAGATTTTCATTATTATACCCCTATATTTTGTTCAAATTTCATGTGAAACACGGACTCCTACGACCTCCATCTAGACGGGATCGATTTCAACAATTTCGTGATCGTCAAAAAATGACTGTCTAGATGGGGACCGTAGGAATCCATGTTTCTCACGAAACTTGAATGACATAATATAGGAATATAGTGATGAATTTTTCAGGGATATTATTAAAAAATAGGAAAATAGGGTGGGGAGCCAGGTTAGCTCCCCCTAGGGGGTAGCCCTATTTCCATATATATATATATATATATATATATATATATATGATATCTTTCAAATAAGACGTGATCCTTCCATCCCTAAGGAAGGCCAACGATCCCATCCATTCATAATTAAACGGATGGTTATTATAAATGGTATGTTAATAATATTATTCAATTAACTAAAAATATATTTAGGTCATTATACATTATCTAAATATAGTATGTAACCACCAAAAATATCTCCTCATTAATTCCTCTCTCCTAATTTGTCATTTATGTTGCCTCCTTTCTTTCCTAATTTGCCATTCGCATTGCAACATTCAATCCATTCCAAAACCCTGACCTCAAACATTCAAGGAAGAGGAGGATGTGCACGATGACACTGTTGGCGATTACTCCGATCGTCTCTGCCATTATCAAAAGCTTTGTCAACCTCTTCACCATCTTTATCTCCATCTTCACCATCGACAGGGCATCCGCGCTGGAGCATCGTGGGACGTCAACCTCTTCACCACATAGCAGAGTTGATGACAGAAGTGCGTGAGTGGAGGTGACGCAGGAGCGGAGTTGACGACGTCATGTGCGGCCTCATTGGCAAGTTCTTCACGCAGACATCAACGACAACGTGTCGGTCTGATCTGGACGGTGTGGGATCTATCCAAGGACTACGTGAAAGTGATGATGACTATCGGAGAATTTCGTCATGCAAGCGACGACGATAAAAAAGTGTTGCACTCAATCCTGGATGAAGAACGATTCCCAGTTTGATATAATATTGATGTGTATTGTACAATATTGACGCGTATTACACTATTATGATATGTATTATAAATATTTGTTATGTTTTTTACATTTCAATTGGTTGCGAATGAAAAATATATATTTTTTATATATCTTATATATTTGATGTGCATTACACATTTTGGATGTGCATTGTATAATTTAGATGTATATTATACATATTTGGTTTACATTTAATCATCAAATAAGCGTAAATGACTATCATATTTTTACAAAGAAGCGTACGATTTTTTTCTACAAAAATCATACAATCGCTACAAAGAACCACACATTAATTGCTAATATGAATTGTATTCTACAAAGAATTTATGCAAAATTTACAAATAACTGACGGCTTTTTGAATGAACTATAGATTATACAAAAAAACAAACAATCGTTACAAAAAACCGCATATTCTAAAAAAACCACAATATGATACAGACATTGCCCCACGCAATGTCGTCCAGCAAAAAATTGGACATTTTTTTAAAATATGCTATTGCGAAAAATACCAAAAATAAAACTAGCTAAATTTAGTATTTCGGAATATTAATTGGTGTGCATAATTAATGCAAAAGTTGATAACCAAAATGTCCTTTTGAGCAAACAAATTGATCATGTCGTTAGATTTGAATCTAAGGGCTACGATCGTTGGCCTTCCTTAAGAATGGAAGTACCAAGTCCTATTTGAAAGCCCCCCCCCCCCCTATATATATATATATATATACATGGATAAAATGAGGTTGTCCCTTGATGGGGTTAGCTTGGCTCCACCACCTCGTTTTCTCCATTTTGTAGTTTTTTAAAAAATGTTTCGTGGATTTTCATCATTATATCCATATATTATATCATTCAAATTTCGTGTTAATCAGAGACTCCGGTCTCCATCTAGATGGGGTCGATTTCAATAATCATGCGATTGTTAAAAAATCAATGTCTAGATGGAGGTTGTAGGAGTCTCAGTTTCTCGTGAAACTTAAATGGCATAATATTAGGATATAGTGATGAACTCCAATGAAACATTTTCCAAAAAATAAAAAAAAAGGTGTATGGGGAGCAAGTTAGCTCCCCCATTTTTCTCATTTTTTTATATTTTTTTGAAAAAATAAATCTGAGGAAATTCATCATTATATATGTATATTATGTCATTCAAGTTTTATAGAAAATATAAGCACTCCTACGGCCTCAATCTAGACAATCATTTTTTTACGGTCGTAGAATTGTTGAAATCGATCATGTCTGGATGGAGGTCGTAGGAGTTTCTGTTTCGCATGAAATTTGAAAGACATGATATAGGGATATAACGGTAAAAAATCACGAAATCATTTAAAAATAAAAAAACGAGGAAATTGGGCAGGGGGAGTCAAGTTAGCTCCCCGAGGGGGCAGCCCATTTTACCCTTAGATAGAAAGTTGATCCTCCGAAGCTAAAGACTATGAGAACATGGGAGCGGAGCAGTGAGTTTGGACTATTAGATTCTTTGCATCTCTATCTCCATTCAATCAATCTGCAAAATCTAATGGTTCAAACCCACCGCTCTCATGCTATCATAGTTTTTTGCTCTCGCAGATCTCTCTCTATCTCTCCATCTCTCTGTGCACACACACATATAGGGTAAAATGGGGTTGCCCCTTGGAGGAGCTAACTTGGCTCCATCGTCCTATTTCACCCATTTTTTATTTTTTTTGAAAAAATCCTTCCATAGATTTTCATCATTATATCTATATATTATATCATTTAAATTTCGTACAAAACAGAGACTCTCAAGACCTCCATCCCGACAAGGTAAATTTCAACTATTTTGCGACAGCTAAAAAATGACTGTCTAGATGGAGGCTGTAGGAGTCTCTGTTTCTTACGAAACTTGAATGACATAATATAGGGATATAGCAATGAATTTCCACATATTCATTTTTCAAAAAAAATAAAAATTGAGGAAAATGATGCGAGAGGAGCTAAGTTAGCTCTCTCCAAGGGACAATCCCATTTATCCCTGTTTGTTATTCATCTCATTTTACTAGCGCAATTTTATTTTAACAAAAGGCATGGTAACTTTCTCTTTTGTGGGTGACAATTGCACGGTATCTGATCTCTTCGTACCTTTAGCCTTCAATTGTTATTGGCAAAGGTGTCGGGTATTGTGCATTTTGTCATATTGTATTATTATGCCAACTTTGACCACGTCGGTAAGTTTGATGTGTCATCATTTTCATATGTTAATGGCTTATCAGTCGGCTTGTCGACGATATGGCAAAATATGAAGACATATTGTCGATACATCTAGATAAGGAGGTTTTCTTAGTAAAATATCAAAAAATTTTAAAGCAATAGGTTCTCCCCCTCCTTGTAGTCCAAATAGTGACATCAACATTATAATTGATAAATTGGTAATGTAGAAGGAGTGTGGTAATTGAGGTTCTTTTGCTCTTATTTTCTCGAATTCTCATCTTCTTGTTCTTATCTCTTTATCGTCGTTCTCATTTCTTTCTTCTTGTGTTACGCCGAAGGAAACAAATAGACTTATTGCTTCTCTCATTCTCATTTCTCAAGATATGCAGTTCAAGTTTGGAAATAAGGATTTGTCTCAGTCTTCATATGATTCCTGTCATGTCTCCTTTTAACTCATCTCTCAGTAATTTTTCTACCATACTACCATTTAAGTCTAGATGATAAGATTTATACTAGTAAGTGTCTATAATGATGATATCACTACTCTCATCCAAGCTCTTAAATATAAGTTCTAAAAACACATCAAAACTCATTTTGAAAAGTGAACTTTTTTTCTTGTGATTTTTTTAAAATTTAGAAGCTAATAACTAACCTAGCATCATGGATATAGATACGAGAATTTCAAAAGATGTTTGAAAGTGGGATATTCGGTTTATTAGTATTGCAGTGCTATGTTATTGTAATTTATAAATATAAAGTGTTATTTGCTTGTATAATGGAATTATGCAGGTTTATCTTATCATCCAATTTCACCACATGGCAAACAAGTAACAGTTCTTCACTTGCATCGAGAAATTGGTCATGAATCTCGATTTCAGATCGGATAGATCGGATGCTTTGTGTCATATGCTTAAAGGCAACAAAATAAGACCAAGTGCATATTTCGTGGAAAATAAAACGAAGAAGGATGAATTAGAAGATTCAAGCAACATATGGTGGGGGATTGAAATATCGAACGGTCTGTTGTCTAAAAGAGATAGATCAACGTCGTTGTGTCGACCTAATGAAATTTGCAGAAAAAGATTTGTTTTGTTTTTATTTAGACTCCTAAACTCAAGTCTATAGCGTGAAGTACGAGAGTGTCAAAGTCAAGGAGACAAACTGTGAAAACTAAGGTAGAAAGTAGAGTGAAGTAAGTTAATTAGGGTTTTGTGAATTTTTAATGGTTTTTATTGTTTAGTTTGTTTTAATTATTTTATATTGTTTTTAATGTGTTTCGTATACCGATGTATAAGAAGTATAAGTATGATTTTATTTTCTAATTTGATTTTATATTTATTATTTTTATCTTTTGTATATATATTTTTATTGTTAAAGATTTTTTTGGTAATTTTTGTAATTTATTTGGATTTTTAAAAGGTTTTAAAAGTGAAAGCAATATATTTATAGAAATCAAGGGAGTATTTTAGATTCTAAAATAGTAAACAATGAGAAAATGTCTGTATTTTATTATTACCATAAATAGTGTGAAAATACCTTTAAAAAAGCTGTGATGCATATTTTTAAGTTTTTTTTATGAATTAGTTGTGAATTATATAATTTTTGGTATATTTTTGCATTTTTTAAGGATTATAATATTTGATTTTTATTTTTTAGTTTATGGTTTATAATATAATAAAATATATTATTTATAAATTTTGTGGAATTTTTTAGATGTATATTTGTATTTTCTGAATAAATATGTATTTTTGTAGTTTGTTTTTTATTTATGAAAAATAAGAATTGATTATATATTTGAAAATGATATAATACTGTATAGAATAAAGTATTAATTATTTATTAAATTGCTAATATGTAATAGAAGTAATTATTTGGGAGTGCATGAAATTAATGACAATGGTGAGATTATAACGTGTAAAAAGCCCACGAACCCACGTGCAAACCACGTGAAGCTGTTGACCTGCACTTGAAGGGGTCTGTATGCAAGTAAGCAAATATTCAAGGAGTTATGCATACAAGTTCCCAGTAACCACGTGGTAGATCACGTGGGTTAAGATTGACCTAGACCTGTTTGAAATACTTGGAGTTTCTGTGCATTTTTACCAAAAATATATGAGTTCACACGTGTTGATCACAGATATTCTTACGTGGTGGGGGTGACGTGATTTGGACTGTTCGATCGATCACGATCGATAGTTGTTGTAGCATACATTATTCCCCAATATTATTCGTAGGCAGACGTTGTTCACGGAGGAGTGCTTCATCTCAGATTTAGGTTCAGATATGAAGTGATTCTCCGGTGTCGGTGGTCTGTGAATGAGTTCTGTTCACGGTTGCTCACGGAGTGTGCTCTTCAAACGAAGTTATGTTGTAATCAGATCAGGTGGCAGCTTTGATGAAGATTAACTCATGTGCATATTATTTGAACTTGAACATAGATGTTTTTGTCGCATGGTGAATCTCCTGATCAGTTAGGGATGATGGTTGCGGATGAAGGATCTCCTGATGAGATTCGATGCTGCGCATATCTCAGAAATATATGCCGATGAGAAAGGTTTGATGATGTCCATGTGTGTGAAGGCTCCAGGTTGTTTGGGCTGCAGATGGTGCTTGGGCTGCAGATCTCCAACTTGTATCCCTAAATGCTTCGTTACAGTGCTGAAAGCTTCCAGACGATGAAATCGATCTCGTTTCAGACCTCCAGATGAGGCTCGATGCTTTGGGACCGTTCACTTCAGATGCTGCTCGATGAAGACCATGATATCCAGATCTAACCCCTGTAATAATACGAAATGACTCGAGGACAAAGGCTCGGTCCCAAAACAAACATGATAGTGAACGAAAAAGCTCTGATGGATGAGGAGGAGAAGCTCCATGCTCCGACCACCGTACGCGACGAGAGAGGGAAGATCACGTGAGGTAGAAGATGAAAAGAGGGGGGGGGGGTGGCCAAGGGGGAAAGGGTTCATCTACGCGCGGTGGTGTAGAGGCTTATTGCGATGGAGATGGATTTCTCGTCGGCGACACGATCACGCTCCTTGATTCTCTCTCCTTGACATCGCTTTGACGACATGGAGTGGCACTTCTGTCACTCGCCATCGCACTCTCCAAAGCTCACGGGAAGGGAATGGAATTAATGGTGATGCCCAAGTTAAGGGACGTGGAGAGATTTATATAGAGGACGAATGAAGGTCCAGGTGCATCGTACATGGACGCGGATTTGACCGGAGAAGAATGGCTTACCAAGGTCATCATGCGATTGGGCAGAGGTGAAGATCGGTGAGGAGATGAAGGAGACGCAAGAAGAAGAATAAAGGGGGAGAGGAAGAATAAGAGGGTTGAATAGTCAACCCTCTTTTCTCCCCCAATAGGAAGGCCACACATGACCATGTCCACTACATGAAAAAGCCACGGGAGAACAAACAACATATATACATCATTAAAAACAAACTACAAATTAGATATTAAATAATAAAAAAAATTAAATAAGTATTACTAAATAAGAAATATTAACAATTTAATAAACAATTTAATGATAAGTTTTAGTAAATTAAAAATTAAATTTAATTGGTTAGATAGTATAAATAGTATTATACTATTATAGGTATAAATTGCTTATATACAATAGTTAATTAATTTTTAATTACTCATTTTGATAAATAAACTATTTATTTTATAATTTATTAATTTAATATATTTTACAAGGTTTATAAATATATTTTTATTTTATTTTAATAATATTATTTAATTAGTTAAATAAATAATAATATGTACAATATAGGTACATTATACATATATAATAAGTATATGCAATTATTTTGTTTATTTTAAGCTTTGATAAAAATTTAGATTTTATATAATTATTAAAAATACAAGGAAAATAATAAAATATAAATAATGAAAAATAAAGAATAAAATAATAAGAAATAATGTACGGTTGTATAGATGTAATGATGCCCTAGAAAACCAACTTTGGCATTTTTAACTATGATTTTAATGAAATCATTTCATTTTAAATATAATTTAATTCAAAATACAATAAAAGCGAGTTTGATTTATTTTGATTTCATACAGAGATGATATTTAGCTTTGAATTCTTGTTTTACAACTTTTTTGGTCTTTGTACTATGTTATCTATATACCAGATTATTTTTCTTATATTTTTATAAATTAATATACATTATTATAAACAACATTGAAGAATAAAATATTTATATTTTATGTGATATGAATAATAAACAAAATAGAGGATTATATGCACAAGGTGACTAATTGATGAATATGTGATTCACCACTCTAATTAACTGAAAATAGAGCTTCGTCCCTAGAATTTAGGATCATTTACATGCTAACTTCATAAAATTAACTTTCATGCACTCATAAATAATTTGCACAAATTAACACTTCATATTGCATTCATAATCATCCATACATTTTCACATAATTTCACCCATTTTTAGTTAATTCATACTGACTCCAGTTGACATAAAACTAACTTTATTGTGTACAAATCACTAACCTTAATCCATGAAAAAACATTAACTTTTACATATTTAAAATAATCTCAAATCTTAATTTCAAGACAGACATATGAAGACATTAATATCTCTTTCATACAGTGTCAAAATGAACTCTACTTCCTTTTGAATTAATATACATTCAAATATTTGCAAATCAAGATGAAATTCAAAAGAATCAGAGTCCATTTGTGAAAATTAGATTTTTGGACCTAACTACACGTTGCACATATTTGCTGATTGTAACCTATCATTTCATGTGCATAATTCACTCTTCTTAATTATTTTCTTTTTATTTCTTTAATTTAGTCATTGTTTTAATAAATTACATAAAAATTAAAATCCAAAGAAATCTAAAACATAATAAAAATACCAATTCTGACTTGAGCTTTCTAACTTGATCCGTTTGTACACGTTCCACATCCCTAATTTATTTTGACATTTAGACCTGGCCAAATTGCGGGCCGGGCCGGCCCATGGGCCGGGCCGAACGGGCCGAGGTTAAAAAACCTCTGTCCAAAGCCCGCCCATGGGCCCCCATGGCCCATTTTGGCCATTTTTCATTGATTTTTTTAATGGTATTTCATACGTATAAATGATTTTATTAATAACATCTATACTTCATATAACTAATATACGTACTTTACATGTTACTTGACATGTGATTCATTGAATTTTTATTTAAAACTAGTGTCATAAATGAAAAACTTAAAGCATATCATATTAATATATGTATAATTTGACATATATTTATATATTTTTTATTTTTTGCGGGTCGGGCCGGGCCGGCCCGTGGTTAAATTTCGAAGCCCAAGCCCGGCCCATGAGCGGGCTGGGCGGGCGGGCCCCCAGCCCGTTGGCCAGGTCTATTGACATTAACTCAACCCATAAAAATCCAAAAAATATCACTTGAGTTCATCGCATTATTCCATAGCATATTTGATTTTTGCATGCATTTATTTATCATCAGGAAAACAAATAAAAATTGCAAAGTAAAAATTGGTATTTTATATACATAAAATACCACCCAAAACTGCATATCTTGCATTCAACATTCTGTTTTACCTGGAGTCCTTCATGTACATTGTAGATCACATTTAAATACACATTTTTCATGTTGTTCATTTTTGCATTTGAGGTCAGTTGGTATTTTATTCATATTTATCTATGCATTTTAGCACTGGTCAACCATGGTCAACGTGCCACGTGGTGCGCATTCACTGGCCCACCTGGGCCCTGGTCACCTCACCTGCTTATCTCTCCTCGCGTGCATAGCACGTGACATCATCTCACCCCTCAGATTACGTGCATTGCACGTGATTCCATTTCCTCCTCTCTTTCCATGTGAATAGCACATGACCTGGATTCCTTTTCCCCCGTCACGTGTTGAGCACGTGCCACCAGCCACCTCAAGTCGGTCACCCATCCACCCTCCTCTGTCGCTGCACTACCCTCGCGACTCCAGCTGGATCCGCCTTACGTGCCACCGCCTCTCATTGATCGAGTCCTCCATGGCCAAACCTCCTCCATCTCCGGCGAGACCCAACTGCCTGTATGATCTCCAACCAACAAACCTAATCCCCAACGACCATCTCTGATCAATCCGATGTTCCTAGCTATCCTTATCGCCAGAACCCATCACCCTGATTCCTCTAACCCATCAATAATCGAGCAATCACTTCCCCTATATTTGAGCGCCAAAGCCCCTCTCCCTATAAACACCCATTGCCTCCAACATGTAGAACCATCTATCGATATCTGCCAATCGAAGATATGTAGAGCCCCAACTGCAAGGGTGTGCTGATTATAGTAGCACATCTTCTTGCAATGACGACGAGCCATCTGGTTCAAGCGAGATCCAAGGAGTGACTTCTCCTTGATGCATCTCTGATCTTCTCGGAGTGAACCCATTGCCCTATCCTTTTTCCTTTGCTACTTTTCTCTTCTTCTTCTCTGTCTTCCGTTACACTGCACCACCCATCACCACCTTCGCCTTCTTTTGCTGCTACTTCGACCACCTTCTCCTCTGCTCGCCATTCACGCTCCACCATGTTGTGCGTACTCACATCCGCCTCCTCGATCGACTCACCTCCACGCTTAACTCGCCTCCGTGCTCCAATAGTTGACCGCCTTTGGCCAGCAGCTTCGACCCGCAGCCTTCGCACTTCGCCTCCTCAGCTAGTTGCCCTCATTGGTCATGTGTCGACCGGTCGAGCTCGCAGCATTCAGCCCGCTCCACCTTCGATTTTGCCGTCGTTTGGAATAGCCACGTCGACCTTGCCTTCGCGTGCCACCGTCCTTGCTCCTCCTCATCGATCTCCACTTCATGCCCAACCGAGCTAGAAAACACGAGCTCCATAACCCATACGATCAAGAACAACTTGAATCTCCATCGTCCAAAAATGCCCAACTTCCAGCCTTAGATCAAGCCTCGTCAATGGATTGGATATCCTCCGAACCAAAAGCCCGAACCTCCTGCCTCGTTAGCAGCGAAGCTCCAAACCACGTCCACATGGAGGGTCGTCCCCAAGCCGCCCTAGCCTCGGATCCACATCACGTGCATCGTACGTGTGCGGTGGGGATTTTGCGGCCAGATCCATGCGCCTCTTCAGAATTTCACGCAGACTGGTCACGCGTTCCTCATGGGTGATGTTGGGCAAATTGTAGGAGCGACCTCAGAACTTTCAGGATTTATAGATACACCCCCACTAGAGGTAATTTGTAGAGGAGGTCCAACGATTTTCGAAAATTACAGAATGATACTCTACAAGGGTATGTTTGCAAGGATTTTTTATTCTATTTTTATATAGGTCCCTAAACTTTAATTTCTCATAACTTGAGCATTTGTTATCGGATTTTTATGTTCTTGGTGTCGATTTGATCCTTGAATTATTGTCTTTCTTATTAAGTACTTGACTTTATTTTTAAGGTAGTATTTGGCATTAGTTAATTAAGGATCTATTTTTTTAACTTTGAGCATCTCTATTCTCATTCATTGATTTTATTGCTCATTAATTTGTGTATTAATTTGGGGACATTTATCGGGGAGATTAATTTGATATTAATTGATAAATCATCTCTGAGATTAAATAAGGGGAGGCTTTTTGGATTAATTGACTTGGTTTACCGCTCCACATTCACCATTTGCATCATTTCGCATATCACTTAAAAACCATAAAAATGCATTTATCTATTATCTTACACATCATAACATTATTTTTATTTGCATAAAAATTATTTTGAAAAGCCATGCATCATATTTCCTTAATTAATTAATTACATCTCTTTAATTAAAATTCCATAAAAAACTGAAAAAGATAAAACACCAAAAATATTCATATTATTTTCCCTGAAAATAGTTCGCTAAATTTGATAGACTTAACCTAGGTTGTTCCTTTGCCTCCTTAAGTTGACCCTGGGACTTTCCCAGGTTAAATAAATATAGAACGTCATCGCTTAATTGATTCATTAATTTATGTGATTTAATTTCTTGATTGATCCCTATCGCCTAACTACAACACTTATACAACATTTAATTTACAACAATTAACTAGAATAATTATAGGTGCATCAGATGGCACCGTTGCTGGGAAGGCAAATGACTTAGGTTTTTTTCTAGAAAATTTAGTGTTAGGTTTTCCAGACATTCGGGTAGTCTGAACCACAAATCTTGCCTACTGTATATTTTCCATTTATTTCCCAATATTTATTTCTTTTTCAATATTTATTTTCTATTATTTATTTTTTATTATTTTTTATGTCAACTCTCTTACATTTTCTCTCTTATTTTTGTGCGAGGTACCCTGCAGACGTGGAGTAATTTTTCTAGAAACCGAAGCATCTCGACAACCCGCTAAAAAGTCAAATAAAAATTAAGATAGAGTCGAGTCGTGAGAGAGCATAGAGTCTAGGATTTATTTTCAGCATTTTTCATTTCTTTGTTATTTCTAATTAATTACCTATTTATAACAGTTTCCGTTTGGAATCTCGTGTGTGTAAACAACAGTTAAATTTTTTTATGGTGTATCGGACCTGTTCACTCTCCGGTGAGGGTGGGGCCCTACTTGAGTGGTTCATATGTTAGACTTGTACTGCGGCTATTAGATCTACTATGTTTATTTTGTTTGTGCTCGTATAACTTAGGAACACACTGTACTTAATGAGACATACCTTAGATCGTTTAACTTAGTCAAAATTCAAATCCATTTCTTCCCAGCTAATAGAACTTTCTGTTAGGAGCGGTTTTGTCAGCTTCCACTTCATATAGACTAAATTCCAATTAGTATATTGCATCCCACATGGAGATTGCAAGCAAGCACTGTAAGTCTTTTATCTGAGCATACATCATTGTTTTTCGTGTGCATTAGCTTTTGTTGATTTCCCCCTCTTGTTTTGTCACTTAAGATCTGAAGGAACTAGGACTGGACAATAGACATGTGTTATGTGCTGACTTATAATTCCAGTGATCGCCAATTAAAATTAGGATTGCTGAACAAGGCCAACTTAATTGAACCCCATCCTTGGATTTAGTTACATTCCAGGGTGTAGTCACCACCCTTGATAGAGTGAGGCATGACCCATAAGGATTAGAGCCCAAAACCCAACCTGAATATTGCCTTGTTTATCACCTAGATTCGTGAAGTACTGGCACTTCTATCGTACGTGGATGAGTAGGTCTAGGTCAATGATGGTGTTCTCGCCTTGTGTAGAGCACCGGCCCCTTCTGAAGTACTGAGCTTAGGCTAAGCCCTCACAGGCGTGTCTGTTTCTTCGTCTCGCGTCCGAGTAGGGCCTAGCACGATCACAAGTGATTCCATCTCGAGCTTAGTCCGAAGTACCTGATTCGCCACTATCGGCTTCCTCTCTCTACTTCTTTGGATGAGTAGTGGATCCATATCTGATAATAAGGACCTCAAAAAGTGCAGGCTACAGGTTACAAAGGAGGCAGACAAGTACAATATACTTTTCTAGCAATACTCATACTCCTATAGATCTAGCCACTAATGACTCGTTACAAGATTGAATTATCACCGACTTAAAATTGATGAGATAAATTGGCAGGACTCTTGCGACCTTCACTATGTGAGTTGGTGAAATTGGGGTTTATATTGTGTTTGTATTGTGTGCGTAGATCAAGACCAAATATCAAGTACCTCACATCTGTGTCGTTACTCCCCCTTGTTGATTCATGAACCGTGATTTTTATCCGAACAGCTTGACATCGAGAATGGAGGGTTGTGATAATATTTGCTCGGACTCCACGAGTCTTCCTCTGAACATTACAAACCTACCATCCTCACCTACTCAGAGACACTATTTCCCTGTGACTCCTTGGACTCATGAACACTCTCCTCATAAAACCCATGTCCATGATTTTCTCTTCTTCCTTGAGGGAGGTCAGTCCCAGACTAACCCCTTCTTCTCTCACCACATCAAGAAAAACTCTCAATTCAATGCTTCTCATCCTAATTCTTCCAACTCTATTAATACTAATCCTTTTGATTCTGAAGGTGAAGAAAAAGTAAAGAAGATGCCTCCAAAGACAATGAATACGAACAAAACGAAGACCTGATGCAGATGGTATTGGCAAGATTAGATGCATATGAGCAGCAACAACTGTTACTGAGAGCACAAATTGGCCAGCTTAATGTTGTGGTTGAATCACCAATGGATGCGGCATACAACCCAGGACAATATAGAGTGAGAAATTATTTGAATCCTACCGAGCTATAAGTTGATTTTGAATGGAAGTCGCCTTTACTGAACCTGGTGCCACAATTCCATGGAAATGCTACCAAGGAACCCTATGCATTCCTAAGGGACTTGGAGCTAGTATGCTCTAATCTGAGACACCCTAGAGTCAGCCAGGACTACATTCATCTCATTGCATTTCCATTTGCCTTGAAAGGTAAAGCGGACTACTGGGTGAAGAATCTTGGAGTGACAGTTACCACTTACAATCAATTTAAGGGCTTATTCTTAAATAAGTTCTACCCTTTGAGCATGACTAATCAGATGAAGACACGCATCACCAGCTTTTCTCATATGCCTCATGAACCATTTTGTAATGCATGAGATATATTCAAAGATCTATTACAAAAGTGTCCATGTCATGCTCTGGATGATAATATTTTGGCCAATCACTTTGTTCTGGTCTCAACTATGAGACACAAGGTTTAGTGAGCATTGTCTGTGAAGGCAACTACACATCACAAGGTACTGATACCGTATGGAAGGTATTTGAGTAGATGGCTGATACAAGCCGCTCACAAATCGCTAGTAGGGCTTACACTGATTCCCTCAACACACTCCAATCTAAGACTATTGTTGAGGTAGTTGAGGATCTAATTCCGAACATGAGCATCGTTAGATACTAGCTAGTAGTTGTGGAACATATCAACAAAGGGTGAATGACATTGACAGTAGGATCTCTTAAAAATATACTGTCAATGTGGACAATGTGGATATCATTAAGAAACTCAATCCACCGTCCAACTTGCGACAGTTGCGGTCTTTTCTGGGGCATGTCAGTTTCTACCGACGATTCATTCAGGATTTCAGTCGTATTGCCCGACCGCTTACTGATCTGCTGACGAAAGACACTGAGTTAATTGCATATAATAAGTGTCTAGCGTCATTCAAGACTCTCAAATGACTAGTTGTCGAGGCTCCCGTCCTTCAACCACCTGATTGGTCTCTCCCATTCGAGATCGTGATGGATGCTTCTGATTTTGCCGTAGGGGTTGTGCTAGGACAGAGGAGAGATGGATTGCCGTATGCTATACACTACGTTAGCCGGACTTTGGATGCCACTCAACGTAATTACAATGTGACTGAAAAGGAGATGCTAGCTATAGTTTTTGCTTTAGACAAGTTCAGATCATATATTCTTGGATCTAGAGTGACGATATTCACAGATCATGCCGCCACCCGATACCTCATGGCAAAGAAGGATGCCGAAGCCAGATTGGCCAGATGGATCCTTTTACTCCAGGAGTTTGACATAGAGATTAAGGATAAGCCTAGTGGCGGATCACCTCTCCCATTTAGAGAACCTTGAGGATTCAGATCAGATTGCACCTATCACAGAGACCTTCCCAGATGAGGCGATCCTTGCTATCGCCTCGCTCCCATGGTACGCTGACATTGTAAACTATATTGTTGCCAAGAAAGTTCCACAAGGTTGGCCCATACAACAACTTGAGACTTTCCTCGTGAAGGCCAAGTCGTACCATTGGGAGGATCCCATCCTTTATCATGAAGGAGGGGATAACGTATAGCGTCAGTGCATTCCTCATGAAGAGCACCACAGCATCCTCACATACTGCCACAAGCTTGAGACAGGAGGACATCATTCTGGGAGGAGGATAACACAGAAAGTGCTCCAATCCGGCCTATGGTGTCCTACCCTCTTCAAGAATTCTGATGAATTCGTGAAGAGGTGTACTGACTGTCAGAGGATTGGCACTTGTGGACAACGTGATATGATGTCGATGCAACCCATGCACTTTTGTGAGGTTTTTGACGCATGGGGTATCGATTCATGGGTCCATTCCATAGGAGTCAGGGATTTGAGTACATTCTGCTTGTTGTGGATTATGTGAGTCGTTGGGTTAAGGCCATTTCCCTGCCCGAACTGCAGATGCTAAGATTATTTGCAGATTTTTGAGGAAGAATATCATTTCACAGTTCGGGATACCTAGAGTTTTAATATCTGATGGGGGGACTCATTTTATCAACGACAAGGTAAAGGCCCTTGCTAACGAGTTCAGCATTGACCATCGAGTTTCCACTCCATATCACCCTCAGACCAATGGTCTTACTGAAGTATCGAACAGGGAGATCAAGACTATATTGCAGAAGGTCGTCCGCCCAGACCGAAAAGATTGAGCTTTTGGACTCGGTCTTGTGGGCCTATCAGACTTCCTTCAAGACACCTTTGGGTACGTCTCCCTTTCGTCTCATTTATGGAAAGCCATGCCATTTACCTGTGGAGATTAAGCACAAGTCACTATGAGCAGTCACTAAGTTATTATTGGACCCAAGAGTACAGGAGATCAGAGGAAAGCAAAGTTGTCAGCCCTGAAGGAGTTGAGAGATACAACCTTTTCGAGTAGCCTACAATACAATGGGAGAGTGAAGATATGGCATGATTCTCATATCAGCCATAAACAATTTGAACCAAACCATAGAGTTTGGTTATTCGATGCTAGGTTGAGATTATTTCCAGGGAAGTTGCAAAGCTAATGGAAGGGACCATACGTGGTCCGAAAGGTGCACGGCAATGAAAGTATTGATATATCTGAAATGTCACCTGAATTCACCTTTCGATTTAACGGTCAGTGCCTGAAACCATATCTTGATCATGATCTGTTGATCGTCGATGCTGCCCCTATTCATTTTGCATGAGATGTAGTCTTTGACTCACATTTGCATCTCATGCCTGATTATTACTTCTCTTCCGCAGCTGTATATATCCAATTGTCCATCGCACATTCTTTTTGGTCCAATACCTCATTTCCATCTCATGGTTATGCTATACTTAGGGTGTGCTTTACCCTAAGTATAGGGGGTATCAGACTTGTGATTAGTCGTTTGATTCTTTTTACATCTGTTTTGTTGTCTATACTTAGGTATATTTTACCCTAAGTATAGGGAAGGTAAATCTTGTACATTCTATCCTTCGATTTTCCTCTTGTGTACAGACTTCTATACTTAGGATCATTTGATCCTAGGTATAGGGGGATCACCGGTCTCTATTCATTACATTCTTTCATTCATCGTCATAGTATAACATTCTTTTCACTTCCCAAATACTCAGCACGAGTTATGTCTTCCTTTCATCGCTCTTTGATCACTCTGAGGACATCGTTCGAGCTACGTATAGAGGGGAGGGTGTCGTATATATTGTATATATACTTTAGCCATAACTCATACTTTGTGTGATTGTGCTAATAGATAATATGGCTAAAAACCACAAACTAAAAATCACAAAATTTTAAAATTTTTAGTTGTCATAAAAATCTTTCTTGTACATAAATGTTTGTAAATAGTTTTTTGTAAAAACTATTTTTGTACAAATGTTTGTAAAAATATTTTGATTGTAAAGCTTTTGTAAATATTTTTGTATCAAAATTATGTATATAGTACAAAAATTTTGAAAAATGTTTGAAAAATAAAAGTTTGCAAAAATGTTTGTAAATGTTTGTAAATATTTTACAAAACCTTTTCTTCCTTTCATTTAAAAATTTTCATAAAAAATGCATATTTTGAAAAGTTGCACAAAAAAAGTTTTGTACATATTTGCTTGTATATTCTTCTGAATCATAGTTGACATTTAAACTAGTCTGGAATTAAATTAGAAAATAGAGCTTGGTTAAGACCTTAATCCACCTAACTTCAGAGGAACCTTACAGGATTTGGGGTTAAGACTTTTCAGGTCCATAGTGAATTAATTCTTTGAGTCCACTAGGCTATGTTCGCATGTCATCTTGATGAGCTTAAGTAGAACTCTTAACAACGCACGCATGACTCTCAGAGACAATGGCTTGACTTGGACACACACCTTACATGTAGCTCAACACGGATGAGGTGGTGAGGAGGCAGAATGATTTGGCTTGGAGTAGCATACGAGAGTAGTACTTCTAGGTGGAACCTCTCGTCTTCCTCTAGGGAGGGTTGCGCATCTCAACCTGGTCTAGTAGCATTGAGGTCTAAAGACAGGAGTCCATGGGTTGCAATAATGCTTAAAAAGAGGGATAGTCTACTAGCTCAAGAAGAAAAACTCCTTATGTACATGCTGCACCATGTAAATATGATGTATATATGCACAAAAAAATGTGCAAAAATATGAAAAACTCCAAAAAAGGGGACATGCCTGATTGAAAATAAAAAGCCTGTCGGAGTGTATATAGTGAATAAGCAAAGCTTATGTATTTCACCTTCTCATCTCATGGAAGCTTGCAGCTGGAGACTTAGTTACACTGGCTTTGCTCCAAGTGATACATGGCTACATTGTTCACGGTCCATTCTCTCCTTTCCCCTCTTCTTGAGCTGGTTGAACTTGAACTTAGAAGGGAATACCCCACTCCTTGAGGAAAGAGCTGCTAGACTAGGGAATTAGAGTTACCTTGTTGAGGGAGGATGTTTCTTTGTCATTTTTGAGATGGGGAGCTATATATCACTTACACAGTACAAGGAAAGATGCATAGTCATTAGAGTTTGCGTATGTAGACTTGTTCTGATCTGGTTTATTAAGGAGTCTCAACCATAGAATAGTGGAACTTAGAGGCTGTTGAGTCTTAAACCTATTTCTCAATGAGGGTTCGACAAACTTATAATCCAAAGGTTTGACTGAGCTCCATACTTCAATTTAATGAAGATAAGTTTAATAATCAACCCTGATTCTTTTTCTTCACTTCTTTTTTATTTTCACTTCTTTTCCAAATAGGTGTTTGCTAAGGGTCTAGCAAAGGTAAAGTATAGGGGGTTATGAATCTATGATTCTCACTCTTTATTCTTTTATTTTAGCTCTTCTTCTTGGCAAAATACCCTGTAAATACATGTAAATAGAATAACTTAGCTTTCTGCATGCTTATGTTAATATTGCATATTTAACATGCGTTTTTGGCAAAAATAAAAGAATAAAAAAAGTAAAAAAGAATGATGTATTTAGAATAAATACAGAATGACCCCAAACCCAAGAGAAGGTCAAGACTTGACCTGATCGCAAAATAAAATAAGTAGACAGAGATAGGGTCTACTATGTATTGTATATATCACATAAACTTGTACATATTATTTGTTTATTTATTTTTATAAAACAAAAATTGTTCTATTCTTTTACACTCTTGTATACAGTGTTAATAATATTATAAAAATAAAATAAAAATTAGAAAATAAAAGAAAAATAAAAATAAAACCATCAAACATTTGTATAAAAGGCACATGTACATATCACAACCATTATTTATTATATACCCTTAGTAATTTATAAAAATAAAATAAAAATTATTTTATACTCTTAAAATTATGTTGTAAATAAATAAAATATAAAATAAGGGTATTTATGTAAAAATAATAAAATAAAAAATATTTGTACATAATACATAGGTATAATATACCTAGATATACTACTATATGTTGTATATACATTAATTTATATTTCATAAAAATAATTAAAAATCAAAGAAAAATACTTGGGAAAATAACAAACTTTTTTTATTTTATACGTTTTTTATTTTAAAGTCATTTTCTTTTTTATTGAATTTCTCTTTATTTTGTAAATACTGGATTTCTATTGGACCAAGCTGGAACGTTGACCTCGTTCAACGTCCCATTCCAGCTCGGGTCGAGTCGAACTCCTCTCGTCGAAGCCTTTTCTCCGCCTTTTCTCGCCCGACTCCAACCTCCTCTTGCCTTGAAATCCGGACCTGAGAATCCTCATACATCCGAGATTCTTGTGGATCCCTAGGATCACCCAGGTCCCCTTAGGGTTGTGCGCCTCTTGCCGATCTTTCCAGACCCCTGGAGTACCTTATAAGTCTCTCTTCCGCTCCGCCAGTAGCTTAGCTCATTCCTTGCCACCTTTTCGACCCCTAGCCACCTCCAGCTGAGTGACAGCTACCTGGAGCGACCTTCGGAGCTCGGATTGATGCTGCATCCACGCAACTCAAGCTACGTGGCCAAACCTCCGCCACGTTTAGCCTCCTTGGCCAGTCACAGCCCGGTTGAGGCCATCACCTTGACGCTCACCTTCGCCTGAAGCTTAGGAGTTGATCCGAACCTTCATGTATAGCTTGCAACCCGATCATTTATATCTTCGATCTGATTTTTCCATTTCGCTTTGTCGCTGGTTCCCTTGTTCCGACTAGCTGGTCGGAGCCTCATTCCACTCACTCACCCGTTCCGATCAACACGACATCTCGCCCTCCATCTTCCCACGCAATCTGATCACCCGATATCTCACTCACTGGAGCGAGATTAGGACTGAGACATCCTTCTCCCGCTATCGTCGGAGGTCGAGCTTCATTCCCCATTGCTTTCCTTATCCCCATATGCAATAAATGATCGTTGGAACTTCACCTTCAAGCGTTGTACACTTTGCAGGTGTCCGAACACGCAAGAGAACCACTTTGGGCCCTCGACTGCTCAGGCAGAGCGGCTCCAGGCGAGCAGCCACTGCCACGCTTATCTAGCCATTATCGTCTTCATCAGAGCTTTCCATCTGACGCGCAGTGCTTCCATGAATCTGCCAGAGCTTCCAGATCTTCCATCGGGTCGATGGATCTCTTTCCCCGCTCAATCGAAGTTCACCCAGGAGGAGTTCATGCAGACCCGCTCCCCGTCGTTGGATCATCCCACCTCTGCCAGATTTGATCCCAGCCACCAGACAATGCAACTTTTGAGGTCGTTGGATTTGAGCACCTGATGCCACCTGACGTGCACGTTCCACGATAGCCTTGGACCGTCATATGTGTGCCAGCCTGCCAGGGAATGATCAGGGTTGTACGTCAGAGCCCCACGCGTGTAGCATGTGCCTCCGGGTATATTTCCTTTTAGCACTTGCATGTTTATGTTTTTGTGTTTAGTCTATTAAATAAAGGTTGTAGTTTGGAACTTATACAATTTAGACGTCTAGTTTTTACATATTTGCATTTTACTCCCTCTTGGTCTGTAGCACGTGTGTTACCACGTGTCTTTTGGGTTATTTGCATTTTGTATCCTGAACTTTTACGGTATTATGCTTTGAATGCTAAGTTTTTAAATTTGCAATTATGCCTTGTGAATCTGGATCGCGTGTGGTGCACGTTTTGAGTGGGATTTTTGCAGTATTAACCCTAGACTTTTATATTGTGTTATTCTTTGGTCTATGAACTTAATATATTTGCAAATTGGTCCTTGTTAACTATGCCTAATTACTTATCTTTTATTGGACTTAATAAATAGCAAATTAATTCGAAAAATTGCCTAAAAATTACCATTAACTCCTGTTAGTGCGTAATATTTTCTATGATTTTATTAGATTAATTTCTTTGCATTTTATATTTTTAAAAATTCAAATACTCTTAAGAAGTGTCCTCTCAAAATGAGAAAAATCATAAAAATCGAAAAATACTTTAAAAATTCTATAAAAATTACTATAGTTTCCTTTTTGCGCGTTTTATTTATAGTTAATTTTGTTTGAGAAATCCCTCTAAAAACCTAAAAATACAAAACACCTAAAAACTCATAAAAATCATATAAAATAAAATAAAATCCAAAAAGTCTATTTCTATTTCTATTGTAGATTTTAATCCATATTTTATCATAAAATTACTACTTAGGACTTTAGGGCATTTAAAATATTTTTAACTTGCAATTTGGTCCTGACTGTGCACTGTTTGCATTTTTATCACTTTTTGATTTTTATAAAATCTTAAAAACATTTGCTAAACCCCATAAAATTACCAAAAACATTTTAAAAGCTCAAAAATCCAAAAATATTTTTATCTTAATTTCCTGAGTATTTTTAGTTTTATAGAAAAAATCCAAAAAGATTGTTGTGCTTGTTTGTTCTTATTGTTGTTGATTTTATTTCTTAATAACATTTAAAAATTTGTAAAATTAAAAACCACTAAAAATTGTCTTATTTTGAGAAATTTGACTACGTCGTCGTATTTTCATGCTCATTGTGTTCGACCCTGGTGGTCTGAGCGGTTTATTTCTTCTTGTTTGAACCCGTCCGATTGATTGAGGCCGCAACGACCTTAAGTATTTCTTGATACTTAACCCTGATCAATTGGACGCTCACCAATGCCAAAGCAAATGGAGGAACTAACTGAGAAGGTGTCCAAGATCTGAATACCTACCACGCATGCATTTGCTGCTCCCATTTTTCGAGTGCATCATGTCTAGGAGCAACCCATGTCAGGGCCACCTCATCCTTGGGTTCAGGAGCAGTCTTATGCCCAACTTTTCCAACAGACACCGCCATCAGTTGAGATTGTCAAGGAAGAGCCCACATAGATGTTGGAAGTGAATGGTATTTGGTACGTACAAGGCCCTGCTAGACAAGGAAACACAGGGGGACTGATAACCATACCAGCATCCCCCAACCTTCTACGATACCGCTTTCACTCCCACACCACAACATAGTCAGAGCACAACCCAATCCCAGCAACAGAGGCAACAACAATAGTATGGTCGTCATGGCCAATATCAGGCGGTCCAACAGGGCCCGCAATATCAACATGCACCCCAATAACCGAGACAACAACACTATCAAGCCCCTCCAGGCCAATTCACGATAGCCTTCCCAGCAGTATCACCCTCCGATAGTACCCAATACAGAAAACAAAATTATAATTAAACAAATAAGCGCTATGGATTAGTATGCAAATACCTAAGACTAGGAGACTCTTCACGCAAATTGCCTAGTGGTGGGCATGTGCATCAAATACGGCTGGAGCAAGGACCTCTGCACGATTGTGGAGATGGACAGGGGGTTGAGCGCAAAACGACCTACGACTCACGAGTTACGTAGGTGAGGGGGATGCTGGAGGGGCGTGACCGTTAGTCCTGGAATATGCAGATGGTCCGATGCAATATCCCCCCATCCTCATGTGCCGAGCATGTGCATGGGGGATAAACTAGGTGGAGCGATGGGCAGCTCGATGGAGTCGGGCATGTAGTTTGAGGCGGTTGGAGATCGAGCGGCGATAACGTGAGTCAATGAGGCGACTGGTGGGTGGGTCGCGGGCGAGGGTTCGACCGTCGAATGCTGTGAGGTGACACGGTTGGGAGGACATCGCTGTCTAAGATGATATGTTGTACGCATGAGGTTAATGGAGCTCGAGGGCGGCAAAACCATGAGTGTGGCTGATGAAGGCCATAGCAAGCAGGGTGGAGCATAGGTGCATTCGTGCTAGAGTGGATTCGATCGGCGGGGCTCGAGACGAGGTTGCTCAAGGTCGGGGCAGCTGGTAGATGCTGCGCGCGACGAAAGGTGGCGTGGAGTGCAGGTGGATGGCAGAGGTGATATACGCGAGGTGAAAGTGGTGGTTGGTGGGGGAGCAGTGTAAAGGGAGGCAAAGAAGACGAAGAGAAAAGTAGCAGAGGAAGAGAGCAGAAGGAAGAGGAAATGGAGAAGAAGGAAGATGAAGGAAGAGAGGGATAAAGAGGTTTACCTGGACGTTGTTTGCATGGGGAACGAGCACGATGGCACAACTCCGAGGTTGTTGCCTCAAGTGGCTCCGGTGGAGAACCACGAATCTCGGCGAGAGCTTATCGTCTGTGAAACTATGTAGTCAAGGAGCTTGGTTGCACCTTGGATCTCACCAGAAACGATGAGGGTCGGTCGTTGCCTCAAGATCGCCAACCTGCACTGTCACCGCAGGTGAATCGAAGCTCGGTCCCTTTTTTCCTAACGATAGATAGTTTGGCAAGGTGGTGATCGATGGAGGTTTTATGGCTGGACAGTTAGGGATCGCTAAGGAATGCGACAAGGAAGTGATGTAGATCATGGGCTGAGCAGGTTATGCGTAGGTGGAGCACGGAGGTTACGAGTAGGAGAGGTGGCGAGCGGATCTTGCAGAAGGTCGTGGGCGATGGAAGTTGCGAGTTGGAGGAATGAGCAAAAGAAGGGGAGTCGTAGGAGGTTGCAGCTCGTGGAGAGAAGAGGGGCTGACAGTTGTTGTCTCTACCGCACAAAACGAGCTGGTGGGCGGTTGTAGGAGGGGCAAAGGTGCGCAACCGCAAGAAGGAGAGGAATAGGTGATCGACGCTGGAAGGGCGGGCGGTGCGGTCATGGCCAAGGCGGTTGCCGTGCATTGCACGCAAGGCAGAGGGCATGGGCCTGCGGGAGGAAGGAGATGGGGAAGGCCCCACGTGGTGCACGCAGGGGCAACCACAGGGGGGGGGGGTAAAATAATAATAAAAAAAATAAAGAAAATAGAATGAAAATTTAAATATTATAAATAAATAATTAAAATTAAAATTAAAATAAAATAGGAATAATAAATAAATAAATAAAAAGGAAATAATAATGATAAAAAAATTAAAGAAATAAAGTAAAATAAACAAATTAAAATAATAATGATATAAATAAATAAAAGAAAATAAAAAAGGAAATAAAATAAAATAAAAAGGGGGGTGCTACGTGGTGGCTCTAGGAGGTGCCATGTGTCGCTTATAGAAAAATAAAAAAATAAATGTAAAGAAAAATAAACAGAAATAACAAAAGATGTCAAATAAAAAAGTGATCAAAATGAGAGTTGCTCGTCTCGATGAGATCTACAAATTTTGTGAAGGACCCAAAAAGAAAATAAATCATCTGTACAAAAAGTATTTTTCGTGGTATCCTATAGTTATAAAAGACTGATTTTTTGTGTTTTGCATTTTTTTCATTTGTGAATAAGATAAAAATAAAATTAAAATAAAATATATAATAAATATTTACAATTTAATCTATTTTTTGGATTTTTAATATTTAAGAAAATAAAAAATAAAATAAATAAAATAAAGGGACATATGTACATTATAGAATGGGGGGCCTAAAACTCAAATTTCACATATGAACTACGATTCTTTTGAATTTAGTTTTGTTTTGAAGGTAATTGAACTTACATTAATTTAAAAGTGAGTAGGAGTCCATAGGAGAATGTATGAGAGTGATATTCACGTTTTAAGGCTCTTAGTCTCGAACTAGGTTAGGGTTTTATGGGCCAATTTTACAAGTTAGCATTTTTGGCATTTTTCATTTGTAGTGTTAGTAATGTGAACACTATAGAGTTGATTTTATTTAATTCTAAGTTAGTGGAAAAATAGATAAAAATAGGGGAAATTTTGGTTATTTACAGGTGATATTTACAAGAGAATTCATCTTCTTATTTAATGAAAAATGCATGCTAAAATGCAGATGTTAATTCTAAGTGCATGAATGGTAAAAATGCAAAATGAATGGAGAAACGTGGCTAATTACTCGAGAACGAAGCTCTATTTTCAACTTGTAGAGTGATTAATCACAGATTCATCATGGAAATTCAACAAGTTATTCTCAAGGAGCTTCAATCTTATAGGAGCAAAAATCATGATCTACATGTGGACGTCAATTGTCTATCTCATTTGAGAGATGAACAGGTTGCACATGCTACAACCATTCTCGCCCAAGTTCAAGCTAATCCCAATAGCTTGAACAAACCTCAGCTTCAGCAATATGGTGGTCAGGTATACTATTCAGACTCGTCTAGATCTCAACATGAGATCGACAATATAAATTCTCTGTCACTCATGAGCGGAAGGATGGTGACCGTGCCTAACCGAGCAAGGGAAATTGAGAGAGGCATATCTGAAGCTCGGCCCGATGACTCGTCAGAAGAAGAAAGACATCAGGATTCACCACCATATCTGAAGAGACCAAGGATTCCCATTCAATAGAAGGAGAAAACATCAATGGAGTCTATAGAGGTCCTTGACCTTCAGTTGTGGCAGATTTACCTTCGTAATCAATTCCACAACCTGTTGTAGACAATCTAGATTTTAACTATCAGTTGAAGAATAAAGATTTATGTAATAAGAACTCTATTTTAGTTAAATCTAAGCATGATGTCTATGGTTATGATGCAGATTCTTCATCCCCTATCTTGATTGCTTATATTCCGTTCCCCCATGCTTTAACGGGAGGAAAGCGCAAATCTAAGAAAACTCATCAAGATGACCCAGAAATGTCACGATTTTGTCAAGAGAACATCACGGTTAAGGTGATGTTTGAACAATACATGACTAACAATCCTACGTTTCAGAAGTACTTGAAAATGAGATGCACACCTACAAGGACTCATAGTAAGAATCCATACTAGTATGTAAAGACTCACATCTTATCAGTAACCACTACTCACTGTGTTAAGAATAAACAACTACCAAGTAATAAGAGAGACTTGGGTGCTCACTATGTGGAGAGTTGTATCGATGACATTGCATGTGTACACACTCTTCTAGATAACAGTTGTTCAATCAAACATCTTCCCTTAGCATTATATTATAAATAAAAGTTAAGTCCACTCAAAAAATCATCAGCTCTACTCCAATTTGCAGATCAATCAATGAAGAAACCTAAGGAAGAAATGAAGAATGTTGTAATCTCGATTGAGGGGCAAGAGTACAAAGTGGACTTCACTATCCTTAATATGGAGGCCCCCAATCATTGGAGAGAAGCTCATATCATTCTTGGGAGGCCATTCTTGAGGACCGTCGGGGCAACATTCAACTACAACACATAAATGATGAATTTCAGAACTCCAGGCGGAGAAGTGAACTTAGAGATGAAGCAGGCAAAATGGCAAAGACCCGACTCAGAATCCAGTATCGAGTACGCAGAATCTTCAGAGACAGATTACAAGATGATTAGCACAGCTGGGATGTAGAGACAGACTCCAGCAGAAGAGAGTGAGACCCTCTCATCTGAAGAGAAATTAGTGCACAATGCAGTTTTCTAGGAGTTGTCTGATATTGTGAGAAACTCAGATGCCTATGTCGTTGATGACTCAGAGATCCCTTTGGATCTGTTGGTTCACCCTCTTTCATAACAATCAAGGGACATAGATGACGAGCCGGATGCGGCTTTGGCTGAATTACCACATTTCTTTGATGATCCGACTCACCATTCAGCAGAATTGGTGGCCAGCACATCACAGTTCGATCCATCCTCTTCCAACATAGAGCCGCACTCAAATGCCACTCAGCCGGACTTAATCGATGATATAGATTTGCCAGAGCTGAAACCACTTCCTCTGACACTCAAGTATGCGTTTCTTGTGGGACCCAAAGAGAGATTTCCTGTGATCATTAGCTCAAAATTAACTACAGAACAAGAGTCTAAGTTGCTAGAAGTTCTTGAGAGTAACCACAAAGCCATTGATTGGACTGTGTCGTATCTTGTGGGAATCAACCCCGCTCTCTGCTCGCACCAAATATATGTTGAGGATAATGCGAGACCTTCTCGTAAGTTCCAGAGGAGATTGAACCCTAATCTAATGAAAGTAGTTAAGAAAGAGATTGAGAGATGTTGCAAAATAGGATTTATATACCCTATTCCCGACTCCAAGTGGGTGGCCCCACTTCATGTTGTCTCGAAGAAGTTGGGAATTTAGATGGTACCAATGAAGAGGGGGTAGATATCAGATCACAACAAGAGTACCCACGTCGTGGTGCGTCTGTGTTGATTACACGCACCTGAATGCTGCGACAAGAAAGGCCACATTCCCTTACCATTCATTGAACAAATCTTGGAGAGACTTGTAGGGAAGGCGCTCTTCTATTTTCTTGATGGGTACTCGAGCTACAATTAGGCAGCCATTGCCCATGAAGACCAAGAAAAGACCACATTTACAAGCCCATTCAACACTTACTCATTCATGCACATGCCATTCGAGCTCTGAAATGCCCTAAGCACATTTTAGCGGTGCATGATCATTGTATTTGCTGAGATGGTGGGCGATTTCCTAGAGGTCTTCATGGATGACTTCTCGGTCTATGGTGATTCTTTTCATACATGTTTAGCTCACTTGGACCGAGTCCTCAAGAGGTGTAGGGAGGTCAATCTGGTACTCTCCTAGGAAAAAAGCCATTTCATGGTAATGGAGGGTATCATGTTGGGGCATGCCATCTCCAAAAATGAATGGAGGTTGACCTTGCCAAGGTGGATGCGATTAAGAAACTTGAGCCACCAACCAACGTCAAATCAGTGAGGTCTTTCTTGGGGCATGTTGGATTTTATCAAAGATTTTTTCATGATTTTCAAAGATCGTTCGCCCACTGACTGAGCTCTTAGGAAAAGACACCTAGTTCATTGTTGATTACAAGTGTCTAGAGGCCTTTGAGCTCCTAAAAAGAAAGATTTGTGAATCGTCTATCTTACAAGCTCCCGACTGGTCTCTTCCCTTCGAGATCATGACTGATGCATCAGATTTTGCTGTCGGAGCTGTGTTAGGATAGAGAAGAGATTGGATTTCGTATGCGATTCACTATGCAAGCAACGTTTTGGATCATGCACAAGGAAATTAAACAGTGACTAAAAAGGAAATGCCTGCAGTAGTGTGGGCCCTAGAGAAGTTCAAATCATATATTTTGGGCTCCAAGGTGACGATTTTTACTGATCACATAGCAATCAAATACTTAATGGAAAAGAAGGACACACAGTCATGTCTTCTTAGGTGGATCTTGTTGATCCATGAATTTGATTTTGGAAATTAAGGATAAACCTAGAGTGAAGAATGTTGCAGCTGGTCATCTTTCCCCAATCAAGCAGAGAGATAATCATGATAGTGAACAGACTTGAGAAACTTTCCCAAACAAGTCGGTTTGCGCTATTGAGTCACTCCTACAGTATGCCAACATGGTGAACTATCTTGTCTCCAAGAAGGTTCCCCAGGGTTGGACTAGGAGCAGTATTGACCGAATGAAGTCGGATTCGAGCAGTTGCTACTGGGATGATCCATTCGTTTTCTTTGAAGGGCAGGATTGTGTTTGGCGAAGGTGTATTCCTCAGGAGGAATACCAGAGTGTCCTCACACATTGTCATACACTTGAGGTTGGAGGACACCATTCGAGAAAGAGAACCACGCACAAGGTACTCCAATGTGGTTTTTACTGCCCGACTTTGTTTAAAGATGCCATTGATTTTGTACGGTCATGCCCGATTTGTCAGAGAATGGGAGGGACTATTGGATATAAAGATGAGATTCCCATGCAATCGATGAATTTATGTAATGTTTTTGACACATGAGGAATTTATTTTATGGGTCCCTTTCCCAACAATAATGAACATAAGTACATCTTGTTGGGGATTGATTACTTGTCAAGATGAGTGGAGGCTACCCCGACCCAAACCGCAGACAACAAGACTATCTGTAAGTTTATCAAGGATCATATCATTGTGAGGTTCGGGGTTTCAAAGGTTTTGATTTCTGATGGAGGAAGCCACTTTGTAAATAAAGAAATGAGATCATTGGCTAAGGACTATAAATTTGAGCATAGAGTAGCCAATCCTTACTACCCATAATATAATGGCACGATAGAGGTTTTTAATCGAAAGGTGAAGAGTATTCTTCAGAAGTTATTTCATCCCGCAGCTTTTGGACCAAGTTCTGTGAGCCTATAGAACAACCTACATGACTCCACTCGATACTTCACTTTTTAGAATGATCTATGTCAATCCATGTCATTTGCCTGCAGAGTTAATTCACAAATCAGAAAGGGTGATCAAGAATATTAATTGGAATTATCACCTGGGGAAGCTATCGTGACTTGAATCTGAACGAGCTATTGGAAATCCGAAATCAGGCGTATAGCAATAGTGTGATCTATAAAGACAAGGTCAAGAGATGGCATGATCGACACATAAGGCATAAGACCTTTGTCTCTGGGCAGAAGATATGATTGTTCAACGTCACGTTGAAGATGATCCACGGGAAACTAAAATTTAAATGGATAGGTCCCTACATTGTCACAGATGTGCACAACAATGGTAGTGTTGACATTGCCGATCTCACAGAGAATGCACAAATATTTTTAGTTAATGGGTAGCTGTTGAAGCATTATGTTGATTCTAAAGTACAGTTAGTCCAAGTCGAGGTCATCAACTTCATGCAGAGCGAGCACAATGGAGACACATCAAAATACTCTTCATGAAGAAAAGCAGCCGGACCCAAGATGTACAGATTCATCTTAATTTTCACACATTTACTTGTACATTCTCCAGATCTCATCGAACCCTCACCCCTTTTTCCAATACTTAGGCTGACCAGAGCCTAAGTATAGGGGGCTATATTTACCTTTCTCATCCACTTCTTCTCTTATCTGCTCCATTCTCTCTCCTCTTATATATTTAATCTGTCCACAACCTAAGTATAGGGGGGTGAGCCGACTTCTATTCTCTTTTCTTTTTCATTCTCTTATGCTTAGCCCGAGCTACGGCTTCTATGCACTTCTTGTGCTATGAGGACATAACACTCGCTAAGTATAGGGGTGTGTGTATACTTTGTACGTGTATACCTTGTACAAATTTTACCCATAGCTTGTACTTTCCCGTAAATCTATATGTTATTTACAAGGTGGGTAAACAATCTGTATTAAAAAATTCATAAAAATTGAAAAAATAATTAAAATATCTCCTCTGGTAGAATTTCTGATTACTAAGCTAAAAAATAAGTAGCTACTTTTCAGTGAGGGAGCTATGGACTCCCTTAGCAGAGTGGGTGGTTAAAAGACAACACATATGTCACAGTCTTGAAGTAACATGAGTAACTGTCTAATGATCCGTACTTAAATCCATATAGGCTGAAAGTGGATGCAACTATTCATATGATCTTGGGTCAGTCATTGTTTCTCTAATGATTAAAGATTATTTTTTGCAACTAACGCGATTGTGTCAAATTTTGTGTAACAAAAGTTTTTGAAAACGAGCTTCTTATTCATTTTTGCAAAAAAAAAACATTTTGCACTTCATGATTTTGCATTTCATTCATCGTCACCATGCATTATTTAGTTGGATGTATCCCTGACACTACACTTTCAAACAAGACTTGTGAAGTTCAAGGACACTTGGTTTATGAGGGTCTATGATCAAGAGTTAACCAAACTTAGTCATTAGGGTCTATGACTTAATTATCCATACTTTCCGAGTTCAAAAGATGTGTATGCTATATCACATACTTAGTCTCCACCTTTAAGAATATGATCAACACCTCACTTGCATGACTGCAATTATGATGAGATGAGCTGGGATTTCACTTGAGAAATTGAGTGAGGAATTTGAGTTTGGACATGATTTTATGATGCTCGAGGATGGGATAAAATCGATGAAGGCTTCATGAAACCTCAGAGTCGGCACCTTCAACCAGTATGAGAACAAGGTTCTTGTACTAATCTCTTGATATAACCTATGTGATAGGGTGTGATGAAACTAAATAAATTGTTGATCAATGTGTGCCAACTTGGTAAAAGCAGTGGAGCTAGCCAACCATCAATGAAATAAATTTTGAGATAAGTTCTCTCATTTAAATACAAAGAATAACACTTTCATTACAAATACAAATTCAAAGAGCTTCCACCAAAGGCGACCGCTTCCCAACCTTTTCAAAGTGTCCAATTGGACCAAAGCTATTAGGACTAGGAGTCGGTCTAGCACCCAAGAAGGGCTCTGCATCGTATAGTGATACAAGTTTGGGTGTCGAAGGTATGATAGGTACTCAAAAAAGACACACCCCAGTGTACTCGCAGGAAAACAAGTGCAGAAGATTCCGAACTCTCTTGACGGACGCACTAGTTAGTAACCTAAAATACATGCATTGAGTTAATAAGGAACTCGAGAGGATCCTTGTTCCAATGAGCGGGAGAGAAGAAAATTACAAAAACCTATGCCCTCCATCAACTGGCCTTCCATCTACACTTTTAAGACTGATAACTAAAGAGACGGTGGATTGTATGCAATAACTAATTTATTCCCTATGTGTTGAGGATTGGGTTTTTAGGAGAGTCTCGTGGACTAGAACCTTGGGTGACATTTCGACTCTACTCTTGTGACTGTAGTCCACACTTAAATGTCATATCCTTACTATATATGTAAACAAAGAGAGTCTCGAAACTAAAGAAGTTGGATACCTTTCTATTAATGCTTAGTTCAGCTCAGAATTTGTGGATCACTAAAACCGAGAGTCCTTCAACAGATCGACTCTTGTATTCCACATGCACAGTCAAGGGTTGATCTGACTAAATCTTTCATTCTCTAGTTGCTCGGGGACGAGCATGGTTTAAGTATAGGAGGTTGATGAATCTGTGATTCATCACTCTAATTAGATGAAAATAGAGCTTCATCCCGAGAATTTAAGATCATTTACATGCTAAGTTCGTAAAATTAACTTTCATGCACTCATAATCATTTGCATAAATTAACACTTCATACTGCATTCATAATGATCTATGCATTTTCACCTATTTTCACCCATTTTTAATTAATTCATGCTAACTCCAATTGACATAAAACCAACTTCATTGTGTACATATCACTAACCATAGTCCATGAAAAATAAAAAATGCTAACTTATATATATTAAAAATAATCTCAAACCTTAATTTCAAGACAGACAGACGAAAACACTGATATCTCTTTGATACAATGTCCAACTAAACTCTACTCACTTTGAATTAATGTACATTCAAATATCTACAAATCAAGATCAAATTCAAAAGAATCAGAGTTCATTTGTGAAAATTGGATTTTGAGACCTAACTGCACATTATACATATTTGTTAATTTTAACCTATCATTTCATGTGCATACTTTACTCTTTTTAATTATTTTCTTCTTCATTTATTTAATTTATTCATTGTTTTAATAAATTACACAAAAATAAAAATAAAAAAATCAGGAAAGTAATAAATAATACCAATTTCGACTTGAGCTTTCTAAATTGATCCATCTGTATACATTCCACATCCCTAATTTATTTTGACATTAACTAAACTCATAAAAAATAAAAATGTCACTTGAGTTCATTGCATTATTCCATAGCACGTTTGATTTTTGCATGCACTTATTTATCATCAGAAAATCAAATAAAAATACAAAGCCAAAAATTGGCATTTTATATACATAAAATACCATACAAAAATTGCATATCTTGCATTTAGCATTCTGTTTGCACTCGAGCCCTTCATGTACATTGTAGATCACATTTAAATACACATTTTCACGTTGGTGATTTTTACATTCAATGTAAATTGGTATTTTATTCATATTTATCTATGCATTTTAGCATTGGTTAACCATGGTCAACGCACCACGTGGCGTGCATTCATTGGTCCACCTGGGCCCTAGTCACCTCATATGCTTCTCTCTCCTCTCATGCATAGCACATGACATCATCTCACCCATCCCATCATGTGCATTGCACGTGATTCCACTTCCTCCTCTATTTCCACATGCACAACACTGTCAGCACATGACCTTGATTCCATTCTCCCCGTCACATGCTGAGCACGTGCCACCAACCACCTCACGCTGGTCGCCCATCCGCCCTCCTCTGCCGTTGCACTACCCTAGCGACTCCAGCCGGCTCTGCCTTGTGTGCCACCTCCTCTCATTGACCAAGTCCTCCACAACCAAACCTTTTCCATCTCCGACGAGACCTAACTGCCTATATCCTCACCAACCAACTCGATCCCCAACAACCAACAAACCTTATCCTCAACGATCATCTGTGATCGATCCGATGTTCCTATAATTATCGCTAGAACCCATTGCCTTGATTCCTCTAACCTCTCCAACTACCTCCGACCATCTCACTCTCTCTTGCAACTCATCAACAACCGAACAACCACTTCCCCTATCTTTGGCCACTAAAGCCCCTCTCCTTGTAAACACCCTTTGCCTCCAATCTGCAGAACCATCCACCGATATCCGCCAATCGAAGATATCCAGAGCCCCTGCTCTGAGGGTGTGCTGGTGACAAAAACACATCTTCTTGCAGCGACGACGAGCCATCTGATTCAGGCAAGATCTAGTGGGTGACTACTCCTTGCTGCAGCTCTGATCTTCTTGAGCTGCATAAGTCTCCTGTGCAACCGCCCACAGCGCGAGGCGACGACCGACCAGAGCTCAAAGCTCCAGCCATCCAGGCTACTCTTCAGGTGAACCCTTTTCCCCATCCTTTTTCCTCTGCCACTTTTCTCTTATTCTTCTCTATCTTCCGTTATACTGCACCACCCATCACTACCTTCACCTTCTTTCACTACTACTTCGACCACCTTCTCCTCCGCTCGTTGTTCATGCTCTGCTCAATTCCCTTCGCTCGTACGCAACTCTGCCTCCTCGATCGACTCGCCTCCACGTCAAACCTGCCTTTGTGTTCCAACATCTGACCACCTTCGACCAGTACCTTGATTAGCAGCTTCGACCCACAACTTTCACGCTTCGCCTCCTCGGGCAGTCACCCTCGTCGGTTGTGTGTCGACCGACCGAGCTCACAGTGTCCAGCCCGCTCTGCCTTCGATTTAGCCACCATATGGAATAACCACATCGACCTTGCCTTTGCACACCACTTCCCCTACTCCTCCGCATCAATATCCATTACATTCCCAGTCGAGCCAGAGAAAACGAGCTCTAGAACCCATACAATCAAGAACAACTTGAATCTCCACCGTCCAAAAACGCCCAACTTCTAGCCTTAGATCAAGCATCATCAATGGATTAGATCTCCTCTGAGCCAAAAGCCCGAACCTCCTTCCTCGTTAGCAGTGAAGCTCCAAACGACATCCACGTGGAGGCTCGGCCCCGACCGCCCTTGCCTCGGATCCACACCACGCGCATCACACGTGTGCAGGGGGGATTTTGTGACCAGATGCATGCGCCTATTCAAAATTGAACTCAGCCCCGATCATGCGCTCCTCATGCATGATGTTGGGCAAATTACATGAGTGACCTCAAAACTTACAGGATTTATAGATACACCCCTACCATGGGTAATTTGCATAGGAGGTCTAACAGTTTTTGCAAATTCCAGAATGATCCTCTACAATGGTATATTTGCAAGGATTATATTTATATATAAGTCCTTGAACTTCAATTTCTCATAACTTGAGCATTTGTTATCCGATTTTTATGCTCTTAGTGTCGATATGATCCTTGAATTATTGCATTTCTTATTAAGCACTGGGATTCATTTTTTGAGACAGTATTTGATATTAATTAATTGAGGATCTATTTTGTTAACTTTGAACATTTCTATTATTATTCATTGATTTTATTGCTAATTAATTTGTGTATTATTTTAGGGATATTTGTCGGGGAGATTAATTTGATATTAATTAATAAATTATCCGTGAGATTAAATAAAGGGGGGCTTTTTGGATTAATTGACTTGGCTCGTCGCTCCACATTCACCATTTTGCATCATTTCGCATATCACTTAAAAATCATAAAGATTGCATTTATTTATTCATTATCTCACATGGCATAACATTATTTTTATTTGCATATTTTTTTTGAAAAGTCATTCATCATATTTCCTTAATTAAGCAATTACATATCTTCAATAAAAAATCCATAAAAAAGCTAAAAAAGATAAAAATACCAAAAATATTCATCTGAAAATAGTTCACTAAATGTGATAGACTTAACCTAGGTTGTTCCTTTGCCTCCTTGAGTCGACCTTGAGACTTGCTTAGGTTAAATAAACACAGAACCACACAGCTCAATTGATTCATTAATTTGCGTGGTTTAATTTCTTGATCGATCCTATTTCCTGACTACAACACATATACAACAATTAATTTGCTACAATTAACTGCGGTAATTATGGGTGCATCACTAATATGTATATGTATATTTGTGATCTTTATTTTCTAATATTTTTATAGATTAAGATCCTTATCTTCCCCTACTTTTTTATTTGCTGACCAGTCAATATTGACGTGGTCTTGAGGTTAAGATCAATATGTACATATTTACATCCATCCATATTTCTTTTATTTTTTCTTTTTCTCTTTATTATTTTATGTTGGACTAAATAAATGTTAAATATGTAATATTAACAAATTGAGTTAGTATGTTAGTTAATGAGAATTAATTGATATTTACATGTATTTTACCAAGGATTTTAGACAAAATGAAAGTATAAAGGAGATGGATCATGGATTCATCGGTCTCATATACTTTACCTTTACCAGTCCCTTGGCAAACACTTATTATAAGAATAAGTGAAAGACAAAAAAGAGAAAAGAAAATGGAAAAAGAAATAACTTAGAACTAATTTGTTCCTTTAAACAGAACACCACTTAGCCAAATTCAAGAACTTAGAATAGGACTTTGAATTAACGATTTGTCGGAATCTCATTACTGTTGGGATTTAAGTATCAACGGTCCTCAGGTTCCACAAATCCCTATAAGTTCACCTCAATAGCCATGACAGATTCACCCATCCATCACGCTAACTAATCAACCTTGAAGTTAATTTGTACCATGTAAAAAGCTCTTCCTGCTTGAGGAGGCAAAAAGCAGACCACTCCAATAATACACTGCCATTGGTTCATCATCAAGCTATTCGATCCTCGAGGAGGGGTGTATTTCCTTTTGAGTTCAGGTACGTGCTTGTTCATAATGAATGGGGGAAGAAAATAGAATCAGAAGAGAAGTGGAGTGTGACCAGTGTAGTCACATCTACTTTGAAACTTGTCTAGTTAATGTAAATCCTTGAACTAGGCTGTTCTCGAATCCTATATCATAAGATCCGTCTCGATAAGAGGAAACTGACAGAATTTGTTTCGTGTGAATCATATTTCATTTTGATTTGTTCTGATTTTTCGAAGAAAGGGAAGTAAGGAGGTTTAAGATGTCATTAACAAGCAGAGCATATAGTGCAAGTAGAACAAATGTCCTTCACTCAGGGCTCTGTATTAAACGAAAGACTCAAGTGGCTGGATGAACCATCTCTTCCTTAAAAATTCCATCACTCTTCTGTATATCCATCACTCCGTTCATCTCCTCGGTTCCCCGCCCATGATTACTTCTCATAATTTGGCTAACCTGAGCCTAAGTATAGGGGACCAGTACCATTGTTTATACATCAGTTTTATTCTTTTTCTTTTTGGTTCAACTATACTTAGTACGAGCTATGTCTCCACTTCACATTGTGCCATGAGGAAATAACACAAGTTGTATTTGTATATATTCTACATACTTTATCCACAGATCGTACTTTAATTATTTTCATCTAAAATCGTGGATGGGTACAAGCAGTGTTTTGTATGTATATTATACTAAATTCTTTCTGTAAATAATCCTCGCTTTTCAAAAAAACAAAACAAAAACAAAACAAAACAAAAAAACCCCTATCTGCATAAAAAAATTTCACTCATGGTCTTGCATTTCATTAAGCATCTCATACATCCATGCATTCCTTGGTGGTATATTCCTGACACATTCACTATCACTCAAGGCTTGTGGATTTGAGAACACTTGATTTATGATCTTGAGAGAATGAGTTAGCCAGCCTTAGTCATTAGGGTTTTGAACTTAATAATCCACTCTTCCCTACTTTGAAAGATTCAAGCACTATAATGCACTCTTCATCTCTACCTTCTAAAGAACATGATCAACACATCACTATCACAAATTGCATGATTGATGAGATGAGTTATCACTTGAGGAACTAGGACTGATGATTTGAGTCTAGACCCGATCTAATGATGCTCGAGGATAGGATAAAGTTAATGAAGCTTTCAAGAACCCTGAGTGTCAATAAACCCCAACTAGTATGAGAACAAGTTCGTATGCTATCTTTTGATATCTACCTATGTGCCAGGGTATGATGAAACTAAATAATTGTTGATTAGTGTGCACCAACTCTTGGTAAAAGTAGTGGAGCTAGCTAAAAGGAAAAGAAAATAAAGAAATATATCAAGAAAAGCTCTATCCTCACAAGTCAAATTCAATGAGCTTCCACCAAAGGCAAGCACTCCCAACCATTTCAAAGTGTCCACTAGGAACAAATGCTATTAGGACCAAGGAGTCAGGCTAGCACCAAAAAAGGGCTCTGCATCGTATATTGATACAAGTCTGGGTGTCGAAGGTATCCTAGATACTTAAAAGAGACATACCCCGATGTACTCCTAGGAAAACAAGTGTAGACTACTCCGAATTCTCTTGACAAACACATTGATCAACAAACCAAAAATATACTTGTGTTGAGTAATAAGACACTCAAGAGGCCCCTTGTTCCAATGCGATGGAGAGAAAAATATACACAATCCTATGCCCTCCATCATCTGACCATCCATCTACACTTTCAAGTCTGACAAACTAGTGAGATAGTGGATTGATTGTAAGAACAAACTTATTCCCTAGTGTTGAGGATAAGGTATAGAGGAGATCCTCTTGGACTAGAACTTTGGGTGACATCTCGACTCGACTCTTATGAATGCGGTACACTAAAAATCATATCCTTATATTATATGTACAAACAGAGAGTCTGATAAATAGAGAAGTTGGATTCCTTTTGATTAAAGCATGGTTGAACCCAGAATTTTAGGATCACTCAAACTAAGGGTCTTCGATGAATTGAGCTTTGAAAATTCACATGCACAGTCAGGGATTTATCCAACTAAGTCATTCATTCATTGATACACGGGGACGAGCATGGTTTAAGTATAGGGGTATGATGAATCTCAGATTCAACATGCTAACATTGGTCAATTAGGCTATGTTCCCCTAAAACCACATGCATTTAATAATTAATATAGCCTCATTAGCATTCATACATGTGTTAATAATTTCGCATCTCATCATGCATAATTGCATAAAATAAGGAACCCAAAATCCAAGTGTAAATTGACCGAATAAGCAGCTAACTTTCCCTATTTTTAATTAATTCATCCTAACTCCGATTGACCTGAAACTACTTCCATTTTGTATACATTACTAACAAGAATAAATAAAAAATACAAAACATTACTAACTCAAATAAGTATCAAATAAACCCAAAACTTAATTTCACATCAGACGGACTAAAATACACATATCTTCCTCATATAGTGTCCGATTTTGGTCTACTCACTATTAAAGTACTCTACTTTCAAATGCCTTCAAAACAAGACAATTTCATAAAATTCAGAGCTCATATGTGAAAGTTGGGTTTTGGGCCTCTTTTACGCATTTTATCTTTTTGCGATTTTTGACCTGAGTTTTTATGTACATATTAACTCTTTTAATTTTATTTCCTTATCATTCGTGTTCTTTGATGAAAGTTTTATCAAGAGTCATAAAATTCCAAATCTAGATTAAGACTTGAAATCAAAGAAACTTACTGTCTCCGAGTGTCCTCTGTGAGTATGTACAAAAATCTCGTATTTCATACTCCTATTTATTTCACTATTTTCCAATTTATTAAAAATACAAAAAAATTATATCAATGTGTAATTAAGTATCTTTTATTTTATCGTATTTTTCTAGAATTTTTATCCTCTTTAAAATCACAAAAAATTACAACCCCACAAAAGCAATTTTCTATACACATGGAGAACCACCAAAAATATCAATTTGTACAGATGACCTTTTTTGCTCTCGATTCCTTCATGAAAGTTGTAGATCTCATTGATACGAACAATTTTTGTGAATGAAAGGTTTCGTTCTGAGGTCTACTTCTATTTCTTTTTTATTTTTCTTTCTCTTTAAAATTTTGAATTTTTTAGGTGACACGTGGCAGCCCTTAGGTGTGCCACGTGGCACCCCACTTCATCTCTCTAACCCCTCTCCTCTTTCCTATCACCCCCCAATCACGTGCTTGACACATGACTCGCCTCTCTCTCTCTCTCTCTCTTCTCTCCTCCCTGGGTCACGTGCCTAGCATGTGACCTCTTCCTCTTCCTCTAGCTGTTGTGCCTCCTGCAGCGCTCCTCCGCCCTCGCGCCTTCCCTCTCCGACCGTTATAGCTGCGCTTTCCACCCCGTGTAATGATAGCCACCCTCGCCGCATGTAACATCCCCTTCATCTCCGGTCGTTCCCCATCCCTCCCCCTCCTATAAAGCCTCACCCCTCGCTGGCTGTCTTCTCCATCCACTATTCCAGAGACCTTCTCCTTTACCCTTAGACGGAGCTCCACCCCTCTCTGGTGGCAGTAGTAGAGGATCTCCTCGCTGGGAGATGTTGACATGGAGGTCCGGGTGTGATCCACGATCTTCTTCTTGACCGTGTAGCAGCCAATCGAGCTGCAGGAGCTCGGGTTTCCTCTCACCGGAACCCTCGCAGCGAAAACCCATAAGGAGGACACTCCTCCGCTCTAAGGTGACCCACATCTTCCGCTCCTCTTCATCTCAATCATTCTTCTACCTTAACTTCCAGGTATTCATCCCCTTTCTCCTCTCCGATCCTCTTCCTCCAGGAAGAAAACCCATCATCTTCGATTCCATGCATCAGACTTCTATCTCTGTCGATTCTCTATCATTTATCTACCTCTCTGATTCTCTTCTACCTCTCAGGCCCCTTTCCCTCTGGCCTCGCAAAGGTCGGAGCATTGAAGCTCCTTCCTTTATCGCACACGGAGTTTCCCCTCGTCCCATTTCCCTTCTATTTTCGTGTGCTGACCTTGCAAGTCCAGGACAACTCCACCGAGCCACACCATCCGCCCCAGCATCTGGAGCAACCTCCCACCGCTGAGAATCGCTCTGCCTGCCTCCCGTTGCCTAGTGCTCCTCTGCCTTTCCACAATGCCGCCGCCTCTTATCGTGTGTTGATGGAGGAGGGAGCCTCGAGCACTTCCATCTTCGATCATAGAAGTCCGCGGTCGTCCCCACTTCCGAAAACCATCAGATTGAGGCAAAGCCTTGATCAGACGGCCCTCAAGCCAGCACGTGTCCCCTCCTGAGCCTCCCTCCTCACCTCTAGGCTCGGGCCTTCCAGACCTCCTATCGATGCCACATATAGGTTCATGTGCAAGCCTCCATCTAAACCTGGGACCGACCACGTGCATCGCATGCTCTAGAAGGAGAAATTGCATACAACCCCTGCTTTCCTCAAAATTGTTGAAGCACCCTCGCTACCCAGATCACATGTTATGCGCGTGCCATCTGGGCTAATTACGCCCGTACCTCAACCTCCTCTAGAATTGCAGAAGAGTCTCTAGCGTCATCATCATGTTCACAACACATGTTATTTAAAAAACTGCACTAGAAGCCCCCTCTAAGTTTTAATAATTGCAAGTAAGCCCTCCAAGGACCTCTTTGAGAAGGAAATAATGATTTTTATTATCTTTTATTCCATGATATTTCAATTTATCATAACTTTCTCATATGAACTCCGTTTTAGCACATAATATGTCATTTTGAAGCTTATTCAGTGCTCTTTAATATTATATATCTTGTGGATAGATATGAGGATGTTTAATGATGGTCATTAATTGCGGATTTTTATTTGACGTATTCATGCTGAATTCTGACGTTTTGTGTAGTATTTTATTGGGGAAAATTGACAGCCTCTTTTGCAGGGATTCGGTTGAGGATTTTAAATAAAATAATTCTCTCAGGATTCATGATTATTATTTTGAGAAACTAATATTTGCAGAGGGAAAGATCAAGAAGGAATTACTACATTTCAATGGTAGTCTTAAGGAGATTTTAATCCTTTAATGATGGTTGATCATATTTAAGGAATTAATTTTTGCAAGGGTAAATTGAAGAGACTCATTAGATTTATTCCTTGATTTTGTTGTTTATTCTTTGAGGATTAAATTGCATGACTATCAGGGATAAATATTATTCTTACATCATTGATCTATTCCATAGGAGTATGTATTATTCTATTAATCTTCTTACTTGCAGTCTTGGATTAATTTGAATATCTCTCTTGAAACTGTATCTTTTCGTCTGTGATGATTTTTCGAGGATTTATTGATCATATTATTTGAGGGTTAAAATCGTGTAAATCACCGATCTTGAGTCTAATTATTTTATCTGCTTATTTCCTTCGCATTGCATTTCATCATATTTTCTCTTTAATTTTGTGACATAGAAATTATCTTAGCAATTATTTAATGGGATTTTTACTCGACAGACCCTATAAACTTTGCCAATTACCTCCACAACCTTTGAAATAACATAATTCCCCCTCGTCCCCGTAAACTTGCTAATTCTTACCACATGAACTGTGTGGTTACTCTGTTTGAAGCTCGTGAGGGTTCTTGAGGTAATTTACAGGGTCGATGGGGTAATTACATTATGCAAAAGGTCATAGAGGCAATTGGCAACGTTTATAGGGTCTACCGGGTAAAAATCCCTTAATTAATTAATTAATTAATTTAAAATCATGTAATTAAAAATCACAATTCCCTGTGTTCGACCTTAGTAGACTTACCAAGTAAAAATTCTCCACAACATTCAAAGTTTGTGATTTTTGCTGAATCGAAGATCATCTCCTATACTACGATTCTTTATTATTAAAGCGGCGATTTCCGCGTTCATCAAATACCAAATCCTATTAAACGCGAATCAAATTCCATGATTCATCCTTGCTGAAAACCTTGACATCATTCAAATCATGAAACTATCATATTGACAACCGACTGAAATACGCCCAGGATCCCGCGAGGGTCTAAAGTAGTCAAACGTGCCTCTGGAGCGACCGCTCACGAAATCCTAGTCTACTTCAACAATCAACCCACAATTAAAGATCAACCAATACGGGCAAAGCGGATAAATATTTATTATTAACCCTACACAAAAATGCTTACAGTGACGAGTGGAGTTGGGTGTCGAACAGAGGGAATACACGCCGTATCACGATATACTATTTATAAATAAATATATAAGTATATGTGTATATATAGCTATGCTCAATATTTATCAAATAATGCGTGTTTTTAATAATATATATTTTTATTTGTTTTTTATTTGTTTTTTAATTTGAATTTTAATTTTATCCGTTTAATATTTTCTTTTTATATTTTTATATTTTTTATAAAAGAGATATAAAGTATATATAAGGCTATATATAGAGTATGACAATATAGACTAATATAAATATTAATAGAAATAATTGAATAAGTAAAATAAAATATTTTTGGGTTTCAATTGTTATTTTACTATTTTTGTGATTTTTAGGAATTTTTGCTTATTTTTATATATTTTAAAAGTAAAAAATACCCTAAAATAGGGATAGAATTAATACATGAAATTAAAATGGAGATAAAAATAGGAAATAGTCTCAAAATTTTCCCAAATTATTTTTTATAGATAGATAATAATATAGAGAAAAATATAAAAGATGAAACAAAAATTTTGGAATTATTAGGAATTTTGAAATTTTTTTATAAAGGTTTTGGGGGGTTTACTATTTTTTGAGTTTTCTTTTATAATTTTTAGCAATTTTTGGGTTGAAGGTTAGTAATACTTAAATAAGTATAATATATATTTTTGGGGATTTTTTGAAATAATTATACAATTTTTTTGGGGTTTTTAAGGCAATCAGGGATTGACTGTGCTCTACTTGATTTTTATAAAATAGTAAAAGGGCATAAAAATTCGAAAATAATTAAGGAGCATGTTAAGCATGCATTCAGGTACTTTCTCCTATTTTTGGTGATTTTTTAAGCTTGACAACTATTTTTAATAAATAGAAAATATCATACAAAATTATTCAACCAGACAAGGGTATAACTGTAATTAAAATAACTTACGAGGGATGAAATGCAATTTTACCCAAAAGTTAACACTAAAATTCAAGTTTTATATATTAAAAAAGTACATAAACACCAAAAGTGCATAAACACTTGAGGGCTTCAGTGCAAATTTTACGAAATAAACGTGCACCTGCATTTGACTCTAGTGGAGACCAAATTGCAAGATATGAAAAGTTCAGGGGGTTACATGCAATTAGACCAACACGTTAAAAATTCATAAAATATTTACCGGACTTGATAGAAAATACAAAAAAGGAGAGGGTGTCTGTGAAATTATACCACTTAAGCGCCCGGATCCAGCATCCAGAAGTTGCCATGTGTCCAATCAAGCGGCTCTGATCGCGTACCCCTTCGCGAGAAATCAACGGTCCAGACTAGATCTAGACAGCTATTCTTGATCGAACGATGAAGAGGGGGGTTGGACGAATGCTTAAGAACACGACACCAGTGACTTTCGATTCTTCTATCCTCGCTCCTCCGACGGCCTATGTCTTCTCCAATGGGCTCTGCAGATAGATGGATGTCCTCCACATGCTCCAGCAAGGTCCGATGGTGGGAGTGAGCATGGATTGCTCCGACGGGGGTGAACCACCTGGAGCAGCTCCAGGTGGTTATTGAGGTCCCAGGAGCGCCAAATGACCTGCAAAATGCCACCAAAAGATCCCCAGGTGCGAGGGATATCTTCTTGACCCAGGGTTTACGTGAAACAACCGGGGGATGGAATGGAGGGGGAGTTCTGATGAGGTGGCGGCAGAGGAGCTTGAGATCCTTGAATCCGAGTGTGATTCAAGGGGTTTTTAGAAGGAATCGATAGAGAACGTGAAGAGGTTCGGGGATGAGATGAAAGCGGGTCGAATCAATGGCTAAATCATATCAATTTGGACATGGACCCTAATGTCCAGGATTTGGGGCTTTTCAGATTAGACGCGATTCGATGTTCCTAACTACGACTTAAAGATACTAAATGAAGGATAGACTAGAAAATTACATTAGAATGCAGGAATATGGGGCTCAACTGGCCTGAGGCGACCAAGAGCAGGACCTGCCGGTGGAGCTCCGGTGGTGGATGGATACACCTTCTCCCGTGCTCTCCTGGTTGCAAATCAAGGGCCAAACCACACTGTCACCATGGGGAAGCCATTAGGACTGATATGAGGGGCTAAAGCTCGAAGAAGAGGGATCAAAAATCCAAAAAAGGTGAGGGGTTTATTTATAGTCGATTTTGGGTGATTTTCAAGGGGATCTTGCGTGAGATCTGGTGAGGGTTGGTGGAGATTCTCGGATGGGCATGGATGAGGGACGAAGTGGGCGCACGATGGTGGTGGTCTTGAAGATTATGAGTGATGGAGGAGGCATCGAAAAATGGAAGAAGAAGGCAGCCTCGTGACCTTCTGACAAGAGTCAGAAGGTAGGTCGGACTGTTGACTAAGGTCAACAAAGAAACACGCCTGGTTGGTCCACGTGGACCAACTAGGAAATTCCAAGGCAAAATGCATTGGAAATGGATAATAAATAGAATTGAATTTTATTATTTTTAGATTATAAAATAATTTTTTTTAATTTTCTGTAGTATTTTATGGATATTTTTATTTATTTTTATAGTTGTTTGCTTATAAGTTGATTTTTAGGGTACATATATAGGTATATTTACCTATGTTTTAGGTATTTTATTTTTATTTTGTATTTTTGATTTTATTATTTTCTTTTCTTATTTTATATATTTATAACTTATTTTAGGCACTTAAATATATTTTTGCTATATTTTTCTGATATATTATATACACTTAGTTAAATAGATGTATTAATTGTATAGATATAAATATAGGTAATTCATCTATGTATTCTATCTACATATTTTATTTTAGTGTTTTCTTTATTGTTTAATTCCTATTTTAATATGTATATAAATTATAAATATTATTTACAAGATTGTAAAAAATATAAAATTTTAGAAACAATAAAAAAAATAAATAAAATGATTATTTTAATCAGGTATGCTACACAATAGGGGTCCAAAACCTAACTTTTACTCCTTGGCTCCAAAAAAAGATGAAACTACCTTCATTAAATAGCTTATTAAAAGTTATATACAATTAAAGTGATTTTGATGCATTTTGAGTTTTTATTAGGGAGATATGGGTCTGTGAAGTTTGGCTTTTGGAGTTTTATTTTGTGTATAAAATGTACACAGTGTATTATTTTCATGTGAAATAAATTTTGTAATTTTCTACATATTATTATATACGCCTTTCGTGTACAAAGTTTCATTATTTGAGATATAGATAATAAAGAATAAAACAGGTTCCAAAAGTCAATTATTGGCCTATTTTAATAGAGTGATTGCTCTGTATTTTTTGTACACTTAGCCACCATGTCTCTCCCTATTTTATCCATTGTCTACTAAGTCATCATGATGACTATGTCTCGGAGGCTAGGGTTACCTCAGTGTCTTTGACACTTTGCTCTTTTTCTTTTCTTTCTTTTATTCTTTTATTTTGGCAATAAATACAATAAATGTACAATATTTCATACATTATTTTGTACAAATTAGAAAGCATTTATTTTGAAAAATTAATCATATATGCATGCATTTGGCTAGGCTTTAAAGGCTAAAATGAAAGAATAAAGGTGATGAAATGGAGATTCATCACCCTCGTATACTTACCTTTGCTAGTCCCTAGCAAATACTTATGCCTATAAGTGCGGAGAAGAAAATAAAGAAAATAAAAAGAAAGAACTTGGAATAATTTTTGACTTTTAAACTTATCTTAATAATGTCAAAGTTTGGAGCTCTGAGAAAACCTTTGGATTAATGATGTGTTCGGAACCACTTAGAGGTTAGGATTTGTGACACAACATCCTTTAGGTTCCATACTCCTGTTATCCAATCCAATTCAAAGACTGGTCAAAACCATCCTCTCAGTCGCATATTCATGCTACTTTGAAATGATAGAACCATGTGTGTGAAATTGTTTAGCTCTCCCCAGAGAAAACCATTGCACTACCAAGTTGTTTGCTTTTCTAATAACTCGTCCTCATGGAGTCATATATTTCCTTCTAAGGTCAGATGCTTCTGGTCTTTACAACCGAATGAGGTAAGAAGACAAAAGAATGGGAAGAGAAGTAGAAATGGACCAGTGTAATCTTCATTCCCTTGTGAAGTCGGTCAATGCAATCGGATCTTCACCTAGAAGCAGGCTTTTTCTAAAGCTCATATTTGTAGAATTTTTGGTTGAATGCTTCTTTGAATATTTCCTTTGACTTTGCATAGCTTCTGCATTCTTGTTTGTGCCCCGATCAATATAACATCTTTTGTTCCACCCACTGTTTTGGGGTCTTAAAAAAAGTTGCGCCGATAGACCATCCCTCATCAGAAGCATTATTTCAATCCATCTCCAGTATTTAGATATCAATGTTATCATAAGAAGTGGGTTAGAGTACTGGTGTTGGCAATCCCCAAGAATGGTTCCTGAGTCACCCTTGACGAAGCGGCCTTGCATCGTCCTGACTTAGACCCCAAGATTTTTCAATAGAACGTCTAGGTTGAGCTAAGTATTAAGTGCGAGGTTTCCAGTCAATTTATTGTCTCAAGAGGCGTACGGATATGAAGGGTTTTATTTAGGCATATTGAATTGGCTCATGACATAGTCTTATGGAATCTAAAGAATTAAGTCAAGGTGAGATGAAGTATCTCCAATCCTAGTACTCAACGGGTTCCTCTAAAATTAAGTGTATTAAGGTCTTCTTCTAGTCTTCAAATTTTATTTAGATATGTTTAATTGCCTAAATTATTCCAAAAAATGCTCATGTTGTGCATAATGTAGAAATATTTTTGTGATGAAATTTTCAATTTTGAACTTTTTATGGATATTTGAAAAAGATGATGCATATGCAATGTTTTGTGTTTTTCAAAAAGATTTTGCAAATGTTTTAATATTTTTAGTTTTGCAAATGTTTTTGTGATTTTGAAAACAAAAGTTTTTGGACAAAAACTAGGTACAAATATTTACACGGGGGTGCATCTTATATTTACAAGAATTAGGGTTCTTTAAGAATCTACAAGGGGTAAGTGATCATTTTTATAGATTTTTATATACATTTGATAAAGAATTTGAGAGTGATGTATATATTCCTCAAATTTATTTGAAAATGATTTTACCAAAACTTTTTTGAAAACTATAGTCCAAAATAATCTTTAGAAACCTATTTTTACAAACATTTACATACTAATGGAAATTGTTTTGCAATGGTTTTTCAAACAGTATATATAGATTTTTGAAAATATTTTTGCAACTATTTTCCAAATATTTGCAAATCATTTTTTAAACATTTTTATTTCATGCAAAGAAAAGAAATTTTACAAACAAAATACTTTACAAATATTTTTAAAACAATTTTCAAAATATTTTTCAATTGGATTCTTAAACTATTTTTCAAACATTTTGCAAAGTATTTTCACCTGATTTATTAATCAGTATATACACAAATTTAGAGGAACAATAAACATCATGTTTATTAGATGGATTTGTATACATATATTTATAATGTTTTAGCCATATTTATTGAAAATACGAAAGTATGAGTTATGGCTAAAATATATACAAAGTATATATTGACCCCCCATACTTAGCTTGAGCTATGTCCTCATAGATCGAAGAGAAAGGAAGACATAACTCGTACTTAGTATAGAGAAGTCCATACTACAACGACTAAAGAATCTGAAGTTGACCGTCCCCCTATATTTAGGATCAATTAATCCTAAGTGTAGCAGTCTGCATCCAATGCAGGGAGGGTCGAGGGCGGGAAACGAATAAATATATACTCAACGGCTCGGCCTGTCTCCCCCTATGCTTAGGGTAAGATATCCCTAAGTATAGAAATAATTTCAAAAGTTGAGGAGACAGGCGAGGGATCGAAGAATGAGCACCCGAATGTATTCATCCCCCCTATACTTAGGATGAAGCATATCCTAAGTATAGCAGTGATGTATGGGACGAATATGACTTTTCGGAAGAATCAAATTATTAGAGAAGGAAAAGAAGAAAAGAAGAAAGTGATTAACTATTCAAAAATGCTTTTGATGGCTTTGTCTGTGTGAATGGATGCTATGGATGTAAGTTATGCATTGTGGACCACCTGGATTGAATCGACCATGGACAAAAATGTGTCATTTTCTAGATAAGGTTTTAGCAGCTGTCCGTTGATCACAAATGGTTGTGCGTTAGCTGACAGTCCGGATATGACTATGCTTCCATTGTCACGCACTTGTTTCACTACGGATGACCCTGTCTGTTTGCTTTTCATTTTTCCTGGGAATAGTTTGAGCTTTGTATCAAACAACCAAACCTTCTGTCCTAGCTTGAATATCTTGCAGCATATGTGCTTGTCATGCTGCTTCTTGACCTTTTCTTTGTACATTAGGCTGTTGTCATATGCATAATTACGGAATTCAAGAAGCTGATTCAGATCCAACTGCTTGTTATTGCCTCCTTCTTGGAATCCAAATTGCAGATGTTGATTGCCCATAATGATTTGTGAATAAGTTCCACGGGTTGATGGCATGGCTTGCGTATACTAGGCGGTAGGGAGACATTCCTAATGGCAACTTGTACGTTGTCCGATAGGCCCAAAGTACCGAGTCAAGCAACTGTGACCGATTCTTCCTGTCGGGGCGTACAAGTATTTGCAATATTATCTTTATCTCCCTGTTTGAACATTCGACCAGGCCACTGGACCGTGGGTGGTACGGAGAGGTGACACAATGTTCAATGCAGAATTCTTGTGTCAGTTTCTTCACCTATCTATTGACAAAGTGGCTACCCCCATCAGATATGAGAATTTTAGGGATCCCAAACCTTTCAATAATGTGATATTTAAGGAACCAACAGACGGTACGACTATCAGTAGTTCGGTCTGGAATGGTCTCCACCCAACGATTTACGTAGTCGATAGCGAGCTGAATATACTCAAAACCATGACTATTAGGGAATGAGCCCATGAAACATTGTGCCAAGCATCAAACACATCAGAAATTTGAATGTACTTCAGATGCATTGTGTCTCTCATTCTGATGGTACTTCTTAGTCTATGAAATCAGTGCAATACTTGACAAAATCATCTGCGTCTTTGAATAGAGTTGGCCATAAAAGGCCGCATTGTAGGATTTTCACTGCCGTTCTTCTTCCAAAGTAGTGTCCTCCCAATTCCCTAGCATGAAAATGCTCGAGGATACTGTAAACTTCCTCATGTGAAATGCATCTTCTCCAGATGCAGTCAGGCCCCCTCTCGATAGAGTTATGGACCCTCCCACTGGTAGAAATGGATGTCTGACAAGAACTTGTCTCTTTTCAACTTAGTCCAATCTTGTGGAGTTTTCTTGGATATAAGATAGTTCACAATATCGACGAACCAGGGGAGCGAGGTTACTGTCAATATGGCTTCATATAGAAAAGTCTCTGTGATCGGCAAAAGGCTCTGCTCCTGAGTATTTGGTTATGGCAATCTTGACAAGTGATCGACCACCACAATTTTAACTCCAGGTTTATCATGAATTTCAAGATCGAATTCCTGGAGCAGAAGGATCCATCTGATTAATCGTTGTTTGGCATCCTTCTTGTCTTGAAGATACCTGATGGTTGAGTGATTTGTATAAACAATGACTTTGGATCCAAGCAAATGGGACCAGATTTTTTCCAGGGCGAATACTACTGCTAGCAGCTCTTTTTCAATGTCAGTGTAGTTTCTTTGTACTTCATCTAGAGTTCTGTTGGCATAGTGAATAGCAAATGGAATATTATCTCTCCTCTGTCCTAAAATTGCTTGATGAATCTGCATTTCATCATCTTTATTCATTTATTTTAGCTTAAAATCCCTTATAAAACACCTGTATATAATACTAACTCCTTATTCTTACTAGCTTGCATCTGTATGTAAATATTGTACATATATTGCTATTTTAACCTAAAATAAATAAATAAATAAAGGAAAAAAATAAAAGAAAAAAAGAAAGACTGTATATATGTAATTGATACATGCTGACCTGAACCCCGAAAGAAGGTCAAGACATGACCTGATCGACCAAGAATAAAGTAGGGGGAGATAGGGTCCTTAATTAGAAAATCCAAAATAAATGTGATGTGTATATTTGTATACTTACACTATTTTATTTGTATTTACATTGACCTCAAAATAAATAATTTTCAAAACAAAAATTGTAAATAAAAATATTTCCTAAATAATAAAAATGTTTGCAAAATAAAATCATGAATATAATAAAAGTAACTACATCCGGAAAACGCCATAAAGCTATAATTGAAAGATCAAATCCAGATCCATATGAACTCAAATTGAACCAAAATTACTTCCATTTTTATCTAAATTAAATTATCTTTAAAATGACCGTGATTTCATAATTTTTGGAGTTACGATTGAAAAGTCAATTTTCTGGGGTGGATTGTGCAATTTTACCATTTATTTGTACATATTGTATTTGTAAATATTTGTAAATATTTTTACTTATTATTTAAAATAAAATAAAAAAAATAAAATTTTAAAACAAAAAAAGTAATTTCCTTATTTAACTATGTATATAATGTACCATATGTATATAGTATATGTATATAGTTGATATTCTTAAATAACCACCACAAAAAAAAATAAAAAAAGTAACATTTATTATTCAATTTAATAAAGTGATGAAAATACAAAAAAAATTAATTTTTTGAAATAATTTTAACTTTATCCCATTTCAAAAATTTTCCTCTAATCTCTTAACTTCATTTTTTTGAGATTCAAACTCCATCTTTTTCTATTATTATGGTTCCTCCTCCCTCATTTTCAACTTGATCAATCTTGGTGAGAGGAGCCTATTCTCCGAGAGCTATCCTGCTGCAGAAGGGTGCCTAGCCTCTGAGCCGTCCGGTGACAGCGAATTGACCTTCGACGAGGCGATCACGGTCTTTTACGCTCCTAAGGTGAGATCCATTTTTTTCTTGTTTTTAATCTAGGATTAATTGTAGTTTTATTTTTTTTCACATTTTTATTTCATTATCATTTTTTATCTTGATCTTAGAATCCATCACGATTTTGATCCATCTTTGATTCTAATTTTTCATCACATTTTCTCGATCTCTCCACGTTCACGTTCTATCCCCATCTCTCATCTCCGGTCGCACACGGTGGCCGGAGACTCGGATTCGATTCTTCCCATTTCGCCGGATCCCCATTCATATCTTTTTCAATTTTTTTATTATATATTTAAATAAGCAGAAATGATGCATCATGTTTAAGTCCTCTTCTATTTCAAAAAAATATTTAAAAACACAAAAAATATATTGTTTTTCTTCCTTACATTTTTTTCAGGGATAAAAAAATCCCGCTTCTGTTTCTATTTTTTTATAATTTACATATAAAAAATTTAAAAAATAAAAAAATTAAAAAGGGCCAGCGGATCGTCCACCGCATCTGCCAGTATAGCACCGTCGGCCGCATCCGCCCATCCAGCATCGACCACCGTGCGCCTGCTCTTTGCCAGTCTTCTCTTCTAGATCTATTGCCGTGCGCACCTCCAGCCACCGATGCGAGTCCCACCGATTGTCGGAGCGTGTATCACCCCGTCGCTCCTTAGCCACACGCCTCCACGCAAAGCTTACTCCATCTGGAACTCGCCAGCTCCTCCGCGCGCAAGGAGTCTGCGCCGCTCGTGTGCGTGTGCACCGCTCTGCCGCGAGGCGATCTTTGTCGTTCGCTCAATGCCGCTCACACCCACCTCTGCCATTGCCAAGCTCAGTCGCCCAAATCCATCGGCCATGCGAGCTCACGTGCCCATAGTCTGCCACTCTCATCTTCGACGACGCCTGGCGCACCAGCCTCCAACCCTAGATCCAACGACCGACCCATTATTTAGAGAGGAAGAAAGGGTTGGTGGCCCCCTTGTGCCCCATCTTTGAGAAGAAACGAAGGACATGAACCCTACCTTGATTTTTTTAAAAATATTGGGCAAATATCATTTCGGTCCCTGGAAGTTTTGAATATTGTGACGAAGATCCTGCTAGATTCAAAGCATTAATTCCTGGGTAAATTGCAAAAACCTCCCCTTCTTTTTTTCCTTTTATATTTTGATGCTAAAACAATTACTATTGCATTTCAGTCCTATTATACATATTTATGTTTGCATGTGTCTTAAAAAACACTTTTATTGTTCTGAAAATTCTTCAAAAATTTGTGTATACTCCTGATGTGTGTCTTTTTCTAGCATAAAATTTTCATTGCATTTTATTTTCATTCGTTATTATTAAAAAATAAAAATAGTGTCATTTTCTCTTCCTAAAATTCAAAAAGTCATAAAAAATTGAATATTGCTCTAAAAATTCCAAAAAAATTGGTTATTTTATTTTATTGTCTTTTGATTCCTATCCAATTTTCGTGCATTAATTCTTTTCAAAATCCAAAAAAATTAAAAAATATAAAAAATCTTAGAAAAATCACAGAAAATTCTACAAAAATTCCCAACAACATTTCAAAGCCTTTAAAACCCAAAAATATTTTCTCTATAATTTTCTAGACATTTCCGACTCTTTTGAAAAATATAAAAAAGAGTGTGGTGTGCATATTTCTTCCCTTGTGCATATTGTTCCTTATTTGAAAAATCAGGAAATAAAAAAATAAAAATAAAAAACCATAAAAAAATAAAAAGATAAAATTCTCATAAAAACCGAGCATAGTGTTCATAGAATTCCTTTATTATTTCATTGATTTTCTTCATTGACATAATAACCCTCGGGAATTGTAGCCTCCCTGAGTTTGATCCTGTTAGCTATATAAGTTAATTAAATAGTAATTTCTTGTGCTACATTTTTCTGTAATTATTTGGGTTTGAGAAAATAAAAAAAATAATTTTTTGTTGCATGATTTTTAGGGTTGCAACGACCACTGCACATTTAATTTCATATCATTAATTTAAAACCCCAAAAATACCGCTCAACACTTCCCCAATGGCATAATCAGAAGCGTCCGTCATGATCTCAAATAGTAGAGACCAATCTGGCAGTTGAAGGACCTGGGCCTGAGTGATTATTTCTTTTAACTATGTAAAGACCTGAAGGACTCTGTTATCGATAATAAAATCAGCCTCCTTCCCTAAAAGCTCGGTCATGGTCGGGCAATTTTGCTGAAATCCTTGATGAATCGTCGGTAGAAGCCGATGTGCCCTAAAAATGACATGACCTGTTTCAGATTGCTAGGTGGATCTAATTTCGAAATTACTTCCACCTTCACAGGGTCGACCTCCATGCCACATTTTGAGATGACATGGCCGTGCACAATACCCTTAGTCGCAATGAAATGGCTCTTCTCCCATGAAAGCACCAGTTTCACTTCACAGCATCTTTTCAAAAATCGGTCCAGATAAGATAAACATTGATCAAAGCTGTGTCCATAGACTGAGAAATCGTCCATGAAGACCTCAAGAGAACTTCCAACCATATCTGCAAATACTGCCAACATGCATCACTGAAATGTCAAAGGAGCATTGCATATTCCGAACAACATTCTGTAGAAGGCATTTGTCCCGAACGGATAGGTGAATGTTGTCTTCTCTTGATCTTCAGGAGTAATGGTGACTTGATTGTAACTAGAGTATCCATCCAAGAAACAGTATTCCTTTGCAGCCAGTCTTTCGACTATCTGGTCGATGAAGGGGAGTGGGAAATGATCTTTCTTGGTTGCTAAATTCAGACATTTGTAATCTACATAGACGCGCCATGATGTCAAAACTCTGGTTGCGATCTCCTCTCCTTTGTCATTTTTGATCATGGTGATCCCTGACTTCTTATGCACAACATGCATGGGACTCATCCATTTTGAATCAGAGATGGGATAGATGAATCCTGCATTGCACCATTCCGTTATCTCATTCATCACTACCTCCCGTAGGTTTGGTTTTAATCTACGCTTAAATTCACGAGAGGTTTTGCTATCTTCTTCCAGGTATATGTGATGTGAGCATAGGGAAGGATTTATCCCATGGGTTTCAGAAATTTTCCAGCCTATAGCCTTGCAGTTTCTTTCTAGAACCTCAAGAAGACAAGATTCTTATTCTTCAGTTAGCTGTGAATTGATGATTACATGGAACATGTTCGGCGCACCCGCAAGGAAGGCATACTTCGTGTTCATTGGAAGTGTCTTGAGCTCAGGTGGGATTGATTTAGCTCAATGGTGACTTCTGCTACTGTACAGGGTGATGTTGTTGGATATTTCACCTGTTATGTGTCCACCAATGGCATTGTATGCTCTAAGTGTAGTACTGCACAGAATTCCTCGATGATAGACACTTGTTCGCAGAAATTTTCAACAATTTCCTCTTGCTCCGCTGAGATCTGGTGGCCATGAATGTACTCATCAGGAAAGTCAGCAAGAATCTCATCTTCAAGGACATCTGGAACTTGACTGTGTTGTCCAGGACTGTCTCTGTAGAGAGGTATGCCTAGATCTCGTTATCATCCATGAACAAATTTGTATCGCGGATTTCAGCTAAAAAGTCACAGTCTTCTGTTCATTGTTCTGTTGGCTCACTCTCATCTTGTGCAGTGCTGAAGGTTTGGGCCCCTGGATCGTCTCACTCGACACCTTGTCACTATGATGGAATGTTATCTGATCAGCGCCATATTTACCACTGCCTCAGTTGTTCGAAGGAACGACCGTCCAAGGATTATTGGGGTATGCAGAAGATGAGCTGAATTGTCCATGTCTAGTACTATGAAGTCTGCAGGGAACTGCATTCCTTGAATGGTGACCATGACATATTCCAAAATTCCTCGGGGCCGCTTAACGGATGTGTCTGCGAATTACAGAATCATTCTTGTGGATTTTAGCAGTCCCAACCCAAATTCCTTGAGCAGTGATGCAGGCATTAGGTTGATTGAGAACCCACTGTCTAGTAGAGTTCGATCGAACTCTTGGTTAAACATTTGACATCTGACTAGAGGGGATTCCGTGTCCTTCTTCTTTGTTGGGAGACTGCTGATTGCATTCACTATAGCCATGGTGAGGATGTGCTTCACACTTCTTTCACAAGCTTTTTGCGGATGTCTCTTGGAGGTACATGCTTCCTTCATACCTATCTTGATATTCAACATGTACTTGATGGCTTTGAGCAAAGGCATTTCAAGAATAAGATTTTGAATTATTTCCATCACATCACAAGATCAGACAAGGCAGTTTCAAATTTTCATTTTTTTGGATTTTCCCCTAGCATATGGAAACAAGATATCTACCAAATCAAAAGTAGTAGTATAAATAGTGTTCTTAGTTACAACAAAATCTGTGCCCACATTAGGCTGTACATGTGGATGACTAAAATGAGCAGGGTCATCCAAGAAAGGCAGGCATCCAAAATCTTCAAGTGAAGCTCCATCGACTGACTTTGGATCTACTGCGGGTGTGGTGTCCTCCAAGGCGAGCTAGCTAGTGCTTCGACTGCTGCTGGTGCTTTCTTTTTGGTAGTTTTGCTTTTATTGTTTTTTTTTTGAATTTTTGGTGGTGCTTCTCCCTCTTCCTCTTTCTCACCCGGTCTGACTGCTGGTCCGGTTGATGAAGAAGAACACGATGACTCTCCTGTGGTAGCTTTATTCTTCCCCTTGCAAGTGGCTGATGGCTGCAAGGTCCTACCACTCCTGAGAGTAACAATATTAGATAAAAATTAATTATGCACATCTAACTCTTTAAGACCAGTGGGACTTTTACATGCTACCTGATCTTTCTTATTAAAATTGTTGGGGTTTATCTCCACTTGTGCAGAAATGGAGGTCTTAGTGGCGGTGAAATCATCTAACTTCTGGCTAAGATCTGTAAGGCCCTTGACAAGCTGGGCCAAGCAATCCAAGGTTGGGTTCACAGGAGATGCAACCTCAGATACCATAGTATGCTGGCTACACTGGTACTGCTGATGGTAGTGAGACTATTGATTGGAATACTGGGATGGTATTGAGGAGAAGGGTGATGTTGTTGATACCGCTGAGGAGGGTGCTGCTGATAGGGTACAACCGCATACTGCTGGTTTTGCTGGTATTGTTGGTACTGTGGTTGTTGGTACTGATTTTGTCTCCAATTACCATGGAATTGTGGAGACTGTTGGTGTTGCTGCTAGTTGTTCTAGACAAGTTGCCCTCCTTGTTGTTGAGGGAACTGATGAGGATTAGCGACCTGACCCTGCTGACGTCCGCCTGGACAGGTCGGTTGCGCGTCATTTGACCATACACCGTTCACCTCTTGAATAAGATGTGGTGGAGGGGAGAACTGCTCTGGAATGTACTGGGGCTCCGGTTGGTAGACAACCAGCTGCTGCTGTGACTATTGAGGAGTTGTTGGCTCTGGGACTTGCACGTAATAGACATGCTGAACCGTCAGCTGGGGCTGACTTGTCTAAGGAGGCTGTGGCGGTGCATGTTCCTTCGTCTCAGCTGGAGTGGAGGATGATGTAGAAATAGAGTTGCAGGAGCTAATTGTATTCACCAGCAGCTCTAGCTGCTTGGTGATTTGATCTAGTTTGTCCAGGTTTTTCGTTCTTTGCTCGATCACAACAAATTTTTCCAGGTCCTGTGATCACTTCTCAATGATGTCTACTTTTGACAGGTGGCTTCCAATAATGCTCAAATTAGAGCTCTCATCCCTGTCCGGCTCATGGGATGCTGCTGCAATGTGCACATGCTTTTGAACATATTGTTGCTGGTGCTGATAGGCATGGGATGATGATAAAGAGACCTCTCCTTCAGCCATTTCTTCAAATATCTGCTAGACGATATCCTTATCTTTGTTGAAATTGGAGCCGCCACATGCTGCATCCATAAGTTTCTGACTTTTGATAGTGAGCCCCCCACCCACCCAAAGAATTGTTGGACCAGACTAGTCCTAGGGATCTCATGACGGGGACACTTTTCTTATAGCTCAATGAACCCTCCCATGCCTCATGAATGGATTTGTGCGCGGCTTGGGTGAAGTTCTCTATACGGACACACATCTGATTGAGTCACCCAAGAGGATAGTACTTGTGCAAGAAGGCTGACTTCAGTTCTTCCCAGGTGGTGTCAACTTTCCCCAAGTAGTAGATCTAATGAAGGGCCTTATCCTGAAGGCTGAAGGGAAATGCCGTCATCTTTACTACCCCAAAAGGTATATCAGGGTAGTGTGTTGTGCTGCAGATGCGCCTGAACTATTGTAGATGAATGCAGGGTTCTTCATTTGCATTTTCCCTGAAGATGGGCATGAGTGCCATCAGATGAGGCTTCAACTCTAAATGGGCATGGATTGCTGGAATCTGGATCCATTCAGTAACTTGCCACACCCCATGATTGTATGTTTCTTTTAGAGTCGACTTAGGCCGCTCTGCTCTAGGCTCATCTGGATCTCCACTGCCTCCACCTTTAGGATTTTCTTCGAATCCTCCTTTATTGTCTCTCCCTCTCCTCATGTCATTAAGCATTTCTTGGAAGGCGACATGTGCTAAGGCTTGATTCGTGAGCTGCTATTAGATTTCTTGAATAGGGGCAAGGATCTGAGCATTCATGGTATTCTGATCCGATTGCAAACTCTTATCTGGCTGAGGTTGTGGCTGCGGTCCCTTCCCTCTTCCTACAGGAGCCATCTCTTTCTCCGATCTCGAGTCCGATTCTATTACAATTTCTAGATCCAGATTGGGCGCTTGATCTGCAAATGGAGTAATGCCATGATCAGTCTGTGTGGAGGTACCATAAGTAGCAAATCAATCTGTGTTAAGGTCAACACAGAATTTCATTAAGGATGGTTGTGTGTATGGAGTGAAATCAATTGCCATCCAATATAGATAGGTTTCGGGACGAGAGTGATCTCGGTTTATTGAAGAAGATGGGGAGTCTGGAGATAGGTTCACAGAATCTGAACCGGATTCTCAGGAATCGCCCCAATTGTTGGAGGTGACGAGTGCATGGAATCGATGTTGGTGTCGACGCAATCCTGACTAAGACATCCATGTATCACCGTCTCAAAGATCAAGAGGAGACCGAGTTTGGAAGAACGATACGGAGATCAAACAAGAAATAAAAGGGAGTGTAAAACAGTAGAAGGCTCCAAATGAGCGGGGGGTCAAATAGGAAATCAAAGAAAGTGAGACAAAGTCACACACTGTGCAAGACTGATCTTTGGACCTTAATCTAATTCAAACAAACACAAAACGAGGATCAGTTCACCCACTCAACACGTGTCAAGCCATGAAAGTTCAACTATTTTTATCTTTTCAGTTTTACTGTTATTTTCAGGCAATCTTATCATGAGTCCTTAAGTATGCTAACCCTATAGTAGACCTGGCCAAAATGTGGGCCGGGCCGAACAGGCCAAGGTTAAAAAACCTCTGTCCAAAGCCCGCCCATGGGCCGGCCCATGGCCCATTTCGTTCTTTTTCAATTGATTTTTTAATGGTATTTTATATGTATAAATGATTTTATTAATACCAACTATACTTTATGTAACTAATATACGTAGTTTACATGTTACTTGACATGTAAACTATATTTAAAACTAGTGTCACAAATGAAAACTTAAAGCGTATAATATTAATACATGTATAATTTGACATATATTTATATATTTTTTATTTTTTGTGGGTCGGGCTGGGCCGACCCATGCTTAAATCTCCAAGCCCAAGCCCGGCCCATGAGCGGGCTGGGCGGGCGGGCCTCCAGCCCGTTGGCCAGATCTACCCTACAAGTGTGTGTATTGCCAGGAAACAACCCCGTACTTGTTCCACCTCCTTTGTAACACGTGATCTGCGTGCTTAAAGGTCCTTGATCTCGTGCATGGGCGGCTACTCAACCAAAGAAATAGAAAGGAAGCCAATAGGCGAAACCACTACTTCGGTCCTTGCTCGCAACGGAATCACCTTTGAGCGTGCAAGGACCTACTCGGACGCAAATCGATGAGACATACACACCCGTGAGGGCATATCCTAAGCTAAATACTTCAGACCTAGTCGGATGTTCCACACAAGGCGGGAACATCGTGCTCGACTAGGCCCTACTCAGTCACGTATGATAGAAGCGCCAATACTTCGCCATCCCAGGTGATAACCAAGGCACCACAGATCAAGATTTGGGATCTTATCCTTAGCGGGCCGTTCCTCACTCAGTCTGGAGTTGTACCTGAAAACAATGTGGGCTTTATGAACCTCAAACGATGAATGATTCGTTACGGATTTTAATTAAGGTCAAGTTTATTTAGAAGTCACTTTTTTAATTTTTGGATTTTCAATTTTTGAGTATTTTTCAGAGCAAGCCACCTAATGATTTTTTTGTAATTTTATTTTATGTCCTAAGTGATATAAACACATGGGAGAGAGGACGGAAATGCCGTGCAAGTCGTCACTAAGATGGAAATCTCACCTTAGTGACTAATGGTGCATGCAAAGATAGAGTTACTCACATTACTTCCCAGCTCTCTCCATGCAGGATGCATGACAGAATTGAAATATTTACACTATATGGTGATATGTAAAAGCGAGGAAACGTCCTAAACAATAACTGCTATTATCAGGAAGAACCAAATGCCAACTAGTCAGAAATGAGATTCAAAAGTCCGGTCTCTGGAGTGCATCGGTGTTCGCCACATCGGATCCTGCAAGCATTGTATAGCACTCCTCTCGACGCTCAATCTCAAGTCCAAATAATTGACAATTGATTTTTGACTAAGTCCAAGCGCATATCACTATAGGTGTGTGCAATGTTGTTAGGGCTTTGGACCTATCTATCGAGTCAAACAACATACTATCTAAGGGCTCATTCATAGAAAACAAATGAAAACTAAGGTGGAAAGCTCAAATCACGGGAAACAAAAATAAACAAAGGTAATAAAAAAATGAAAAATCCGGTACAAGACCCCCAGGTGAATAGACACCTGGGCACTGGACCTTGTGTAGTGTGGACATCAATGTCCAAATTAATTACAAATTATTTACAAAAATTAAATCTCTCTCTCTCTCTCACTAAAAATAACAATGCTATGCTCAATGTTGCTCTTCTCCTCCTTCCCTGCTCTTCTTTCCTGCTCTCTACTGGTCAGCTCAAAAGAAGAAAGCCAACCTCTACTCGCTTCGGGTGCACCTACCTCATAAGAGATAGTCCTCATCAAGTGGTCCCTCGTAAGAAAGATCAACAAGAAAATTGAATTAGAACAGTCAAATAATTATTAAAGAATAAGTGGTAAAATGTAAATAAAAAGGACAACTATATAAATATACAAGAAAAATGTGCTATCCATTGCTCCTGGCAACAACGCCATTTGAAATACGCCTAGGATCTCGCGAGGGTCCAAAGTAGTCAAACATGTCGCTGGAGCGACCGCTCACGAAATCCCAGTCTATTTCAACAATCAGCCCACAATTAAAGATCGAGCAATACATGCAAAGTAAATCAAAACTTATTATAAACCATACACAAAAATGCGTATAGTGACAAGTGGAGTAGGGTGTCGAACACAAGGAACACACGCTGTAGCACGATATACTATTTATAAATAAATAATATAAGTATATGTGTATATAGAGCTATGCTCAATATTTATCAAATAGTGTGGGTTTTTAATAATATATATATTATTTGTTTTTGATTTTTTATTTGGATCTTCATTTTCTATTTTTTATATTTTCTTTTTATATTTTTATAATTTTTCTTTTAATAAAAGAGATATAAAGTATATATAAGGCTATATATCAAGTATATATATAATATAGACTAATATAGATATAAATATTAATAACAAAATCAAAATAAAGGAAATAAATATTTTTGGGTTTTAATTAATTTTTTTACTATTTTTGATTTTTTAGTAATTTTTGATAATTTTTATATATTTTTAAAGTAAAAAATACCCTAAAACATGGATAAAATTAATACCCTAAATTAAAATGGAGATAAAAAACAGGAAACAGTCTCAAAATTTCTCCAAATTAAATTTTATAGATAGATAATAATATAAAGAAAAATATAAAATAGAAAACACAAAATTTGGATTTTTTTGGGAATTTTGCACATTTTTATAAAGTTTTTGGGGTTTTTACTATTTTTTGAGTTTTCTTTTATAATTTTTAGTAATGTTTTAGGCTGAAGGTTAATAATACTTAAATAAAATAATATATTTTTTTGGGGATTTTTCAAAGTGATTTTATATTTTTTTGGGTTTTTAAGGTAAACAGGGTCTGGTTGTGCTCTACTTGATTTTTATAAAATAGGAAAAGGGCATAAAATGCAAAAAAAAATAAGTAGGTAGTGTGATCAAGCATGAATCCATTTACTTTCTCGCATTTTTTGGTGATTTTTAGAGCACAACAACTATTTTTAATAAATAGAAAATATCACACAAAAATATTCAGCCTGACAAGTTTTATATATTGAAAGACAATACATAAACACGTGAGGGCTTCAGTGAAAGTTTTACAAAATAAACATGTGGCTGCACGTGACTTTGGTAGGACCAAATTGCAATATATGAAAAGTTCAAGGAGTTACATGCAATTAGCCCAACACTTTTTAAACTTCATAAATTATTTACAAGACTTGATAGAAAATACAAAAAGGCGAAGGGTGTATGTAAAATTACACCACTTAAGCGCCCAGATCCGAGCGTCCAGAAGTTGCCACATGCTCATTCATGCAGCTCTAATCGCGTAACCCTTCACGAGAAATCAATGGTCAAGATTAGATCTGGACCGCTGTTCTTGATCGAACGACAAAGAGGGGGTTGGAAGAAAACTCAAGAACACGACACCGACGACTTTCGATTCTTCGATCCTCGCTCCTCCGACGGCCTATGTCTTCTCCGATGGTCTCAACAGATAGATGGGCATCCTCTGCGTACTCCTGCAAGGTCCGATGGAGGCGAGCAAGCACATAATGCTCCGGCGAGGCTGAACCACCTGGAGCAACTCCAGGTGGTTGCTGAGGCCCCAGGAGCGCCAAATGACCTGCAAAATGCCACCAAAAGATCCCCGGATGCGAGGGCTATCTTCTTGATCTGTTGTTTATGCGAAACAACCAGGGGGATGGAATGGAGGGTGAGCTCCAACGAGGTGGCGACGGAGGAGCTCAGGATCCTTGAATCAGGGTGTGATTCAAGGGGGTTTTAGAGGGAATCAATGGAGAACGTGAAGAGGTTAGATGATGAGATGAAAGAGGGTCAAATTGATGGCTAAATCGTATCAATTTTGACATGAACCCTAACATCCAGGATTTGGGGCTTTTCAGATTAGACGTGATTCGATGTTCCTAACTACGAATTAAAGATACTAAATGAGAGCTAGACTAGAAAGTTACCTAAGAATGCAGGAAAATGGGGCTCAACCGGCCTGAGGCAACCAAGAGCAGGACCTGCTGGTAGAGCTCCGGTGATGAATGGATACACCTCCTCCCTTGCTCTCCTCGCTGCAAATCAAGGGCCAAACCACGCTGTCGCCATGGGGAAGCCATTAGGAATGATATGAGAGGCTAAATCTTGAAGAAGAGGGATCAAAATGCCAAAAGACGTGAAGGGGGTTTATTTATAGGAGATTTTTGGGTGATATTTTGAGGGGATCTTGCGTGAGATCTGGCGAGGGTTGGTGGAGATACTAGGATGGGCGTGGATGAGGGATGAAGTGGGCGCACGATGGCAGTGGTCTCGAGGATCATGAGTGATGGAGAGGCATCGAAAAATGGAAGAAGAAGGATGCCTCATGACCATCTGACAAGAGTCATAAGGTAGGTCGGACTATTGACCAAGGTCAATAAAGAAACACGCCTGGTTGGTCCATGTGGACCAACCAGGAAATTCCAAGGCAAAAATGCCTTGGAAAATGGATAATAAATATAATTCAGTTTTATTATTTTTAGGTTATAAAATAAAAAAAGTTTCTAATTTTATGTAGTATTTTATGGATATTTTTATTTATTTTTAGAGGCATTTATTTATAAGTTAATTTTAGGGTACATATATAGGTATATTTACCTATGTTTTAGGTATTTTATTTTTATTTTGTATTTTTAATTTTATTTTCTTATTTTCTTATTTTATACATTTAAAACTTATTTTTATATACTTAAATATATTTTTGCTATATTTTTCTGATATATTATATACACATAATTAAATAGATGTATTAATTGTATATGTATAAATATAGGTAATTCGTATATGTATTCTATCTACATATTTTATTTTAGAATTTTCTTTATTATTTAATTCCTATTTTAATATGTATATAGATTCTAAATAATGTTTCCAAGATTATAAAAGTATAAAATTTCAGAAATAATAAAGAATAAAAAAAATGATTATTTTAATCAGGCATGCTATATAATGGGGGTCAAAAACCTAACTTTCACTCCTTAGCTCCAAAAAATATGAAACCACCTTCATTAAATAGATTATTAGAAGTTATATATAATTAAAGATGATTTTTGATGCATTTTAAGTTTTTATTTGGGAGATATAGGTCTGTGAAGTTTGGCTTTTGGAGTTTTATTTTATGTATAAAATATACGTTGTGTATTATTTTTCATGTGAAATAAATTTTGTATTTTTCTACATATTATTATATACATCTTTCATGTACAAAGTTTCATTATTTGAGGTATATATAATAAGGAATAAAATCGGTCCAAAAAGCAATTATTAGCCTATTTTGATAGAGTGATTGCTCTATATTTTCTGTATACTTAACCGCCCTATCTCCACCTACTTTATTCCTTGTTGATTAAGCCATCATGATGACTAAGTCTCCGGGCTAGGGTCACTTCAGTGTCCTTGACACTTCGCTCTTTTTCTTTTCTTTCTTTTATTCTTTTATTTTGGCAATAAATACAATAAATGTACAATATTTCATACAGTATTTTGTACATATTAGTGATCATTTTGTTGACAAATTAATGATATATGCATGCATTTGGTTAGGGTTTGAAGGCCAAAATGAAAGAATAAAGGTGATGAAATGAAGATTCGTCACCGACCCCTATAAAAATAAAGTAATTGATACATGATAGTCATGCAAATGAACCTGAAGAAAATAGATGAAAGACACCTTTTATTGGAAGAAGCCAGGTCGACGATCAACCTCGTGAAGGGAGCAAATCTGTTCCTTACTCTGACCACTTCCTCACGCACATACGCATCAACATGCATATCCTCATACACACAAATGCCGAAAATGAGGTTATAATGACACAGAACTATCATTCAACCCATAGGAAGGAAAAATACGTAAAAAAACTGCAGGGGGATCCGTACCTCGCAACCGTGAGGAACAGGCTCCCTCAATGTGCTCTATGCGGTGGCGTTCTCGACTACACAATCAGACCACTCCAGCGATTACGGCGGCAGTCTAGTGGCTCTAGGGTGGAGCTCCAGGGAACCAAGTTGATAAAATGAAGTCCTATGCATCAGATCCATGCCCAAACCTCTTTTATACTCGGGTTCATTTAACCGGATCTGGATTTGGATCTGGTTCGGGTTCGGATCCCTTTACTGACCCACGATTGCAAAACAACCATTTCTCCTTCGCCCGATGTCAGATTTTGACATTTTTAGTACCGTTAGAAAGGTCTCGACTAGTACTACACAAATCGTTTGCTAAATTTGAATACCGGTTTAAGTCTGAAATCTAAAAAGAAGTGAACATATATATATAAGAGTCGGACCGAAATTCGTATCTTGAGCTGTATCAAGACTAGATTTGTATGGGCGTATGATACCTATCATGTATCTTGCATTTTAACACATATATAAGTCTCAGGGTCTCATAGGGAGAGTAAGAAGTCATTGTTGTCAGGAGACGAGAGCTATGTACCCTCCCACCACCTTCCTCCTTCGCTTTAAGGCCCCTACCTCATTCCTCTCCAGCCCCTATGCAAATTTCCTTTGTCCCATCTTAGGGTGGAGCTTGGTCAAGGTCTGCCCGACCTAACTTGGTGCTGGCCCTCTAAAGCCCGACCCAAGCCTAAGCTCCTCACTGCCACGGGCAGGCCTGGGCCTCAATTTTGGCCCATTTTTTGAAACAGGATAGGATCGGGTTTGTACGGGTCTGAACCGAAACCCACAGGCTGGCCCGGATTCCACCCGATGTGAGCCTAACCGGAGCCCAATCTGAATATTGTGCCCGACCCCCATATTTAACCCCTTCCCCCGTGAGCCGCGAGTAATTTCCCAAAAACCCTACCCGTGTGAGCCCCCTCCCCTCCTAATATCCCCTGTCAACCCCCACCACACCCTTCCCTCGCAGTCCCTGCTGCTTACCCCCACGCCCCCTACCTCCTAGGCTCCCAGCCCCTACGAGACACGCCAAGTCATCGACGGGCACCCCATCCATCCATTGCACGCCCCTCCCCTCCCAGACTACCAGTCCCAGCTGCGCACAATCCCTTCCCCTCTCCCTTGCATACGTGACACGGGCCCCTCCCCTCTAGCGGTTGACCTCCCTCCCCTCTTCACCACGCACATCCCCTCCTTCCGACCTTTCTCTGCCCATGAGCTGCAACTCCAACCTCCTAGTAACAAGCCCTGATTCAATTCTTTCCAATGGACTAGCAATTGCAACCGAAGGAGGTGTACCTCGATTCTATCATTCTTATTCTAATATTGGATGTGAATGTTGATTTTAATCTTGAATGTGAATATAAAATATTAAATGTTTTAATCTATGTGAAAATTTTAATCTTGGATGTGAATGTTGATTCCCAAGCAGATGAATTGATTCGAACATCTGTAAATGTATTTCATTTACTTTCTATTTTTTCACTCTCATTTCTATATTCAAATATTCTGCCACCTTCTAAAATTAAAAACTTTCGAATATATGTGACCAACATAACTAGCATTGATAGTTGGAATCATGGGCCCTTTTGCTTTGTAGCCTTGTAGCATGTATGTAATTTTTTATAACCATTTCACCCACTCAAGGACCCATCATAGGCCAACCTGACCCAAGCCCGACCCATCCTATTAGATAGGTTTTGGGCCCAATAATTGAAACTATGGCAGGCTTGGGCTTATCCCGTGGTCCCGATTTCACAGATGGCCCTTGGATGGCTAGGCTGGGCCCAACCTGAGCCCGGCCCATGCTCCACCCTACCCCCTCCTCATCGACTCACTCAACATTCCACTACCTTCGTTCGACATGCACCTGTCCCTTCCTCCGTGTCCTCCTCTACATATCTTCCACATCCGAAGCCTACTCCGATCGTCGAAGACACCCATCCCTTGGAGGGAGCTTGAAACCCTTCGACTGAACCTAATGGGCTTGCCAAACCCAACTCCAGACATAAACCCAAGCTCGGTCTCTAGACCAAGACCACACACGACCTCCTCGATCTTCTCACCACAAAGTTGTTTATGGAGCATCGCATGTGTGCTTCATCCCACCTAGATGTGTTGGACGAGATCCATGATATTGTAAGTAGCGATAAGGTGGACCTCAAGGTCTTCGTTCATGACCTCAACGGGGGACCTCCACCAAACAAAGAAGAGGATAAAAAAGGAGGGTTTAAATATCAATTGTGCCTCCTTGTTTCTTTTTCATCTACACTTGTATCGATGCAATGCTTTTAACGTCAGTTAATGGTGGAATGGGCATTAACTAGCTCAAGAAGTATAACAATTGTTCCCCCAAGAAAGTAGGGGCACAAGCAATTTTACAAAAAAATGTAGGAGCAAAAATGTAACAGCAAAAACTAAGAGGGGCAAAATGCAGAAAAACCCTAACTATTGTTGGAAAAATCCGAAGGGCACGTGTGCAATAAACCCCTTTCTTAAGGGTACTTTTTGCATTGATGCACATGTAGTATTTCTTAATTGTTCATGTTAGTTTCATCATGGTCCTAACTGTCGGTTTCGGTCACCATTTCAGTGACCGATCGAAATTTCAATCATTTCAGTCATTTTTTGTAATAGGACCTCCATATTTTTGTCATTTTGGCTATATCGATCAAATTTCGATAACCTGTCGAAATCAAAATATGGGCGAATATTTCACCGAAATTTGAGGTCATGAATTTTATAAAGGAACCATTACGTAAGTACCCCAAACTTCCACAAATTACAAATATTGAGTTTAAACATCGCGTGAATTTGAGAAAATGACATAAAATGCATAATGTCTCGAAGGTTTGAAAATTTTGAAGGTTGAAAAGTCACCTATAACCATGTATCATAGCTTTGTGTACATAAGAGTTTCTAGTCAAATTATTTATTTGTGATGGTACATAATATGGATGACTCAACTCTTAGTCCATGTTTTTTATTATATGTTGTCTATACACATATTTGGTTTTTTGTTTTTACTAGAACATATACACTAATATGTACAATTTGACATTGATATCATATTGTTAGTATATCATGAACCTATGCCCCATGAATTTAGTGGATTTAAAATATTTGCATGATTAACAATATATATAGGTATAAAGATTACTTTTTGATCTTATAAATGTCTTGATACTCAATTAACGTACTAAGATGATAGGTTGTCCTTTATCACTGTGTTACTTATCATTAGGCTATAAATAGGAAGCAACGACTTGAACTAATATGCTATGGACATGGATGTTCACAAGGTGTTTTAGAGCTGACAAGTTAACTTAGTTTTAAGATATAAGTCAATCTTCCACCGTGAAAATTAAGAAAAACAATTAAGGATGCCATAAGTAATATTAACAAGCAACAACTAGCTTAACATGCTATGGATAAGTAGTTAACTTAGCCATACACATGATATCTTCGTACAACATGCAACACCTAGCTTACCTCATGTTGATAGTATTTTTATGTAATGATAATAAGTTTGAAGTAGCCACATGCGAATTATAAGAAATAGAGAGTATCTTTAGATTTTTTTGCAATGGGAACCTAGTTGTATTTTTTTAAAGGTTCATAGTAGTATTAATAACTCAGTATGATTAGAAAGAGACCACTTGTAACAAACCTTTAGTCTTTGATTTTTGATATTATTAAAGTAGAAAACTTTGTTTCTCTCTCTCTCTATATGTGTGTGTATATATATATGCTTTGTTGATACCTTGCTAAATACACCTGATGTTTTGTTACAAGTATATGTTGCTATTGTATTCCCATTTCTTTGCAAATGAAAGTTGATTAGTTGTATGGTTTCATTTATAATTGGTTGATTGAATTTCTAATTATATTTCATGACTAGAATGTTAGTTCTTCGTTCCTTTGATGCTTTAAAGATGATGCAAAATCATATCGTAGTCACTCGAATGTGTATTATGACTGTAGGACTACAACTGTGGTCCATCTCAGTCGATGAAGTGACAAATGCATCAAAGTTGCAAAAGGTTATAGAGTTGTCTTACTTTGTTCCAAATGTTGTTACACTACTTATTTTCATTTTTGTTAGTTGTACCTCTAGAATCATCTTCTGAAAAGATACCAATTGAAATATCGAACAGTTCAACCTTGATCGACAACTCTTACTGATCAATCATCTCTGATCAACCATGCTATTTTATATGATTGATTATCTTGATCGATCACAACCTTTTTACTAATCGATCATATTTTGAATTTTGGACCAACGATCATGCAAATGATCAATTATCCTTGACGACCTGATTGAACATTGCATTTTGACTGATTGATCATTGACTCAAGATTTGTTGGTAAATTTGTTTCCAATGACCTTATTTCTTGGACATAGAAGTCACAATTTGAGGATTCATTCATATTCTCTCAAGAAAAGCTAGAAGTTCTCTTTAAGCGATTTCTCAAGTATTCTCTCTCTTGTTCTTCGATTCATTCGATTATATCGAGAAGAATTTTCAAGAAGATAGCTTTGTAGCAACATTATCGACTCGATAGAGTTTGATCACTCGCAGTGCTCAAGTCTTTCTGATAACAATGAGAACACTTTTGGTAGCCTTCTTAGAATCTCAAGTACGATGATATACTATTTTGCGGATTATATTGATTATTTACCTATATTATTTTCAATATAATTATTGTGATTATATTTGTGAATATTTGTGCAATTATATTTTGTTGAGTATCCTCGTTATCACTACTTTTTACATTGATAATTATTCTTGATACTTGTGAAAAGGATTATTGTTTTAGAAAATATTATTGCAAAATATATTTGTTTATGTCATTAACACATTCTGCATGAACTTGTTGGTGTTTGATCCTCAAGTTTACAAAAAGTACTTGGATCCGTAGGTTCTGCCGATCAAGTGAAAGTTAGAATAAAGTCGAAGCTCACTGAAGAATCTTTTTACACCCTTGTTAATAATGCAATGTTGTAGTTCAAGCGGAAGTGATTTGGTCAGAAATGCACGTGTGTCTATACGAAGACGTGTGGCTTTTGCTTATTTAGCCTAGACAAGCCTCAGGGTTGACTTGATGAGATGAGCCTATTCAATATATTTTGGTACTAAATAATCAATCAAAGCTATGTTATAGCTCAAGGACATCAACTTGGTGAATGCATGATATATTTGGGATTTTATGCAAGTTAATAATTCAAAATAATATAAGAGATGAATGGACAACAAACTACATAAAATGCTCCAGAAATTAGTGATAAATCTTAGGGCGATGTTCAATAAAAACCAATCCCTAAATAGAGGTAAATTGATACCCCAATCTCAATTTAATGACGAATGTAATCTAAGAATTAAATCCATAGATCAATTAATTCATCTAAACCTTTAAGTCAAGGAATACAATCTTTAACTCATGATAATATACTTATCATCAAAATCTTGGTGAATCAAGCCTTAATTGGGCTACTTATTTGCAAGAATCGGCCATATGTGCAATTTTAAACAAGTTAAACAAGCTCCATTAATCAAGGAACTTCTCTGACAACAATTAGTTTTCTACAAGTCACGTCAGAGCGTACAACATGCCAGGTGTAGAGCATCAAATTATCTTTCAAATAAGACTAATTTCATTCAACTTGGAGTTATGTAGCTTAAGACATACATAAAAAGGTCCAGGGGCATAAAGTAAAAAAAATAAAAACTAATTTAAAGATGAAGAAAAGGGCGTATCACCAATTAAAATAACCTAGAATTTCTTATAAATATCCTAAGTCGGTGAGGACATAAATGCAATATCAAGAACCCGACAAGGCTTGGGTGCACAATTTATAAGAGCGGGATACATATCACACATAGAAGAGAATATGGATGCAGTTTTCGGGGAACCAAAGGGTTGGCGCTGCAAATAGACCATCTGCATGCCTCCTGCACGTGAGGGGGCAAGACTCGGTAGAGGTTCGAGCAGGGACTCCACCTGGTGATGAGGTTGGGGCGAGGCTCGATGGACCCGAGCCTGGTGGCATGGCGTGTAGCATGGAGCATGATCAGAACCGTTGGATCATGGGATCATGCCGTCCAAATCAAAGTACGGTTGGACAATGGATGGTGTATGCTTGACGATTAAACATGTTGGGGTGGGGGGGGAGGGTGGGGGGACATGTTGTAGATTGTTGGATCTTGGGATCCAACGACAACTGTACTCCTCCTCGCCTGGGCTCCACTGCGAATTGTGGAGATGGAGCGGAGCTTCGGTGAGGTACCACGTGCTCCTCATGGCATAAGCTCGTAGTTGAGGACCCTATAAGCTCTGGAAGAGATCGACGAAGGTTGCAAGGTGTGATGGAGGTGTTGTTATGGTCGATGGTGTGGCGACGGAAGCTCGTCGAAGGTAGAGGCAAAGATCGAAGGATCTTCATTTTATTCGATTAGTGACGGCTTCAAGTTTTTCAAGTCTAGCGAAGAGAAGCAGGCGGAATGAAGTGGAATGAAGGTCTGACGAGGCGAGGGTAACTGGGGACCATAGTGGGTCTTCCTCCTATGCAAAGAGGAAGATGATTGGAGCGGGGGAGGCTGTGGAGAAAGGAAGGGCGATCGACGAGGTACATGATAAGGTGAGGGGTGTGTAGTGGAGCTGTAGGGGTAGTCCAGTGGACTTGATGATGGATGACAATAACGAATAAAAATAGAGAAAATAAAAGAGGGCCTTGATAGGATGTACTTGAATGAAGAAGAAAATCAATGGTGGAGGAAGGGAGCCTGTATTGTAGCTTGGATAAGCTCTTGATCTTCACTCGAGGTGTGCAACAATCTCACCAAGCTTGTGCAACATCGAAGATGGTAATACGATGGCGGAGATGACATGGATCTCGCTAGAGTGGAGAGCAGTCTTTGCTCGACCTAGCAATGCTATACTATCACCAGAGCATGGAGAGGGACTGGGTCTCAATCATGAAGTGGCATATGGGATGAGAGGGAGGTTGTAGGCAATGGTTTTGTGGAGGTAGACAATGAGTAGGAGAGTAGTTTGGAGGGTGTGGGGTGAGCTGGAAGCTGGTTATGGCAGTGGATTGGGTTGTTGGTGAGAGAGAGGGCAGTGAGTGCTGTCGACCGATGGAGAGAAGGCATCGAGAAGATTGATCATGGCTTGGGGAGAAAGGGATGAAAGAATGTCGTCACACGTGGCCGACATGGGAGAAAGAAGAAGTGGGAGATGGATGACGAACAATGATCATTGGATCAAGCGATCCAATTGCTGTGATGAGGTCAGCCAATGACGGGTCATACAGGATTAGGCACCATTGGATCAAGTGATCCAATGGCTCCAGGTGAGGCACACATGGAGGAAGCAATGTTGTTGGATCAAATGGTGTAATGACCCAAAAGTGAGGTGGAGTTGTACAAAGAGCCAAGCCGCGTGGCGTGCCCAGAGGCAACCACATGGCCCAATGAGAACATTTTAAAAGCCAAAAAAGAAAATACAAAGTAAAATAGTCAATGGACTCAAATAAAAAATGTTTAACATGAAAGTTGTTCATCTAAATAAGATCTACAATTTTCATGATGGAAAAAAATGCAAAAGACCTCATATGTGCATACTTGAATTTTGGTTGATATTCAATGTGTATTGAATTCCAATTACTTTGGTTTTTATATATTTTTCTGTTTTTTCAATAAAGATACAATATATACAAGATTCCAAGATACATTGAAATATTTTATAGGATTTTTTTGATTTAAAAAAGAAATGAGAAAAAAGAGTTTTAATGTACAACATATACAAAGAGAATATGATTTTTTTAATATACAATAAATAACTCTAATTATGTGCAATACATCAAATTTTTATTTAAGTTTTCAAAGGGGTTTATTGAGCTTAATTAATGTGAGAATTGAGTTAGGATCAAGGAATGATATAGATGGATCATGGATTCATCACCCTATATACTTAACCATTGCTCGTCCTTTAGCAATTAATTACTTAAAAACATAACTTAGGTTAAATCCCAAAGTGCGTAAATGATAGGATGAGACTTGATAAAACATGCCATAATTTGAGTTGAATCTATAACTTTAGCCACTATCAGTTTTTACTCAAAAGGAACTCAACTTTTGTGATTTTCCAGCTCTCTGCAAATACATATAATATAATACGTATGACTTTAACTGTAGACCACAACTTCAAATGTACATTCTTTATTTCATCCAAGGTCCTAGTCTACAAGGCTATCTTTGGAATCCAAGCCTCGACTCTACTTTCACAGCATGGTTTCACCTTAATCCACTATCTTTTTAGTTGACAAACTCAAAATATATGAATAAGGAAGACCAGTTATGGAGCGAGTGTGATTGTGTATTATTCCTTTCTCCTCTCATTGGACTGTTGGACATGCGAGCCCACGATGAGCCATTAAGCAATAAATGTTATTGCAAATATCATTCCCTGATTTGAAATAAAGAATAACTAATTTACGTAATAGGCCCCTTAGTACAATTAGGGTTATGTACCATGACCGTCTTAATAATCATACAGCTGTTGATTCGATTATTGAATCATAGAGGCTGGTGCTTGGATGAATATCTAAAGACTTAGATAAAGGACTCATCAAGTACCATCAAATGATTGTTAAGAGATGATCTCCAGCCTGAGTAAGAGATGACAATCCTTTCTCATTTGGCTGATATCTAACCGACCTCTTGATGCAAGTCCTCTGCATAGGAATAGAGATTCAGAGGTGTTAGATTAGTTAGGTCAAAGAGTTGAATTAATGAGATCGAGATAACCAAAGACCTATGTCGTATGCCATCACGATATAGGCACACATTATCTGACTGGAGATAGATGTGTTACTATATGTTTGAGTATGTACATTTGGCAGACCAATAGGTTGATGACCTAACCAAGGTTTATACACCGACGTGCTGGTGTGCATGCAAGGGCATATGAGTAATACGATCTCTCAAAGGGATCATACATGTTCATTGCTGAACCGGAAGACACGAGCTCACTCATGAGATATTGGGAAGAATCAAATTCCACACGTAGTCGTCTTGCTTGGGAAGCTTGACTGAATTTGTAAAGTTTTATATATGCTTTTGGAAAGTATATGATCAACACCTAGGTATGATATATGCTTTTGGAAAGTATATGATCGATACCAACTCCCAATGATCAAATGAGAACCTTAATGATAAAACCCTGAAGGAGACAATCCAAAAGAGATCTAAAGCTTCAAGTTTGTTCTGGGTCTTCCAGTATGCGGGATATACATGTATTAGGAATGCATGAGGGTGATGTGATCATAAACGATTGTATAACCATGACGCTTCCATTCCGAGGGAGTGATGAAATAGGTCTGGATTTTAGCGACTCCTCTCATAGAGAAGTAATCTGATCTTAGTCCAACTGATGGACATTGATCGGAATGTGATTCAGATGTAATGAGAAGATTAGATTTGCGGTCTTGATTTAATCAAGCATTTATGGGAGGTCCGCAAGATCTGGATTTGAGATGTGATCTCAATATCCAAGTCTCTATACGTGGAATAGAACAATCGCCCTGTCCTTATCTCCAAGTATCCGCGGAGAAAGCGCATTATCCTTGAAAGAGTTCATGGATAATTTCATTGTTGATATATGTATTCGAGCATTGAGAAATGGATAACTAAATGAGATTTAATTATCATGAATAATATGAATTTGACTCATATTATAAGGAGAGTTACTTGAGATAACTAAATGTGATTTAATTATCAAAGATGTGAATAATGTGAATGTGATTCATGTTATTTGGGCACATGAGAATAGACATCCAAGATGATTAAATGTGATTTATTATCATGGATATAAATAATGTGGATAGCACTATCCATATTAATCATGTATATTATAAATGTGATTTATAATACATTAGAGAGAGAGAGAACATATTGTGATTTATATTTGTTAATTAATTATTGATATGAATTGGATTCACATTAGATGATTAATTGAAAATTTAAATTTACATTTTGTTTTGGGATGTGAATGTGATTCACATTTTTCCAATGGCATGATTGCAATATTCATAAGATAATTATGAATTATTTTTATGAAATAATTTACAACAAGTGTTGTTGTAAATCTTGGAGATATCATGAGATAATGAGATCTCATGAGATAATGAGATCTCATGAGATATTGAGGAGTTAGACCCATTCTCCCCTTTGTTTAGGGGATAAGGTCAATCTTCTCATTATCTCCAAGACTAATTACTTAATTTGATTTGAAATTAATTATATTGATTTATTGATATATATTAATTTAATTTAAATTAATTGTTCTTGTGTTTTTATAACAAGATAATGACCATTGAAAGAAACACAAATCAATCTCATCCGATGATTTAGTGTTGTCCATGGATTGAGATCCATGTATCCCAAAACCCTATATAAGAAGAGGCACCCATTGCTCTTCGAGTAATACGATTGACATCTAATAAATTGCTCTCTCCCTCTTTATATACATGCCAAGACTCTCTCCCTCTCTCTCATCGTGGCTGTCCACCATGGAGCCCTTGAGAGTGTCGCCATCACCGCATCATCGTCGTTACGCTGCCAGAGTATTCGCTAGTGGATCTCCGTTTCCTTCAGTGCGCCTTTCTCGTGAAGAAGACATCAGATCTCGTGTGATGAGATCAGGAGATTCATCGCTTGGACATCAACATGGATTGCGAGGAGCACACGTCTCATCAACGCGCTCGCAAGCGTCTCCTCCGTTGGGTCGGACGTGAGACATGAGGTGTCTTCATTTAGAGACTAGATCACAACCACGCTTCAAGAGGTAACCTTAATACCTATTGTGGTTTAGATGAAACGATCCGAGAAACGTTCTTGGATTATGTGGTTTCATCACATAATTTTTGAAATTCTATTACATTAAGCAACTAGTGCGACTAGTCGCTCCCGATCGCATATGATGCGATCATCACACTTCCGTGATGTGCTTGAGGATCTCCCCATATCCCTCATGGACAAAGAATCAATCTGGTGCCAAAATCATAGTTGTATTTTTTGGTGTAGATCGGTATGTCTGTCATGAAGTTCGAACCTCCTGCACTCATTTTTCTGGGATGCACCGAGGTGTGCTTTTTATGAGTATCTAACATACACTTCAACACCCAGGTTTGTAGAATTTACGATACAAGGCCCTTTCTTCATGTTAGTAAGACTCTTATTTGATGGCCTAATATCATTGGGAAGAAGCGATATTGTGACCTACTTCCATTTGGTCCAAGTAGACTCTCAAAAGGTTGGGAGCACTCTCTATTTATTCTCAATCTCTTTTTGGTGGAAATTTTCTTTTGAATTTTTCATAGCATAGTAGTAGTTCTAGCTAACTCCTTGGCTCTTACAAGTTGGTGCATACCAACCATGAATTTTAGGTTTTACACCCATTGACACATAGGTCAAATAAATGTGGTACATGCATCCTTGCCCTCATACTGGCTATATGTTGACATCCATGTTTCACGGGGTAATTCCCGACTCCTTCCCATCCTCGAGTTTCATAAAATCAAGTCCCAGGTCTGTTACTTCTTTGATTCTTTGATGTTTTAGAGATGACACCCATATTTGAATATATCGTAATTGCTCGCTCATTCTTTGTGATTGCATGACTACACATGTGAATTCAGCTCAACAAGTCTATGAAGCGTCGTCGACTTCAAGCAAAGAAGAAGCTTAATTTGTTGATTAAATTTGTTTAAAAGTTGTTGCTTTATTTATTTGTATTGTTTTGGAAAGTTGTAATCTCCGACAATCTTCAACAGATAATTTTTAATCGATATATCAAACTTCCAATTCTGATTTGTCACTTGATCTCTGTGATCAACCATCAATGATCGACCATCTATTCTTGACTAATCGATCATACCTGATCAGCCATCATTCTGGACCTGATAGATCATAATTTGAATTCCATCCCAATAGTTAGAAATGATCGATCATATTTACATGAATCGATCATCTGTACCTGATCGATCATACTGGTTATACTAATCGATCATTTCAGCAAATCTTCTGCTTTGTTACTTAATTTGTTTCCAATGGACATATTTCTTGAAGCCATATAAAGGGACCCCATACCCATTGTTGGAATACACACAACCTGAGCAATCACTCATATTCTCTCTAGAAAATCAAGAAGCTCTTTTTGAGTGATTTCCTCGACTATTCTCTCTCTTGTTCTTTGATTCGATCGATTATTTCAAGAAGAATATTGTCAATTGATAACTGTGAAGCATCACTATTGAATGACTAGAGTTCAATTGCTTGCCCTCGCTCAAGTTTTTCTGATAGCAGTCAGAATACTTTTAGCATCCCTCCTTAGCATGATGATTTTTATATTTGTTTGATATTAGTTATTCAAGTGTTCTATCTTTGATATAATTGCTATGATATATTTGTGAAAATTGTGCAATTATATTTTGTTAATTATCTTTAGATATCATTCTTCTATATTGGAGAATATTTCTTGATATATATTAAAACAAGTTCCTCTAGAAAAGTCTATTACGAATATATCTTTTGTTTCGAGTTGGCATCTTTCTACATAACTTCAAGTGTTTGATCTTAAGTGTGCAGAGAAGCTCTTGTAAGTAAGATCTACAAAGAAGCAAGAAGAAAGTAGAAGCTTACATGTCCTTCTATTTGTGATATAATGTGTGATCTATCGTTGTTGAGCTTGGTGTGTAATCCAATACTGTGAAGCGTAAGCTTTGTAAATGATTGAGATATCTACGTAAATATCACATGATTTAGTGAAGTAGTTTATTGGCTCGACTAATCGATAAACTTGAGTCAGGAATACTTAGATAGTGGTTTTTACCTAGTTGGATGCCTATATAAAAATATTGTACAAGGGTGCCGATTGAATTGCTTGGATGATTGTTTCTGTGCTTGTTGAATATTTTGGATGAAGTTTTAAAACTACCTCAAACCACTATTCATCCCCTCTAGTGGTATCAGATCCCCTAACTTATAAGGCCAAGTTATCAAATCCTAGTACTTCGAGTGAACCGGTGACTCATCACGAGAAGTATGCAATCATGCATGTGTAGTGCAAGTCATGTTGTTTTAAGCCTAGAGATTCTACATGCAATATAGCATGTATATCTCCGGACCATGGAATTTGAGTTATTAAGTTCTAAGACCCTACTGACCAAGAAGGACAAGAATCAGAGTTAAGAGTTATTCCAAATCAAGTAGCATGATACACAAGTCTTGTGTGAAGTGCAAGTGTCGGGGGCAAAACCTTAGTTCATTTTTTCAAACATTTTTTTTAGTTTTTCAAACTTTTTTTATACCCCTCCCCCATTTTTGTCAAAAAAGCCTACAAAAAAGTATTATGTACATGAATTATACAAGTAAATAAATTTTTACACATTTACAACACTTACCCATACATCACACCCCATTATTTAATTCAAAAAAGAAGTGAAAATATGACCTATGAGTAAAGTATATAAACATACATGCACCCCCCGTTTTTGGCTTGTGATATGTCCTCAGGGCACTAGGTGACAGAAATACATAGATCCACTGAGCATCGGAGAGTTCAAATAATAGAAGTCATCACGCTCCTTAGACTTAGGCTTTTGAAGGCCTAAGTATATAAGAAGACAAAACCAAGATGGTCGAGGTAAAGTCAAAAGGAAAGAATAGACGTGGAGTATATACAATGGGCTCTGCAACCTCCATACTTTGGCTCTTAACCTAATTATTGAAGTGCGATGAAGAGTGGGGCCCAATGTGGTGGAGAGGGAGAATATACAAAATAAAAGGAAAATAAATCTTCTAGGTTGTTGAATCCTTTGATGTTTTTGATGGCTCAAGATCTCTGCTTCAAGGTCTCATGCCAGGATTGGCAGTGTAACCTCTGACTTTATACCTCGCATGAATACAATCTCCTTAATACAGACTAGCTTCTCATTTGGTTCAATAAAGTGCTTAAGCAATTCTTCATTCACTGGGAATGTTTGTGCTCTATTTGTGAGACTATAGATCTCAAGATTTCCATCATCTTGCATGTCGCAAACTATATATGGGCTCATCCACTTGCACTTGAGTTTCCTTGGAAAATATCCAACCTTACATTGAACAACCATACATTTTGTCCAGGAACAAATGCCCTTCGTCTGATAAATCTGTCATGCCAATGCATAATCTTGTCCTTTTACATCACACTATTGTCGTATGCTATGTTTATGATATCCAGAAGCTCATTCAGATCCCTCGCTCTCCATCTGTTCTTGCCCTAGGTGTATATTCCAGTTGAGACTATGATTTGTGAATTTTTGTGGGCAAATGACATGGCTTTCCAAATACCATCTCGAATGAGTAGGTTCCTTATGGTGTATTGTAAGACATCATGTAGGCCTAAAGGACTTGGTGTATGAGATGAGAGCAATCCTTCTTATCTGAACAGAAGAGCTTCTATAAAATTCTCATAACCTCCCTCTTTGACATCTTTTCCATGCCATTATATTGTGGGTGGTATGGACTAGCTATACAATGCTCAATGCCATAGTCGTTCACACGCTTCTTCAATTGTCTATTTACAAAATGGCTACCCTCATTTAATATTAGCACCTTAGAAACTCCGCACCCTGAAATAGTGTGTTCTCTCATAAACTTACAGACAACCATATTGTCTACGACTCATGTTAGGATTGCCTCCAACCACATTGACAAATAATCCACTGTGAGAAGGATGTACTCAAATCTATGACTAACTAGGAATGGACCCATGAAGGTGATGCCCCAAGCGTTAAAGACATCACAAATGATGTCTGGATTCATCGACATATCATATTTGTAACTGATGGTTCCTCCCATTTACTAGCATACTGGATACAACTTTACGAAGGTGAAATCGCCACGAAACAAAGTTGGCCAATATAAGCCACGTTGTAGTACCTTCCATGCAGTCCTCTTCCCAGAATGGTGTCCTCATATCTCCAAGTTATTGTAGTGAGTAAGGACACTCTAGTATTCCTCATAAGGAATACACCTCCTCTAAATGCAAATCTGATCCTTTGAAGAAAAGGATCAGATCCTTCAAATGGTAGTGTCTCGAATCTGACTTGAGTCAGTCAATGCTGCTATTGGGCTAATCTTGGGGGGACTTTCTTGAAGACGAGATAGTTCACCATATTGGTGTACAATGGGAACGAATCAATAGCAAAAATCGACTCGTCAGGGAAGGAGTCTCGATTTGGTGTACACTTAAAAGAATTAGGAATCTCGAGATGGGAAAGATGACCGACCACTACGTTTTCAATCCATGTTTATATTTTATTTCCATGTCAAACTCCTCGAGAAGAAAAATCCACCTAAGAAGATGTGCCTTCGTATCCTTTTCCATCAAATATAACAGTGTTGAGTGGTCTGTGAACACGACAACCTTGTAACTAATCAGAAGTGATCTGCATTTATCTAGGGCGATCACTACTACAAGCATCTCCTTTTGCGTAACTATATAGTTATGATGAACATGGTCAAGAACTTTTCTTGCATAGTGAACTATGAATGGGATGCATCTCTTCTATGTCCTAACACAACCCCGACAACAAAATCTGAAGCATCCGTCATGATCTAAAAAATAGAGACCAATCCTATTATTTCAAATTAAGTGATTAGTTTATATTTTTTAATAGGATGTTGGCCTTTTTTTTCAACATGTAATGATAATCATGACGTATTCTTTTTTTGTCAAGATATTATCTCTTCAATGAGAATCATGTAATTTTTATTCTATATTTATATCATCATAAGAAAAAGAAAAAATTTAGATTTTAAAATATTTACAATAATAGTAAAATTTTGATATTTATGCATCATATATTTTCTATTAGATATTTTTAACCCAGTTATATGTACGCAAGAATAGAGTTATAAAATAATATTTTATTATGATTGTTTTATGTTAAAAAATACATAAGCTTGTAATCACAATTGAACTTTTAATTTTGAAATAAAATAAATCGATTTCGATATTCAAAACTTGAAATAAGTTGAATTTGAATTTAAATTAGCAAATTTGTTTGAAATTCAATTTGAGTTTGGATTCAAAACTTTTGAAATGAATTGATTCCAAATCACGATGGATGACAATGTATTTGATTTGATTAGCACTCCTGCATACTTGGAACATGGCCACAACACTTTGTGAGTGTCACCCATTTGACATCACCTCGATACATTGATCATACTAACCAATTACGTACTATGTGTTATGGGACATGATTTTTCAGGGTTGGAGGCATATCCAAAGTTGGTAAACTTACATCTAGATTGTTTGACATATTAGTGTAATGGATTCAAAGTCTACAAATCCGTCCTTTTGAAAGGGGGTCATGTTTATGTCCCCAGTGACGATGATATGAGGAGAGACATATTGAATGAATAACACACTTCCAGATTTTTTCATCCATCTATGAAGTAACAAAATGTATAGAAACTTCCTCCAAAACTTCTAGTGGGAGGGTATTGATGAATCTCTGATTAATCTACGTTATACTTACAATTTCCTCTTAATTCTCTAGAAAAACACCATAAAACCACATAAATTAACAAACTAATAAAACTAACTAAAGAAATGAAATGCACTATTCATGCATTATCAAACTTTATAATTCTTGAAAATAAATCCGAGAAGTAAAGTTAAACAAAACAAGAAAAGGACTTAAAACTTGTATATAAATCACATGAGTATTACACAAAATTCCTGTATGTCTAGTAAATTTGTAGTAAGCCCAAATGTCAGGAAAATGAACTTCATTGTGTACATAGTACTAAAATCCTAAAAATAACTAACCTGTAAAACTGTAATATGCCTAAAACCCAAGTTCGAGAAGATAGAGACCCAAAGCTGGATTTCTCCCTCATACAGTCACCTGTGAAATGTACTTATCTTTGACTTAATGAATACTAATTTATAATAAAACAAGACGAATTCAAAGGAATCAGAGTTCATATGCGAAAGTTGAATTTTGGATATAATTTTATATTGTATAATTCTACTAACTTTAGTTTGTTATTTTATGTATTTCTTTCAACGTGTTTTCATTTTATTCCATTTTCATTTATCTTCTTCAATTAGTGTTTTAACTAACTACCAAGAAAACAAAAAATCGGTAATGCAACTAAAATAATAAAAAAGTGATCATGTATATTCTGACCTAATACATGTATATGAACCCCTTTTCTTATTTATTTTCCACTTCTTCTTACATACTAAAAATCCATAAGAATTAGGTAAATGTCCCAATAATCTTCTAGTATTTTATTTAAATATATTATGTATATATTATTGAGAGGAAATTGAATGGGGAAAATAAGCAATAAAATCAAGTATTTTATACCACGAAAGTTTACATCATCTTATTTCTTTTAGTTTTGAGTACTTCATGAATATTGTATATCTCATCTACAACGTTCATACATACCACTATTTAATTTGAGTAGTATTTATACTTTAATTTATTTTTCTCTTGTTTTTTTTGTTTTCCCCTTTGCGTCACCCCTACTCTCTCTTTAGTTGTTGTTGACCTCCTTGTCAATGATTCTAGACCCAGTCTTCCCTCAATAGGATAACATCAAGAAGATTGGACGAGCTAACCACCCCCTCCTCTACTACTGGAACAACTCCCCCCTCCCCCCACATTCTTCCACATCCATTCTCTCCTACACCATGATCTATAGTTGTTCCCCTCTTCAATCAACCATTGAGCATTGCCCACTTTGCCCTGACGTCCAACGATACCTCGTCGGATCCCCCACTACCTCCACCTTCTCTCATTACTAACAACATACTTAGGAACCAAACTGATGCCTCAAAAAAACCTTTCATTCAACTCCCATTTCCCCATATCCACCACTCATGATAAATGGAGAGAGTTTTGTAGTGAGATCATCGATCACCACGAGTATGCCCCATCAAGAGACGACACCCCCACTTTATCGATGATATCCAAATGGATCCATTCCTCTTTATTGCAGATCTCCATAATTATCGAGCTCATCCTATCTCCCTTTTAACAATGATTAGATAAGCATTCACCCCTCCTTCCCTAGCCCAACATCCACCTTTTCATCTCCTTCCCTCGTTTCTTCTCTGCTTCTTCTTCTTTTTTCTTGATTCTCTACAACTATCTCCTCCTCCTTTTCTTTTCTCTGATTTGAAATTGCCTTCAATGATCGACCACCCCTAAATTGTTTCTTTTTTGCCTCCACTTCTACCGCACACAACCCATCCTCTAGCCATTATGTCGGTCGGAGATTGGAACTTCTCCTTACACCAGTTTGATCTCACACATACACCCCATTCTATTTGAGTAACTTACTGATCTCTTGGTCGAGCTCTTCGTGCTCGAGCAACTCCCATCCCAAATTGCAACTTCATCCCTATCATTGAGTTGGAGGTGAATCGCCAATACATCTCCCTCATTACATGAACTTCATCGAAAGACCCATCACACCATTCAAGTGAATCCCTTCTTTTGCAAGTGAAGCCTCCGGTGAACCACAACCATGGACCTCCATTTTTCCTAGATATTTTGTTTCTCTATCATGCATGCACAATTTAGTAACTGAAAAGATGTAGAGGAGAACCAATTTTTAATCAATCACCATCCTTCTCCAAATCACCCACAACATCGGGAGTCCTCCGCCTCATGCTTCAACAACATCTATGGATGGAAAGGACACGTGACTTAGACCTATAGCAACAGTTGGATGAGGGGGAATTCTCTCAACTAAGTTGTTCATGTCATTCGATCATCATTGGGTTCATCCTCACCATCGATCCTCAATGAAGATCAAAAGCTCGATCGCCTTCATCAAGTTCCCATGGCATGCCACTTGTCACCTTTGCAATTGTCCAATTAGAGAGAGCAAGAGGCATTCTTCACATGGAAATACCCCCGTCCATGTTACTCTGATCTCGTGGGTGGGTATTTTATAAAGATTTACCTAAACTTTCAAAATTGCACAAAAAGGTCCTCTTATTAGAGACATTACTGAAGCCCCCTATCGGTTATTCTTAATCCTAAAAGGGACCTTGTACACATTACAGTTCATTTTAAATCCTTTTATTTTTTATGAATACCCTAGTATTTCAACCTAATCTTTGATCTTTGAAATATTACCATTTTATAAAATTAAAAATTACACCTCATTGCTGAATTAATTATCTACATTTTGATTATATTAACTGGAATTCTATGTGCAATAGTGATTTATTAAACTTGAAATTTTGAAAAAAATTCACATTTTACCGATTTGAACTTGTTTAAATCGTAATTGCTCTAAAAACCCACAAAACATCAATCATAGCTCTTTATATATAACCATATGACCAAAAATCTATTAAAACTGATGCTTCTGATCCTTTAAAAATTATTGTCTATTTTTAATATTTAATTTATAACTAGTTCTAACATTAATATCTGTAAAAAATTCAGATATTTTCAATTGCAGTTTTTTTCGTTTGTTGTTTTTAAAAAATAAACAAGCAAAAGAACTATGTTTTGATAAAAAATATTACAAAATTGTTTTAATTTCGAAATTCATGAGAAAAAAATAAAATAAGTGTATTTATGTATTTGTACCTCTTAGTATAAAAACTTTCATTTCCATTACTGTCTACACAAGTGTTTGCACAAAAATCCAAACCTTTCCCATTTTTTCATCTAGCTAACTAAAATAAAAAACATTATAAAATACAATCCAATTAATATTTAATATCCTTTCTTAATTTGACGAAAGCTACACTTCTTGTATTTTCCAGATAAATAGGAAGTTGAAGGTTGCACCATTGACCCTGTTTTCATTCCATATCTTTAGTTCTCGTAAAATTGATTATATAAATCCCAAAAAAATGTTGGGATAATTTACTTTAGTCTAGCCCCAATTTTCTCCATGTATTCTTGTAATGTATTTTAAGGCTAAAATTTGAGATGGAAATATACTTATACATATACACTAGTTTTAAAATGCAAGAATTTTGTATATCATCATTACATTACATTTCCTCAATCAAATATCTAAATAATTTCCTCATGAACCCTTGAATACTTTGTTGTTCAAATTTCAGATAAGCCCTCATGTTTACCTCCTTGAGTTCGACCTTGGTTCCGTGCTAAGTAAAATAAAAAAACACCACAAAATAAATTCAACACTATTGCCTGGATTCTGAATCACGTATAATATCCGGCTTGCTCCAACCATTCAACATTGTTAGAACAAAGCAGAAAGCGACTTTTCAGGTATGAAGAGGGATGTTGTCAATCGTTGCCTCACGTGTCAGGTGGTGAATCTAGAGCCAAACATCTTGTTGTCTTGTTGGAGTCTTTTTCTGTCCTAATGTAATGAGTGCTCATATCCTTGTACTTTGTGACATCATTGTTGGGAACATTATCAGTTCCCAATAATTTAAAAAAGGGGAAAAAGGATGATTATCCCTTTGGGGAGTCCTACTTCATGTAGGAGTAGGATTGGAGAGAGGATGCAAAAGTAGTATAAATAAGACTCCATGCATGGCATTGGAGATCATCTCAACTCAAGCATATCTCCCTCTCTTCTCTCTTAGTTCTCTCTCCCCAAGCAAGGAGAGAAGTAGTCAACACAAGGCGTGAGGAGCAAGTTCGCGCAAGGCACGAAGAGTTAGCCCGCAGGGGCGCGAAGAGAAGTCGCATCCACGAGGATTGTCTGCGCTAGAGGCGCGAGGAGCAGCCGTCGGGGAGGTCCGTTCTCGAGGAGGGGAATCACGTGATGAGGAGAAGCATCAGTATCGTGTTCTCCAAGTACAAGGTGACACTTATCTGATTTATTCTGGTAACTGACTCAGTTTTGTTGGGCAACAAAACTGAGAAGACATTGTGCCCCTGGCCTAGTGGATTTTGTTGCGATTCGTCGTGCCCCGTGGGTTTTTTCCCTTCCCTCACATCAAGGAGGGTTTTCCCACGTAAAATTTCTCGTCTCTCTATGGTCGCTTGATTATTATGCTACGATTATTTTTCTTGATTCCCGTTTGGTAAATGTTCCACTGCTAGTCATCCTTTGCAGGATAGGTTAAGGGAACCCCTTGATTTCCCAACAAGTGGTATCAGAGCCCGCATTGTTGATATGGGGAAGGATGATGAAGGCATAACAATCAAGCTGACAGACATGAATTGGAAAATATGTAAGGCCAAGATGGAGGACATCTTGTATTGCAAGGACCTCCATGATCTGGTGGAAGGAGAAACAACCAAGACGAGGGCATGTCTGCAGGTGACTGAACGAAGCTGAATAGGAAAGCAATCAGCACCATCTGAAAATGGATAGAATTATCGATATTCCACCATGTCGCAGAAGAGACAGATGCGACAAAGCAATGGGAGAAACTAGCAGAGCTCTATGAGCAGAAGACGACCACCAACAAGGCATTCTTGATTCCAAAGTTGGTGAATCTAAAGTACAAGGATGGGATGAAAGTTGTTGTGCACTTGAATGAGTTCCAGAGTCTCATCAATCAACCGAGTACCCATGAACATGACGCTTGATGATGAATTGCAGGTGCTTCTTCTCTTGGGTTCCCTGCCAGATAGTTGGGAAACTCTGGTAATTACCATGAGCAACTCCGCTACAGACGGCAAGCTGACCATACCTATGGTCAAGAGAAGTCCTATGAATGAAGAAATCAGATGACGATCATCCGAAGAGACCTCTTCTTCACATGTGTATGCAGTTGAGAGAAGAGGCAAGTCCAACAACAGGGGAAAATCACAAGAAAGACAGAAATCTAGGGAGAAGTCCAAGGACAGAGGAAAGTGCCATCATTGCAACAAGCCTGGTCACTAGAAGAGAGATTGTAGAGTCTGGAAAAGAGAGCGAGCAGAAGCAAAAAGAATCAGAAGAAAAATGATGAGAACGTTGCTGCTACAGTGGCTGATGATGATGAGGACCAGTTGGTTCTCACTATTCAGGAGCAGTGTCTACATGCAGGGGATGATTCCGAGTACGCTGTCAATACGATGACCTACTATCACACGACTCCAAACAGGGAGTTCTTCACTTCATATATAGAGGGCGATTTTGGGAGAGTCAAGATGGTTAAGAGAAGTTACTCCAAGATTGTTGGCACAAGCACCATCTCAGTTCAGACTGATATTGGATGTGCAATGACTCTACAGGATGTTAGGTACATTCCCGACCTGCGACTTAGCCTCATATCTGGTTCTCAACTGGATAGGGAGGGCTATCATCTGATATTTGGCAACAACAGATGCAAGATCAGCAAGGTCTCTCTTATCATGGCTAGAGTCAGGTTGTGTTGCACACTCTACAAGACTCGGGTGAAGGTCATGGATGATAGCCTACATGCTAGTGAGTCTGACACACAGGATCTCTGGCATCGTCGGCTTAGACACATGAGCCAAAAGAGCTAACAACTTTTGAGTATGAAGGAGTTGATACCATGTCACACTGACATAACGTTATCACCTTACGATTCATGTGAGATTAGAAAGAGCAAGAGTGCACCTTTCAAAATCAGATCAAGGTGAAGGAAGACCTTCTACAGTTGATTCACTCCGATGTGTGTGGTCCCATGGACACAACGCCTTTGGGAGGAAACAAGTATTTTCTGATCTTCATTGATGATGCATCAAGGAAGGTGTGGATTTATATGCTGAGGATGAAGGATCAAGTCTTTGATTGCTTCAGGAAATTTCATGCCATGGTGGAGCACGAGACAGATAAAGTATTGAAGTGTCTGCACATAGACAATAGAGGGGAGTGCACCTCTCACAACTTTCAGAGCTACTATGGAGAGCACGAGATCAGGCATGAAAGGGCAGAGCCCGGCACACCCCAGCACAATGATGTCGCTGAACGGATGAATATGACCATTGTGGAGAGAGTTCACTGCATGCTGAGGACATTGAAGCTGCCCAAGACCTTTTGGGATGAGGCAGTTCGGACCACCTGCTACTTGGTTAATCAATCTCCATTTGTTCCCTTGAATTTTCAGGTCCCTGAGTGCATTTATTCTGGGAAAGATCCCTCATATACTCACATGAGGGTGCCCAGATGCAAAGCTTATGCATTTATACCAAAGGAACAGAGGAATAAGCTTGATGAAAAGGCAGTGCCCTGCATTTTTATTGTCTATGGAGATCTGGAGTTTGGATACCGACTTTGGGATCCAAAGAAGAATACCATTACCAAGAATAGAAATGTGATTTTCTATGAGAACCGAACTTTGGCTGAGGATGATAGTGGTGATGGTGACTCAGATGGGATTGCTATGGATGATGATAACGATGAGGACTCAGATCCTTCTCCAGTACCAGGTACAGATGGAGAAGATGCACATCCAAAACAACATGAGCCAGATGCAGACCCCGCTGCTGCAGGTCCAGAGGATCCTAGGTAGGGGGTTCAACCTCATCAGGAAGTCGATGCAGCAGAACCTCAGGTCAGGAGATCTAGGAGGGAACATCAGTCATTATTTCACTATCCTACTTCCCAATACATAATGTTGACTGATCATAATAAGGCATACACTTTTGAGGAGGCACAAGAGGATAAGGAGAGAGATCATTGGCAAATTGCAATGAATGAAGAGATGCAATCTATGAAGAAAAATCATACCTATGATCTTGTTGAGCTTCCTGCAGGCAAGAGAGCACTGAAGAACAAATACCTAAAGATAGATGATGGTGGCAAGAAACTAAAGTACAAGGCCAGACTAGTTGTGAAAGGATTCAACCAGAAAGAGGGCGTGGACTATGATGAGATCTTCTCACCAGTTGTAAAGATAAATTCTGTGAGAGTGGTGCTAGGTCTTGTTACAATCCTAGACCTTGAACTAGAATAGATGGACGTGAAGAAGACTTTTCTTCATGGTGACATGAAGTTAGAAATCTACATGGACCAACCACATGGATACTAGGAGAAGGGGAAATAGCATATGATTTGTAGGATGACGAAGAGTCTCTATGGCTTGAAGCAAGACCCTAGACAATGGTACTTGAAGTTTGATGCCTTCATGATGAAGCAGAACTTGAAGAGGACTACATCGGATCCATGTGTGTACGTTTGACGTCTTCCCAATGGCAGGTTCACTATCCCGTTGATCTATGTGGATGACATGCTGATAGTTGGTCATGATCTGGGGTTGATTGCAAAGCTCAAAAGGGAACTCTCCAGGGAATTTAAGATGAAGGATTTGGGCAAGGCAAGCAACATAATTGGGATACAGATCACTCACGACAAGAAGAAGCACAGGTTATGGTTGTCATAAGAGAAGTATGTTGAACGCATTCTGGAGCGGTTCAACATGAAGAACGTAAAGCATGTCAGCACACCCCTTGCTGCTCATTTCAAGTAAACGAAAGAGACATGTCCGTCTACTTTTTAGGAGAAAGCTGAGATGACCAAGATTCCTTACCAGTCCGTAGTTGGCAGCCTTGTATGCCATGGCTTGCACTAAACCTGACATTGCTCATGTTGTGGGCGTAGTGAGCATATTCATGTCGAATCCAGGGAAGGATCATTGGGAAGTTGTGAAGTGGATTCTGAGATATTTGAGAGGGACCTCAAGTATGTCTCTGATGTTTGGGAGGTCAGATCCCAAACTCTGTGGATACACAGATGCTGACAAGGCAAGAGGTGTGGATAAGAGGAAATCGACTTTCAGGTACATTTTTTACCTTCACAGGGGGAGTGATTTCGTGGCAGTCCAAGTTGCAGAAATGCATTGCACTCTCAACAACTGAAGGCGAGTACATTGCAATAGTAGAAACAAGAAAAGAAGTGTTGTGGTTACAACGATTCCTTGGTGAACTTGGATGCAAAGACAGTGAGCCAATTGTCTTCTGTGATAGCCAGAGCACCACTGATCTGAGCAAGAGCATGATGCACCATGCTCACACAAAGCATATAGACGTGCGATATCATTGGCTTAAAGATACTATTGATAATAAGCATCTCATTCTGAAGAAGGTACACATAGATGAAAACCCATTAGATATGCTGATGAAGGCCGTGACTTGTGACAAACTGCAGCTCTGTAGAGAGCTGAGTGGTGTCACCTCTCAGTGATCATCTTCTTGAAGACACCTCCCCATTGGAAACAAAGGGGGGGGGGGGGGGTTGTTGGGAACATTATACACTCCCAATAATTTAAAAAAGGGAAAAAGGATGATTATCCTTTTGGGGACTCCTACTACATGTAGGAGTAGGATTGGAGAGAGAGGAGGCAAGAGTAGTATGAATAATACCCCATGCATGGAATTGGGGATCATCCCAACTCAAGCATCTCTCCCTCTCTTCTCTCTTAGTTCTCTCTCCCCAAGCAAGGAGATAAGTAGTCCACACAAGGCATGAGGAGCAAGTTTGCGCAAGGCGCGAAGAGTTAGCCCGCAGTTGTGTGAAGAGAAGTCACATCCACGAGGAGTGTTTGCGCCAAAGGCGCGAGGAGCAGCCACCAGAGAGGTCCGTTCTCGAGAAGGGCCTTCACGTGACGAGGAGAAGCAACGTTATCGTGTTCTCCAAGTACAAGGTGACACTTATCTGATTATTCTTGTAATTGAGCCTCAGTTTTGTTGGCTCATGGGGTTTTCCCTTCCCTCAAATAGAGGAGGGTTTTCCCACATAAAATTTCTCATCTCTCTGTGGTTGCTTGATTATTGTGATACGGTTATTTTTCTTGATTTCTGTGTGGGGAACGTTCCGCTGCTAGTGGTCCTCTGCTACACAGGTTAAGGGAACCCCTCGATTTCCCAACAATCATTGCCCTACAAAATGAGCTATCGTGCTATCTGGGTGATTGCTGATCGATTGACTAAGTCGGCATATTTCATCTAGACAACATGACTTACACACCAATGGAGCTGGCCAAGTCATATATCCATCACATCATTCATCTACATGGGATTCCTCATGAGACCCGTGTTTCACCTCAAGCTAGTTACGAGAGTTTATGAAGTCTTTGAAGATCGAGTTGTGTTCTAATTTAACTTATCATTTGCAAACATATGGACAATTTAAGAGGACAATACAAATGCTCGAAGACCACCTACTAGCATGTGATATCGAGTGGGAGGAGTCCTAGAAAGATCACATATTCTTAGTATAGTTTACCTATAACAACTATTACCATGCCAACATTATCATGGCTCCTTTTAAAAACTTGTATGGGAAAAGATGTACTACACAATTGTTTTGATATAAAGTGGGTGACATGGAAATCTGTTCCGTTCATATAGATCATTAAGTATACTATGAAGATCGTGTGATAGCCTGAAAGAAGTTGTATTGCACAAAGTCGCAAGAAGAGTTATGCAAACTAGAGGTGTTAGGACCTCAAATTCAAGATCAGAATTTTTGTAATCCTAAAGTTGTTCCTAATGAAAGGCATCCATAGTTTCGGTGTCAAAAGCAAGTTGATATCATAGTTCATTGTCCCTTTTGAGATTTTGATTTGCATTAGGAAGACGATATAAAAGTCAACATTCCCCCACACTTGGGAGGTGTGCACGATGTGTTCCATATATCTTACTGAAGGAAGATATCAGAGATCCTAGTTTCCTATAAGGACTTGGTAGTTGAACTGAACTTCTCCTTCTCTGAGACACCTATGCAAATCTTAGACCATGCGGTTATGAAGTTGTGAAGGAAGAAAACTACATTGGTTGAAGTTTTATGACAAGGTCAAAATGTCGAGGACGCAACATGGGAGCCTGAAGTGAACATGTTGTAGAAGTACCCATACCATTTTGAAGATAAGATCATGAAACCCTATTTTAATTATCTAAGATTTTTATGAGTTTCACACTCTTGAAGATTTTTTATTCCTAGGTATGGATTGTAGTCTACATTTAAGGTCTACCCTATCTCGAGGGCATTACTTCCTTTAAGATTCTTATGATGTGAAATCCCGTATTTGTTTTTTTGAGACCTAGAGCATTTCTGACATCCAAATTGGACTACCAAGCTCTCACAATCTAGAGTGTAGCATTTAATGATTACTTAACTATGCAAACTTCATCAAGATTGTGAGTTACAAGATCTGATACCACTAGAGGGGGAGGGGATTGAATAGTGGTTCAAGCAGTTTTAAAAATCTTCACGGAATAATCATCAAGTTTAGAAACAATGATCAAATAAACTAATCAGCACACTTGCACAATATGTTTACATGGAAATCCACATGGGTAAAAAATATGACTTGAGTATTCCTGACTCGGGATTTTTTGATTAGCCAAATTAATCAACTGCTTTATTAAATCCCGAGATATTTACACATATATCTCAATCATTTATATAGCTTTCACTTTACAATCATGGATCTAACACTAAGATCAACATTACAGATCAGACACCATAGCACAAGCAAAAGAACATGTGAGTTTTTCAACTTTCTACGTGCTTCCTTGGAGGTCTTACATCCAAGATCTTCTCTGCACACTTAGGATCATATACCTAAGATCCTATAGAAAGAGGTCAATTGGAAACAAGAGATATAATGGTAATACTATCCAGGTAAAGAGTTATCTCCACATATATATAGAATATAAATTCTCCGATTAATAACATATGATATCTTGATATAAACAACCAGATAATTCCCAAAGAATAATACAAGCAATTATACCACAAATATCACATGCAAATAAGCAATATCAAACAAGATAGTAAATATCACCGCATTGAGAAGAGATTGTGATGGATCTCCATTTCATCACCTTTATTCTTACATTTTGGCCTTAAATCCTTAGCTAAATGCATGAATATATCATTAATTGGTCAAAATAAACACTGCAATTTGTACAAAATGTCATAAAAAATACTGTATTATTTACTCTAATTAATTCCAAATAAAAAAGTATAATAGAAGAAAAGAAAAAATGAGACACCATAGATGTTGAGTGACCCTAGACCCTGAGATCCAGTCAACACGATGCCTTGGTCGACAAGGAATGAAGTATGGGGAGATAGTGCAGATGAATTGTACAAAATACACACAAAACCCTAGTTTTAAAATTCATCAATAATTAAAATTTGGGACCTTTTTTTCTTTATTATTTATGCCTCAAATCCATAAACTTTGTACATGAAGATTGTAGATAAAAATACAAAGAAAAATACAAAATTGAGTTCATAGAAAAATAATGCACATTATGACCGAGGCACACAAAATAAAAAGTCAAAATAAAAACTTCATAGACACGTATCTTCTCCACACTGTGTCAAAATGGACCAAAATCAATGTTAATTGTATATAACCTTTAATAAGTTATCTAATGAAGGTGGTTTCATTCCATTTGGAGTTAAGATGCATAATTTAGGTTTTGGGCCCTTATTGCGCGCTATACCTATATATTTTATTCAATATATTTATTCATTACATTTTTCAAATTCTTTTATTTTATAAAATTGTATACATTATTTTAAACATATGTACATAATTACAATAAAATAAAACCATTAAAATAAAATCAAATAAATAATACATTTAACTACATAGGTAAAATATATCTATATATACCTATAATGTATATATACATAATTAATTAAGTATGCATATAAACTCATAAAAATGTAATAGAAGTACCTAAATGTGTATTAAAATAAATCAAAATATATAAAATAATAAAATGAACAATACAAAATAAAAATAAAAATACCAAAATAGAAATATTTATACATATATTTTATGTGTAAATATTAACTTATAATAAAAAGCCTCATATAAATAAATAAAAATACATATAAGACACTAGCTTAAATTACATACATTTTTATTTTTAATAAAAATGTAATTAAATCATTTGCTATCCGAAAGCCTCCCTTTCTTGATTCGGGTCAGTTGACCCCTCTCTTCATCGAGTTGTGGATCTGTCAGAATCCAGTTCTTCTCCATTTTTCCCGCTCGAGGTTATCAGTCTCTGCCATAGCGTGTCGCATGAATTCTGGAGATTAGATCTCCCTAATTCACGCCATGGGCAAAGATCCCATCGATCTCTCTCAAATCGAGCAGCATCTTCGATCAAAGATCATCCTTTTTTCAGCCTATAAATAAGCTCCTCTAGCTCCACCACCAATTCCGATCCCTCTCTCGGTTTTCTTAACCTCTCAGATCCAATCTATCCCCTTCCTTTTGGTGACAGCTCGAGTCTAGGATGTTTTGCAGCGAGGAGGAGCTTCGGAGGTGGTGATCCAACCTATCGTCGGAGGAACGCCGATGGTTGGTTCCAGTTCCTCGACTCTGGTTGAGTCGAGTTCTCCTTATGTTCATAAGTATATCATTATTTTTATTTCAATTTTCATCCTTTAATTTTAAGTTTATTTGATCCTTCAGAGTTAAAATTAAAAACCTCTAATTGCTTGGAGCTTGAGCTCCAGGCTGATTCACTGTGATCCGATTGTTACTCCACCCTGCTTTCCATGCCATTTTATTCCCCTACATCCGCTCCATCGATTCACTCATCTGTACTATTGTTCACGGAATTTCTGGGGGATTTTGATTTTTTTATTTTTACCCCCAGCAAAACCGCTATTTTGTTGACAACGATTTTGAGGGGCAGAAAAATTAATGGAGAAATGGCCGTTGTTATCCCCAAAATCCCGCGACAAACAATTAATTTTTTTTATTTTTTGCTACTTATTAACCTGTATAGCGGACAGGGTCGAGCTCAGGGAGGCTACAAATCCTGAGGGTTATTCAATTAATCAAGAATTAACCAAGAGAAAATAAGAATCTCAAAGGACAACTATCCTTGGTTTTTGTGATTTTTTATCTTTTTAATTTTTTAATTTTTTTATTTCTATTTTTTTTGTATATTTTATGATTTTCAATTTTTTAGTTATTTTGATTTTTGTAATTTTCTTATTTTCAAAAATAACACGAAGTAATATTCACAAGATCAAAAACACGCACACCAACTCTTTTGTAATTTTTCAATTAATAAAAAATACTCAGAAAAATCCAGAGAAAATATTTTTGGGTTTTAAAAAGTTTTGAAATATTTTTGAGAATTTTTGTGGAATTTTCAGATGTTTTTGTATTTTTCTAAAAATCAAACATTAAGAAATTGTGAAAATGTGCACAGCCTGGAGTAATTTGCAACTTAGAAGTTTTTTAATGCCCAATACTCCCGACAATTATTTAAGACAAACTAGAAGCAATTATCTACAAATAGGAAATGAAATCACTATTTTTGGATTTTTGTAGAATTTTCTGTAATTTTTTTCAAGTTTTTTGATGTTTTCAATTTTTTTGGGTTTTATAGATAATTAATGCACGAAATTTGTACATAAATTTAAAGATAATGAAATACAACTACCCTAATTTTTTTGGAATTTTTGGAACAATATTTGAATTTTTACAATTTTTTTTATTTCAGGAAGACAAAATGCAATGTTTTTGATTTTTCAATAATAATAAATGAAATAAAAAATGCAATGAAAAATTTTTGCTAGGAAGATAATCATATCAGGAGCATAGCATAATTTTTGAAAGATTTTTAGATAACAAATAACATTTATTTCAATGAAAAGCACATGCAAATTCAAGTTCTGGAATTCAGGGACTAATTTGCAAATAGTTCAATGTTCTTGCATTAAATATTAACAAGAAATAAAAGACAAGGAGGAATGTGTAGATTACCCAAATGCGCTTGAAGCTGGCTGGGGCTATGTGGCAAATTTGAAAAACTTTGGAACACAACTGCAATTTTGCCAAAAGAATTTTTTTATTTCAACAAGAACCCTAGGGTTCCTGTGTTCTCTTCCTTCATCAAGACACAAGGGGCACCAAGGGGGTAGGGGGCCGCCGCTGCCCAAGGGGGATAGGGGACGGGCGGACAACGGCGCGGAGGCGCGGTGGTCGGCACGCTCCGCCGCGCGGATCTGGAAGGTAGCGGAGGGACGCATCGCTGGACTGGAGTGGCAGGAGGTCGTGCACGCCACATGCGGTGGGCGAGAGGGGGCGCCATGCGATGAGCTGGAGGAGCGCTGCTGGGGAACGGTGAGGCGGCGCAGGCGTACGCGCTTCCGCTTGAAGACGGAGGGGCGCGAGCAGCGTCAGAGGCTGGGGCCGATGCTGTGCGACGATTTGGCATGGAAGACGGGGCTGCACCGCGCGACATGTGGCGCGGGCTGCGGCCTGCGTGCGGGGAGGCAACACCCCCCCGGAGGAGGGCCGACGCGGTGGCGTGGTCTAGGCGGGCTGCTGGGCGGATTGGCGAGGAGCGCGGGGTGAATGGGCGCCGCTGGAGGTAGCGAGGCAGGCAGCACCGCTGGAGGTGGGGCGGATGGGCGCTGCCTGCTTGATTTTTTTTATTTTTTTGTATGTAAACGGTAAACAGAGAGAATGATTTTTTTTATTATAATTTTTTTTACCGTAAACAGAGATAAGGAAAAAAGATTTTTTTTTATTTTTTTATTTTTATGTAAGCAGAAAATTGTAAACAGAAGCAAAGATGAAAATATATATATATTCATTTATTTTTTTGTTTTCTTTTTAAATGATTCTGCAAAACAAATGTCAGAGAAAAAGAAACAAATAAATTTTTTTATTTATTTACAAATTGGAAAATGAACGGGGATTCGACGGAAATGAAAGATTCAAATCCGATCTCTGGCCACCGTACGCGGCCGGAGTTGAGAGATCGTGGACGATAGAATATAACACGTGGAGATCGAGAAAGTGAGCTGAAAAATCGAGTCGGTGGCGGATCAAATCGAGATGGATTTTTTTAAGATCTAAAAAAAATGACGATGGAATTAAAAAATACAACAAAATAAACTACGATTAAACTAAGATAAAATAAGAATAAAAATAATGGATCTCACCTTAGGAGTGGAAATGGACCGTGATCGCCTCGACAAGGCCGGCTCGTTGTCACCGGAAGGCTTGGAGACTAGGCTATTTTCTCGACGAAATTTTCTCTCGGAGATCAGGGCTCCTCTCTCTAAAGATTTATCAAGTTGAAATGAGGGAGAAGGAGCCATATAAATATAAAAGACGGAATGAAATTTGAATTTTTTGATTTTTTGGATAAAGAGATAAGAGAGATGAAAATTGAAATGAATTTTTGATTTTTTTGTGGAAGAGATAAGAGAGATGAAATGAGAAATGTGATAAAATAAAAGAGAGATAAAATTATTCACATAATTAACTATTTTTTCGAATTTTCATCACTTTATATATTTGAATTAAAAAATGTTAGTTTTTTATTTTTTATGGTGGTTAATTAAAAATAACAACTATATACATATACTATATACATATATGGCATTATATACAAGGGTAAATGAGGAAATTAGCCTTTTTTTTGTTTTAAGAATTTTATTATTTTTTTATTTTTATTTTAAATAATTAGTAGAAGATTTGCAAATATATACAAATACAATATGCACAAAATACATAGGAAAATTGCACAAACCACCCTGGAAAACTAACTTTTTACTCGTAACTCTAAAAATTATGAAATTACAGCCATTTTGAAGATAATTAATTTAAAATACAATGGAAGTGATATTGGTTCAATTTGAGCTCATAAGGAGCCGGAATTGATATTTCAATTAGTACTTAGTGGCTTTATCTAAGTGTGGTTACTTTTATTCTGTACATGATTTAATTGTACAATTATTTTTATTAATTAGGACACATTTTTTTTACAACTTTGGTTTTGGAAGTTATTTGATTTGAGTTTAATTAAGGTACAAATAAATTAGTGTCAGTTTTATACATATATATACAAAATAAGTGAGAAGTATTTACAACAACACGTATTTTTTTCGATTTTCTGCTTAAGGACCCTATCTCCCCCTACTTTATTCTGGTCGATCAGGTCAAGTCTTGACCTTCTCTCGGGGTTCGGGTCAGCCTGTATACAATCTTCCTTTTTTTATTTTCTTTCTTTATTTTTCCTTTCTTTCTTTTTTATTTATTTTAGGTTAAAACTAGTAATAAGTGTACAATATTTACACAGATGCAAGTTAGTAAGAATATGGAGTTAGTGTTATATGCATGTATTTTATAAGGGATTTTAAGCTAAAATAAATGAATAAAGATGACGAATCATAGATTCATCATCCCCCTATGCTTTACCTTTGGTAGTCCCTTAGCAAACACTTATTTGAAAGAATAAGTGAAGAAAAAGAAAAGGAAAATAAAGAAAGTAGGACAATATTGAGTATTAAACTTATCTTCATAAAATTGTAGTTTGGAGCTCTGTCGGACCTTTAGATTATTAGTGCGTCAGAACTTCGATGAGACTTAGAATTTTAAAATCGACAGCCTTCATGTTCTACACATCATCGTCACAGTTTCGGCTCAGAAGTCATCTTAGATCAATCCTCTTCCCGAAGCACACCCTATGAACATTGAACAATCGACTCATGTGTGTGAAAGGTTTTAGCTCTTCCCATCCAGAATGCTGGACTACCATGCAAATCTCCTCTCCAGTAACTCGTCCTCGGGGAGTCAGGTATTTCCTTCTAAGGTCTGTCGCGCTGTGTTCACAATCGAATTGGGCGAGAAGTTAGAAGAAGGAGAAAAGAACTGGAGGGTGGCCAGTGTAGTCACCTCTCCTTGTGAAGCTGGCCAATGTAGCCGAGCCTTCACCAAGATCTGCAGGTTTTCTTGAAGCTTGGACCTTTTTGGTCAGATATATATTTGGTAGTGGCTTCTTTGTATTTGGATTTTTGGTGGTTCTGCTTGGATCTTATTGTGCCCCTACAGATATAATTTTTTTTGTTTCCGTACATGTTTTGGGTTCTTAGAAAAAATTGTGCCCAGCCCTCCATCCCTTTTCCGAAGCTTTATTTCAACCCGTACTCCGGTCTTTAGATTTCCATGCTACCAGAAAAGAAACTCACACAGTCTTCCAACATCCCGTCTGAGTTGAGCTAAGTGCATAGTGCGAGAGTACAAATAGATTCCCTATTCCAGAGTTATACCCAGAATGAAGAGACCATGTTAGACACTAAGAGTCAAACACTGCACATTGTCATGTGGAACTCAAAGAATTAAGTCAAAGACCTTAAGCTTCTAAAATCCTATTTCTCGGTGAAGTTCCTCTGAAAATTTGGTGGATTAAGATCCAACTAAGCTCCATTCTTCAATTTTATTCCAGACACAGTTTAAATGTCAATACTATCCTGAAAAATGCACATGCAAATGCAAAATATGAACAATGCAAAGAGTTTTTTTTTGAAAAGAAATGATGCACATGTGAAAAGAACATTTTTATAAAACAATTTTCTAATTTTGAACTTTTTATGGATTTTTGAAGGAAACTGCAGATGTAAAAGAAAGGTTTTTTTGAATTATGCAAACTTTTATAGAATTTTGATTTTGTAGTTTTTAAGGAAAATGGTTAGTAAAATATGTACAAGACAAGTTTTTTTTGTTTTTTTGTTTTTTGTGTGTTTTTGTTGTTTTTGTTTGTGATTTTTTTGTTGTGTGTTTTTTTTGTTTTTGTTTGTTTTTTTTTGCGCACGTGGATTTTACAAATTATACACATAACCCCCCAAATAAACGTATTTAAAAGTACGAGTTATGTCTAAAGTATATATACAATATATACGATACCCCCTATACTTAGCTCGAACTATGTCCTCATAGTGATCAGAGAGCGAAAAAGGAAGACATAACTCGTGCTAAGTATAGAAAAGTGAAAAGACTCCTATGCTGCAACGACTCAAAGAAAAGATAAAAAGAAGAGAAGTTGGTGATCCCCCCTATACTTAGGATCAAGTAATCCTAAGTATAGTAGAGTGTACAAAAGGGGAAAACCGACGAAGAGAATGTACAAACTAAAAAATACAAAGACACGATTGAACAACATCACCCCCTATACTTAGGGTAGAGTATCCCTAAGTATAGGAAACAACAAGAGTGATGAACATGACGAGTATGAACAACACAAATCATTTACCCCCCATACTTAGGATAAAGCACATCCTAAGTATAGCATATATACACACACACGGAAAAGGGGTGAATGATAAAATGGGAGAAGAAAGAGTGAACCGAAAGGATATACAAGAGGAGTGGATGATCATGTATCAGATGCAGAAAATGGAACCAAGAGATCATCATCTGATACCACATATATCGAATCAACGACGGACTGGAATGTATCATGATCTAGATATGGCTTCAGCAACTGTCCGTTCACAACAAATGGCTGTGCGTCAAATGACAACCCAGACATGACAATACTCCCATTGTCACACACATCTCTCACGATGAATGGTTCTGACCACTTGCTTTTCAATTTTCCTGTAAACAACTTCAGCTTAGCATTAAATAACCAAACTTTCTGATCAAGGGAGAAAGTCTTTCTTCGGATGTGTTTATCATGCCAACGCTTGACTTTCTCCTTATACATAAGTGAGCTATCATATGCAAAGTCTCGGAATTCCAGTAATTTGTTCAAATCCAACTTCTTGTTCTTTCCTGCCTTCTCATAATCTAAATTGCATACATGGAGTGACCATAAAGATTTGTGAATTAATTCCACTGGCAGGTGGAAAGGCCTTCCATACACCAATCTGTAGGGAGACATACCTAAAGGAGACTTGTACGCCGTCCGATAAGCCCATAGAACTGAGTCAAGCATCTGGGACCAGTTCTTCCTATCTGGACGTACAAGTTTTTGCAGTATAGTCTTGATCCCCCTATTTCAAATTTCTGCCAAGCCATTAGCCTGAGGGTGGTAAGGAGACGCAACCTTGTGCTTAATGGCATACTCCTTCATAAGCTTCTTTACTTTTCTATTAATGAAATGGCTTCCCCCATCTGAAATCAGTATTTTGGGAATACCGAACCGCATAATAATATGGTCCTTGAGAAAGGAACACACTGTACGACTATCTGCGACTCGGGTGGGGATAGCCTCCACCCATCGACTAACATAATCCACGGCGAGCAGGATGTACTGAAATCCCTGACTGACAGGAAATAGGCCCATGAAGTCTATGTCCCAAGCATCAAAAACATCAGAAATCTGTAAATATCTTAGGGGCATGGTATCTTTGGAACCGACAGTTCCTCCCATTTTCTGACAATCAGTACAACCTCGAACATACTCTGTAGCATCCTTAAATAATATGGGCCACCATAGGCCACTCTGTAAAACTTTTGCTACCGTGCGTTTCCCCGAATGATGCCCACCAGATTCTAGTTTGTGACAGTGCTCAAGTACACTAGTATGTTCCTCCTGAGCAATGCACCTTCTCCATATACAATCTGCACCCTCGCGAAACAGGTACGGATCCTCCCACTGGTAATAATGAATCTCTGACAGAACTCTGTCTATCTTGTACTTTGGTAAATCTTGTGGAACTTTCTTGGAGACAAGATAGTTCACATTATCATCATATCATGGGAGTGAGTCCACAGAAAAAATGGCCTCATCTGGAAAGGTTTCGGAAATAGGAATCATGTTCTGCTCAGAGGTCTCTATGTCTGTTATACGGGAAAGGTGATCTGCCACAATGTTTTTCACTCCAGGTTTATATTGAATCTCTAAATCAAATTCCTAGAGAAGAAGGATCCATCTGATAAGGCGTGGTTTGGCATCCTTCTTTGCTTGTAAGTATCGTATGGCAGTGTGATCCGTGTACACAATAACGTGTGAACCGATGAGGTAAGATCTGAACTTTTCTAGCCCAAACACAACTGCTAACATCTCCTTCTCTGTAACTGTATAATTCCGTTGTGCTTCATCCAGAGTCTTGCTAGCATAGTGTATAGTAAATGGTATCCCATCCCTTCTCTGTCCTAAAATTGCTCCAACTGCAAAATCTGATGCATCCGTCATGATCTCAAAAGGAAGTAACCAATAAGGTGGCTGTAAGACAGGAGCACTAGTAACCATTTCTTTCATCTGATCGAATGCAAGGAGAACTTTCTCATCAACAACAAAAACAGTCTCCTTACACAGAAGCTCAGTCAAAGGTCTGGCGATTTTGCTGAAGTCCTTTATGAATCGCCTATAGAATCCTACGTGTCCCAAAAATGACCTCAACTGCTTCAAATTATGCGGTGGCTCTAACTTGGAAATCACATCAATCTTAGCCGGTCAACCTCCATACCATGTTTGGAGATGACATGGTCCAATACAATCCCATTAGTCACAATAAAGTGACTCTTCTCCCACGAGAGCACTAGGTTTACCCCACAGCAACGTTGAAGAACTCGGTCTAAATGAGCAAGACAAGTGTCAAAACTATCCCCGTAGATCGAGAAATCGTCCATGAAGACTTCAAGAAAATTACCCACCATGTCGGCAAAAACGGCCAACATACACCTTTGAAATGTAGCGGGGGAGTTACACAAATGACGGAGGAGCCCCCACTATCACAGTCATCAGTCCAGACATTCCAGTGTCCAGTCCCAGATGACTCAGCTTCTACCTTACAGAGATACTTCTCCGACCTTGACGGATATCAGGACTCAGCCCAAGAACCGGAGCTCGATACAAGATATCACTTCGAGATGCCAGACATAGATAGTTCCGTATTTGAGCCTGGTGTCCTCCATTTTGATGAGACAGATACATTTTCTGAGGACAAGATGATAGCCAGCACTGCCGCAGAGCGAGGATCAGTCGCAGCCACATTGCCAGCCTCCGCGGTGTTGACCAGTATCTTCTCCTGCTTCCATATTGACAAGAGACCGACTTCAGATGATGATGCATTCTGGTGCACAGAGTGGGTGCTTGACAGCAGCGCAGATGCCCTTATAGATTCTGATCTTCTCCTCACTAATGATCTTGCATTTCTCCCCGAGGGTTATCTGCGGGAGAATGCCCCTTGCGATGTGTACTCGGTTTCATTTCTTGAGAGTGTATCCGATCTGTCGGATCACAAAACCGTGTCTTCTGATCCTTCTGATCCTAAGTCATCTCACCTCGATGACCCTCGCGAGGATGAGCCGATCTTTGAGATATTCAATGATCTTTCTGATTTTTCTCAATTATTCTGATTTTTCTTATTTATGTGCATCGGATATCAGTTTCCTTGGAGAGTCTCTTGATCCTGACTTTCCACACCTTTTTAAGACATTGATTGATGTGGAGGATTCCATGAACAATCCTTCTTTCTCCACGTTCGACTTCTTCGGCTCCACATTTCCACTCCAGTCTGATCTAGAGCCGATGACTTCTTTTGTGCTACTGGATCCTGATTACATCTTCCCATATCACTGCCCGGTAGCAGACACCTGCCTGATTGCATATTTGGGTGTCTTTATTTGCACTGTTGATTTCATTGTTGTTCTCATACTGAGTCTGCGACGAGAATACGACATTCGCCTTACAGATGCCGTCCTGAACCTTGACGCGACTTTGTCCTAGCGTTTGCGCCCAGCTAGGGGCGTAAAACCTAGCGCTTGTTGAGAGGCACCTCAACATTGTACTCTTTGTATATACATGTTTCGTCTTGATTTGTTCTCTGTTTCTTCTGTGTTTGTTTTCACCCCAGGTCTCGTATAGGATTATCTTTGCTATACTTAGGATATACCTCATCCTAAGTATAGGGGGGGTGTAAAACATCGAGTTGTTCCTTTCGTTCTGTTTCATTACTCCTGTCGTTGCCTATACTTAAGGATTCTTCAACTTAAGAATAGAGGGAGTGATGCCCCTCCATCTTGTATATATTTGTCTTCTTCGTCATTTTCTACCTCTGTTTTGCTGCCTATACTTAGGGATATTTTACCCTAAGTATAGGGGAGGTAGACCCTGTACATTCTCCTCTCGGATTTCCCTTCGTGTACAGCCTGCTATACTTAGGATTATTTGATCCTAAGTATAGGGGGAAACCCCGAGATCCTTTTTCATTTCTATTCTTTCATTCGTCTTTGTATATAGCCTTTCCTTTCACTTCCTTATACTAAGCACGGGTTATGTCTTCTTCATCACTCTTGATTCACTCTGAGGACATCGTTCGAGCTAAGTATAGGGGGGCGTCGTATATATTCCATATATACCCTGGCCATAATTCGTACTTTGTGTGAGTGTGTTAATAAAAAATGGCTAAAAACCCTTAAAATCCATAAAAATTAAGAATTTTTCTTGTAATTAAAATTCTTTATTGCACATACATAGCTAGTTGTACAAAATTATTTTTGTAAAAATGTTTGTAAAAATCTTTTGTGTAAATAGTTTGTAAATATTTTTCATATCAAAATTATGTATAGAGTACAAATTTTTTGTAAAATGTTTGAAAAACAAAAAGTTTACAAAAACCTTGTGTAAATTTGTGTAAATATTTTGCAAAACTTTGCATTAATGCATACATTCATGTTTTCAAACATTTTCAAAAATTTTGCATACTTTCAAAAATTTTGTAAATATTGCATCTTTGTAAATATTTGTATAGTTTTTCCTGAATCATAGTTGATATTAAAACTAGCCTGGAATTAAATTGAAAAATGGAGCTTGGTTAATATCTTAATCCACCTAATTCTAAGAGGAACCTTATAGGGATTAGGGTTGAGACTTTTCAGGTCCATGGTGACTTAATTCTTTGAGTCCCCTAGGCTATGATCATATGTCATCTCGATGAGCCTAAGTAGAGCACTTAACAACACACGCATGACTCTCACAGACAATGACCTTACTTGGACCAGCACTTTACACCGAGCTCTCCACGGATGTGGTGGTGAGGAGGCAGTCTTCTTTGACTTGGGGTAGCATATGAGGGTAGTACTTCTAGGCGGAACCTCTCTTCTTCTTATAGTGAAGGAAGTGCGTCTCAACTTGGTCTGGTAGCCGTGAGGTCTAACGACAGGAGTTGTGGGTTGCAATAATGCTTCAAAAGAGGGATAGTCTACTGGCTCAAGAGGAAAAACTCCTTATGTATATATGTTGCACTTTGTAGATATTTTATATGCACATCAAAAAAAATGCAAAAAGAAAAGAATAACCCCAAAAAAGTGGTGGGTCTGAGAGAAAATGATAATCCCACCGAAGTGTATATAGTGCAATAAAGCAAAGCTTATATTATCCATGTTCCATCTTATGAAGCTTGCAGCAGGGAGACTTAGCTACACTGGTTGAGCTCCCAAGGATACATGGCTACATTGGCCATGGTCCATTCTCTTCTTCCTCCTCTTCTTGAGCCGGTTGAACGTGAACTTAGAAGGGAATACCCCGCTCCTCGAGGAAAGAGTTGCCAGACTAGGGTATTAGAGTTACCTTGTTGGGGAGGGTTGCCACTTTGCTAACTCTGAGGTAGAGAGCTATACCTCACTTACACAGTACAAGGAAAGACTCATGGTCATCAGAGTTTGTGTATGCAGACTTGTTTTGATCTGGATTATTGAGGAGTCTTGATTATATATTAGTGGAACTTAGAGACTGTTAAGTTTTAAACCTAAGTCCAAATAAGGTTCCGACAAATTAATAATCCAAAGATCTGATTGAGCTCCATCCTTCAATTTAACGAAGACGAGTTTAATAATCAACATTGATTCATTCTTTTTCCTTCTTTTTCTTTTCCTTTTTCTTTTTTTAACTTATTTTACAAACAAGTGTTTGCTAAGGGACTATCAAAGTAAAGTATAGGGGGGTGATGAATACTCATTCATCACTCTTTATTCTTTTATTTTAGCTACAAAACTTTGTAAAACACCATGTAGATACTTGTAATTATAATAAATTACCAAAATGCATGCTTTTGTTAATATTAAATAATTAGCATGTTTTTGTGCAAAAATAAAAGAATAATAAGAAAGAAAAAGAAGGAGATATTTAGAATAAATATCGAGTGACCCGAACCCAAGGGAGGGCCAAGCATTGGCCTGACCGCAAAAGAAACCAAGTAGAGAGAGATAGGGCCATTCACCTTGTATATACTCCTTCTTATATATATATTCTATTTTATTTTTATAAAAAAATAAAAACGAGTTTCTATTAATTTGTATATAATTCTAAAAATAAAATAAAAATTAGAAAAATAAAAACAAAATAAAAAGAAAATTCTCTCTCTCTCTCTCTCCACATTGTACATACCATGTATATATGTACCTATATTTATTTATTTCACTTTTGTAAATAAATAATAAAAATCAAATAAAAATTATTTTATACTCTACATTTTATGTTGTAAATAAAAAAAATATAAAATTGGAGTATTTATACAAAAATAAGAAAAATAAAAATAAAAGTATAAAATACATAGGTATTTTATACCTGTATTTAAAATAATATAATGTATACAACATAATTTATTTTTCAAAAAATAAATAAAAATCACTAAAAAATATTTTGAAAAAAAATAAACATTTTTTATTTTGTAATTTTTTTAAATAAAATCGTTTTAATTTTTAATTTAATTTATAAATAATTTTGGTTTGTTAAATTCTGATTGGTCCACGGGGGATTGTTGACCCTCGGTCAACTCCCCCTAGACTGGTCTTCGCCTGGATCCGCGTGCCGACCCGATTTCGCCGATTTTTCCCTCGCCGATCCGACCTCCATTTGCGTCGAATTGAGGCTCCCATTGTCCAGGAGCAATCCGTGATCCACGCCTGCCTATGCTCTTAAGGATCCGCTCCTTGGATTGCGCACCCGATTCCCATCTTCTCGGACCCTTCATCATATATAACTCGCCAGAGCCGCAACTTTTATCCTATCTTTGGCCTTCCCCCTCGCCTCTGATGAGCTCCTCCACTTCGTCTGAGTGACAGTTGACGCGAGCGTGAGTTGCAGTGAGGTAGCGAGCAACCGAGAACCTCAGATCCGGCGAGTTTTCGCCGTGCTCTGCCACCGACGAGCCCGAGCCTCTGGAGACATCGCTCCATCGATGCGAAGACCCCGGAGGTCCAGCACCTCCAGCCCAGATGATTGCACCCGCCAGGTAGCTTAGATAGCCAGTAGGTAGCTTTAGATTTCGATTTTTTACTTTTAGGTCCGCCAAGCTTTCATCGATCATCCATCGCACTTCGTTCATCCATTCACCCTTCCGACCATCCCTTCACCTTCGCCGGACTCCTCTCCATGTTCTCCACCCCTTCAACCATCCTGGTTCGCCTCGGAATAGGGCTTTCGCTCTCCTCCTCCGCCGCCTCACCGGAGAGCATCGCACGCCTCACCCATCCACCTATTTTGCCTATAACCGGGTCGAGGCAATTTGCCCTCGACCCAGTGAGCTTCCTATGAAGGTTTGAAGGCCAACAGACATTATCTGGAGCTCCAACCGTCGAAGAACAGGAGCTCCAGGTCTTCCTCGTCGCCGGAGCACTCCAGTGGCTCCTGGCCTTATCGGAGCATCCCATCAGCTGCGGATCACCGCCAGGATCGTTTTCCCTCTCAGAGAAGCCTCGGAGGAGTCCCCTGGCGTGTGTATTGGCCGGTTGAACTTCGTCGGTGACCAGTTCATCCATGACCCTCACCTGCCGTCTGATCGAGCTCGTTCTCCAGATCGATCTCAGCCATCCATCTAGAGAGAGCTCGCAACCATCCGATCCATCTGAGGATCATGAGCGTCCGTCGCCGAAGGGGTACAACCTAGCACAGCCGTACGATCATGAGTGGACCTCTTTCAACCGTTGGATCTGTAATAAAGGGGTAAACTTCACTTAGGCCCTTTCTATTTTCGCATTTACTTTTCAGTCCTGTAAATATTTTTGGACGTTGTTTTTGTTTTGGGTAATTTGCATGTAGGACCTTGTGTCTGTTTTAAATGCACTTTAGTCCTTCTATATGTGGAGCACACGCATCGACACGTGACTTATGGAACAAGTGCATGTTTTATCCTAGATTTTAGTGCTGTTACTGTTTATATTTTTATAAATAGGAATGACAGATATGGCCTTGTTTATTTGAATCACGTGCGTGCCTCGTGCTTTTATGGGATTTTTGCATTTATAGCCCCGTGCTTTTTACGTGTTATTATTTGGCTGGAAGGTTTTCACTATTTGCACTTAGGTCCCTATGTGCTGAGACCCTTTGATTGGTTGAATAAAATAGCAAATCAACCACAAATTTCATGAAATTTGGATATATGGCCCCTGTCAATGTGTAAAGTTTCATTGATTTTTTTGGGACATTTTTTTTTATTTTCTATTTTTAAAAATTCAAAAACCTCTATTTTTTCTCTTGTCTAATTTTTAAAACCAACTAAAAATATTAAAAACCTCGCAAAAATTCTAAAAAATTATTTTGTGTTTGTTTCGTTTTCTTTTTATTTTTGTGCAATTTTGGTAGCTTTCTGATATATAAACCCCTTAAAAATTAAAAAACCCTAAAAAACTCATAAAAATCATTAAAAATTCTAAAAAATAAAAAAAATACAATTTCTTTTTCTGTAGTTAGCTTTTTATTTATAGTTTTCTATAAAATTGTTGCTAGATTTTTATAGGCTATTTTTGTATTTTTGAATAGCCTTTCAAATCTGGCTACACAATAGCTTCTATTTTTAGCCTTCTTTCATTTTTATAAAATCAACTAAAAATTATAAAAATATGAGAAAATTACCAAAAACACTTGAAAATCCTAAAATCCAAAAATATTTTTATTTTAATTTTCTGAATTGTTTTTGTGTGTTTAATAATTCCTTGGTTGTGCCCTTTTTAGCTCTTTTATATTTCCTTTATAATTAAAAATCACAAAAAATTTAAAAAGATAAAAATCCACCAAAAACATTTTATTTTATTTTATTTTGATTTTTTACTACTTCGTAGGCTATTTGAGCCAACCCGTGCTCCTTGAGTTTGACCCAGGTCGTTATACCAGGTTAAATAAAATAGCGAGACCGCTATTTGAGCTATTTGTTTGATTTTGATATTTGGTGGTCTTCTTTTCTTGTTGAGTCTGATTCGAGAGGTTGAGGTCGCAACGACCCTTGATACCTATCTTCCTTAGCCTCTCGGCTTTTCCAGCTCATAAGAATGGCACCGTTGCCGGGGAGCACGGCTTAGTTGTTGCTTTTTGTTTTCGATTCTTAGTTTCACGGTTTTTTCACGGTTTTTCTTTCTTTTGTGGTTTTCGCGGCCTTATCTTTTTCTTTTATTTTCTTTTATTTTCTTTATTTGTTTTCTTTTTCTTTTTTGTTTACTTTTATTTCTCTTTATTTTATTTTATTTTATTTGTGTTTGTTTTTATTTTTGCATATATTTTTACATTTTATTTTATTTCATTATATCTGTCATTATTATAATAATTGTGGACTGACACACCTCTATTTACTTTTCTTGCGAGGGCCCGACGACCGAGGCAGCTTTCTTTGGAAAGCCGACGCAACCACGGGGATCAGTGGCGGCTCTCTTCTTTACGGAGCTGCAGGAGAGCGCGAGAGGCGTTGAGCAGAAGTGCCTGGGAGTTTACATTAGTTTAGCTGTAGTTTAGTTTCTTTTTCAGTCAAATTATTATTATTGTAATAATACAGGGACAGACAGGACTCTCAGACTTGTGGATTGTCGGGGTCTGTTTTGCCGAGCACTGGTGTGCTTGGGGGACCCCACCGCGGTTTGTTTTTACCGTTTTATTTTCCAAGAAGCAAAAGAACTCTTTCCCTGCCAACCTCTCAATAATCTGATCAATAAAGGGCAGTGGAAAGTGATCCTTCTTGGTATCTGAGTTTAGGCGTCGGTAATCTACACAAACATGCAATGAAGTAGGTACCCGGGTCGGAATCTCCTCACCGCGGTCATTCTTTACGATCGTGATGAATCTCGTATTCATCATGCTAAAAGTCACCTATTAAAACCCCTATCTTAAACAATCCAATAAAATCACCTTTAATTCTTTGTTTTTATCGTGTACTATATTGTGTATAAATTACCATTAATTTATTGTTTTTAATTCCTTTATTCTTCTTGTAATTATTTTATTATTAAAAACCCCTAAAAATTAGGTAGAATAATTGTCTATAAATCACTGACCCTTAAAAAGATAAAAAATAATAAAAAATCTCAAAACCACAAACATGGTGTTTTTATCCCCTTGAAAATACCCCCAAAAATAGCTTTTGTACAGATGACCTCTTTTGGCTTTTTAACCAACATAAAAGTTGTAGATCTCGTCGAGACGAGCAACTTTGATGTTTTGACCTTTTCCAAATTCGGCCTCTAACTATTTCTTTTCTAATTTCTTTGTAATTTTCTCTGAATTTTCTCATTGGGCCACGTGGCGCTCTCTGGAGCCGCAACGTGGCCCGCTTCATCTCACGCCACCTGTTGCACTTCCTGGGCCGTTGGATTAGCTCCGCATCGCCTCCATCTCCGCCGTTCATCCTCGCCTCATTCCCAGCCCTTTGATCCTAACTCCAGATCTAATCCCGACCACCCACTAGCGCCTATTCCTAAGCCGTCCGATCTCTCCATCATCCAACGCTCCATAGCCCCCCACGTCGCTCATCTATTTCAGCCGCTCGATCCGCGTACATTCAACGGTCCTCCTCGCTCCGCGTCACCCCTCTATCCCTCACCGATAGATCAACCCTCGCCCTTCATCCAAACCGTTCTTCAGCGCCTCGCATCCAGCCGTACGATCAATTCTAATGATCTGATCGCATCCCTCCGTTCGCGCCTCAATCCCAGCTGTTGGATCCCTTGATCCAACTGCTGTAGCTCATCGTCAACCTCCGTAACCCCCTCCCCCCAGCCATTTCATCTCGCGACCTCCGCTCCCCCTTCCATTTTCAGCCACCGCACCAGTCACCTCCTTCCGCTCATAACGCCACCTCCACAAAGCCATGTCTGCCGTCTCCTTCGCGTAACCTCCATTCCTTCCCACCATTACTCCCATCCATCAAACCTCCCATGCAAAAACGTTCGCCCACCACCATAACCATCGTCCTCCTCCGCATATAAAGCCCTTGCCCCGCCACCGTATAGCCTCGTTCACCATTTTTGGCTTAAACCCTAGCATCCTCCGCCCCTCCGGTGACAGCGAAGGGGCGGAACGTCGAGGCAATCATGGCTTTTTACTGGTGTAGACCCACGGTGGTGCTCCGCCGTGTCCTGGTGACCTCCGGTCACCAAATGAGCCCCGAGGCCTGGCTGACCTCGCCGGGCGACGACCCGAGGTTCTCTTGAGCCTCGGCCCAAGCTATCCCTGCCGCCATCCGCCTTGCTCCGGCAAGGCAATTTTCCCGCATATTCTCCTAATTTTCCCTTCATACCCATTGCCGTTCACCTTCCTCCGACTACTCCAGCATCTCCGCCCAACCACTCTGACCTTCGCCGACCCATCCTTCCTTCTCCAGAACCATCCCCGCTCCACCCCATCTCCTTCTCCACTACGCTGGAGATGGAGCTTAGGGCCACCGCTCCCGTCACCTTCCTGGCCCCCACTCCATTCACGTCACTTCCACATGCATGCTCCGACTTTGCTAACATCTGCAGGTACCTAGTGCTTCAATGGTCGAAGCTTGCAGATCGCCTCCGACCATCAGCTCTGCCACCGGTGGCTCTGCATCGATTGACCAACCCAATCGCCTTCGGAGGTCCGCAACATCTCCATCTCCTTCGCGAGGGCCTCAGCATTCTTCTCCGACCCTTGGAGGATCTCGCGGAGACTAGCGGAGCTCTAGGGGGCTCACCGGAGCCCAGCCTCCTCCGGTGGGCCGTGACGGAGAGACACGTTATAGATGCCGTCCGATCTCCAGGATCAGGCGGGTATGATGAAGACGCGTGGCATCCGAGCCTCTACTCCATAGCTATAGGCTCGGGTACTACCGAGCCTCGCCCCGAACCTCTAGTTGATGCCACGTGGTCCCGAAGCTGAGCCGGCTCCCGAGCCTGGGTCCTCACGTGCCGTGAGGCTTGGGTGAATTGCCGGATAGACCCTGAAGGAATTGGTATTTGCATTCAGGTCCCCAGGCACGTACCTCACGTGCGTGCCTGGGTATTTTACAGGGAGCCCCCAGAGTTTTTGGAAATTACAAATATGCCTCTGTGCGCAAATGGACAAATTGCAAATGGGCCTAAGCAGTTTTCTTTATTTGCATTTAGGTCCCTCCAGGGACCTAAATGCAATATTTATCCCTTTATTTTCTTGCATTTTTATTACAATTATGCCCATGCACTGTTTTTAGCATAACTTGAGCATCATAGGTCCAAATTGCATGATTTTAGTGTCGTTTTGATTCTTATTTTGCCCTCTACATTCTAGCATCCATTTGCCCTTGTTTTAATTTAAGTGAATTTTTATGTGACAAATGGACCCGACCTTCCTTGTCTTGCTTGGATTTGATGACTACTCTTTATCATTGTGATTAAATTGACACTGACTTCATTTTATAATGTGATGTCCATATTTTAGGGTATAATTTTGATATTTTATTCAGCATGCATATTCTCTTGCATTATTTGCCCATGCATCACTTTAACTTGCATAAAAACAAAATAAAAAAATGCATACATCTTAGCATCGCTTGTATTTTGCATAATTTGCATGTGGACCTGAAATTGAGATTAAATTACTCTGAGCTTAACGAATCGAAATTCAATAGCTGAATTAGGCAGTCGTGTCCCTGTGTTCAACCTTGGTATACTTGTCAAGTTAAAATATTCCACGACATTCAAAGATCGTGGTTTTTGCTGAACCAAATTCGTCTCCTATACTACGACTAATTTATCTATATTAATGAGGCGAATTTGACGTTCATCAAATGGCGTCGTTGCCGGGGATAGGCTTTGCTTAATTTTTGAATTTTGATTTTTTTAAATTATTTCAAAAATTTTTAGGTCCTCATTTCATGCATCATTTCTTTGCATATTATTAGCTGATTTAATTTTTCTGAGTTTCTAACTTTTCTCTTTTGTGGCAGGGCCCATGAAAATCGGGGACGCCTGATCGTCATGGAGGCGTGAAGTCGGGAGCTTCCGCTGAAGAGGCCGCAAAAGAAGCCGTGAAGAAATTCTAGGATTTTTATCAGTCAAATTGCATTGCATGTTGTAAAAAAAAGAAAAAAAAGGAAAAAAAAACATTGCATCTGCATATTTATTTTCAGTCTTGTATATTGTACTAAAAAAAATCCCCCCTCACACACACAAACACCTACACTGCACATGCACATACTCACCCCCACCCTCCCCCTGTATATTTCATTCTCTCTCTCTCTCTCTCTCTGTATCTATTCTTCACGAACCCCTCCCCCTCACCCTTGTACCATAGACATCCCCCCTAACACAGACCTTACTTCGGCTATTTGTAGCCTAAGTATAGGGGGACTTGCCTATTCATCCCTCCCTCGTTCTGTCTTCTTGTGCTTAGGCCGATTTTGGCCTAAGTATCGGGGGACCCTCCTCCTCAGTTCCGCTATATCACCCTATACTTGAACCGAGCCGTGGCTTCATGGCACTTGTGCTATGAGGACATAGCAAATTTTAAGTATAGGGGGTATACCGTATATTACTGTATATATACTTTAGCCTTAGCTCGTGTTTTAATTTTTTTTAAAAAAATTTTATTTTTCGGGCTGGGTTTTGGTAATTTTGTGAACTGAGTAAAAACCCTGTAAAAATCATTAAAATTGACGGATTAATTTTTGTAAAAAAAAATTTCTTGGAGGTTGACTCTGACTACTAGGTTTAGTAGGCATTTTCAGTGCGGGAACCTCGGTCTCCCTTAGCAGAGTGGGTGGTTAGAGGACATCGCATACGGCCCCGTCCTCAAGTAACACGGGCCTCGACCCGTACTTACACCCATACTGGCTGAAAGTGTATACTTTTATTTGAGCCTGGGCCAGTCATTGTCTCTCCAAGGAATTAAAAAAAATTAAAAACTAAAACCCATAAAAATTTGCAAAAGCCAAAAATCACACAAAAATTCACTAACCCATGGAGTTGGTGTATTCTTGACACATTCACACTCACGCAAGGCTTGAGAATTTTGAGAACACTGGATCTCTGGGATCTTGAGAGTCTGAGTTAACATGCCTTAGTCATTAGGGTTTTCATGACTTAAATATCCACACTCCTCTGGTTTGAAAGATTTGAGTGCTATATTGCACTCTTCATCTCTACCTTCAAGAAAATATGATCAGCACAATCACTTCCACAACTGCATGATTGATGAGCTGAGATGAGATATCACTTGAGGAACTAGGACCAGAGATTTGAGTTTAGACCCGATCTTATGATATTCGAGGATGGGATAAAGTTAATGAAGGCTTCGGAAAACCTGAGTGTCAGCAAAACCCTAGCCAGTATGTGAACAAGATTCATATGCTATCTCTTTGATATTTACCTAAAAGTGCTAGGGCGTGATGAAACTTAAAGGAATTTGTTGATCAGTGTGCGCCAATCTCTTGGTAAAAGCAGTGGAGCTAGCCAACAAAAGAAATGAAATGTCAAAGAAAAGCTATAATCCAAAGTCAAATTCCAAATGAGATTCCACCAATGGCGAGCGCTCCCAAACATTTTCAAAGTGTCCACTTGGACCAAGCGCTAATTAGGACCAAGGAGTCGGGCTGACACCACAAAAAGGGCCCTGCATCGTAAGCGATACAAGTCTGGGTGTCGAAGGTATCTTAGATACTCAGAAAAGACACACCCCGGTGTACTCCCAGAAAAACAAGTGCAGACAACTCCAACTCTCTTGATGGACACATTGATCAACAAAATAATAATATACATGTGTTGAGTAAAAGGCACTCGAGAGGCCCCTTGTTCCAATGTGAGGGTGAGAAAAATAGACACAATCCCATTACCTCCATCATCTATCCATCCATCTACATTTCAAGTCTGACGAACTAATGAGACGGTTGACTGAAGCAAGAGTAGACTTATTCCCTAGTATTGATGATTAGGTCTAGAGGAGAATCTTTGGGACTGGAACATTGGGTGATGCATCGACTCGGCTCTCATGAAATGCAATACACTAAATGTCATATCCTTATATGTACAAAAAGAGAGTCTGATCATCAGAGAAGTTGGATTCCTTCTGACTAAGGCTTGGATAAACCCGGAATTTTAGATCTCTTTGGTCAAGGGTCTTCGAAAGATCAAGCCTTGAAAATTTCACACGCACTGTCAGGAATTAATCCGACTCCTTCATTCTTTAGATGCTCGAGGACGAGCATGGTTTAAGTTTAGGGGTATGATGAATCTCGTATTCATCATGCTAAAAGTCACCTATTAAAACCCCTGTCTTAAATAATCCAATAAAATCACCTTTAATTCTTTGTTTTTATCGTGTACTATATTGTGTATAAATTACCATTAATTTATTGTTTTTAATTCTCTTTATTCTTCTTGTAATTATTTTATTATTAAAAACCCCTAAAAATTAGGTAGAATAATTGTCTATAAATCACTGACCCTTAAAAAGATAAAAAAATAATAAAAAATCTCAAAACCACAAACTTGGTGTTTTTATCCCCTTGAAAATACCCCCAAAAATAGCTTTTGTACAGATGACCTCTTTTGACTTTTTGATTAACATGAAAGTTGTAGAGCTCGTCGAGACGAGCAACTTTCATGTTTTGACCTTTTCCAAATTCGACCTCTAACTATTTCTTTTCTAATTTTCTTTGTATTTTTCTCTGAATTTTCTCATTGGGCCACGTGGCGCTCTCCGGAGCCGCCACGTGGCCCGCTTCATCTCACGCCACCTGGCGTGCTTCCTGGGCCGTTGGATTAGCTCCGCATCGCCTCCATTCTCTGCCGTTCATCCTCGCCTCATTCCCATCCCTCTGATCCTAACTCCAGATCTAATCCCGACCACCCACTAGCGCCTATTCCTAAGCCGTCCCATCTCTCCATCATCCAACGCTCCATAGCCCCCCATGTCGCTCATCTATTTCAGCCGCTCGATCCGTGTACATCCAACGGTCCTCCTCGCTCTGCATCACCCCTCTATCCCTCACCGATAGATCAACCCTCGCCCTTCATCTAGATCGTTCTTCAGCGCCTCGCATCCAGCCGTACGATCATATCTAATGATCTGATCGCATCCCTCCGTTCGCACCTCAATCCCAGCCGTTGGATCCCTTGATCCAACGACTGTAGCTCATCGTAAACCTCCGTAACCCCCATCCCCCCAGCCGTTTCATCTCGCGACCTCCGCTCCCCCTTCCATTTTTAGCCACCGCACCAGTCACCTCCTTCCGCTCATAACGCCACCTCCACGAAGCCATGTCTGCCGTCTCCTTCGCGTAACCTCCATTCCTTCCCACCATTACTCCCATCTATCAAACCTCCCATGCAAAAACGTTCGCCCACCACCATAACCATCGTCCTCCTCCGCCTATAAACCCCTTGCCCCGCCACCGTATATCCTAGTCCACCATTTTTGGCATAAACCCTAGCTTCCTCCGCCCCTCCGGTGACAGCGGAGGGGCGGAACATCGAGGCAATCATGGCTTTTTGCTGGTGTAGACCCACGGTGGTGCTCCGCCGTGTCCTAGTGACCTCCGGTCACCAAATGAGCCCTGAGGCCTGGCTGACCTCGCCGGGCGACGACCCGGGGTTCTCTTGAGCCTCAGCCCAAGCTATCCCCGCCGCCATCCGCCTTGCTCCGGCAAGGCAATTTTCCCGCATATTCTCCTAATTTTCCCTTCATACCCATTGCCGTTCACCTTCCTCCGACTACTCCAGCATCTCCTCCCAACCACTCCGACCTTCGCCGACCCATCTTTCCTTCTCCAGAACCATCCCCACTCCACCCCATCTCCTTCTCCACGTCACCGGAGATGGAGCTCTGGGCCACCGCTCCTGACACCTTCTTGGCCCCCACTCCATTCACGTCACTTCCACATGCATGCTCCGACTTTGCTAACATCTGCAGGTACCTAGTGCTTCAATGGTCGAAGCTTGCAGATTGCCTCCGACCATCAGCTCCGCCACCGGTGGCTCTGCATCGATTGATCAACCCAATCGCCTCCGGAGGTCCGCAACATCTCCATCTCCTTCGCGAGGGCATCAACATTCTTCTCCAACCCTTGGAGGACCTCGCGGAGACTGGCGGAGCTCTAGGGGGCTCACCGGAGCCCAGCCTCCTCCGGTGGGCCACGACGGAGAGACACGTTACAGATGCCGTCCGATCTCCAGGATCGGGCGGGTATGATGAAGATGCGTGGCATCCGAGCCTCTACTCCATGCCTATAGGCTCGGGTACTACCGAGCCTCGCCCCGAACCTCCAGTTGATGCCACGTGGTCCCGAAGCTGAGCCGCCTCCCGAGCCTGGGTCCTCACGTGCACCGTACGTGAGGCTTGGGTAAATTGCAGGATAGACCCTGAAGGAATTGGTATTTGCATTCAGGTCCCCAAGTACGTGCCTCACGTGCGTGCCTGGGTATTTTACAGGGAGCCCCGAGAGTTTTTGGAAATTACAAATATGCCCCTACGCGCAAATGGACAAATTGTAAATGGGCCCAGGCGGTTTTCTTTATTTGCATTTAGGTCCCTCCAGGGACCTAAATGCAATATTTATCCCTTTATTTTCTTGCATTTTTATTACAAGTATGCCCTTGCACTGTTTTTAGCATAACTTGAGCATCGTAGGTCCAAATTGTATGATTTTAGTGTCGTTTTGATCCTTATTTTGCCCTCTACATTCTAGCATACTTATTTGTCTCATTTGCCCTTGTTTTAATTTAAGTTAATTTTTATGTGACAAATGGACCCGACCTTCCTTGTCTTGCTTGGATTTGATGACTACTCTTTATCATTGTGATTAAATTGACACTGACTTCATTTTATAATGTGTTCATATTTTAGGGTATAATTTTGATATTTTATTCAGCATGCATATTCTCTTGCATTATTTGCCCATGCATCACTTTAACTTGCATAAAAACAAAATAAAAAAATGCATACATCTTAGCATCACTTGTATTTTGCATAATTTGCATGTGGACCTGAAATTGAGATTAAATTACTCTGAGCTTAATGCATCGAAATTCAATAGCTGAATTAGGCAGTCGTGTCCCTGTGTTCGACCTTGGTAGACTTGCCAAGTTAAAATATCCCACGACATTCAAAGGTCGTGGTTTTTGCTGAACCAAATTCGTCTCCTATACTACGACTAATTTATCTATATTAATGAGGTGAATTTGACGTTCATCGGATCGTAATCCCAGATTTCTTTGGGACCACATGTAAAGGGCTGACCCATTTGGAATCTGAAATGGGATATATAAAGCCAGCATCACACCATTTCTTGATCTCCTTCATGACAACCTCCCTTAGGTTTGGATTTAGATGACGCTGATATTCACATGAGGGTTTACCGTCATCCTCTTGGTAGATATGATGCGAGCATAATGCTGGATTGATCCCACGGAGATCCGAGATATTCCATCCTATGGCCTTGCAGTTTCTCTCAAGAACCTCTAGCACACGAGATTCTTGTTCAGTGGTCAATTGTGAGCTGAGGATGACCGGAAACATTTGGGGGGGGACCCGCAAGGAAGGCATATTTCAACGTTGATGGTAAAACCTTGAGCTCAGGTGGGGTCTGAATCGGCTCTGCGATAACCTCTGCTACTGTACTGGTAGATGGTATGTGATCTGTGCTCTGTAGACTATCCACCTTGGCTATTGACGGCTCAACAAATAGAATATCTGATAGATATGTAATGAATGATCTCTGCTCAGAAAGGAATGGCTCATCACGATGTTCAATATTCCTATCAATGAATGACTCAGATACCTCAGCAATAATCTCAGAAAGATGACTCTCATCTGTGCATAAATCAGGAAATTCAATGAACGGCTCAGATATCTGGACCTCATAACTCTGCTCAAACTTCTCATCGGTAACTATCTCAATTGGACCACCAAGGGAACTCATGTCGACTATACTTTCTAGAGAGTCCTTTTGGGAAAGGAACTCCTGGGTATCTATAAAATCCATGAAAAGATCTGTCTCTCTGAATTCAGTAAGAAAATCACAGTCATCTAGCTCTGATATAACTTTCTCTGTATCATCTCCTGCTGGTGGCGGGGATGGTCTAGGATAAAAGATTGTCTCAATTTTCACCTTATCACTACGAGAGTGAAAGATGATCTCTCCAGTACCATAATCAACTGCTGCTTCAGCCGTTCGGATGAACGGTCAACCTAGTATGATCTGGGTATGGAGTAACGGTACAGGTATGTCCATATCCATGACAACAAAATCAACAAGGAATTTCATTCCCTGCACCGTTACAATAACGTCCTCTAGAATGCCTCTTGGCCTCTTAATCGATCTATCAGCAAACTGAAGGATCATTCTGGTTGTTTTAAGAGGCCATAACTGGAATTCAGTTAATAAAGATGAAGGCATGAGATTAATGGAGGAACCGCTATCGAGAAGAGTACGATCAAATTCTTGATCAAAGATATGGCAACGGATGTGAGGTGCTCCCTTGTCTTTCTTTTTAGGTGGAAGGTTACTGATGGCATGAACTGTGTCCATGGTCAAGATGTGTTTATCTGTTTCCTTTCGTCTGTTCTTCCTTGGTTGACGCTTTTGGGTACATGCCTCTTTCATTCCCTTTTTTACTGTAGGCATGTATTCCATGGCCTTAAGGAGTGGCATCTTTAAAAAGATGTTCAATAAGATCTCAACCACTCCAGGATCAGATAGTGCTATTTTTAATTTTTGATTTTTTTAGCTTTGAGAGCAGAAGGAAATGGCACAGAATTAGAAGATACATGCAAACATTCATTTCCTTTATTCAAAGTGGAATCATCATGTACAAGAGGACAACCAGAGTCAGTCTGTATAATGTTGTCCAATCTAGGTAAAGGAAAAATAGAATCTAAAACAGAACAGAATGATGCTGCCGGTGAAGAGGAAGAATCTACGACTGGTATATTCTCCCTTGCTGATGGTGATCTGCATCTGCCTGGTGAAGGTGGTTGTGAAGGCGGTGAAACTCCAGATGTGGGTGCTGCTATACTGGGCCTCCCGACTGTTGGTGAAGGAGATGATGTAGAAGATGATGCTCTCTCAGTGGATCGATCTCCCAACCCCAACTGCTGTGTAGGCGGCTGCAATCTCCTACCGATCCTGAGATGAATGGCGTCATATAAACATGTAAAATCAAGGGACATACCTGTCTCAGGGGTGGGTGGGCCATTGGCTACCTGCTCCTTGCATCTGAAGTTGTTGGGGTTGGCTTCAACCTATGTTGGAATCAGTGTCTTGGTGGTGGTCAAGTCGTCAATCCGCTGAGTCAGTTCATTCATGTTCTTCATAAGCAGTGTAAGTTGGTCCAATGCTGGATTGACTGAAGGGGCCTCAAGTTGCTCATTGACTAGATGTCGCTGAGGATGATAGTATAGAGGTTGTTGGTACCCATACAGATTTTGATAATAAGGAGGAGGAGGGGGAGAATACTTTCCATAATATGCAGTCTGCTGCTGGTTAGGATGAGGGAAATACATAGACTGTTGCTGAGGCTGTCCTTTTCTACAGTTTTTGAACTGAGGTGGAGACTGATTTTGAGGCTGGAACGACTGGTGCTGGTACTGGTACTGCTGCTATTTGCCTCCCTGAAACTGGTGGGTGGGTCTCTAACCCTGCTATGAACCGAACTGGCCTTGCCCTGACGGACGGGGCTGGTTTCGCTCACGGTCGAACCAGATACCGTTCACCTCCTGAATACCAGGTGGAGGTGTGACGAGTTGCAGAATCTACCCTTTTAATGTCGTATAATGACGGTTTCGTTGCAGTCAGATAGATCCGCGTCGATCAAAAATTAACCGCACAAATCGATGAATCGTCGAATGAAATTAACGCGCGGTCTTATGTTTGTTTAGCCTGGGCAAGCCCCATGTCGACTCAAGGAGGCAAAGAAACAACTCGGGATCAAGTTAGAGTGATTAGAATACGATTTTCCAAGTGAGATTCTTTTTGTAATTTTTTTATACAATAAAAATGCCAATGCACAAATGCAAATGAACTAGGTTATTAAGAAAATGATAACTTAGCCAAATTAATCTTTGATGTCAAATTGATTCAAATCGTCCAAGTTATATTTTTTCTATAAACCTAATTCAATGGTTAACGCAAAATGGATTTTTTTGCAATTTTTGGGTTTAAAATGCACACATGAAAAATACAAACTTTTTTGGGGTTTTTATGCAATTTTTCGTGCAAATGATATGCAAAAATTATGAAAAATTTATTAGAAGTTAAATATGATGAAATGAAGGTACATTAATTTTTTTGGAATTTTCTGATACTTTATGATTTTTTTATGAATTTTTTACTGAAAACAGAGCGACCGTCAGTCTTTAATTCCTAATTAATCCACGAAATCAAATTATCCAAAGACCTATTTATCTCAAATAGATATTTTAATAAAGAATCCATGAGAGTTGAAATTTCACAAAACGATAACTTAGCCAAATTAATCTTTGATGTCAAATAGATTCAAATCGACCAAGTTATATATTTTCTATAAACCTAATTCAATGGTTAATGCAAAATGGATTTTTTTGGGAATTTTTGGGTTTAAAATGCACACATGAAAAATACAAACTTTTTTGGGGTTTTATGCAATTTTTCATGCAAATGATACGCAAAAATTATGAAAAATTTACTGGAAGTTAAATATGATGAAATGAAGGTATGCTAATTTTTTTGGAATTTTCTGACACTGTGATTTTTGTATGAATTTTTTTACTGAAAACAGAGCGACCGTCATTCTTTAATTCCTAATTAATCCACAAAATCAAATTATCCAAAGACCTATTTATCTCAAATAGATATTTTAATAAAGAATCTAGGAGAGTTGAAATTTCACAAAAATCTTATTCGTGGAATTAATTAAAAATCACTTACTTAAATCGCTAAGGAATTTATTTTATGCACAAGACAACTCCGAATTGGACGAAATTTGGACTTAATTAAAACACACTTAAATACATCATTCACAATTTTTCACACTTTTTGGAGCAATAAATGACTGTGCGAATTTCAGAGCTTAAATGGGTATAATCTCACTGATTTTCACTCTCTGATTTTTAATAAATAATAGGATGCTTACAAAAATGTAAATAAATAGTCACAAGATAAATAATGAGTTTCTCTACAACATGCTATTTTTTTGATTAAAAATTGATGTAAAACTGATGTCCAAATTAATTCTCAACTTCAGGGATGTCAATGCAATACAAAATGAAACTAAACAACTTAAAACGTGCACAGGGACACTTCTGTAAATAAAGACAAACTACAGGTGAAAGATGCAATTTTTCAAAATATAAAATAAAAGATGTGGACCTTCTCAACCAAGCTAGGGCACGCGGATGGCAAAGGGGACGTGGGCGGCGCGTGGGGCTTGGAGCACGACGACAGCGGTGGGCGGCGCGCACGACGACGCGACGTAGGCGGAGGACACGCGCGGGCGGAGGAGCGGCAGGTCGCGTGGTGCGGTGCAGCGTCGCGGCGCGGGGTGGCGTACGACGAGAGGATGGCACGTTGGTGGCAGCTGGCAGCCGCGCACGCGACACCACGACGGTGGTGCGTTGAGCGGATGGCGACGCACGAGGCGCTCCTGGAGGCGGTGCGCGAGGCGGTGAGGCGGCTGGAGGGCGAAGCCTCGAATGCGAGGCACGAGGGGCGGCGCCCAACTGCTGCTGGTGGCGAGGGCGAGGCGGCTGGAGGCTGTGCGGCGATTGGCACGGAGGGCGCACGACCTGGAGGGGCGGCGCGCCTGAGGCAGTTGATGGCGGTGCGCATAGGCTGGAGGTTGGCCTGACGCGCGGTTGAAGCATGGGCAGAAGGCCGGTGGCGGCGGATGCACCTGGGGCACGGCCAACGGCGGGAGGGTGCGCGACCAAGGGAGGAGAGCAACGCCGGCCAGGAAAGGGGAGGCTGCAGCTCCTGCATTATATATTTTTTTTGTATTTTTTGCAATTTTTTTTGTATTTTCTTTGTTTAAACTACAGATAAAAAGTGAAATAAATGAAATGAAGTGGTGTGTTTGTTGATGATTGTGAAATGTTTGATCGAGATTGATGGTGATTGAAGGTGGTGTTTGTGGTTTTTGTGTAATGATTTGTGGATGAAACAACAAGGAAAAAATTAGATAAAAAAATGATAAGGAAAAGAATGGAATACTTACCTGCAGTTCGTCGAAAGTGAAGCCGCGTCGTGCGGTTTCTGTCGTCGTCGCCTCGATTCGATTCGACGAAAAATCGAACAAGCTCAGTTGTGACCTGAAGCGATGCACAACGATACGAGAAGGATTCTTCGTGGATCTCGCCTTGAAAACCGTCGTTGCTCGACCGAAAAAATGTTGACGCTGTCATCGACAACCCTCGGGGGCTGGTGGTCTCTCCCTCTCAATTGAAGAAATGGCGGATGGGGGTGAATGGAAGAGTGGAGGAGAATATAAAGAGAAGGAGGGAGATAGAGAAGAGATGGAGAGAGTGGAGAGAATGGTGGAGGAAGTGGGGTAAGTATGGCTTGGAGTGGGGAAGAAGGAAGGAAGGAGTAAAAGGAAGATTAAATAAATAAAGTAATAAAATAAAATATTAGGCTACTAAAAATAATTAAAATAATAATAAAATAATAATAATAATAAATCCGAAAATAATAAAATAAATTCAAAAATAATAAAATAATGGGGGTGACATGTGGCGGCTCCAGGAGCTACCACATGTCGCAACTAAACAAAATTCAAAAATAATTTGTAAACAAAAATAAAAAAGAAATAACAAATGGGATTAAATCAAAAAGTGGTCAACACAAAAATTGTTCGTCTGACGAGATCTATAACTTTTGAGAGGGGCCGAAAATCAAAGGAAATCACCTGTACAAAAATGCATTTTTGGGTGGTACCTTATAGATATAAAATACCGCATTTTATCTTTTGTAATTTTTTTGTCATTTTTAATAGAGAGAAAAATCAAAATAAAAATAGAAAAATATGAAAAGAATATTTACAACTTAATCTAATTTTTTGGATTTTTAATAATTAAGAAAATAAAAGGATAAAATCCAGGGGCATTTCGGTCAATATATACAATATACAAAAGGGGCCCAAAACCCAAGTTTTGCATACGAGCTCCGATTTTAATTAATTTGGTCTTGTTTCGAAGGTCTTTGAATATATATTACTTTAAAAGTGAGTAGACCTAATTCGGAGGTTATATGAGAGAGATGTGTGCATTCTAAGGTCTAAGGTCTCAAACTTGGATTCAGGTTCTATTGGTCAATTTTTAAAGTTAGTATTTTTTGATATTTTTCTTTTATTAGTGTTAGTAATATATACACTATAGAGTTAGTTTTATTGGATTTGGAGTAAGTATAAAATATATACAAATAAGGTATTTTATCTAATATACAGGTGAATATTTACAAGTGAAGTTGGCTACTTATTTTATGCAAATATGAATGCTAAAATGCAGATATTATGCTTGCATGCATGAATGCTAATTTTGCAACATAAGGGGAAATATGCTGCTATTTACTCGGGAACAAGACTCTATTTTCAACTTTTAGAGTGATGAATCACGGATTCATCATCCCCCTATACTTAAACCTTGCTCGTCCCCGAGCAACTAAAATGAAATGCAAGAGTGAAATGATTTTGGGTTCCATACCAAGGTCATAAACAAAAGTTGAAAATGGAGCTTGACTCAACCTTTGGATTAATTGTGTGGCGGTTCCATACCAAGGTCATGAACAAAAGTTGAAAATGCTGCTTGCTTAGATACGGTTTAAGAACAATCGAACTGAGCTCACTCATATAAATTACCTTGTCCGGACCCGATGAGGATTCCTTTGAAACTTCCTTCTCCGGAATGTTGAAGGAATTTTTCTTAGTCGGTTTTCTAGAACCTGAATCATTGAGAGGGAGATGCGAGCGACGCGCCTTGAGAGGTTCAGGGGAATATCTCGAGGAATCAATTCTTGACTTCTTCTCACTAGATAGCAGAATAGAAGAGGGAGCAACCGTGTTTTTATGTGGAGTCAATTTAGTCTTGGTTGTTTCCTTTGAAGGTCCAGGATGTGGTGTGGTGCTGACCATGGGTTCCTCATCAGACGAGTCACCATATAGATTAGCATATTCCTGAAGGGTCAGCACGCGTCTCGAGAAGGTGCCAGTGATCTCAGTTGGCTTGACATTATTGGGCTCTTGTATCGGATCATCGAAATGGTCAAGGCAATCAACAAAGGTCGTATCCGACTCAGTGGTAGCTTCTGGTCGTGAGTCCTCCTTAGAAGCTGTCACGGTGGTGGTGCAAGCAGTTGATGCAGTGGAGGTGTGGGGAGTCTCAGATCCAACAGTCGTCCGGATAGTCGGTCTCTCAAGTGTAGCGAAGAGGTGGGACTCATCTACTTCTTGATGGTCACGAATGTCAGTGGATGTGCGGATCACCTTAGAGTAAAGTGTATCAAAGATCGGGTGAGGTCCAAGCGCTCTCAATGCTGTAAAATCGATTTCCCAAGTCTCGCAATCTATAGTCGCCTTAGCCAAGGCTAAGAACGGCTTCCCGAGAATAATCAGAGACTGGGAGAACTCTCCTTGGTGCTCAATGTCAATGATTGTGAAGTCTACCTTGAGTAGAGCACCATGGAAAGTAACGATGACTGAAATATTTCCTCTCGACCGTTTGATAGATCGATCAGCCAGCTGAACGATCTCTCTCAACTTCCTAAGTGGCCTGAGTTTGAGGTTGTCAAACACAGAGGTCGGGAGGATATTTATCGTGAGTCATCATCGATTCTTGCATGGGTAAAGATGATATCTTTGATTTCACACTCAACTCGGGGCAATCGCTTCACTCTGCGGCTCTTGGTCTTTCTCCCCATCACCAAGGAGGTGGCCATAGACACTATGTGTCTTTCAGTCCTTGTCCACTTATTTCCCGACCTCTTGGGCATCAATTTACTTCTCACAAATCGTTTAAGGCCGGGAAAGTGATCTATGGCCTTTGTTAAGGGAAGTTTGAAAATCAATTCTTCATCGAGTGCTTCCCTTAGGGTAGGATCCAACTTTTTAAAATCATTTTCATTTTCAATTTTTATGTGGGTTTTTGGTTTTTCAATTTTTTTGGTATTTTTGGTGGATGCATGATCAGACTCTGTATTGGAGGGTAAGTGGTTAGTAGAAGAGGGAGGTAGAATGGACTCCAGCCGTACAAAAGGTGTGGGTTCTCTAATGCTTGCTTGGTTTTCAACATCAGATATACTTATTTCCTTTTCCACTATCATTCCCAAGCTGGAAGAAATTGAGTGCAATATGTCCATGACATCTCTCAACTCGTTACCAAATGATTCATTTTTCTTAATAAGTCTAGAGATGTCATCCTCCACAAAATTCTCATGACAAATCATGGGAGAGTGCTGCTCAATTGGAGGATACTGCTGAGACAATGGGGTCTCATACTCAACATACCTAGACTCTGGCATGTAATGCTGGGTTGAGTATGGACCATCTGAATGGCAGACATTAGTCGGAGCCTCATATGATAAAACGGGGACTGATAAGTCTAGCTCATGAGTCCAATCTTGTGAATGTATAGGCTCTCCGAATGAAGGCTGGTTATTGGAAGCTTGATCATTAAAGTCAATCAAGTCTGGGAAATCATGATGTGCATGCCTCTCCATTTGGGTTGTTCGATCCACCATGTTATGCCCTAAGGTCAAGTCGGGATGCGTATATGTAAATTGTTGTATGGTCCCTACTTGAGGTGAGGATGAAGTATGAGGGGGCATATAATTTTGCCAATCATCCGTCTCAGCGGTAGCTTGCACTTCATTTGATTCTTTAATTCCTGTAAGCTCTCGAGAATAAGGACAGTCAGCCCAAGATGGAAGTGGATTTGGAGTGTTAGAATATGGAGTAGGTGAGAAATGCGAAGAAGTGGAGAAGTCAGTCGAAGTTCTGACTTCATAATCGGGTTGAGGTGGAGCCGACCACGGGTAAGGGTCTCCCGTGGTTGGCAGAGGATACATGGAAGGATGAGAAGGTGAAGATGATCGGTATATGGTCGAGAAGGATTGACCAGAGGTCTCAGGGTATGGGGACCAATATCCTGACATCTTGAACAGAAAAGGATGAATAGATTGAGGAAGAAAATGTGTAATTACACATGATAACACACAGACAGACTCAAAGACAAATGCAAGAGCAAACCCGAGTTCACACTCAACACGGTAAAGGACCCGAAATCGAGTCCAATTAATCTTGTTAATTTTAAGTGTGATTTTCAAGTAAGATAGCAAGTATTACGTGGCCTAGAGGGAAGTCGGCTCAGAGCTGGATGCGTCTTCCCTGTTTAACCTGTCGCCTAAGATACAGCCGGTCCTTCTTTTCTTCGCTCCTATCCCAAGTTGATGGATTCAAAGACCTGCCCCTATCTACCTGCAAGCAGGCGGAGGCTGACAAGGCCGGAACTTCACCCGGGGGGTTACTGGCAACTTGTCGTGAAGTACCGCAATTTCGCCCTATCTACCTGAGACAGGCGGAGGCTACTTGGTACTATTCAGTGAACCTGAATAATTCAACTTGTGATATTTGCTAGGATCAGTCGGAACGTGATATCGAAGGCGGAGATTTGGGCTCTGCCTTAAGGTGTTCACACACACACTGAAGTACCCTCACTCAGCCTGAAAACAAGGTCGTGGATTAGTCTCCCGCAAACAGATTTTCCAATTTTATTTATTTATTTGGTCAATAATGTTAGCAGTCCCGGTTTTAAGTTAAGTGGTCACTTGTTAGTCCAACCACACAACACGCCTAACGTCCAGTCCCAATTTCCGTTTAATTTAAGTTTGAAAAACAGAGGAGGAAATCGAGAAAAGCCGATGCACGAAAAACAATGACGTGTATGATGAGTAGAGAATACTTACAGTGATCCCTTCACTTTTATGCAGGATGCAGAACAAAATTGAGATCTTTTACACTATATGCAAATGCAAACGAGAAAAGCCGCTCCTAGACAGGCAATTCTATTAACGAGTGAAGAACCGATTATATTTGGCTAAGTCCTGTGGTCTAAGTGCGTCTTTTATGTGAAGTGTGGTCTTAAATATTACGAGCACAAGCAAACCCTAGAGTGGCTCGAGGAGCCGCTAGTGCAAACCTATTCTAATAATTCAAACCACACAGCAGACGGGGACACAGTTTCACTATGTTTACACTCACGAGAACCCAAACAGGAACCGCTGTAAATGCAAACACTTTTGTTTTTTTAGGATACAAAAATCTTTTTGACGTCCAACAGACGACTTGATCCAAGAATCGTCGGCCTCTGATGCACTTCGAGATGCGTCGACTTCAAGAAAGTTGCTCCAAGTCCACCGGGCCCTCACAAAAATAGATACAAAAATGTCAGAGAGAGATTTATACAGAAATGGTCAGAAAAATAATTAAAATAAAAAATGAATAATTACAAGATGGCTCGGGGGTCAGACTACCCGAGTGACTGGAAAACGTAAATCTAATAATCTAAAGTGATCCTAAGCCGTTTGCCTCCCCAGCAACGACGCCATTTGACGAGTTGCGGAATCTACCCTTTTATTGTCGTATAATGACGGTTTCGTTGCAGTCGGATAGATCCGCATCGAACAAAAATTAACCGTACAAATCGATGAATCGTCGAATCAAATTAACACGCGGTCTTATGTTTGTTTAGCCTGGAAAAGCCCTAGGGTCGACTCAAGGAGGCAAAGGAACAACTCGGGATCTAGTTAGAGTGATTAGAATACGATTTTCCAAGTGAGATTCTTTTTGTAATTTTTTTATGCAATAAAAATGCCAATGCACAAATGCGAATGAACTAGGTTATTAAGAAAACAATAACTTAGCCAAATTAATCTTTGATGTCAAATTGATTCAAATCGACCAAGTTATATTTTTTCTATAAACCTAATTCAATGGTTAATGCAAAATGGATTTTTTTGGAATTTTTGGGTTTAAAACGCACACATGAAAAATACAAACTTTTTTAGGGTTTGTATGTAATTTTTCATGCAAATGATATGCAAAAATTATAAAAAATTTACTGGAAGTTAAATATGATGAAATGAAGGTACATCAATTTTTTTGGAATTTTCTGACACTTCATGATTTTTTATGAATTTTTTATTGAAAACAGAGCGGCTGTCAGTCTTTAATTCCTAATTAATCCACGAAATCAAATTATCCAAAGACCTATTTATCTCAAATAGATATTTTAATAAAGAATCCAGGAGAATTGTAATTTCACAAAAATCTTATTCGTGGAATTAATTAAAAATCACTTACTTAAATCGCTAAGGAATTTATTTTATGCACAAGACAACTCCGAATTGGACGAAATTTGGACTGTAATTAAACACACTTAAATACATCATTCACAATTTTTCACACATTTTGGAGCAATAAATGACTATGTGCGAATTTCAGAGCTTAAATGGGTAAATTCTCACTGATTCTCTCTCTCTGATTTTAAATAAATAATAGGATGCTTACAAAAATGTAAATAAATAGCCACAAGATAAATAATGAGTTTCTCTACATGCCATTTTTTTGATTAAAAATTGATGTAAAACTGATGTCCAAATTAACGCTCAACTTCAGGGATGTCAATGCAATACAAAATGAAACTAAACAACTTAAAACGTGCACAGGGACACTTCTATAAATAAAGACAAACTATGGGTGAAAGATGCAATTTTTTAAAATACAAAATAAAAGATGGGGACCTTCTCAACCAAGCTAGGGCATGCAGATGGCAAAGGGGACGTGGGCGGCGCGTGGGTCTTGGAGCACGACGACGGCGGTGGGCAGCGCGTACGGCGGCGCGGCGTAGGCGGAGGACACGCGCGGGCGGAGGAGCGGCAGGGCGTGTGGTGCGGTGCACCGCCGCGGCGCGGGGTGGCGTACAACGAGAGGATGGCGCGCTGGTGGCAGCTGGCGGCTGCGTGCGCAGTGCCACAGCGGTGGCGTGGTGAGCGGATGGCGATGCACAGGGCGCTCCTGGAGGCGGTGCGTGAGGTGGCGAGGCGGCTGGAGGGCAGCGCCTCGAATGCGAGGCACGAGGGGGGCGCCCAACTGCTACTGGTGGCGAGGGCGAGGCGCCTGGAGGCCGTGCGACGATTGGCGCGGAGGGCGCGTGACCTGGAGGGGCGGCGCGCCTGAGGCGGTTGATGGCAGCGTACGTGGGCTAGAGGTTGGCCTGACGCACGGCTGAAGCGTGGGCGGATGGCTGGTGGCGGTGGATGCACCTGGGGCGCGGCCAACGGCGGGAGGGTGCGCGGCCAGGGGAGGAAAGCAACGCCGGCCAGGAAAGGGGCGGCTACAGCTCCTGCATTATATATTTTTTTGTTTTTTTTTGCAATTTTTTTTGTATTTTCTTTGTTTAAACATCAGATAAAATGTGAAATAAATGAAATGAAGTGGTGTATCTGTTGATAGTTGTGAAATGTTTGATCGAGATTGATGGTGATTGAAGGTGGTTTTTGTAGTTTTTGTGTAATGATTTGTGGATGAAACAACAAGGAAAATATTAGATAAAAAAATGATAATGAAAAGAATGGAATACTTACCTGCGATTTGTCGAAAGTGAAGCAGTGTCGTGCGGTTTCCGTTGTCGTCGCCTCGGTTCGATTCGACGAAAAATCGAAGAAGCTCAGTTGTGATCTGAAGTGATGCACAACGACACGAGGAGGATTCCTCGTGGATCTCGCCTTGAAAACCGTCGTTGCTCGACCGAAAAAATGTTGACGCTGTCACCAACAACACTTGGGGGTTGGTGGTCTCTCCCTCTCAATTGAAGAAATGGCGGATGGGGGTGAATGGAAGAGTAGAGGAGAATATAAAGAGGAAGAGGGAGTTAGAGAAGAGATGGAGAGAGTGGAGAAAATGGTGGAGGAAGTGGGGTAAGTGTGGCTTGGAGTGGGGAAGAAGGAAGGGAGGAGTAAAAGGAAGATTAAATAAATAAAGTAATAAAATAAAATATTAGGCTACTAAAAAAAATTAAAATAATATAATTATAATAATAATAAATCCGAAAATTATAAAATAAATTCGAAAATAATAAAATAATGGGGGTGACATGTGGCGGCTCCAGGAGCTGCCACATGTCGCAACTAAAAAAAATTCAAAAATTAAATGTAAACAAAAATAAAAAAGAAATAAAAAAAAGGATTAAATCAAAAAGTGGTCAACACAAAAATTGCTCGTCTCGATGAGATCTACTACTTTCGTGAAGGGCTGAAAATCAAAGGAAATCATCTGTACAAAAATGCATTTTTGGGTGGTACCTTATAGATATAAAATACCACATTTTATCTTTTGTAATTTTTTTGTCATTTTTAATAGAGAGAAAAATCAAAATAAAAATATAAAAAATATGAAAAGAATATTTACAACTTAATCCATTTTTTTGGGCTTTTAATAATTAAGAAAATAAAAGGATAAAATCTAGGGGCATTTCGGTCAATATATACAATATACAAAAGGGGCCCAAAACCCAAGTTTTGCATACGAGCTCCGATTTTAATGAAATTGGTCTTGTTTCGAAGGTCTTTGAATATATATTACTTTAAATGTGAGTAGAACTAATTCGGAGGTTGTATGAGAGATATATGTGCATTCTAAGGTCTAAGGTCTCAAACTTGGATTCAGGTTTTATTGGTCAATTTTTCAAGTTAGTATTTTTTTTGATATTTTTCTTTTATTAGTGTTAGTAATATATACACTATAGAGTTGGTTTTATTGGATTTGGAGTAAGTATAAAATATATACACATAAGGTATTTTATCTAATATACAGGTGAATATTTACAAGTGAATTTGGCTTCTTATTTTATGCAAATATGAATGCTAAAATGCAGATATTATGCTTGCATGCATGAATGCTAATTTTGCAAGATAAGGGGAAATATGCTGCTATTTACTCGGGAACAAGACTCTATTTTCAACTTTTAGAGTGATGAATCACGGATTCATCAACCCCCTATACTTAAACCTTGCTCGTCCCCAATCAATTAAAATGAAATGCAAGAGTGAAATGATTTTGGGTTCCAAAACAAGGTCATGAACAAAAGTTGAAAATGGAGCTTGACTCGACCTTTGGATTAATTGTGTGGCGGAACCTTATTGGGACCTGAACTTAAGACCTAACAGACTTCAAGTTCCACAAGTCTTCTATTCAAGACTCCTCAATAGTCAGGTCAGAACAAATCCTCATATGCAAATTTCTGATGACTATGATTCTCACTTGTACTGTGTAAGTGTAAAATAGCTCTCCACATCAGAAATGACTCAGAAACAGCCTCCTCTAACAAGGTAACTCAAATAACCTGGTCCAGTAACTCTTTCCTCGAGGAGAGGGGTATTCCCTTCTAAGTTCAAGTGCGACCCGCTCAAGAGGAGGGGGGTGGAGAAAAGAATGGACGGTAGCCAGTGTAGCTACCTATCCGGGGATGCCTGACCAGTGTAGCCAAGTCATCCAGCTGCATAATTCTTGCTAATATACATACTCCGACAGGTTTTTTTTACTTGGACCTGTCTGATTTTTTTTTGGAGTTTTTGCATTTTTTTTTCTTTTTTTTCTTTCTTTTTGAACTGTATACAAGGTGCAGCATGTACATCAGGAGTTTTTCCTCTTGAGCCAGAAGACTATCCCTCTTTTGAAGCATTATTGCAACCCACAACATCCTGTCCTTAGACGTCAACAATACCAGACTAGGTTGAGATGCACTACCCTCCCTAGAGGAGGACGGATGTTTCCACCCGTATGCTACTCCAAGCTAAAGGATTCTACCTCCTCACCACCTCATCAATGAAGAGCTACGTGCATGGTGCTTGTCCAAGTTAGGTCACTATATAAAAGAATCATGCGTGTGCACGAGATATTCTACTTAGACTAATCAAGATGACTGTGAACATAGACTTGCGGACTCAAAGAATTAAGTCACTTGACCTGAGAAATCTTAACTCCTGTTCCTATAAGGTTCCTCTGAAATTAGGTGGATTAAGGTCAAATCAGGTCCATCCTCAACATATACTCATAACTTGGTTCAGAACCCATTAGCTTTTCACTTTGCATATGCAAGATATGCAGATGAGATGCAGATGACATGCTATGTAGACGAATGAAATACAAGACTCTTTTTTTTGAAAGGATGATATGCAAGAGTAAATAAGAAGCCTATTTTTTTTATTTTTTTGTTGTTTTTTTGTTTTTGTTTTTTTTCAAAACTTTGGTATACCTCCTATGTTACAACAATTTACAAGAGTTTATAAGTATTATACAAATTGTACAAGTGTTATACAATATACAAGTATACAATTTTTTTTCCAATTTTTACAAAAGTTTTACAAGTATTATACAACAAGTAATTTTTTTTCCAATTTTTACCCAGACGTAATTATTGCAAAAAATATACAAAAATATGCGAAAATACGTGAAAGTACGAGCTATGGGTAAATTATATATGTAATATATACACGCCCCCTATACTTAGCGTGTGCTATGTCCTCAGAGCATGAAAAGCAAGGAAAAAGACATAGCTCGTGCTAAGCGTAGGAGAGATAAAATAACAAAAATGTATAGAAGTCGCTCCGCCCCCTATACTTAGGCTCTGGCAGCCTAAGTGTAGAAGAAGATCTAAAATGGGGCGGGCGAGGTTAAGAGGGGAAATGGAGGAGTATATACATAGTGGGCATTGGTCCCCCTATACTTAGGCTCTGGTCAGCCTCAGTATAGCACAGGAGTGAGTGTGAGAACCGATGAGATCTAGAGAATATACAGCGAAAGGTGAAGAGACTCGGGTCACTCTCCCCCCTATACTTAGGATCTGGTCATCCTAAGTATAGCCGTAAAATAAAATGATATGGAGCCGGGGCGAGTGATTCGAATCACTGGGGAGGGAGGGAAAATATATACAAGAAGGATTGAGAATATACAGGGATCAAGAAGGTTTGTGATGAACCTTCTTGCGGGAGCGAGGAGGTGGGTAATATACAAGTGTGTCGCTGTCGGAATCATCCTCAGATGAATAGTAGTTAGGTGAAGGGATCGTCCAACGAGGGTCGACACATGACTGCTTGCTTAGATACGGTTTAAGAACAGCCGAACTGAGCTCACTCATATAAATTACCTTGTCCGGACCCGATGAGGATTCCTCTGAAACTTCCTTCTCCGGAATGTTGAAGGAAATTTTCTTAGTCGGTTTTCTAGAACCTGAATCATTGAGAGGGAGATGAGAGCGACGTGCCTTGAGAGGTTCAGGGGAACATCTCGAGGAATCAATTCTCGACTTCTTCTCACTAGATAGCTGAATAGAAGAGGGAGCAACCGTGTTTTTATGTGGAGTCAATTTAGTCTTGGTTGTTTCCTTTGAAGGTCCAGGATGTGGTGTGGTGCTGACCATGGGTTCCTCATCAGACGAGTCACCATATAGATTAGCATATTCTTGAAGGGTCAGCACGCGTCTCGAGAAGGTGCCAGTGATCTCAGTTGGCTTGACATTATTGGATCTTGTGTCGGATCATCGAAATGGTCAAGGCAATCAACAAAGGTCGTGTCCGACTCAATGGCAGCTTCTGGTCGTGAGTCCTCCTTAGAAGCTGTCACGGTGGTGGTGCAAACAGTTGATGCAGTGGACGTGTGGGGAGTCTCAGATCCAGCAGTCGTCCGGATAGTCGGTCTCTCAAGTGTAGCGAAGAGGTGGGACTCATCTACCTCTTGATGGTCACGACTGTCAGTGGATGTGCGGGTCACCTTAGAGTAAAGTGTATCAAAGATCAGGTGAGGTCGAAGCGCTCCCAATGTTGTAAAATCGATTTCCCGAGTCTCGCAATCTATAGTCGCCTTAGCCAAGTCTAAGAACGGCTTCCCGAGAATAATTGGAGACTGGGAGAACTCTCCTTGGTGCTCAATGTCAATGATCGTGAAGTCCACCTGGAGTAGAGCACCTTGGAAAGTAACGATGACTGAAATATTTCCTCTCGACTATTTGATAGATCGATCAGCCAGCTGAACGATCTCTCTCGACTTCCTAAGTGGCCTGAGTTTGAGCTTATCAAACACAAAGGTCGGGAAGATATTTATCGGTGAGTCATCATCGATTCTTACATGGGTAAAGATGATGTCTTTGATTTCACACTCAACTCGGGGCAACCTCTTCACTCTGCGGCTCTTGGTCTTTCTCCCCATCACCAAGGAGGTGGCCATAGACATTATGTGTCTTTCAGTCCTTGTCCTCTTATTGCCCGACCTCTTGGGCATCAATTTACTTCTCACAAATCATTTGAGGTCGGGAAAGTGATCTATGGCCTTTATTAAGGGAAGTTTGAAAATTAATTCTTCATCGAGTGCTTCCCTTAGGGTAGGATCCAACTTTTTAAAATCATTTTCATTTCAATTTTTATGTGGGTTTTTGGTTTTTCAATTTTTTTGGTATATTTGGTGGATGCATGATCAGACTCTGGATTGGAGGGTAAGTGGTTAGTAGAAGAGGGAGGTAGAGTGGACTCCAGCTGTACAAAAGGTGTGGGTTCCCTAATGCTTGCTTGGTTTTCAACATCAGATCAACTTACTTACTTTTCCACTATCATTCTCAAGCTGGAAGAAATTGAGTGCAATATGTCCATGACATCTCTCAACTCATTACCAAATGATTCATTTTTCTTAATAAGTCTAGAGATGTCATCCTCCACAAAATTCTCATGACAAATCATGGGAGAGTGCTGCTCAATTGGAAGATACTGTTGAGACATTGGGGTCTCATACTCAACATACCTAGACTCTGGCATGTAATGTTGGGTCGAGTATGGACCATATGAATGGCAGACATTAGTCGGAGCCTCATATGATAAAACGGGGACTGATAAGTCTAGCTCATGAATCCAATCTTGTGAATGTATAGGCTCTCCGAATGAAGGCTGGTTATTGGAAGCTTGATCACTAAAGTCAATCAAGTCTGGGAAATCATGATGTGCAAGCCTCTCCATTTGGGTTGTTCGATCCACCAAGTTATGCCCTAAGGTCAAGTCGGGATGTGTATATGTAAATTGTTGTATGGTCCCTACTTGAGGTGAGAATGAAGTATGAGGGGGCATATAATTTTGCCAATCATCCGTCTCAGCGGTGGCTTGCACTTCATTTGATTCTTTAATTCTTGCAAGCTCTCGAGAATAAGGACAGTCAGCCCAAGACAGAAGTGGATTCAGAGTGTTAGAATATAGAATAGGTGAGAAATGCGAAGAAGTGGAGAAGTCAGTCGAAGTTCTGACTTCATAATCGGGTTGAGGTGGAGCCAACCACAGGTAAGGGTCTCCCGTGGTTGGCAGAGGATACAAGGAAGAATGAGAAGGTGAAGATGATCGGTATATGGTCGAGAAGGATTGACCAGAGGTCTCAGGGTATGGGGACCAATATCCCGACATCTTGAAGAGAAAAGGACGAATAGATTGAGGTAGAAAATGTGCAATTACACAGGATAACACACAGACAGACTCAAAGACAAATGCAAGAGCGAACCCCGAGTTCACACTCAATACGGTGAAGGACCCGAAACCGAGTCCAATTAATCTTGTTAATTTTAAGTGTGATTTTTCAAGCAAGATAGCAAGGATTACGCGGCCTAGAGGGAAGTCGGCTCAGAGCCGGATGCGTCTTCCCTATTTAACCTGTCGCCTAAGACACCGCGGTCCTTCTTTTCTTCGCTCCTATCCCAAGTTGATGGATTCAAAGACCTGCCCCTATCTACCTGCAAGCAGGCGGAGGCTGACAAGGCCAGAACTTCACCCGGGGGGTTACTGGCAACTTGTCGCGAAGTACCACAATTTTGCCCCTATCTACCTGAGACAGGCAGAGGCTACGTGGTACTAGTCAGTGAACCTGAATAATTCAACTTGTGATATTTGCTAGGATCAGTCAGAACGTGATATGGAAGGCGGGGATTTGGGGCTCTGCCTTAAGGTGTTTACACACACTCAATTACCCTCACTCAGCCTTAAAACAAGGTCGGGGATTAGTCTCCCGCAAACAGATTTTCCAATTTTATTTATTTATTTGGTCAATAATGTTAGCAGTTCCGATTTTAAGTTAAGTGGTCACTTGTTAGTCCAACCACACAACACGCCTAACGTCCAGTCCCAATTTCCGTTTAATTTAAGTTTGAAAAACAGAGGGGGAAATCGAGAAAAGTCGATGCACGAAAATAATGATGCGTATGCTGAGTAGAGAATACTTACAGTGATCCCTTCGCTTTTATGCAAGATGCAGAACAGAATTGAGATCTTTTACACTATATGCAAATGCAAACAAGAAAAGCCGCTCCTAGACATGCAGTTCTATTAGCGAGTGAAGAACCGATTATATTTGGCTAAGTCATGCGGTCTAAGTGCGTCTTTTATGTGAAGTGTGGTCTTAAATATTACGAGCACAAGAAAACACTAGAGTGGCTCGAGGAGCCGCTAGTGCAAGCCTATTCTAATAATTCAAACCACACAGCAGACGGGGACACAGTTTCACTATGTTTACACTCACGAGAACCCAAATGGGAACCGCTGTAAATGCAGATACTTTTGTATTTTTTAAGTTACAAAAATCTTTTTGACGTCCAACATCCGACTTGATCCAAGAATCGTCGGCCTCCGATGCACTACAAGATGCGTCGACTTCAAGAAAGTCGCTCCAAGTCCACCAGGCCCTCACACAAAAAGATACAAAAATATCAGTCAGATATTTATATAGAAATGGTCAGAAAAATAATTAAAATAAAAAATGAATAATTACAAGATGGCTCGGGGGTCAGACTACCCGAGTGACTGGAAAACGTAAATCTAATAATCTAAAGTGATCCTAAGCCGTTTGCCTCCTCGGCAACGGCACCATTTGACGAGTTGCGGAATCTACCCTTTTAATGTCGTATAATGACGGTTACATTGCAGTCGGATAGATCCGCATCGATCAAAAATTAACCGCACAAATCGATGAATCTTCAAATGAAATTAACGCGCGGTCTTATGTTTGTTTAGCCTGGGCAAGCCCCAGGGTCGTCTCAAGGAGGCAAAGGAACAACTCGGGATCAAGTTAGAGTGATTAGAATACGATTTTCCAAGTGAGATTCTTTTTGTAATTTTTTATGCAATAAAAATGCCAATGCACAAATGCGAATGAACTAGGTTATTAAGAAAACGATAATTTAGCCAAATTAACCTTTGATGTCAAATTGATTTAAATCGACCAAGTTATAATTTTTCTATAAACCTAATTCAATGGTTAATGCAAAAAGGATTTTTTTTGGAATTTTTGGGTTTAAAATGCACACATGAAAAATACAAACTTTTTTGGGGTTTTTATGCAATTTTTCATGCAAATGTTATGAAAAATTATGAAAAATTTACTGGAAGTTAAATATGATGAAATGAAGGTACATTAATGTTTTTGGAATTTTCTGACACTTTGTGATTTTTTTATGAATTTTTTACTGAAAACAGAGCAACCGTCAGTCTTTAATTCCTAATTAATCCACAAAATCAAATTATCCAAAGACCTATTTATCTCAAATAGATATTTTAATAAAGAATCCAGGAGAGTTGAAATTTCACAAAAATCTTATTTGTGGAATTAATGAAAAATCACTTACTTAAATAGCTAAGAATTTATTTTATTCACAAGACAACTCCGAATTGGACGAAATTTGGACTATAATTAAAACACACTTAAATACATCATTCACAATTTTTTCACACTATTTGGAGCAATAAATGACTATGTGTGAATTTCAGATCTTAAATGGGTAAAATCTCACTGATTTTCACTCTTTGATTTTTAATAAATAATAGGATGCTTACAAAAATGTAAATAAATAGCCACAAGATAAATAATGAGTTTCTCTACAACATGCTATTTTTTTGATTAAAAATTGATGTAAAACTGATGTCCAAATTAACGCTCAACTTCAGGGATGTCAATGCAATACAAATGAAACTAAACAACTTAAAACGTGCACATGGACACTTCTGTAAATAAAGACAAACTACGGGTGAAAGATGAAATTTTTCAAAATATAAAATAAAAGATGGGGACCTTCTCAACCAAGCTAGGGCACGTGGATGGAAAAAGGGACATGGGCGGCGCGTGGGCTTGGAGCACGGCGACGGCGGTGGGCGGCGCGCACGGCGGTGCGGCGTAGGCGGAGGACTCGCGTGGGCGGAGGAGCGGCAGGGTGCGTGGTGCGGTGCAGCGCGGGGTAGCGTATGACGAGAGGATGGCGCACTTGGTGGCAGCTGGCGGCCGCGCGTGCGGTGCCACGACGGTGGCACGTTGAGTGGATGGCGACGCACGGGGCGCTCCTGGAGGCGGTGCGCGAGGTGGCGAGGCAACTGGAGGGCGGCGCCTCGAATGCGAGGCGCGAGGGGCGCGCCCAGTTGCTGCTGGTAGCGAGGGAGAGGCGGTTGGAGGCCGTGCGGCGATTGGCGCGGAGGGCGCGCGGCCTGGAGGGGCGGCATGCCTGAGGCGGTTGATGGCAGCACGCGTGGGCTGGAGGTTTGCCTGACGCGCAGCTGAAGCGTGGGCGGATGGCCGGTGGTGGCGGATGCACCTGGGGCGCGGCCAACGACGGGAGGGTGCGCAGCCAGGGGAGGAGAGCAACGCCGGCTAGGAAAGGGGCGGATACAGCTCCTGGATTATATTTTTTTGTATTATTTTTGCAATTTTTTTGTATTTTCTTTGTTTAAACAGCAGAGAAAAAGTGAAATAAATGAAATGAAGTGGAGTGTGTGTTGATGATTATGAAATGTTTGATCGAGATTGATGGTGATTGAAGGTGGTGTTTGTGGTTTTTGTGTAATGATTTGTGGATGAAACAACAAGGAAAATATTAGATAAAAAATGATAAGGAAAAGAATGGAATACTTACATGCGGTTCGTCGAAAGTGAAGCCACGTCGTGCGGTTTTCCGTCATCGTCGCCTCGATTCGATTCGACGAAAAATCGAAGAAGCTCAGTTGTGACCTGAAGTGATGCACAATGACATTGGGAGGATTCCTCGTGGATCTCGCCTTGAAAACCATCGTTGCTCGACCGAAAAAATGTTGACGCTATCGCCGACAACACTCGGGGGCTGGTGGTCTCTCCCTCTCAATTGAAGAAATGGCGGATGGGGTGAATGGAAGAGTGGAGGAGAATATAAAGAGGAGGAGGGAGTTAGAGAAGAGATGGAGAGAGTGGAGAGAATGGTGGAGGAAGTGAGGTAAGTGTGGCTTGGAGTGGGGAAAAAGGAAGGAAGGAGTAAAAGGAAGATTAAATAAATAAAGTAATAAAATAAAATATTAGGGTACTAAAAATAATTAAAATAATAATAATAAAATAATAATAATAAATCCGAAAATTATAAAATAAATTCGAAAATAATAAAATAATGGGGTGACATGTGGCGACTCCAGGAGCTGCCACATGTCACAACTAAAAAAATTCAAAAATTAAATGTAAACAAAAATAAAAAAGAAATAACAAAAGGGTTAAATCAAAAAGTGATCAACACAAAAATTGCTCATCTCGACGAGATCTACAACTTTCGTGAAGGGGCCAAAAATCATAGGAAATCATCTGTTCAAAATGCATTTTGGGTGGTACCTTATAGATATAAAATACCACATTTTATCTTTTGTAATTTTTTTGTCATTTTTAATAGAGAGAAAAATCAAAATAAAAATAGGAAAATATGAAAAGAATATTTCTAACTTAATCTAATTTTTTGGATTTTTAATAATTAAGAAAATAAAAAAATAAAATCCAGGGGCATTTCAGTCAATATATACAATATACAAAAGGGGCCCAAAACCCAAATTTTGCATACGAGCTCCGATTTTAATGAAATTGGTCTTGTTTTGAAGGTCTTTGAATATATATTACTTTAAAAGTGAGTAGACCTAATTTGGAGGTTGTATGAGAGAGATATGTGCATTCTAAGGTCTAAGGTCTCAAACTTGATTCGAGTTTTATTGGTCAATTTTTCAAGTTAGTATTTTTTTTTGATATTTTTCTTTAGTGTTAGTAATATATACACTATAGAGATTGTTTTATTGGATTTGGATTAAGTATAAAATATATACAAATAAGGTATTTTATCTAATATACAAGTGAATATTTACAAGTGAATTTGGCTTCTTATTTTATGCAAATATGAATGCTAAAATGCAGATATTATGCTTGCATGCATGAATGCTAATTTTGCAAGATAAAGGGAAATATGCTGCTATTTACTCGGGAACAAGACTCTATTTTCAACTTTTAGAGTGATGAATCACAGATTCATCAAGGTGGAGACTGCTGCTCGGGAATGTAGGCTACTTCCTGTTGATATGGAACTATCTATTGTGAATGCTGTTGAGCCTGATCAGGTGTATGCACATAGTAAACATGCTGAACTGTGGATGGTCCTCCGCTAATCTGCTTGGTGGAAGAAGTCTGCTCCCTAGTAGAGGTATTGGTTGCTGCACTCATACTGTGGACTGCGCTGATCGAATTGACAAGAAGTTCCAGATGCTTTGTTATCTCATCCAGCTTATCCAGGTTCTTTGTCCTCTGCTCGATCACATGAAGCTTATCAAGTTCCTGGGATCGCTTTGCAAGTCCGAGCAGGACGAGCGAGGCGGTTTCCAATGATGGCCAGGTCAGTGCTATCCACCTTATCCACTTCTTTTGTTGCCGTCATATTGACATCCTTGTGGGGTACTGCAGGGGTGGTGATGGGGTGCTTCTGAAAAGCACGTGAAGAAGAAAGAGCTGCTAAACTTTCCGCCATCTCCTCAAAAATTTGATAAAGGACATCCTCGTCCTTATTGAAGTGACTTCCCCCACAAGCGGCATCTACCAGCTTTTGGTTCTCAATGCTTAAACCCCCAAAGAAATTTTGTACACGACTGGTCTTTGGAATATCATGATGGGGGCATTTCTCCGTCAGATCTTTGAATCGTTCCCATGCCTCGTGAATAGGCTCTTGGGTATCTGGGAGAAATTAGCAATTAAGGATCGCATTTGGTTGAGTCATCCAAGTGGATAATACTTGTTCAGAAATGCGGACCTCAACTCTTCCAAAGTAGTGACAACCTTCCCCAAGTGATTTAACCAATACAAAGCTTTGCCCATCCGACTGAATGAAAAGGCGGTCATATGTACTACCTCTAATGGAACATTTGGGTAGCGTACTATTCCACAAATGTGATCGAACTGCTAGAGGTGTATATAAGGTTCTTCATTAATATTTCCATGCAATGTTGGGAGAAGAGGTAAAATAGTAGGCTTAAGCTCAAAATGCCCATGAACCGCAGGGATTTGTATCCAAGAATTTGTCTGTCCTGCCCCTGAATTATAAGCATCTTTTAGTGTAGGCTTAGCCCTAGGTTCTATATGATGTTCTTCTCCCCCATTCCCACCTCCAGGGTTTCTGTTGTCCCCCCCTCTCCTATCTTCTCTTTCCTGTCTCAGCTCGAGAATCATGCCTCTTAATGCGTTTTGAAAATTAGCCCGCTCTGCTATCTGGGCTTGAATTGTCTGGATGGAGGCTAACATGGTGCTGTTGATCTCGCTCTATTCCGACATGGTTCCCTTTCCCTTTGGTGGCATCAAGTGTTTAATGTCTGACTCTGAAAATGTGCATAATACTCGATTAGTACTCAGAATTGATGGAGTCTCAGATATTAATTCGAGATTAAAGCCAATCTCAAATAGTGGATTGATGGATGTTGTGAAAGGCGAAGTGGAGGAAGAGGAATATTCGGGAAGTGAGTCTCTCTGAATAGAAGGTGAACGGCTCGGGTTGTAGAATGAATTCGCAGAGTCCTAACGAGAAATACTCCGGTCCGACATCCTCGAAATCAATAGGCAGGATGCGAGAACACGAAGGTCAATGCAAACAAACAAATTTTTTTATTTTTTGCTACTTATTAACCTGTATAGCGGACAAGGTCGAACTCAGGGAGGCTACAAATCCCGAGGGTTATTCAATTAATCAAGAATTAATTAAGACAAAACAAGAATCTCAAAGGACAACTATCCTTGGTTTTTGTAATTTTTTATCTTTTTAATTTTTTAATTTTTTATTTCTATTTTTTGTATATTTTCTGATTTTCAATTTTTTAGTGATTTTGATTTTTGCAATTTTTTTTATTTTCAAAAATGACACGAAGTAATATTCACAAGATCAAAAATACGCACACCAACTCTTTTGTAATTTTTCAATTAATAAAAAATACTCAGAAAAATCTAGAGAAAATATTTTTGGGTTTTAAAAGTTTTGAAATATTTTTGAGAATTTTTGTTGAATTTTCAAATGTTTTTGTATTTTTCTAAAAATCAAACAGTGAGAAAATGTGAAAATGTGCACAACCTTGAGTAATTTACAACTTAAAAATATTTTAGTGCCCAATACTCCTGACAATTATTTTTAAGACAAACTAGAAGCAATTTCCTACAAATAGGAGCTGAAATCACTATTTTCGGATTTTTGTAGAATTTTTTGTAATTTTTATAAGATTTTTGATTTTTTTGGAGTTTTATAGATAATTAATGCACGAAATTTGTACATAAATTAAAAGACAATGAAATACAACCACCCTAATATTTTTGGAATTTTTGGAACAATATTTGAATTTTTACGAATTTTTGAATTTTAAGAAGATAAAATGGCACTGTTTTTGATTTTTTAATAATATTAAATGAAATCAAAATGCAATGAAAAATTTATGCTAGGAAGATAATCATATCAGGAGCATAGCATAATTTTTGCAAGATTTATAGATCACAAATAACATTTATTTCAATGAAAAGCACATGCAAACTCAAGTTCTGGAATTTAAGGACTAGGTTGCAAATAGTTCAATATTCTTGCATCAAATATTAACAAGAAATAAAAGACAAGGAGGAATGTGCAGATTACCCAAATGTGCTTGAGGCTGGCAGGGGCTATGTGGCAAATTTGAAAAACTTTGGGGCGCAACTGTAATTTTGCCAAAATATTTTTTTAGTTCAACAAGAACCCGAGGGTTTCCATGTTCTCTTCATTCGTCAAGACACAAGGGGCACCAAGGGGGCATGGGGCACCGCCGCCCAAAGGGGATAGAGGACGGGCAGACCACAATGCGGAGGCGCGGTGGTCGGCACGCTCCGTTACGCGGATCTTGAAGGCGGCGGAGGCACGCGGCACTGGACTGGAGTGGCAGGAGGTCGCGCATGCCACATGTGGTGGGCGAGAGGGGGCGCCACACGATGAGCTGGAGGAGTGCTGCTGGGGAATGGAGAGGCGGCGTGGGCGGACGCGCTTCCGCTTGAAGACGGAGGGGCGCAGGCGGCGTCGGAGGCTGGAGCCGATGCTGTGCGGCGATCTGGCACGGAGGAGGGGGCTGTGCCGCGTGACGTGTGGCGTAGAATGCGGCTTGTGCGCGGGGAGGTGACACACGCCCCCTGGAGGAGGGCAGACGCGGTGGCGCAGCCTAGGCGGGCCGCTGGGCAGATCGATGAGGATCGCAGGGTGAATGGGCGCTGCTGGAGGCGGCGAGGCAGGCGGCACCGCTGGAGGTGGGGCGGATGGGCGCCGCCTGCTTGATTTTTTTGTTTTTTTATTTTTCTGTATGTAAACGGTAAATAGAGAGAATGATTTTTTTATTATAATTGTTTTTACTGTAAACGGAGACATGGAAAAAGAATTTTTTTATTTTCTTTTTTTTGTTTTTATTTAAGCAGAAAATTGTAAACATAAGCAAAGATGAAGTTTATATATATATATATTTGTTTATTTTTTTGTTTTCTTTTTAAATGATCCTGCAAAACAAACGTTAGAGAAAAACGAAACAAATAATTATTTTATTTTATTTATTTATTTATTTATAAATCGGAAAATGAACGAGGATTCGACAGAAATGAAATATTCGAATCCGATCTCCGGCCATCGTATGCGGTCGGAGTTGAGAGATCGTGGATGATAGAATAGAACGCGTGGAGATCAAGAAAGTGAGATGAAAAATCGAGTCAGTGGCGGATCAAATCGAGATGGATGTTTTAAAGATCTAAAAAAATAAATATGGAATTAAAAAATGCGACGAAATAAACTACGATTAAACTAAGATAAAATAAGAAGAAAAATGATGGATCTCACCTTAGGAGAGGAAATGGACCGTGATCGTCTCGACAATTCCGACTCGCTGTCACCGGACGACTTGGAGACTAGGCAATTTTCTCGACGAAATTTTCTCTCGGAGATCGGGCTCCTCTCTCTAAAGATTGATCAAGTTGAAATGAGGGAGAAGAAGCCATATAAATAGAAAAGATGGAATGAAATTTGAATTTTTGATTTTTTTGGATAAAGAGATAAGAGAGATGAAAATTGAAATGAATTTTTGATTTTTTTGATGGAAGAGATAAGAGAGATGAAATGAGAAATGAGACAAAATAAAAGAGCGATAAAATTATTTACAAAATTAACTTTTTTTTGAATTTTCATCACTTTATTTATTTGAATTAAAAATGTTAATTTTTTTATTTTTTTATGGTGGTTAATTAAAAATAGCTACTATATACATATACTATATACATATATGACATTATATACAAGGGTAAATGAGGAAATTAGCCTTTTTTAAGAATTTTATTATTTTATTATTTTTATTTTTATTTTAAATAATTAGTAAAAATATTTACAAATATATACAAATACAATATGCACAAAATACATGGGAAAATTACACAAACCACCCTGAAAAACTAACTTTTTACTCGTTACTCCAAAACTTATGAAATCACAACCATTTTGAAGATAATTTAATTTAGAATCCAATGGAAATGATATTGGTTCATATTGAGTTCATATGGATCCCGAATTGATCTTTCAATTAGTGCTTAGTGGCCTTTTCCAAGTGTGGTTACTTTTATTCTGTACATGATTTAATTGTGCAATTATTTTTATTAATTAGGACATATTTTTATTTACAACTTTAGTTTTGGAAGTTATTTGATTTGAGTTCAATTAAGACACAAATAAATTAGTGTCAGTTTTATACAGATATATACAAAATAAGTGAGAAGTATTTACAACAACACACACATTTTTTCGATTTTCTGCTTAAGGACCCTATCTCCCCCTACTTTATTCCTGGTCGATCAGGTCAAGTCTTGACCTTCTCTTGGGGTTCGGGTCAGCCTATATACAGTCTTCCATTTTTTATTTTCTTTCTTTATTATTTATTTATTTATTTATTTTAGGTTAAAATTAGTAAGAAGTGTACAATATTTACAAAGATGCAAGTTAGTAAGAATACGGAGTTAGTTTTATATGCAGGTGTTTTATAAGGGGTTTTAAGCTAAAATAAATGAATAAAGATGACGAATCACAGATTCATCATGTACCCCCCAGATCCATCGTGGATCTGGGAGTCAAGGCTCCTTCCACCGCCTATCATCGAAGCCCCATATCCATTCCATTTCTCTTTTCTTTTCACTTCATTTTTGGACCGAGATGATCCGCTTCAAGCCGCCCCATATTTTGGTGCAGGTTAGACCTTGTGAGGAGGCATCTGGAGCTGGGAAACCTGGAATACCTCCAATTCATCTGGAACTCGAGTCACCCCTAGGCCCTTCGTTGACGACCATCGAGCCCATCTAAGAGGTCCATTGCATGCAAAGGAGCACCAACAAACTGTTGGGCCTGCCGGATCAAGACGAGGTTGTTGGAGCAACGAGAAACGCCAGTTCGAAAGTTGCTAGCCTCCAGTTCTTCATGTGTTCTTGCAGCCCCCTTCTCATCCGTTGGATGAAGAACACATCCTGGATCTAATCGATACCGTCCATTTAGTTCGAAGGGGTGTGAGAGAGTGGTTGTTGGATCAGACATGTGGTAGACATACAACGGTCCAATGAAACGCTCAGAAGTGGTAAAAATTGTACCTTTACCCTCTGCCCTTTTTGTTAGTAAAATATTTTGCAATCATTTAATTAAGTACAAAACTTTTGGGATATTTTGCATGTAAGCCCTCAAACCTTTTTAATATAGCATTTTAGTCTAGTGACATGTCTCCTCACATATGAGTGGATATTTTGTAGGCAACCCCTCCAGTTTTTGTATTTATTGTTAGTACCTAAAAATCAAGTTGCAAAACAACTTTGTGGTTATTTTGCATGTGAGCTCGTGGAATATATTTTATTTGCAAATATACCCTACCAACTTGATTTATTTTTATTAATGCATTTCTTTTTATTAAAAATAGCTCATGTGTTCTAAAAAATTTACAAAAGTAGTTGTGTGTGTATGATTGGTTGTTTATTCACGCTATATTTTTTTCCCATTTTGCATGCATTTACTTTTTGTTAAAAATCAAATAGAGCTATTTTACTTCATGTTTGACTTGAATAATACAAAAAATTATAAAACCTTTTTGAAAAATTCTAAAAAAATTAGCTAATATTTATTAGCATGTTTTCTCATATTAGGCTAAAAATCACGAAAAAAATCTCAAAAACCCCAAAAATTAGCAAACCCTTGATAACCCTAAAAAATTATAAAATATTTTCAAAAATTCCATAAATATTAGTTTTTATTCCACATATATATACTAAAATTAGTTTTGAGAAATTTTAAACCTTTTGCTATTTTTAATTCTCAAATCGTCGGCCTATTTAAAAATTTCTATTTTTATCCTTTTCTGATTTTAAAAATAGCAAAAAATATAAAAAAATCCCAAAAAATCAACAAAAAAATAGAGGAATATTTTTAAAATCTAAACTTATTTTATTTTGATTTTTTAACTTTATTTATCTATATTTATAAATATACTACCCTATATAGACTATATATCTATATAATATTATATGTATAGTTTATATTATTATTAAATATTTTAAATACCCTAATTATATTATAAAACATTTAAAAAATAAAAAGGACCATTCTTGGGATATTTTCCAATTTTGGAGTATTTATTATATATATTCTACTATTTATTACTTATGTTATATATATGTTTCCTTATATATATATACTCACATATATATTATATATAAAAAAGAGGTTTAAAATAAGAAAATAATAAAAAAATATATATTAATTAAAAATATTAATTAAAAAACAAACCCACAAAACATTGAGTAATTATTGTGCATACTTATACGTACATACATACATACTTGTATTATTTATTTTATAAATAATATACATGATACATCCCTTGTTCCCTATGTTCGACACCCTACTCTGCTTATCACTATACAAAAATTTATTGTAGGGTTATAATAAATTTTGATTCACATTTGATTTTATTGATTTATTGAAATTTTTCGGGTTAATTGTTGAATTTAGCTGAGATCTTTGCGAGAGGTCATCACATCGACTGTGTAGCTCGCCTTGTGAGCGCACACGATTCCTCCTTGGGTTTTGGCTAGTTTTCTAATGGCTAGTTTCACAGTCATTGTGTAGCTCACCCTGTTATTTTCTCTTTCATTTCAACCTTTTATTTTTAATAAGTATTTATATTTTTTTGACCCATATCTCTTTGTTTATTTTTCTTATGAGGGACTGCGTGGCGACTGCCGCTTCTTAGGAGGTAGACACACCCGAGTCACGAGGAGGTTGGCTCTTCTGCTTGTGAGCCAAACAAGAGAGAGCATAATAGAGAAGCAGAGAGAGAAGGAGAAGAGTAGCACACTTAGATATTATTTTTTTTTGTGAGGAGAGTGATACTATTAGTAATAACTTGGACTCTGACACTTCTACTTAACGAGGTACAGTGCCACCTATTTGTTTACCTGGAGCCCTTGTCGGGTTTTTCATGTTTTCTATTGCTTTCTTTTCTTTTATTTCTCGTGTTTTGAGCTTTTGCCTTTCTTTTCATTTGTTTTATGTGATTGAGCCCCTAGATTTAAGATTGTTTGATTCGGTAAGCTAGGTCCAAACCCCTGATAGAAGCATGCACCTATAGTATCTTATGCTTGGATCTAGTCAAAAATTAATTGTTGATCACTTGAATTTGGAACCATGAGCCGAGAGTCCACACAATGCTTGTAGGACCCGTTGTGGTAGGCACCGAGGAATCTTTAAGACTTGACACTTAGACTCCACTTTTGAGTGATTAACATTTGATTCCTCCCGATAATAGAAATTCTTTTTAGGATGCTTTATCGCTTTGCATACCATTCATGTAGTATATATTTATATATACTATTTTGCATCTCCCATGGAGAGCATTGGGAAGTACCATGAGTCTTCTTACTTTGCATGCATCATTTGACACGAGAGTGAGATTTCCACTCTAGTGTCCACTTGCATTACTTTTACTCTTTTACTTCTATTTTATATCACCTGTAGGACCCAAAAGAAAATACAAAAAAAAATCTTTAGGAGGTTTGTTTTGAAAAATACGAGTCGAGTCTTTGATCTTGGGCCTGATCTAAGGAATGGCGGATGGGGGAATGACCGGTTGAGGGCGAACTTTATATGAGGAGGAGATCAGAAGTTACACGAGAGGGGTGACGATGGTGTGTAAAGGCGGAGGTAAATGGCTGCGTAACGACCGTGGAAGAGGAGAGGGTGGCGATGGCCGTTTCGCATGAGGAGGGGTGCATTGCTGGGTGACGGAGGAATGTGGGAGAGAGGTCAGGTGCGTAGCACGTGACCTGGAGGAAGGCTGAGAGGCTTGGTCACATGCTAGGCATGCGACTTAGAGAGAGAATAGAGAAGTGAGGAAAGAGAGAGAGAGAGAGTGTGTGTGTAGGGGTGCCATGTGGCACGCATAGGGGCTGCCACGTGTCACCCCAAAAAATTTCAAAATAAAAGAGAAAGAAAAATAGAAAATAAATAAAATAAGAGCTCGTATTGAAAAATTTCCTTCACGAAAGTTTTTCCTCTCGATTAGATCTACAACTTTTATGAAGGAACCAAGAGCAAAAGAGGTCATTTGTATAAAGTGGTATTTGTAGTAGTTTTTCATGTGTGTGGAAAATCACTTTTTGGAGTTTTGCAATTTTTTGTGATTTTTAAAGAGGATAAAAATTATAGAAAAAATACGATAAAATAAAAGATACTTAATTACACATTAATCTAATTTTTTTGGATTTTTAATAAATAAGAAAAAGAGAAATAAAATAGGAGTATGAAACAAGCAAATTTTGTATAGATTCATTGAGGTCATTCGGACATAGTCAGTTTCTTTGATTTTAGTCTTGATTTGGTTTGGATTTTTAGGCCATGTGATAAAAATTTCATCAAAGAGCACAAATGAAAAAGAAGTAAAATCAAATAGGTTAATTATGTATGTAAAAACTCAGGTCAAAAATCGTAAAAAGATCAAATGCGCAAAAGAGGCCCAGAACCCAACTTTCACATTGAGTTCTGAATTTTATGAGATTGGTCTTGTTTTGAAGGTAATTGAAAATGAAGTACTTTAAAAGTGAGTAGACCAAATTCAAACACTGTAGGAGGAAAATATGCATGTTTTAGTTTATCAACATTAGGTTTTGGGTTTATTTATCACTCATTTAAGTTAGCAATTTTTTTTTGTATTTTTCCTTTTTCTTGTTAGTAGTATCTACACAACAGAACGATTTCAGGTCAATTAAAGTTAGGATGAATTAATTAAAAATAGGGGAAGTTAGCATCTTTTCAGCTCAATTTACACATGGATTTTTTTGGTTCTTTATTTTATGCAATTATGCATGATGAAATGCGAATATTTTTTACACATGTATGAATGATAATGATGCTATATTAATTATTAAATGCATATGGATTTTGGGAAATATAGCCTAATTGACCAATTTTAGCATGTTGAATCAGAGATTCATCAATATGGATATTTCCACTAGTAGAAATAAATATCGGACAAGAACTTGTCCTTCTTTACTCGAGCCCAATCTTGTGGAACTTTCCCAGAAAATGAGATAGTTCACAACATCAACATATTAGGGGAGCGACATGACACTAAAAAATGATTCATCAAGAAAGGTTTCTATGATTGGCACATTACTCAACGGAGTCTCTGTACTTTCAATTCCAGATAAATGATCAGCTACCACATTCTTGACTTCAGGTTTATCTCTTATTCCAAATCAAAATCATGAAGCTGAAGGATTCAACGGAGAAATCATGTCTTGGCATCCTTCTTTTGTTGTAGGTACCATATAACAGAGTTGCCTATGAATATGATGACTTTAGAACCGAGAAGGTGAGATCGAAACTTCTCGAGGTTGAAAACAATTTCCAGCAGCTCTTTCTTTGTAAATGTATAATTTTTCTGGGCCTTATCTAGTGTCCCGCTAGCATAATGTATAGTATAAGGTAATCCATCCCTGCACTATCCTAATACAACCCTAATAGCAAAGTTAGACACATCCGCCATGATCTTGAATGGGGGGGACTAATCGAGTGGTTGTAAGACATGTACCTAAGTAACAAGTTCTTTTACATTATTGAAGGCTTGGAGGACCTTATTATCTACAATGAAGTCAGCCTCCTTGCCTAGCATCTCAGTGAGAGGCAGTGCAATCCTGTTAAAGTCATGAATGCATATTCTATAAATTTCAATATTCCCTAGAAAAGATCTCACATGTTTCAGTATTTTAGGTGGCCCAAGTTTAGAAATGGCATCGACCTTAGCTGAGCCGACCTCCATACCTCGCTTAGAAATGACATGGCCCAAACGCAACCCCTTCGGAGACCATAAAGTCGCTCTTCAGTACTTGTTCTAGATGTGAAAGACATGTATCAAAATCGTCACCATAGATCAAGAAATCATCCATAAAGACCTCTAGAAAATTGCCCACCATGTCGGTGAACACAACCAACATATTCTTTGGAATGTAGCGGGCGTGTTACATAATCCAAAGGGCATCCACTTAAAGGTATAAGTGTGAAATGGACAAGTGAATGTAGTCTTCTCTTGATCTTCAAGAACGATCACTACTTGGTTGTACTCAGATTTTCCATCCAAGAAATAAAAGAACTTTTTCCTAGCAATCTTTCGAGAATTGATTAATAAGGGGCATAGGAAAGTGATCGTTCTTGGTCGTTGAGTTCATGCATTGATAATCTATACAAACATGCCATGACACATGTACTCAGGTCAAGATCTACTCTCCTTGGTCATTTTTAACCATTGTGATTCCATATATCTTCAGGATCATGTGAAATGGTCTTAACCATTTAAGGTCAGATATGGGATAAATAAATCCAGCCTCACACTGCTTTGTGATCTCTTTCATGACAATTTTTTGGAGATTAGGATTCAACCTGCACTGAAACTCACGAGATGTCTCGTTGTCATCCTCTAAGTAGATATGGTGTGAACATAAGGTCAGATTTATCCATTGGAGATCCGAAATATTCCAACCAAGAGTCTTGCAATTTTTCTCTAGAACCTCTAACAAGCATGATTTTTTATCAATGATTAATCACGAATCAATGATGATCGGTTATTGTTTGGGATCACCCACAAAGAAGGCATACTTCAAATTTGCCAAAAGCGGCTTCAACTCTGGTGGAGTATGAGTTGGCTTTTCAGAAACCTTTGAGACGGGGCTAGTGGTCGGTGCATGGTTTACCAATGATTTGTTGTCCACCTTGGTTGCTCTTTGTTCAGATAGTAAAACACTGAATATATTAGCAATTGTTTTCTCTTGTTCAGTTTGGGATGGTTATTCTTCAAAGAACTCGATCAACTCATCATCATAGATCTCCCTGTCGGTAAAGGAACAAAATTCAACTATGCTTTCAATGTCTTCCTCTGGGAAGTGGAAATCCTAGGTTAAAATGCCATTTAAGAATAAATTTGGGTCTCTGATCTCCTCAATGATGTCACAATCGTCTATATGTGGTGTAACACATTCCCTTCTATTAGATGTGTTATCTGCTAATTTGGGTTCTGCGATCATCTCTATGTTAACATTGCCACTGCTAGAGCGAAAGGTAATCTTTGTAGACATGTGATCTAATACCTCCTCGATTGTTGGAAAGAACGACCGACCAAGTATGATAGGGGTATGAAGTAACGACGCAGAGGATTCCATGTCCAAAACAATAAAGTCTATTGGGAATTTCATGCCATGCACTGTTACAATAACATCCTCTAATATATCTTGGGGTCACTTAATGGATCAATCAGCAAACAAAAGGATCATCATGGTTGGTTTCAACAAACCCAACCTGAATTCCTTGAGGAGAGAAGTGGGCATGTGTAACTCCCCCGGATCCGGGTACCCGTTTACACTGAATTCGTGCCATTAATTTCATAGATGATCACATTATTTCAACTGAATTTTCCTTTGAATTTCATTGGTTAGAGTTTTTGAGGATCTTTATCCTCCTTACCACATCCATGGGACATGTGGCAAGTTGTTCGTCATTTCACTAATAGTAAGAGACAACCATTGCTGATTGGCAGTCATGAGATGGTCATAGACTGTTTGTTACTACAGCTTGATGAGTTTGACTTGTTGGGCATGGATTGGTTCTCATCTCATCATGCTATTCTTGATTACTTAGGAAGATAGTTTTCTTTAGGATTCCAGATTTGTATGAGTTCACATTTGAGGGTACATTACATGACTCCAAATGGAGTACATTTCAGTATTACGAGCTCAGAGACTTGTTGATCAGGGATGTGATTCCTATCTAGCATTTGCTAGAGAGACATCCAATCATGAGTCGATAACAAAGAACATCAGAGTAGTATCAGAATACCCAGATGTGTTTCCTGATGAGCTACCAAGATAACCTCCTGAGAGAGAAATCGAGTTCGAGATCGCATTGCTAGCAAATACACAACCGACCTCAGCTCTATACCGTCTGGCACTAGCTGAGTTGAGAGAACTGAAGGTATAGTTGCAGGAATTGGTTGACTTGGGATTTGTGAGGTCGAGCACTTCACCTAAGGGTGCTCTAGTTCTTTTTGTCAGGAAATAGGACATATCGATGAGATTGTGCATTGATTACAGGCAATTGAACAAAAGAATGGTGAAAAACTGTTATCCTTTGTCGCACATCGATGACTTGTTTGACCAACTCCAGGGATCTTTGGTGTTTTCGATGATCGGCCTTTGTTCATGCTACTACCAGTTGAGGATTCAAGAGACAGATATTCAAAAGACAGCTTCAGGGCTCGCTATAGGCACTATGAGTTTTGTAGTGATGCCGTTTGGGCTCACCAATGCCCCTGCAACATTCATGGACATGATGGACATGATTTTCTGTCCATACTTGGATAAATTTGTGGTGGTGTTCGTTGATGATGTATTGATATATTCACGGAATGAATGGTATCATGCAAATGATCTGAAGATTGTTCTGGATACATTGCGAATGCATAAGTTGTATGCCAAGCTGAGAAAGTGTGAGTCTTGGTTATCCCATGTCTCATTTCTTGGGCATGTCATTTTTGGAGTAGGTATTGCAGTTGATCCTACGAAGATTGAGGCAGTCATGTCTTGGGAGCAGTCCAAGACAGTCACTCAGATTCAGAGCATCCTTGGATTAGCAGGCTATTACAGATGCTTCGTCAATGGATTTTCATGCATTGTTATTCCCTTGACACGATTGACGTAGAAGGGTGTTCCTTTCATTTAGGATGATTCATGTGGGCAGGTCTTCAAGACACTGAAAGAGAGGTTGATGACAACACCCATTCTTGCACTTCCATTAGGCATTTAGGATTATGTAGTATACACAGATGCCTCGGGTGAAGGTTTAGGAGCAGTGCTGATGCAGCAAGGTCATGTGATTGCTTATGCATCATGACAGTTGAGACTGCATGAGCGGAATTACCATACCCATGACTTTGAGGTCGCGACAGTCGACTTCGCTTTGAAAATATGGTGCCACTATCTTTATAGGTTGAACTCCGAGATTTTCACAGACCGCAAGATTTTGAAGTATATCTTTGATCAGAAGGAGCTAAACATGAGACAATGTGGGTGGCTTGAGCTACTGAAGGATTATGACTGCACGATCTCTTACCATTTCGGTAAGGGAAACGTGGTGGCAGATGCGCTTAGTAGAAGATCTCATGTAGATGGTACAACAAACTAGCTATACATGTGGGATATGCTCACATCTTTGTTCGATTTGCATCCTCAGGAGAGTGCATCCATATCTACTGTCTTGCCTCCACAGTTCAACAGTTTATGGGATCATATAGTAGAAGGTCAGAAGTCGCATCCTTGGATTCGAGATAGATATATGCATGCTGTCAAGGACGAGATTGATGATTTTATTGGGTTGGTGTCTATTTTGTGGAAAGCTGGACGGGTCATTGTTCCCAATGATGAGCAGTTGCGTAGAGACATTCTTGATGAGGCATACAGTTCAAAGTTATCTATTCATCCTGGCAGCATAAATATGTATAATGATCTACGTCGACATTTCTGGTGGGATGGAATGAAGCGCAATGTGGCCCAACATGTTAGCAGATGCATGACAAGCCGGATGGTCAAGATAGAGCACATGAGACCACCAGGGTTATTACAGTCTCTCCCCATTCCTAGGTGGAAGTGAGAGAGTATCCTTATGGATTTTGTCACAGGTTTGCTGAAGACACTAGGTGGCCATGATTTTATTTGGGTCATTGTTGACATGTTGACTAAGTCAGCCCATTTTATACCTGTCAACATGGCATACACTCCATCCAGATTATCTAGTCTATATGTGCATAACTTTATCATGCTACACAGTATACCACTTGAGGTGGTGTCTGATAGAGACTCGAAGTTACATAGCACTATTGGCATCAGTTCATATTAGCACTATAGAAAGAACTGAAGATGAGTTCCACGTACCATCTGCAGACCGACGGACAGAGTGAGCACACCATACAAACGCTCGAGGATTTGCTACGCACTTGAACTTTGGAGTTGGAAAGGTCATGTAAGAACCATTTGCCATTGGTAGAATTCACGTAAAACAACAACTATCATTCCAGTATCGTCATGGCACCATTCGAATCCCTATACGGGCGGAGATGCATCACACCTCTCAGTTGGCGTGAGGTAGGTGATCATGCTCTTTACTCCGTAGATCTCCTGGAGGAGACTGCGAGGATTGTTGATCTTGTGAGGCAAAAGCTTCTGACGACATAGGGCTGCCAAATGAGATATGCAAATTGTCAGAGAAGAGACTTGGAGTTTCATGTAATCAGATCCTCTTCTCTTAATCAATTTGTAAAAAAGGATACTTATTGATTTTGAACATAATCTCATACTAACGAAACTCTTGCAATTATAGGTGGGAGATTGGGTATTCCTTCGAGTATTTCCCATGAAGGGAATATAGAGATTCGATGTTCGTGGCAAGATGGCGCCGTGATATGTTGGACCGTTCGAGATCCTTTCTAGAGTGGGGAAGGTGGCCTACCGAGTAGCCCTTCCTCCACATCTTTCTACTATTAACTATGTATTTCACATATCTAACTTGAGGAAGTACGTGTATGACCCTTTACACGTCATCAGGTACAAAAATCTTGACATGGAGCTAGATTTGACATATGAGGAGAGACCCATGCAGATACTTGACAATGCTGTGAAGAAGCTTTGCAGCAAGGAGAATCCATTGGTCAAGGTGTTGTGGCACCGACACGGCTTCGAAGAGGTGACGTGGGAGACTAAAGCTGATATGCGGGCATGATACCTGCAACTTTTCTCAGGTAATAAACAAAACATGCCCTTGTAATTATATACATGTTAAAAGTATATGGCTTGTTTTCCCTTTGAGGTTTTTAAGGGTTCAAAACCCTTTTAGGTTTTTATGGCTAGATGGAATTCAAACAAGTTAAAATAGTGACCTTGACTCGAGTTTCTAGGACGAGATTCCTTTGAGGTTTTTATATTTGTAATATCCATATCTGATTAAACCCGAACTCGACCTGATTAGGGTTTGCTTGATTCAATAAAATTACCAACAAATAGTAAATAACCTAAATAGATCAATTGATTGTAAATTAAAAGTCATTTGTTTGCAATCGACCAAAAGCGATCACTCGTAATGTGTGCCACAGAAAAACCACATCATAAAATCGGAAACTGTGAAAACAAATTGAGACTGCCATAAAATCCGATTCAATTAAATAAGATCAACAGAATCGTCCATTCGTCAATGGAGATTATTTGATATATTTAAATCGCAAAATTAACCCCAAACCAAAACCGTATCTTGAAAATTTCGGAGATGCAAACCCGATCAAAAGTATATAAATATTATACTCTTATTGATCGTCATTTAGAGACGATCGAAATAAGATGTTTCGCATAGAAATCCGACATTCGAGGCATGCATACATTTTTTAAACATCTCAAATAAATGAATTTAAAAATAAAAAATAAAAAAATTCTGTAACAGACTACTACTGTTGTTTGCCTAATTCCAGCAAAAAAAGATTTATGGCATTAGTAGGTTGATGTCAGCTTGTTGATGTCATGGCTGATGTCACATGAAAAAAAAAATAAAAAAGGACCCATTGTGGAAGCTTCCCTTTCCTCTTTCCTTCATCTATTTGTTTCCAAATCTCTCTCTCTCTCTCTCTCTGTGCGTGTGTATGTGTGTCTCTTTTCACTCCCAAAGTTTTAGCCGAGAAACCTCTTTCCTCCTCTTATTTTGCTTCTAAAATTTATGCAGCTACAACTGCAGGTTACTAATGCATGTTGGAGATCTATCTCCATAACTGAAGAAAAATCCAAAAGTACAAGCATATTTTTCTTCCTGTTGTGCTGCCCAGCACTCATCCAAGCTCAAGTTATTGTCCTTCCCTCTAATTTGAAGCAACCCATAGGTATAATCCTACTCCATCCTAATTGCTTCCATGCATGGATGTTCTACACACCTCGATTTCATCTTCTATGTTCCTCTATACTCTTCTCTTCAACAAAATCCCTTACCATCAATAGTTGTTGTTTAAGAGAGAGAGAGAGATTTGAGAGTTGAATTTACACTTATACTAAGAAATGTGAGGAAAAAAGATTGAATTTCTTTATTATTCTTATTGAGATTTAAATTGAGTTTTGTTCTGTATATGTTCTAAAGAAATAAATTATGGATAAATTTAGTAGAATGTGCAGGACATCCATGTAAGGAGCTTTTGAAGGATGATATTACAACATGAGGTTTATCAAAGAGCCACTATCAAGTAGAGTTCTCTCAAAAATTTGGTCGAAGTTCTCACATCTAATCAAAGGTTCCCCCATGTCTTTCTTTTTGGTTGGGAGGTTGCTGACTACATTTATTGTAACTAAGGTCAAGATGTGCTTTTCTACTCTGTGTCATCGCTTGCAATGATAATGATTTGATGCACACGTCTCTTTCAACCCTTTCTTCACACTAGCCCATGTATTCTATGGCTTTTAATAATGGCATTTCCAAAATAAATATTTTTGCAATATTTCCACAACTCTAGGGTTAGGTCAAGTTGTTTTCAAATTTCAATTTTTTTTATTTTTCGTAGCTTCAGGAAAAGGAATATTTATATTGCCAGAATAAAAATGTTCTTGGGAATCAACTTTTACAGATAATGATTAGAAAGGGTACAATCATTCATTATAGGGGGGAGAAAAAGGTTGACACATCGGCTTTGTCGGCTGGCACGGGATCAGCTACTGATGTCTCCTTGGCTTTAACGACTTGGCCTCGACTGTTATTTTCTTTTTGGTATTTTAATTTTTTTGATTTTTTTGGATTTTTGGATCTGGCACAGCTCTTCTCTCTTCTTCTTCTTCATCCGAACTTGATGCGGGATCAGCGGTTACAGAAGATGTTGACTGGTCCTCTAAAGCTTTATTCTTCCCTTTCACAACTGTAGATAGTTGTAATGTCCTACCACTCATGAGAATCACAACATTAGATAGCATAAATGAAGTACTCATACTTGACTCGATGAGGGAGAATTCATTAAAATATACTCGCTCCTTACAACAGAAGTTATTTGGATTGGTCTCAACCTGCATAGGGATGATAGTCTTTACGGCAGTTAAGTCATCCAAATTTTGGATCATCTCTATCATGTTCTTCACAAGCTGAGCCAATCAGTCAAGTACGGGATTCACTGGTGCTGCCTCAATCTGTTTAGTGGGCTGAGATCACTGACTCTGATAATGGTATGGAGACTACGACTGGTAGCTCTGGTAAAAAGGATGAGGAGGATACTACTGATAATATTGAGGAAGAGGGATCTGATGCCGATATTGAGCATACGACTAATAGTGAAATTGTTGCTGAAGGTATACTAGTTGCCGATGGTTTTATATCCAAGTGTGAGCATTTTGTGGAGACTGGTGCTGATAAGGATGATGTTGAGAAGGCTAATGCTAGACACTTCGTCCTCCTTAATGTTGGTAGAATGGTCATATGGCTGAAGATTGACCATGGTGTTGTTCTCCAGGATGGGTTGTCTGCGGTTCATTGCTCCAAATGCTGTTCACCTCTTGGATTTGTGGTGGAGGTGGGAAGAATGACTAGACGTATGTTGGGGTCTTCGATGGTATATGACCATCTACGTTTATTGTGACTGTAATGATGGGCCATGATCGGGTGCCTATAATATACATGTTAACAGATTGAGGTTGCTCTGGACTCTATTGTTGTTGTTGGTCTTTCGGCTCGATGATAGAGGTCTCGGCTGGTATGCACGCAGACTGACACAAGTTGATCGTGCTCACCAGAAGCTCCAACTGCTTTGTGATCTAGTCAAGCTTGTCTAGGTTCTTTGTTATTTATTCGATCATATTAAGTTTCTCGAGGTCTTGTGATCACTTGTCAATAATATCAACCTTGTATAGGTAGTTCCCAATGATGTCCAGGTTGGAACTCTCTTTCATATCCTCTTCATAAGATGCCGACATATTGACGAGCTTGTGGAGGATCTACATGTTTTTCTGGAATGCATGGGATGGAGATAATGTGGTCGATCCTTTGACCATTTCCTCAAAATTTATCAAATTACATCTTCATCATTTTTAAAGCGAGGCCCTCCATAGGCGGCATCTACCAGCCTTTGGCTATCTTCATTCAAACGCCCGAAAATTCAGGACTAGACTAGTCTTCGAAATATCATGATGGGGGCACTTCTTTAGTAAATCCTTAAAACATTCCCATGCCTCATGAATCATCTCGTGGGACAATTGGGAGAAGTTTGATTTCGACGCTCGCATCTGATTGAGATGGCACATGGGATAATATTTGTGCAGAAAAGCTGATTTCCGCTCTTCCCATGTCATCACCAACTTTCCGAAATGATTAATATGGTAGAGAGCCTTGTCCTAAAGGCTAAATTGGAAGCTGATCATATTACATACCTCTAGTGTGATGTTGGGACAATGCGTTGTTCCATAGATGCGGTTAAATTAATGCAGGTGGATGTAGGATTCTTCATTCATATTCCCGTAGAATGATGGAAATAGAGAAAGCAACCATGGTTTCAGCTTGAAGTGTTCGTGGATCTGTGGTATCTAGATCTACTATGTAACCTAATCGGCTTCAGAGTTATATGTCTCCTTCAGAGTCGACTTCGACACCTCTCTCCTATCTTCTTCTCCTCCGAGGGGTCCATTTGCTTGATGTTCTCCATCTCCTCCTCCTTTGTTTTCTCCATCTCTCCTCATCTCCATAACCATTTCTTGGAGGGTAGCATGAGCTTCAATCTGTGCGGTCAGCTGCTATTGTATATCATGGATGGAGGCTAACATCTGGTTGTTGTCCTCATTTTGATCTAAATGTTGTGCCTTCCCTCTCTTAGGAGCCAGTTTAGGTTCTGAATATGATGATGATGATGATGATGAATCTAGATTAGGTTCTTAGTTTGCAATGGGAAACATACCCCGATCAATCTTGAAATATACACCAGACGATGAGAAGTGTTCAAGATTAGGATCAATCTTGAACTTTATTAGAGTAGGGGATGTGAATGGATATTGATCGATCTCCATTTCAAAGAAAAGAGCTTGAGAAGAGAGTCATCCCGAGATCTCAGTGAAGAAGAAAACATGATGTCTCAAGAGAGGTTTACAAAGCTTGAACCAATCTCCTTGGAATCACCACAAATTATTGGAGATGCCAGCATTTGGGAATCGATGTAGGTGTTCATGGAGTTCGAACTAAATCATATGGAAAAGAAGTGAAGGCTAAAAAACGAGCAAGATGAAAGGAGAAATGAAAAGAAGTGAGAATCAAAAGGTGCAAGTGTGCAATGTTTTTTTTCTTTGACCTAAACTAAATTAAACAAACCTCAAAACAAAAACATGTTCATCAACTCAATCCGTGAAGCCGTGAGAGTCCGTCTATTTAGCTTGGTAGTTTTTATTATTATTTTCAAGCAATCTTTCAAATTAAGCTAAGCACTACCTCTTATAGGAGAGAGAGTGCTAGCAGACGAGTGTCATATACTTCCCACTTCCTTTATAACCTATAGCAAGTACCTTTTAAAGATCCTTGATATCTAATGTGGGCCCAATACTCTGCCAAAAAAAGTAGAGGAAGGAAGCCAATGTAGGGAATCCAATACTTCCCATGATGGGTACTCTGATGTGGCACGGTGAGATAGGGTCCCACCATCGCAGTACCCCTATGTTCAGTAATTCAGACCAAATTCGAAAGAGGAATTGGCCCTACTCATCCACACACCGATACAAGTGTTAGTACTTCGTAAACCAAGACAATAGTCAAGGTTGTATCCAGGCTGGGATTTAGGCTCTAAGTCCCCGGGTCGTGCCTTACTCAGTCTGGAAGGTACATGAAAAATGATGTGGGCTTTATAAACCCAATACAATGAAGTTCATTAATTGATTTTATTTAGGTCAAAGTTTTCTTTAATAGACCCCTTTTTAATTTTTTTGGTTTTCACTTTTTTGGATATTTTCATGCAAACATCTAATGAATTTTTTGATTTTCATTTTAGTCCTAAGTCCAAGAAAACAAGGGAAGGAAGACGGAAAGCTAATGAGTGAGAAAACTAGGAATGCAAATGGTAGAGAAGAAGGTGCATACCTTACGCCAACACTCTACATGTAAGTGACCCGCACATAAAATTAAACTAATCTATATGCAACGCAAACGTGAAATCACCCTAAATCAGGAGTTTCTATTATTGTGAAGAACAATTTTATTTGGTCTAAGTCCAAGCACAATAAAATTATAGGAACAAGATATAAGTTATGATTTGGACCTAAGTATCGAGCAACAATCCTAGATCTAAGGACTCAAGCACACAAGACATGAAAATAAAATAAGGCAGAAAAAACAAATCATGACGAATCAAAGTAAAACAAAGGGGAAAATATGGGAAAATAAAGAAGAAGCAATGAAAATCATGGGAAAACTAATTGGGTCCCCAAATGTACAGGCACTTGGTACTTGTAAAATGCTAAGTGTCAAGAGAGTCTTAATTATTACAAATTAATTATCAAATCTCTCACACAAAATAAAATACAAACTATTATAATCTAATACAAGTAAATAAAAATGGATGATCTACGTGGTTCTTGGTTTTCCTTCAGGGCTCTCTCTTGTCTGCTAGGATGAATAGCCGACCACCTCTTTGTTCGAGTGCCGTGGACCACCTAAAATATCCACCCTCGCTTCGCGGACCTTCGCAGCAAAGATAAACACAATAACGAGTCAGAAAGTTTTATATAGAATAAACAACAGAAAATAAGTGTTGAAAATGAAAATAAAAGCAAAGCAGATAAAATAGACTAATAATCCTAAGAATCTACCCTCTGTTGCTCCCCAACAATGTCGCCATTTGTTGATATGGGAGAAGCCTGATCTGCTAATCTATAAAGGGTAGAAAAGTAATCATTGTGATGATCAGATCTCTCTTACAATGTCAAACAACAATCAGCCCATAATATATAGATGAATATCAAAGTGTGCGAGAGTCAAAATTTATTGTAACTCTTAAAAAATGTGTATAGTGCAAGTATGAAGAGTGTCGAACCACTGGGAACAAAAGTGGGGTAGAAATAAATGATTGTTAATTATTGCTAATTAATACTAATTTTTAGGTTTTTGGTTTGATTAAGTTTTATGCCTTTTTTATTTTTAATATTTTATGGGTTTTTAATTATATGCATATTTTTATGATTTTTATTAGTTTGTACATTTTATGATTCTGATTTTTAATTTTTAGTTGTTTTTAATTTTGTAAAGTTTTAGTTGTTTTTGTTTTTTTAAAACTATTTAATAGCTAATATAGATAAAGAGAATAAAAACTAGGGTAAATTACAATTTAGGTCCCCATCTATGGGTCCGATCTCAAAATGGGTTCCGATCTATAAATTGTAACGATTCGGGTCCCAGAACAATTTAGGAAATGGAAATTTTAGGGTTCATGACAAATATGCCCTTGTTGGGAAGGGAATGGGTGTTGGATTCCAACTTTTAAACAAGGGTATACTCGTCATTAGCCCCAAAAAGTTCCTTACATTAATGGCTCTGGGACCCGAATCATTGCAATTTAAAGATCGGGACCCATTCTGAGATCGGACCCATAGATAAGGACCCAATTTGTAATTTACCCTAAAAACTATTTTTGGATTTTAAATAAGTAAAAAAGATCAAAAGGAAGGGAATAAAATATTTTTAGGTTTTAAATATTTTATTCCATTTTAGTGATTTTTTGATATTTTTTATATTTTTATGAATTTTTGAAGTGTCAAAAACTCACAGTAGTGCAACTATTAAATTCAACAACTTGTTTAGGGTTTTAAAAATATGCATAAGTTTGGAATAAACCCTTAGCTATCTTTAATATAAACTATACATAATGGAGAAAATTCATAATAAAATATGTATAAGTTCAGAATAAACCCTAAGACATTTTTAATATAAACTATGTATAATGAAGCAAATTTAGAATAAAAAATGCAATTTTTGGATTTTTGTAGAATTTTTGCTAAATTTTATAAGCCTTTTTAGGGTTTTGAAGTTTTTAGTGTTTCTATTTTGTATTTTTGTGGTTTATGAATATGTGATAGAATATAATAAAAATCTAACTAATATAATTTTTGAAGTTTTAAATAGATATTTTAATTTTTATGGTTTTCTAAAATCTAAACATGGAAAAATTGTTGTTGTATTCTTATAGATAAAAAATTAAGTTAAATGCCAAACAAAACTTATGTGTGGAAGATCAAGCTTCTATGCATCTATCGTAATTTTTCTACAATATTTAAATAAAGGAATCCATACAATGAAAATACTCCAAATAAATCAATACAATAGAGTACCGACCTATTTTGCAATTAATGGAAAGTTTTCATGCATTTCATAATAGGATACGAAAGCCCAGGAGAAAACATGCAATATTTTTAATAAAATATATAATTTAAGTTCGCATGGTAGGGACTAAATTGTAATTACATAAAAGTTTCCATTCATTTCATAACAGGTGCAAGAAACCTAGGGATGTACCCACTACAACAAACTATAGCTATAGTGACGCTTAAATAACAACGATTTATAATATTCGTCGTTATATTTATAAAATTATTACTATAGCAACGATTTTATCTATCTGTCACTAATTATATTACAAATAGTGACGATTCTTTGCAATTGTTGCTATTTTGATATAACAACGAATAAAACGTTGCTCAATTTTCAATTAGCTACAATTTTATAGTTACCATTAGTGACGATTCCATGAAAGCGTCGCTATTTTGATGTAATTACAAAATAAATTTTCAATATTTAATTATAATTATTACAATGTCAACATTTTTTTCTACTCTCGTAACAAGATTTTTTTAATTCTCAAAAATAAATAATTTATTTCTTAATATAGCAACGATTATATCTATCCTTTTTTTCTTTACTCCTGAAACCCTCCCACCGACAGTTTTCATTTTCCTTCACCCCTCCCTTTTGGAAACCCTATTCCACATTCACCTCCGCCTCCACGCCATTTTCCTCCCCTCCCTTTTGGAAACCCCATATTTCTACATTCATCTTCGCCTCCACGCCATTTCCCTCACATCTTCTCTACACCTGTCACATTGCAACGACGATCGTCGTCAATCCCTGTTGACGCACGATGTAGCAGTGATCCTCGTCGATCTCCACCGGTACGTGACCCAACGACAATCCGCATTGACCTCCTCCGACGATCCTCGATCAGCACCGCCTGCGTTTCCAGAGGAAGATCCCATCTCTCCACCGCCTGCATAAACTCTGATTTCATCGGACAACACCATCCTCGAGGTAGATCACATTTCATATATATTTATTTGTTTGGAAAAAACTATTCTCTATTGTGAATCGTAACCGGATCCTAGATTCATAGGATTGGGATTTTAGGTTTACATATGTTGAGATTTACATATGTTGCGTGCAGATTGAAAAAAGTTGTACATATGTATTTGTAAAATCTAGATTTGTTTGAAAAGGCAATTGGCATTCTATTTACATAATTGCATTGAGTTGATTTTTTTATTTGGTGCTGACAATGAATTGAGAACTTGCTTTCATAAATTGTTATCTAATGACGCCAAGGCATGCTTAACTCGGTCAAACATCAAGGATGTGCATGCATTATATCCGTAACTTAAGAAGGGTATTGCAACTAAGTTCTCATGATTCCAAACTTAATTTCATAAAACAGCTCAAACTTTTTCAATCTTAGTCTAGATAAGTTGCTACTTTCATGGATTAAATCCCCAGTTTCAATTGCAATTAAGTTCTTATGGATCACAGATTCGATAGAATAAAACAACAATTTGCTTATATGTCAAATACCGTGCGTGCTTCAGCCTACTTCATGGACAGTATGTATAAAAAATTCACTGCATTATTTGTCTAGAATATCTTGCTCAATATCCATAGTTACTTGCATGTTCAGCTTTGGGCTTGTTTAACTTGTCCATTCATTATTACTTGCTAGTTAATTATGTTTTTGATGTTTAAAATGTCATAATGTTGTTGATCCCAGGATATAAATTGAGGTATTGCTTCAAAAAATGGATAAAAGTTGGATGAGAAAACCAATTGGAAGTGATGAATTCAAATTGGGAGTTCAAGAGTTTATTTTGTATGCCACTGAAAATTGTCTTAAAGGAGATACAATCTATTGTCCTTGTACAAAATGCTTTAATATGCAGTTGATGAAACCAGAAGATGCTCATCTCCATTTACTTCGTTTCGGCATTTTATCAAACTATTCTCAGTGGACTTTTCATGGAGGACATGATACTTTAGTTGGCGAGACTTCAACTATTTGGCCACATATGGACCATAATCTTGCCTTTGATGGAAGTTCATTGGAGTACTTTGAATCTCCATATGGTTCTTCCTTTGGAGAGGTTGGAAAGATTGATATGAGAGGATTACTTGATGATGCCTCTAATTTTGAACCAAAGGATCTACATGATAAAAGTGACAAGCCAATAAACAAGACGAATGATGATGATGGTGGGGCAAACACATCTGAATTTGAATATGAACATCAAACTAGTGACAATAATGATATACCTTCCATTCATGTTGATGACAATTCTTATCGATTTCATACAATGTTAGAAGATTGTGACGTGGAACTTTATCCAGGATGCAAGAACTTCTCTAAGATTTCATTTATATTGAGATTATATCATATTAAATGTATGAATGGTTGGTCTGCAAAGAGTCTCGACATGTTGTTTGAATTATTGAATGAAGCCTTTCCTGAAGGAGTTTCAATTCCATCTACTTACTATGAGGCAAAAAAAATCATTAGAGAACTAGGTCTTGGATATGAAAAGATTCATGCTTGTCCAAATGATTGCATATTATTTCACGGAGGCAACCTTGAAAAGCTTGATAAATGCAATGTATGTAATGCATCTCGTTGGATAGAATCGGAGAATGATAGAAGTAATGCACATGAGGAAGATTTAAAAATCAAGCGAAGACCATCTAAAGTTTTACGGTACTTTCCTTTGAAACCACGTATTCATAGACTTTTTCATTCATCTAAAACTGCATTTTCTATGAGATGGCATGCTGAGGGTCGCATAAAGGATGGGAAATTTAGACATGTAGCTGATGGATTGGCATGGAGAAGCTTCGATGCTCGATATCCAGATTTTGCATCGGAAGATCGTAATTTGAGATTTGCATTATCTAGTGATGGTTTTAATCCCTACAGATCAATGAGTACAACATATAGCACCTGGCCAGTTGTATTGGTTGTATATAACATGGAACCATGGGCTTGCATGAAGCAATCGTCAATACTTCTTTCTATGATTATTCCAGGAGAAAAAGGTCCGGGCAATGATATTGATATCTACTTACAACCTTTAATTAACGAGTTGAAAGAGTTATGGGAGGGCATTGATGCTTTTGATGCCCACACAAAACAAAATTTCAAACTTAGAGCTGCTCTTCTTTGGACAATTAATGATTTTCCTGCTCTTGGAAATTTAAGTGGTTGGAGTACAAAAGGTCAATATGCTTGTCCTTATTGTATGGGAGACACTCATTCCCAATGGTTGACTCATGGTGGCAAGTTTTGCTATATGGGTGCTCGTCGATGGTTAGAACCACACCATTCTTTTCGATTTCAAAAGGAGCAATTCGATGGTACACAAGAGTTATATTCACCTCCCCGATCAATAACTGGGGTTGAGATTGAAAAGCAGTTACGTTATCTTAAATTTAGTTATGGGAAAGCATCCACTACATGTAAGAAGCGTCAAAGAGATGTAGTCATGCAAGTAGATGCTCAAATAACATCTCAAGATTGTTTATTTCAGAATGTAGATGACTTGATTGGTGATGCTGATGATGAAGATCAAGTGATGAATTCATCACATAACCCCTGCAGAGTTCTTTGGAAAAAAAAGAAGCATATTTTTTGATCTTCCTTATTGGAAGTATAATCTCTTACGTCATAGCTTGGATGTGATGCATATTGAAAAAAATGTCTTTGATAATGTAATTGGGACATTGATGGATGTTGCTGGTAAAAGTAAAGATAATTTAAAAGCACGTATTGACTTGCAAAAAATGGGGATAAGGAAAGATCTCCATCCAGTGGTAATGGATGATAAGTTATATCTGCCTGCAGCTTGCTTCACAATGAGTGCACAAGAGAAAAATCGATTCTTAACAGTATTGAAAAATCTCAAAGTTCCCTATGGTTATTCTTCAAATATTTCAAGATGCGTAAATTTGAAAGAAAGGAAACTTGTCAATCTTAAGAGTCATGATGCTCACATACTCATGCAGGATATTCTTCCTATTGCATTACGAGCTTCCATGTCAAATCCGGTTGTAGCTGTCATTTCTGAGTTGTCCAATTTTTTCAAATCCTTATGTGCAAGGACGATTGACCCTAATGAACTTGATCTTCTACAATCTCGTATTGTCCTCACATTATGCAAAATGGAGAAGATATTTTCACCAAGTTTTTTTACAATTATGATTCATTTGATGATTCATTTAGTTGACGAGGTTAAGCTGGGAGGTCCAGTAGTTTATAGATGGATGTATCCCATTGAAAGGTATGCATTATATTGTCAATCTCAATCAATTATCATGTGTTTATGTATATAATTTATATTTCATATGATCATTCATTTTGGATACGATGTCCTCTATCTATAGATTATTGTGTCGTTTGAAGTCTCATGTTAGAAATAAAGCCTACCCTGAAGGATCTATAGCAGAGGGATATATAGCTGATGAATGCTTGACCTTTGTATCAAGATATTTTGGTGATGTAGAGACAAGATTTAATCGACATCCCCGTAACAATGAAAAAGGTGAAAATTTAGTTGGTTATCTTTTTGAGAGCGGCGGTCGAGTTCTTGGGAAGACAACTGTCGTGGTTCTTGATGAAAAATCCCTTGCTCAAGCACACCGTTATGTACTTCTTCATTATGAAAAGATAGATTCATTTCGAAGGTATGGTTGCTTAAATGTATGCATATTCAATTAAATATCATATTTTTGCATTTGGATATACTAACAAGTCAAGCATTTGATATAGTGAATTCTTAACTGTGAAACGCCGTGAACACCATCCTAAAAAGGTGACAAATGCATTGGAGCAACAATGGTTTCTTGAATGTTTTTCATCGTGGCTATCTTTAAAGGTAACATTATTATTTTCTAAAGAGGTATTGTATTAGTGCCTTAATATATTCACTTATTGAACTATCATTTTGTCTTTTTAGGCATCAAGATCAGATAGTGTTCGATATCCTGATGAGATAGTGACAATAGCAAGAGGGCCGCACAACGTCGTTAGAAGTTTTAATTCCTTCCTTATTAATGGATATAGATTTCATACAAAATCCATAGAAAGATTTAGAAACACACAAAACAGTGAGGTTATGGTTCAAGTTACTGACAGATCATATTATGGTATTCTCACTGATATCTATGAGTTAAACTACTCCGGTGAGCTCAAAGTTGTTCTTTTCCGTTGCAATTGGGTAGATGTCTCCTATAGAGGATTGAAGACAAAAGATGGATCTACTTTTGTAAATTTTTCTAAATTGATTCACACCGGTCAACATTTATATGATGATCCATTCATATTTTCATCTCAAGCGAGGCAAGTGTTTTATGTGCAAGATCCTAAAGAAAATGAGTTGCATCACGTCGTGATTACAAAGCCTAGAGACTTGTTTGATATGGGTAATCCATATGACAACGATGAAGATGTTTGACTCCTCACCTTCACATCTTGATGTTGGACCTTCTAGTTCTGCCAGAATTTTTGTTTAGTTTTGTCAGAATAATTGTTTGTCTCTACATTTGCGCTTCAGTATCTTCTTGACTACAGCTCAGTGCAACTATGTCTCTTTGCATGAGTGAAGCTTGGACATGAATAATCTTAAGTTTTTGTTTAGTTTTGTCAGAATAATTGTTTGTCTCTACATTTACGCTTCAGTATCTTCTTGACTACAGCTCAGTGCAAATATGTCTCTTTGCATGAGTGAAGCTTGGACATGAATAATCTTAATGCTGATAAAAAAATGCATAATGTTCATGTTGCACTGTAAGTGCAAATAAAGCATTACACAACCCCTTTGAGGTATGATGGTAATTGGATCAAAAATTTAATGTGGAAGTAGGTAGTTTTTTGCAATTTGTTGATTTGATATATAATTGAACAAACCGTTGACAATGATATAGATTCTCATGATTGATAATGGCTCGGACAAAAACATTCAGAGGATGTCAGTTATATGAAACTCAAGTTGAAACTCAAGTTGAAGAAGTTGATCATTGCATTCCAAATGTTCAAGAGCAAGAAACAATACCTGATCCTGGGGATACCACACATGAAGATGTGCATATTTCAGGTTATTTTCAATTACCAATGTCCTATTAATTACTTTGTGATCTAACCGTCAGATTGCTTTGACCTATTTTTCTAAATATAACCTTAAATTGTGTGACGAGCAGAACTAAGATATACTTTTGTAGAATGTACTACTAATTACAGGAAAATTGGATGTTAGATTACATATAAAACCTGAACTAAAAATATACGTCAGAACTAGTTTTACAACGAGATATGAACCATGCATATTTCAGGTTATTTTTATTTTTTTGAGCTTTGTACTTATTTTGTCATTATTCCCAAATTGACTATATAATAGAGCATAATTATTAGTACTTTTTTTTAGATGAAGACGGAAAGATAAAAGTGAGAAGAGGTGCCACTTGTGCTAGAGATGTATGGTCTCTTCCAAATGGGCACAAAGTAGTTGTTGATTGCAATGAATTAGCTCAACCTGTTCATAAAGCAGCAGGCATATTGAGTAGTTGGCTAGGTACTGTAGCTCGCAATGGAAGAATGTGCCCATTGGATTATGATGATCGGAGGTATCTCAAAAAACGTTATGGCAACTATCTTCTCGGACAAGTAAAGGTTAGAAACTTGTAGCTTTTTATTGTATTACAAACTCAACAGTAACTCAACTAGTCAACAAATTATTTTCTCTTCAATTCATATTAGGAGATTTTCTTTCTTATTTTGAAGAAGAGATATATTTGCATATACATGAATGTGACTTGATTTATTAGATCAATAAATCCGACAATTAATCTCTAAAGTGTTTGTTCTGCAGTTGGTTATGAGTAAATTTAAAATAATGAATGATATATGATTTGAGGCATTTGAGTGGTGCGATAGAATGCAAGGACAAGTTCTGATATGCACAGATTGTACAACGAGCATCAATGTTTTTACATAATGTCCAGTACTACATATGGTTTAAAACATAGAAAACGATCTTTAAAATTGTAAAAACCCAACTGAAAAATTAATTGTCAGAATTCAGCATGCAAAAAAATTGGTTGCATTATGATTTTTGTTTTAGTAGTTGTTTTATTTCATGCATATGTTCTACACTAGATACTCATCAATTTGTTTACATATTTCAGAACATTACATACGATTTTTATGCTGAATTGTTCGATATCATTTGCATGGTCTTGAGAATATCTTGGGAGAGGATAGACTGATTTCTTCTTTGTGGAGCTATAATTGATCTGTTAGAATCTCACAGAAGTCGGTTGACCTTTATCTTGATTTGTTCATGTCACCTACATGATGCATCATTGTTTGATTAATAGATGAGATGGATCTTCTTTCTTCCCCTAAGTTTTCATGTATGCAATATAGGTTGTGTGGGACAATTGCCCTTCTAGGGGCTTTTATTTATGTATGTTGATGCTCGTGTCTGAAAGGACATAAGATCTATTTTCATGTCAAATATTATTTTTGTGATTTAATTATTTATTATGATTGATAGTGTTATATTTTTTAAGATTTACATCTAACTATTTATGCAGCTAAGGTTCTTGTTTCCAAAAAACATCTATGTGGATGGTTGGATATTTGCTTCCCTTGATCAAAAATGGAGAAATTACAAACATGCTCTAAAAAACAAATTTGTTAGCAGTGAGGCTTTGGAAGATACACCTGAGAGGGAGCTGCGAAAAATTGAAGTATCAATTTATTATACATTTTAAGTATTTTGACATGAAGTTTTTTCTATTAAATGATTATCTTTTTGTATAAGCAGATCATTAGACGTGCTCCACAACGCGTTGAGGCTTTGCAATGGAAGAATTTGGTTGAGTATTGGTTCTCTGAAAAGAGTATGGTAATGTTAAGATATCAATGTTATAAAAGTTACAGATTTCATTATTCTTTGTATATATATGCCCATAAATGAAAAATAAGTTGTATTTTTTAGAAACGTTCGAATGCTGGAAAATTAGCAAAACAAGTTTTCTTGAACGTGGAATCAATCTACATACCACTGGCTCCAAGAGTTATGATAGGAAGAAAAAGGAATTTGTAAGTTTATTTGTTAGTATTCTTTATATGATATTAAAAAAATTGTTCCTTGTCTTGTGTCTGACATATCGTATTGATGTGAAGTCTGATGATAATGGACGAGATCCAGGAAAAATTGAGTTTTTTGAGATGACACACACAAAAAAAAGGAAGGACAAAGAAGGAACAATGATGTTCGTCAATGAAATTTCTCGAGAAAAAGTAGTAAGCATCTAATCTTTTATGGTTATACTTGATAGGAGTATACGTTACCATTACTTTGACCGATTATTGATTTGTTGATTCTTATTTGTGTATATACGCACAGGAAAAGGCAAAAAAGCTAGTGGAAGAACGTTCATGTGAATCTGAAGCTTCTAGTGAGACCATAGAAAGTGAAGTATGTGATGAAATTTTTGGATCTCATAAACGGGGAGCACCTAAAGGTTATGGTTTAGGAGCGAGGAATTTTATGTATCATGCGAGTTATGCTTTTGGAGGGACTACGAGTGAAAGTGAAGAAATTAAAGAGTTGAAGTCAAAAATGAATGACATGCAAGAGATAACCAAAGATCTCAAGATTCAAAACGAAACTTTTATTTCAATGTTATCTCAAAGGATGATTGCACCTACATCGGCTCAAGTAAGTCCTATCACTTTTATTATTTACTAGATACTCATCAATTTGTTTACATATTTCAGAATATTACATATGATTTTTGTTCTGTTATATTAGGATGTTGGATTTATTAATTTGATTTTTGCTCTGTTAGAGATTAACAGCAGCCAGAAGAAAACTTAATATTTAAAGAAAAAAACCTAAAACGGGAAACGTTCTTCTGGGAAACCTTAAGATAGAAATCTCTCGCGTCCAACTTCTTCAGAAGTGGAAGATATTAACTCATTCAGTCAAGTCCATAGCTTTTTATATTAAAAAAAGAGTGCTTCCAGATGTTATAATTATCATTTTGCGATGCTCACGTATTTTCTACACGTAAACCCAAGAAAGTAGCAACTTATACCTTCCAGCATCACCAGATATACCTTAGAGCCCAAAAGAGCACCTCACTACCTAGACACTCACTTGTCAGTTGAGCTACTTCACAACTTTCTTTGCATCATCAAGTTCCATCCTTTCATACTTAGTACATGAGCCCTCAAGGAGAGTAGGCGTCAAAATCAGTAATTAGAGACTTTCTTATTCTGAAAAATTGCCCTCTTATTGCACGTATATATCATAAACACACCAATAATGAGATTGAGGCATTTTGTTTTACATGGGCACTCAAGGAGAGTAGACATGTCATGATTATTAACTAGATAGTTATTTCAAAAAAAATGCTTTCCTATTGCACGTATTTGTTACAAACAAACCAATAAATAAAGTTGATTTTTTGTTTGTTTTGCAAAAGCATCTTCTACTCGTGTCATTACTCATTAGCAACTTCATTTTTTCAGTTTATTTAAAGGAGAACATCTCAAATTAGATTAACAGATAAAAATATATCAAGCAAGTTACGAGATGTAGACTTAGATAGAAGCAGATAAGCTTAACTCAAGAGCAAACCTTTCTGATATCTTTAGTAGATGCCAAGGGTCTGGCAGAATCGTGGACACAAACAAGATGAGAATCTTCTTCAATTTCCTACACAAGTAGAGGATGATCTTTCAATATTTAAGAATTAGATGTTCCACCTCATATTTAGAATTGGCATTATTTTTATTTAGTTGTATGCCATTTGTCTAACTAAATTTAGTTTGCCTTATTCTATGTGAGTTTCAAAGATGTATCTTGTTTGATTTGTTATGTATTCTTCAAAATAATGCTTCCTCAAAAAAGTTTTTAAATAATGTATTGACTTTTTTCCTTCCTTTAATAGCCATCCATTACTACAATGGAAGCAGAAAAAGACATAGCCTCGGCAAATAAGGAATCACTTACTACCAAGGGTTCCTTCACATCTTCAATTTCTCACATTCCCATTGAGCATTCCACCTTATTTCAGGTTCGCGATGACCACTATATCATTTTTATAGTAAGAGACATTTAATGGATTACTATTTGTTATGAATTACACTTAATTTTTAAGGACTGGATGCACATTTCTTAATTTGCAGGATGGTTTAAGCTATTTTCTACGATTTCTAGGAGATCGATCTAGTTTGCCTCCTAATTTTCAAGTAAGACCTTTATATTAATTACTTGTGCGTGTTTAATATGTAATGTATTTCATATCTTTAATTGATTTCGCATTAGTACTTTATTGGTGGGGACATAAAACATCCACGAAAGGCTATTTGCTTTGTAACTTTTTCATATCTTTAAATGATTTCGTACCTTTAAATGCTTAATAATGTGTCTGCTTTATGAAATTTTATTGTTATTACAAAATCGAGATGATTGCCCCGTGTTATTGAATCTTAATTTTCAAAGTAAATGTGTAGATTGTCTTTTTAACTCACATGATTTTCATTAACTGTATGTTTTTTAAATGACAGGTTCCAAATTTTTCCAGTGGATGATCAACAAATTAAGCTGGCAATTGAGTATTTGAGTTCTTTTAATACACATTAGAATATCAGGATTGATCTTGATGACATTCGAGGTTATATTGATGTGGAGAACAATGTTATGTGCTTTTATATTTCCTTTATTTCAAAACATTGTTTAGTTAATATTTTGATTGAATTTTATCTTTGTGATGAATGACATAACTAGTGATTTTGAATATTCATGGACAATTAAGGTAATAAATCATTAATGCATGCATATTATCCTATATAAGCAAATCATATTGGTAAATAAAACTATTATATTAGTTTATATAACAACAAATAAATCATTGTCATTACCATAAATAGTGACATAAAATTGTTGCTATGTAAGATTGTCGTCAAATGATGAACTCTATTTAGTGACGGAAAAAGTGTTGATAGTCATATGTGGTGACGCTTTTTATTTGTTGTAAAATCTAAAATCATGACGTTTTTATTCGTTACGATTATAATTTCTCAACGGTTAGTAATTGTTGTTAAACTTTTAACAACGGCTTATATAACAACGGTTTTAACAACGCATTTTAAATTTGTCACAAAATGATATAATGACGATTTATTTGTTGCGCTCTTCATAAAAAAACGTCACCATAGATCTACATTGTTGTAGTGACCCCACAAAATTCCCAAAATGCGACTCACGTGAAGTGGCACGCGAGGTGACTTGGAGGGGACTAAAATACAAACAGACAAAACACTAAGGGTCCAACTGAAAAGTTACTAAAGTTATTAAACATCAAATAAAAGTTTAAGCACGATATAAATAAAACAAAAGGCGAAGGGGAGATAGGTACAAAATACCCCTCCAGTGCGAGCGACACACATGCAAGGGCACTGGATTTGACAGTTGGTGGCGCTCCGCTTACGTGGTCGATGGCTCTAGGTGCACCCCGCTTCACCTTGATCGTGCGACTGTGATTAGATATGGGCTGAGCTCTTCATCAGACGTCTCTATGGTGGCTTGGAAGAATTACGATGAATACCGACTGGGCCGAGCTTTGATCAGGAGAATCTCTATCCTCTGGTAAAGTCTCGAGCTGTAAAATGGTTCAACAGCTTCGTGGAAGCAGTCGCGTATACAGGTGGGTTTAGAGTGCTCCGGGCCTCACTAAGTAGAGACCTGGAGGTTAGAGTAATTTGGGTCACTTGGAGATGGATCTGTATGCAGGGCCGGCCCTAAGGGTGGTTTTGAGGTGCATTGGCCTAGGGCCCATTAATTTTAGGGGCCCATTTTAAGGCTCATACTTTACCCATTTTACTACTCTTAAATTTCCAATAATGAAAATATGGTTCCCCTTCCATATTATCTCAACCATTACGATGTTTCCTATTCCGGTCATTCCCAAGTTATATCATCAAATACTCTCTCTATATCTCACGAATCATCAAACCTCTAATACCAAACGGACCAAGTCAAGCTCTGAGTCCAAAAATCCATCCTACCATTGCAATTGTCATCTGGCAATCGGATTCCAAACCGGCAAACCCCGCTCTCTCTCACGAATCATAGGTTGTATGTGAGCCTTCCACCTTTGACATTTGCAGACTTGCAGTGCAGTGCGGCCTCGTGGCCCTCGTCAAGTTGCCGAGACTCGGACAACAGCCGTACAATCCCTATCAAGTTGTTTTCTCATTTGTTTTACGGATCTACCCAATGTTGCCCTTGGCATGGATATAAGCCTATGCCATCCACATCCAAACCACATCTTCTTTCTTAAATTGGTAGCCCTTGTGAAACAACGATAAATATGCAAAACAATATTTCAGATGCGAGGGAAGACGTCGATAGCTCATATAAGCACTAGCATGATATTGCAAACATCCTCAGAAAATATTGTAAGCACATCATTCCATGCACTCTCCTGATTTTCATTACACGAGGTAGATCCAAGCACCATTACTGCTAATGTAAGCCCTTTGATTTTCTTCTACAAGCTCTTTGCTAATTCCTTGTAATTTGCTGGTACTATGACAACCACTTGATGTAGACGACCCTCTATGGAAAGGCACGCGACTGAAAGATCTGCAAGCACTCCTTATAAGAAAGAATACTGAATGGATATGGTTTCACGAAGGTAGGTGTAAGTTCTCTCCTAACGTCCTCTCGGGATGTGATGATGACCTTGCTTCCATCACTCCCATATGTAAGAGGATCCCATAGTTCCTTCCATCTTTTCAATTTTCCACTCCAGCAATCATCCAACAAGTAAAAAAACCTTTTGCTCTAAATTCAGTATGAATCTTAGTCATGTCCATTATAGCTCTACCAAGGATTTGATTTGCAGTTCATATTTTATTTTTTGATGCTCGGTGGCCATAAACATCCACGTCTTTGTAAAATTTTAAGCATTTTTTTTATAAAAAGTTTACTAATTTTATAAAATTGCATTATACTTTTTTACAGGGGCCTACATTTTTTCTTTTGCCCAGGGCCCACGAAATGTCAGGGACGGCCCTGTCTGTATGACTAGAATCACCCTTAGAGGGGTCCTTCACGTGCAAGGCATGCACCAAAATGCTTAGGGCTCGAGGGAGATGCACCTCGACCCATGTGTTGTACAAAAAGAATAGGGAATGAAGGGGGTGAAGGACCTTCAATGATGGATGGAAGAGGAGATCGATGGGTAAATACTTTGTTGGTCTTCAATGTTCTGGGTGATTGGGGATGTGGAGAAGCATATGGGGGAGGACATGAGGTGTTCGGTGAGTCGGAATAGGGTCAAAGAACAAGGAACATAGGCCGAAGCCAAGAGTTTCGGCATACTTTTTTTTACTTTTGATGAAAATTAAGATGAAATCATTGGAAATTAACTACAAAGACACACTAAGATATAAAATACGAACATGAAGAGATTCCTCCTCTACCTTCTCCTCGCCTCAAAATGGAAGGGCTCGCCTCCTGTTACAAGGGAGCACACTCCAGCTATGATCTATGGTGCGATTGCATGAGAAATGGGGATTAGGGCTTGCTGGAGCTCGATGAGAGATTATATAGCAGAGCGTGGACATGCACCTTTGAATTATGATTTTTGCAAGAATCAATGTGAATGATCTCATTGGATGGATCATCGTGAATCGTGGTTTACCAATAGACAATTTTTGTGAAGGATTCAAGGTGATTCGAGGCATGGATGCATGGGCAGAAATGGGAGAAGGTGGAATGGACTGGTCTATAGGGGGACCTTAATGGGGAAGGGAAGTTTGACCAAGAGTCAAACATTCATGGGTTCTGATTGGTCCATAACACCCACAACGAGACAAAATAGAACCAAAAATAGGAATAATGAGAAAATAAATATAAATAATTTTATTTGTAAAAACTCCAAATATAAGAAACGTTTCTTGATTATTAAGCTACATTTTAGTCATTCTTATTTATTTATATCAAGTTATTTAATAGGGTATATTTTTTATATACTATTATTTATATGTATTTATACATTTATACTATGTATTTACATTTTTATTTATTATTTTTATACACAATATCATATTCAAATAATTTATTTATTTACACCATTATTTAATAGATATTTACATATTTTATGGGGTTTTATGGTTTTTATTTATATGTACAAATAAATACATTTATATACAACATAAGTATATTATACATGTATATTTAGGGTTTATTAATTATTTTTGGTATTTTTGAGTGATTTTAATTTTAATTTGTATTTTTTAGATGTTTTATCATATGTACAAGTATTTAAAAATATAAAGAGATTTAAAATATAAAGAGTAAAATATAATGGCATTATATAAAGACGTACATGTACCATAATATCTCAATTAGTCGGCTTTTGCATCTTGACTACAATTCACATGAAACCACCTTCTTTTAAAAGATAATTAGATTTGAAATACAATGGGGTGAGTTTGGTTCATTTTGAGCATATGGAGAAGATATTGATCAATGAAGTTTTGTTTGCGGTTTTTTCAACCGAGTATACCGAGATACTTGTGCATGATTGATTTTTGCCAATATTTTTCTTATTTTCTATGCATAATAATGTACATGTTTTGTATTGAAGACAATATTATCTAAGGTATGTATGTTGGTGAATAAAATACTAGAAGTTTAAGCTATTTGTATGGTATATTTTACTCACATGTTATAGGGTTTTCTTGGTATTTCTATACATTATTTCACCCTGTCTCCCCTTACTTTATTCTTGGTTGATCTAGTCAATACTTGACTTGGTCTCAAGGTTCAGGTCACCTTTATTCTATCATTTTGGCCTTAAAAACCCTAGCAAATGCATGTAAATAGCATCAAATTGTATATAATAGCATTCATGATTCATTGTATTAATTACACATTAAATAAGGTGTTTAATGCCAAAATTATAGAATAAAGAGAAGAAAAGATAAAACCCCCAGCAAATGCATGTTAATAGCATCATTTTGAACCATTATATAATAAAGAGAATATAAATGAATGAAATTAATGAATGAGAAGTCGACCGTCCCCCCTATACTTAGGATCAAGTAATCCTAAGTATAGCAGCCTGTACAAAAAGCAGCGAGGGTCAAGGGTGGGAATACACAGATCGTACTCAGATTGTTTCCCGCTATTCTTAGGGTAAGATACTCCTAAGTATAGACAAGAAGAGGATACAATGGAGAGGATTGGAATGCAATGAAAAACTCGGGATGCACATCCCCCCTATACTTAGGACAAAGTACGTCTTAAGTATAGAAAACTGTCTACAAGGGCGACACCTTTTTGATACAAAGAGAAAATAGAAAAGGAAAAGAAGAAAAGAAGAAAAGAGGAAAATCAGATAAACAGTGGTTGGAGTACATCGTTTGAATCTTCTGATGCTGCAGCAGTTGTGGAGATGTCATCATGTTGCACGAGCTGGATAGAGTCAACAATGACCAAGAATGCATCTGGTTCTAAGTAAGGCTTCAGGAGTTGACCGTTGACGACGAAGGGCTGTGCGTCAGGGGACAATTCTGATATTGCAATACTTCCATTGTCACGCACTTCACAAACTCGAAATGGCCATGTACACTTACTTTTTAATTTGCCCGGGAAGATCCACAACTTTGCATCAAATAACCACACTTTCTGTCCAACATCGAAGGTCTTCCGTCTGATGTGCCGGTCATGCCAACGTTTCACCTTCTCTTTGTACATTAAGGTGTTATCGTATGCATAGTCTCGGAACTCCAAGAGTCTGTTCAGATCATCTTTCCTCTTCTGACCACTTTTGCGTGAGTCCAAATTGCAACTTTTAATTGCCCATAAAGATTTGTGAATTAATTCAACTGGCAGATGGCACGGCTTTCCATATACAAGACGATAGGGCGACTTGCCCAAGGGAGACTTGTAGGCGGTTCGGTAAGCCCATAGGACTGAGTCCAAGAGTTGGGACCAGTCTTTTCTGTTTGGCCTAACAAGTTTCTGCAGGATTGTCTTGATTTCTCTATTTGATAACTCTGCCATGCCATTGGTCTGAGGATGATAAGGAGATGTGACACGATGGTAGATGCCGTACTCCTTCGTCAATTTCTTGACCTCTTTGTTAATGAAGTGGCTACCCCCGTCTGATATGAGAATTTTTGGTATCCCGAACCGCGAAATTATGTTCTTCTTCAGGAACTGGCATACTGTTCGGTTGTCGGCGGCTCGAGCGGGGATAGCTTCAACCCAACGACTCACGTAATCGACGACAAGAAGGATGTGCTCAAAACCTTGACTGTTAGGGAAAGGTCCCATGAAGTCAATGCCCCATGCATCGAAAACGTCTGCTATCTGAATGATTTTCAGGGGCATTGAATCTTTGGCAGTAAGTGTACCTTTCATTCGTTGACAGTCAGTACATCGCTTGACAAATTCAGCTGCATCCTTGAATAAAGTGGGCCACGAGAAGCCACACTGAAGTACTTTAGCTGCCGTCCGATCTCCAGAATGGTGTCCACCAGATTCGAGCGAGTGACAATGGTCGAGGACACTAGACTGCTCCGTCTGAGGGATGCACCTGCGCCAAATGCAATCCGCTCCTTCCCTGAATAAAAGAGGATCCTCCCATTGGTAGAATCGGATGGTCGACATGAATTTGTTCTTATGATTTTTCGTCCAATCCGCTGGTGTTACCCCAGAGGCGAGGTAGTTGACTATATCTGCATACCACGGAAGAGAATCCACTGCTAAGATGGCTTCGTCAGGAAAGGTTTCTGTGATAGGTGCACTGTTCAGAGGAGACTCATGCTGCTCTATTCTGGAGAGATGGTCTGCTACCACATTTTGAACTCCAGGTTTGTCCTTGATTTCCAAATCGAATTCTTGGATGAGAAGGATCCAATGAATCAGTCTTGGCTTGGCATCCTTCTTCTGCTGTAGGTATCGGATAGCAGAGTGGTCTGTGAAAATTGTGACTTTTGATCCCAATAAATAGGATCTGAACTTCTCGAGGGCGAAAACCACAGCCAGCAATTCTTTCTCTGTCATCGTATAATTTCTCTGTGCTTCATCTAATGTTCTGCTGGCATAGTGAATGGCGTAGGGCGCTCTCTCTTTCCTTTGCCCAAGGACAGGCCCGACTGCAAAATCTGACGCATCGGTCATTATCTCAAAGGGAAGAGTCCAGTCTGGCGGCTGTAAGATTGGAGCCTGAGTGATAAGCTGCTTCAACTGATTGAAAGCAAGGAGAACCGGCTGATCAACAATGAACTCAGTCTCCTTGCACAAAAGTTCTGTCAGAGGTCGGGCAATGCGGCTGAAGTCCTTGATAAATTGCCTGTAGAATCCCACATGCCTCAGGAATGACCTCACATTCTTCACTGACTGAGGTGGCTGAAGATTTGAAATGACATCCACCTTAGCAGGGTCGACTTCCATGCCACGCTTGGAAACGACGTGGCCCAGCACAATGCCTTCAGTGACCATAAAGTGGCTCTTTTCCCATGAAAGCACTAAATTGACCTCTCGGCACTTCTGATGTACTCTGTCTAGGTGCTCAAGACAAGAATCGAAACTATCACCATAGACAGAGAAGTCGTCCATGAACACCTCGAGAAAACTGCCTACCATCTCGGCGAAAACTGCTAACATGCATCTTTGGAAGGTTGCAGGTGCATTGCACAAACCAAAGGGCATTCTCTTAAAGGCGTAGGTGCCGAACGGGCAAGTGAAGGTAGTCTTCTCTTGATCTTCAGGGGCGATTGCCACTTGGTTGTACCCGGAGTACCCATCCAAACAGCAGAAGAACTCCTCGCCTGCGAGTCTTTCCAGAACTTGATAAATGAAGGGCAAGGGAAAGTGGTTCTTCTTGGTTGCTGCATTGAGGCGACGGTAGTCAACACACACCCGCCAGGATGTTGGTACCCGAGTGGAAATTTCCTCTCCTTTGTCATTTGTAACCACGGTAAGCCCTGATTTCTTTGGAACTACATGTAGTGGGCATACCCATTTTGAGTCGGAGATGGGATAGATAAAGCCTGCGTCACACCATTTCGTTATCTCCTTCATGACGATATCCCGAAGGTTAGGGTTCAGCCTTCTTTGGAATTCGCGTGACGGCTTGGCATCTTCTTCTAGATAGATGTGGTGTGAACACAAGGCTGGATTTATCCCTCGGAGATCTGATACGCTCCAACCAAGTGCCTTGCGGTTCTTTTCTAGAACCTCGAGAAGACGAGATTCCTGATCCGAAGTTAGCCTGCTGCTGATGATAACCGGATACATCTGTTCTTCACCCGCAAGGAAAGAATACTTTAGGCCTGCCGGAAGTGGTTTGAGTTCTGGTTTTGCCCTGTCCACTTTATCGGTCACTTCAGGGACTATGTTGGTGGTGGGTTGTACTTCTTTGAAGTTGCTACCATCCTCATCATCTTGTTGAGATCCCATAGATGTGCCGAACGGTTCTGTGCTAAGCTGATCGTGTTCGGTCTGGAGTGACTGCCCAAGTAATTGCGCCTGTATCTGAGAATCTGTCTCCCAAGAATCGTCGGAGCATAAGCTGACTGCGCTTTCCAGGTCCTTCTCAAAAGTGAGGATTTTCTGGGTCCATGGATCGTCCATGATAAGGCTGAGTCTCTGATCTCCACAATAAAATCACATTCTGCTTCACATGCTGCCTGGCTCTCATCAGTTGTGGCATTCGGTTCTCTGTTCATGTTTATCATGATTTGCTGGGTATTCGAGCTGAAAGTAATCTTGCCAGACCCGTAATCAACCACGGCACCTGAAGTACGAAGGAATGGTCGGCCAAGGATGATAGGAGTCTGGAGCAAGGGTGCAGGTGAGTCCATATCAAGGACAACAAAATCAGCTGGGAATTGCATCTCCTGCACTTTAACTACTACGTCTTCCAAAAGACCTCGGGGTCGCTTAGCGGATCGGTCAGCGAACTGAAGGATCATACGTGTCTGCTTGAGCGGACCCAGCCCGAATTCTTGCATTATGGATGAGGGCAGAAGGTTGATGGAAGATCCACTGTCAAGGAGAGTGCGCTCGAAGACCTGGTCAAAGATCTCACAATTGATCAGAGGTGCTCCTGTATCTTGTTTTTTCTGGGGGAGATTGCTAATGACTGCAACAATGGCCATGGAGAGAACGTGCTTTTCTACATCTCAGCGTCTGTTTTCTTGCGCTGAGCGACGCCTGTTAGTACATGCCTCCTTCAGTCCTTTCTTTACAGCGGGCATGTATTCCACGGCCTTCAACAAGGGAATCTCAATAGTCAATTTATCTAAAATTTCCACAACACCTGGATCAGACAATGCCTTTTTTCGTTTTGCAATTTTTTTGGATTTTTGTATTGCATGAGGAAAAGGAATATGTACATCACTGGCAGGAAAACGAGAGTTCTTATTTACATCAAAATCATCGCCCATAGAATGTTGTACATCTGAACTACAAAAAGGAGTACAAGCTGTATCTTGGCATACTGGTGCTGCAGGGCGGTCAAAAAGGGTAGTGTCTGCTCCATCGACTGGCGAGGGATCGGCTGCTGCTGGCGGCTCCTCCAATGCTGGCGCGGCTTCGCTTCGGCTACAAGCTTCTTTTTGTTGTTTTTGTTTTTGCTGATTTTTTTGTATTTTTGGCTGGGACTGCTGGTGACATAGCACGACGGCTGGAATAGCTTCTCCTTCTTCTTCCTCCTCACCCGCCCCTGTAGCTGGCACGGCTGATGCGGAAGATGACGATCCACCTGTTTCTTTATTCACTCCACTTCTGGTAGCAGGATGAGGCAAGGCCCTACCGCTCCTGAGAGTAACAACATTAGAATAAACACTAATATCATTATCAGACTCGGACAGGACATCACAATCTACCTGCTCTTTCTTCTTGAAATTATTGGGGTTGGCTTTGACCTGAGCCGGAATGGTAGTTCAGGTGGCGGTCAGGTCATCAAGCTGCTTGGTCATTTCTGCTAGCCCTTTGACAAGCTGGGCCAGACAATCCATGGTGGGATTCACAGGGGGTGCTTCAGTAGGTTCAGCGTGCAGACCACACTGCTGTGGGTTGGATGGGTGTGGAGGTTGTTGCTGGTGGTGCAGGAAGTTGAAGTTGTTGATACGAGGGGGGGGGATACTGTTGGTATTGTTGAGAGGGGGCAACCGCGTACGGATGGAACGGCTGTGGATGGCGGTACTACGGCTGCTGATACGACTGGTTCTGCCTCCATTGATGTGCAAACTGGGGAGGCTGCTGGTACTGTTGGTGAGGCTAAGAGGATTGTCCAAAGCGACCACCCTGAGGTTGGTGGTATTGCCGATTGGCAAATGGCTGACCCTGGGTTGTCCCGGAGGACGGGTCGGCTGTGCATCATTGCTCCATACCCCGTTCACTTCCTGAATCAAGGGTGGTGGTGGGAAGACTGGATCAGGTTCGGAAAGGAACTCTGGTTGGTACACGACCATCTGCTGCTGCGGCGGGCCCTGGTCGGGCGCCTGCACGTAGTATACGTGCTGGACTGCCGGTGGCTGCTGGCTCGGCTGAGGCTGATGCTGCGGTTGCTGCTCGTCCTTCTTCTTAACGGTAGCTTCCGATGGTGTCGCCGACTGAACAGACTTGATGGTGCCCACCAACAGTTCAAGATACTTGTTGATCTGATCAAGCTTGTCTAAGTTCTGGGTCCTCTTCTCGATCACAGCGAGTTTCTCGAGGTCCTGTGATCGCTTCTCGATGATGTCCACTTTAGAGAGATGGCCCCCGATGATACTGAGGTTGGAGCTCTCATCTCTCTCTGCTTCCTTGGACGCTGCCATGTGTACTTGCTTCTGGAGGATCTGGGGCTGCTTCTGATACGCCTTGGATGAAGAGAGGGCGGCCTCTCCTTCGGCCATTTCTTCAAATATCTGTCAGACTACGTCTTCATCCTTGTTAAAATGGGAGCCCCCACATGCTGCATCTACGAGCCTTTGGCTTTCAATGTTCAGTCCCCCAAAGAAATGCTGGACCAAGCTGGTCTTCGGAATATCATGATGGGGACACTTCTCCTGCAGGTCAGTGAATCTCTCCCACGCTTCATGTATCGACTCATGGGGTCCTTGGGAGAAATTACTGATACGGGCTCGCATCTGGTTGAGCCGACCTAGAGGGTAATATTTGTGCAGAAAGGCGGACTTCAGCTCCTCCCAGGTCGTCACGACCTTCCCCAGATGGTTGATCCAATAGAGGGCCTTGTCCTATAAGCTGAATGGGAATGCCATTATCTTGACAATGTCCAGGGGGACATTGGGATAGTGAGTGGCGCGGCAAATGTAGGAAAATTGCTGCAGGTGAATGTACGGCTCTTCACTGGTGTTTCCATGGAAAGTAGGGAGAAGGGCAATGAACTGGGGCTTCAGCTCAAAGTGAGCATGTACCGGTGGGATGAGGATCCACTCGGTCATCTGGCTGTCTCTCGGGTTGTATGTTTCTTTAAGTGTAGGCTTTGGTGGTGGTAATTCAGGGTCATCATCATCAGGACCGCCACCTCCACCTCCTCCTCCTCCTCCTCCCCTACCTCCTCCTCTGCGTCTGCCTCCTCCATCGTCGTCGCGGTTCATCATATCATTCAACATGTCCTGGAATGTTGTCTGTGTGAGGGCCTGCTCGGTCAGCTGCTGCTGGATGGCCTGGATAGATGCCAGTAGCTGTGCATTGACTTGATTCTGATCTGGCACCTGTCCCTCTGGTTGGGGTAGCTGCTGACCCTTGCCCTTTCCTCCTGGATCCATGTCAGGGTTTGAGTCAGACGAAATAAACTCTGGAGTAGTCTTCAGGGCTCGCTCTGTCTTCTATCTGCATAATAAGATAGTCCTGATCAGACCGCTTGCAATTAATGTTCAGCTGCCGTGATGGAGCTGGAATTCGGGTCAACCCCAGCATGTTGTGACTGGAAAAGGATGTAGACTGTAATCGACTTCCATTCACAACGGCGAAAGTGGGACAAAAGTGGTCCCAGTTTATTGGGTGGCCAAGAGGAAGGTAGAAAATGAGGAGTCTGGAGATCGATCCACAAGGTCCGGATTGGGTTCTCGGGAATCGCCTCGAACTTATTGGCGGAGTTGAGTCCATGGAATCGATGTGGGTATCGGCATGGTCCCGACGGAAACCATCCATGGATCATCTTCGCGAAGAACAAGAGAAGATCGGATGTTGGAAGAAAGATACGATGGTCAACGAGGAATAAAAGGAGTGTAAAACGGTAGAGAGGCTCGGTCGAGCGGGGTGGTCAAAGGGAGAAACAACAAAATGTGCGCAAAGGCGCGGGACTTGATCTTTGAACCTTAATCTAGATCCATACAAACACAATACAAAATCGGGTTCACCAACTCACTCCATCTGAAGCCATAAAAGCTCGGTTATTTATTATCTTTTCTTTTTTAGAGTTGTGATTTCAGGCATATCTTATAACAAGTCCTTAGTATGCTACCCTATAGGAGAGAGAGTACTGCCAGAAGAGTATCCCGTACTTGTCCTCCTCATGTGTAACCTGTAGTCTGTACTTTTTGGAGTCCTTGTAACCCTTCCTAGATCCCTACTCAGCCAAAGAAATAGAGAGAGGAAGCCGATAGGCAAAACCAATACTTCGGTTCTCGCTCGCAACGGAATCACCCGTGAGCGTGCAAGAACCTACTCGGACGCAGGACAATGAGACAGACACCCCCGTGAAGGCATGGCCTATGCTCAATACTTCGGACAGGGTCGATGCTCTACACAACAGAGAGTCATCATTGGTGACCAAGCCCTACTAGCCTACGTACGATAGAAGCGCCATTACTTCGGAAATCCAGGCGATACACAAGGCAGTTGCAGACTGGGTTTTTGGCTTTAATCCTTAGGGGGTCGCACTCGCTCAAGGGAGTAGGGTTTTGGTCCCCCTCCAAGGTACCTAAAAACAATGAGGGCTTTATGAACCCGGTACAATGATAGTCCATTATAGATTTTAATTAAGGTAAAAGTTTATTTAGCAGTCTCCTTGTTTTAATTTTTGGGTTTTCACTTTTTTTTGAGTCTGTTTCATACCAGCGCCTAACGTTTTTGTAGATTTTCATTTAAGTCCTAGGTGCTCAAAATCAGAGGGAGATAGCGGAAAAGCCGTGCAAGTGGTTCCATGATGGAAATCTCACCATTGAACCGAATGATGCATGCTGAGTTAGAAGGCTTACAGTGCATCCCAGCTCTCTCCATGCGGTATGCAAAACAAAATTTTTAAACCTATCTACATGTCGGTATGCAAGGCACAAAATCGCCCTAAACATTAGCTGCTATTAGCGTGAAGAACCATAAGTCGCTCATTCATCTCTAGCCCGGAAAGGTCCGGTCTTGGCTCACCCCTCCTCTGCTCAACACACTTGAGTTTAGGAGAAAGCGCTTTGCGGGGCTCGCTGTGGCACAAGGGCTAAGAGACAAATGATCGGTTTGTTTAAGTTTGACTAGATCCATACGAAGTAGACTATAGGAACATGCATTCTTATTAATGTGTGGACCTAGCTACCGAGTCAAGCAACCTACATCTAGGGGCTCCAAGCACACAAAACAAAACAAAATAAAGGCGGAAAGTTCAAAACTTCGGAAAACAAAGAAAAGAAAGCGATGAAAACTCGAAAAAGCCACGATGAGGCCCCCAGGTGAACAATCACCCGGGCACTGGACCTCATTGTGAAGAGTAGAGTCCTGTTTAATTACATGCCAAAATTGTCTCTCTCTCACCATAAATTACAAAAATAATCCTAAGTGTTCTAAACCTATCTAATCCCCATCTCCTTGCTTTCTTGATGCTCTCTCCAAGTGGTCATGAGGTGAAGACCACCCTCCTCCAAGCTTGGCTGCCTTGGCTCCCTAAGAAGCCATCCTCGCATGGCGGACCCTCACATTAAAGTCACAAAAAGATTGCATTAGCAGAGGTTTAATCAATCAAAATGAAGCAGATAAGAAATTAATCACAATAAATAAATCAATCAATAAAGCATGGTGATCAATGACAATAGAAATAGCTGCTCATAAAATAAATGATGAATCCAGAAATTTTCACACAAGAATGACAAAATAAATTAGGCTATGCTCATTGCTCCCCGGCAACGGCACCATCTGATAACGCGGTGGATTCATGCAAGGGTCACAATGAATTATATAAATAAAGTGTCGCTGAGGCGACCGCTCGCAGAATACCATGTTAATCAGCCATTAACCCACAATAAAAGAATAAAACAATTAAGTCCCAAAAATGTGAATTAATATTTATTACTCTACCACAAGATGTACAGTGACTAAGTATGTAGAGGTCGAACCACAGAGAGCAATACAAAAGTGCAATAGCCTAAGATGTGCATGTACCACAAAGTCATCCATGTGTGAAGCTTATTTTTGTGGGTTTTTATCTTTTATATTTTTTATTTATTTTTATTATTTTTTATAGTAATAATATGTAACATATATATATATATATAATTTAAAGAATTTATAAATATATAAAGTTATAAATATATCCCTAGAGGGTAGCTATATAGTATATAATACATACATTAGATATAGATATATATAGATATAAATAATAATTTTTTTGTTTACTTTTAGAATTTTATATATTAATAAATATGTATATATATGGATGTATATATAGATATTTTTTTTAAATCGAGGAATAAATATATACAAAGGGGAGAGAGGAGTGATAAAATATCTATAAAAATATATAAAAACACTCAAAAATATAGAAATAAAATCTTTTTGGGATTTTCATAATTTTTTATTTTTTTGATGATTTTTTGGTATTTTTCAGATTGTTTTTGGTATTTTTAAATGCTGAAATAAAGGAAAACAATGAAATAGATACTGGTTGTAAGTAAAATAGGAATAAAAAATAGCAAACAGCCACAAAATTTTTCCACACTATTTTTCAAATACAGATAATAAAATATAGAAGAAGTAGGAACTGAGTTTCTATTTTTCCGAGTTTCCTTTGATTTTATTTATTTTTTTGAAGTTTTGTGTATTTTTGAATTTTTAAGGTTTTTCTTTTGAGATTTTTAGGGATTTTCGAATTGACACTAAAATAGGTCAAAATACACACTAAGTAATTTTTTTTGGAATTTTTCGAGGTGGTTTAATATTTTTTTGGAATTTTATAAGTTAGACAGTAATTAAAAGGCATGTTTTTTATTTTTAATAAATGCAAAAATGCAATAAAATAAAAAAACTAAAAATATAGCGTGCAAGGGTACACTAACATGGGCTTATATCCATTTTTGCAAAATTTTTCAAGTTAATACCAGGCACAAAATAAATGGACAAAGCATACAAAAATATATGGCCTGACAGGGGCATTTTTGTAATTAAAATATTTCTCAGGGGCATCCATGCAAAAATTACAACAGAAATAAACATTTACTTATATTTTGGGGCCATTTTATAATTAATAAAACCCGACAGGGTTTAAGTGCAAAAATCACGCGCCTCACGTGGGTGCTGCACGTGAGGCGCGGAGGGACTAAAATATAAATACATAAACTCCAGGGGGCGGACTGCAAATTTTACACTTTATTTACAACGTGGCATTTTATTTTTGGCATTAAACTATAAATACAAAAAGCGGGGGGAGATGTTTGAAATTTACCCCCTAAGGCGCTTCATCCTTCGGCTGGTCTTAGCCCACTCATCCACGTGTCGCGCATCTGACGGTGGATACCGGTTCGCCGATGAACACGTGAGATTAGATGCGCCTTGCATCTGACGGTCGGTGCAAGCGTTCATCAGACGGCTCTCGATCAATCTGGGGCTCGCCTCCTAATCTAACGGCGTTGGAGGTGCCTGGAGGAACAGGGAAGAAGCTCGCCCCCGGCGAGCTTCGATCGTGCAGCGTAGGCTTCTCCGGGCATCTCCCTCGCATCTAAAGTGCTCAACACGTAGCTGGAGGTCTTCCGCATCTTCTGAAGGTCTCACCATGGCTCCTGGAGGTCTGAAGGATTCGGACGAGGTCGATGAAGGACAAGACCTCCAGGAACCTCTTCCTGGTTCGATTCGAGCCCAGATGGGCCTCTTCCTTCGTTGGACCTGCATAGGAAGAACCGGGGGAGCGAGGGCTTCCTTCTCGACCCCGAGTTTTGAAGCTACACAGCAAAATGAGGTGTGGCGGAGGAGCTCCGGCGAAAGGCGGAGGTGGAGCTCCGATTTGCCAAGACCAGAGGTCCTGGATTGAACAAAGATGTGCGATCGATGGAGAAAATGATGGGGAATGAAATGGGAGGCGAAAGGCGGTCGGATACAGTCGAGGTCACCGTGGAGAAGTCGCCGGAGCTGAGCTCCGGCGAACTTCGAATTTTGGATTCTAAGCTACACTAATTAACTAAACACTAAACTAACAACTAGAATCAAAAGCTAACATTAAAACCTAACTAAAAAGCGGTAAAGAAGCAGCTCTTATACCTGGGGGCCACCAGGGAGCAGGACGGACGTTGGAGCTCCGCCGCGTCAAAATTGTCCTTCCTCCGGCCAATTCGATGTACTGGAGCACTCCCCCTGTCACGAGGAACGTCCCAGGAACGAAATCAGGGCTTTTGGATGGATTAAAATTGGCCAAAATGAGGAAGGGAGCGGAGCTTCTTATTTATAGGCAATGGTCTGGAGCCTTACTGACCGGCGGTTATTGCTTAATCCAATGAGTATCGGGTTGATCCAAGTTATTGGCGGGTATCAGTGATGATCAGAGATCAATTCTTGTGAAGGAAGCGAGCTCGATCGATGGACGGGATGGCCGTAAAAAAGGGAAGAAATCCGGGGAATTAACAGTTCAGAGGCGCCAGGTCCCGGATGGGACAGTTGACCGGGCGGTCAACAAGGGCTGGCGCCCCATTGGTCCACATCGGCCGCTAAAAGACAAAACAGGAAATTTGATTCTAAAATGATTTATTTACCATAGTAAATGATTTTATTAGAATTTCCTTAAAAAATAAAAAATGTGTATTTTTTCATGTAGTATTTATTTGTGATTTTTATTGAATTTTTTGAAGTGTTTTATTATAGTTTTATTTAATAATGTGTATATGTATGTATTTACATGTGTTTTTGTGTATTTTATTTTTGATTTGTTTATTTTATTTTATTATTTTATTCTCTTATTTTATAAATTTATAATTTATTTTTGTGAGTGTGAGGGTATTTTTATTTAATTTTTATGAGTTTATTTTCATTTTTAAATAAATAGGTATATGTACATGTAGGTAAAATTATAGGTCTTTTACCTATACATTGTACATACTTTATTTATTTAATGTATTTTCTTGATTTTTATTTTGGATTTGCATTTTTAATGAGTTATATGTAATATTTACATTATTATAAAAATATAAAAGAAGAAAATAATTAAAGAATGTTTTCCCCTTTTATGTATGTACATACTTGATCATAGGTCTTTTGCCTATTAACTTGCATAGGCTTATTTTATTTTATTAATTCTTTTTAGTTTTATTCTAATTTTAGTATGTACATGTATTATAGACATTATTCACAAAATTCTAAAAATATAAGTGGATAAAAATAATGGATAATGAATATATTGAATATTTTAATCACGTAGGCTGCACAATGAAGGCCAAAAACCTAACTTTTGCAGATGGACTCCAAAAATTATGAAACCAATTTTATTAAATAGTTCTTGGAAAGTTATATACAATTAAAGGCGAGTTTGGGTGTTTTGGAGTTTTTATTTACAAGATATGGGTCTGTGAAGTTGAGATTTTGGCTTTTTATTCTGTGCATAAAATGTGCACTGAGTATTGTTTTTACACAAACTCAATTTTATATTTTTATTTACGTTATTCTCTACAACTTTCATGAACAAAGTTTCTTTATTTGATGAATAAATAATTATGTATAAAATAGGTGTCAAAAATGCATAAATAAATGCATGAATAAATGAGGTATTTATTATATACTGGCCCTTATCTCCCCCTACTTTATTCCTTGTCGACCAATCCCATGCTAGCCTTGGTCTCGGGGTTAGAGTCATAAAATACTTGCAATATTTTACTACTTTTTCTTTTCTTCTCTTTATTCTATAATTTTGGCATTAAACACCTTATTTAATGTGTAATTAATATAATGAATCATGAATGTTATTATGTACAATTTGATGCTATTTACATGCATTTGCTGGGGTTTTTAAGGCCAAAATGATAGAGTAAAAGTGATGAAATGGAGATTCATCAGTCAGTGTCATTGATACTTCCTCTACGTTTTCTTTTCTTTTCTTTATTCTTTATTTTGGATTTAAATACATGTATTTATACACTATTTATACAATAATGTTAGGATATTAATTCATATAAGTTATTAATATTTAACCAGGGATTTAAAGCCAGTATGAAATAATAAAGTTGAATGAATGGTTATTCATAAGTAACCCTTGGCTACGAGTCGTGCCTTGAAGGTATCTATCTTCCCATCGGGCCCCCTCTTTCTCTTGAAGATCCATTCACACCCAATGGTTTTTACCTCCTTTGTTGGATCCTATAGGGTCCATACAACATTCTTTTACATGGAGTCTATTTCCGACTTCATAGCTAGCATCCATTTATCTATGTCATGATCCATGAGTGCTTCATCAAATGAAGTAGGAACATTGTCAGTTTTTCCAACACATGCAATCCAACCTTTTAGATGGTTTAACCACCCTCAAACTCTTTCGAAGAGGTTGACAAACCCGAAATTACCGTCAATTATGTGGAATTATAACGTAATGTTTGTTGTAGGTGAGGAATTCGGATTAATCAAAACGACCACTTAATTATTTTTTTTCAATTCAAAGCAATCGATCAAATTTATTTTACATGGGCAAGCTCAAGGTTGAACTCAGGGAGGCCACTACCTCATTAGGTCAATTTTGAGATAATGGAGATTCTAGGTTATTGAGGATAACTTTTTTTGGCAATTTTTATGCAAATATTACTGATATGCAAATGCAGATTGGCATGTTTTAAGGTCAAATTAGCCAATGTTGGAAAATCCAAAATTAATTGGCAAATTAGTTAAAAAAATCCAAAAGGACCAGTTTTCGTTAATTGATTATGCAATGAAGATTAGACATAATTTTTTATTTTAGGACAAAATGTGTGCATGAAAAATGGACACTTTTATAGGGTTTTCTACAATTTTTTCTTGCAAAATTATAAAAATTTGACAGGAGGTTAAAAATGATGAAATTAACCTACTATGAATTTTTGGGTTTTTTTATACAAATTAGATATGCAGACAACTTGATTTTGAGCAATTTAGTTTAATAAATAGTAAGCTTAATTATTTCAAGAATTAAAATTATCCTAGATAAGTGTAATCAAGATGTATCCAGCAAAATTTACAACTCCTAAAATTATCAATTTTACAGAGAATTAAAATTTAATTACATGAATAACAAGATAATTTATTTTAAGAGAAACATGTGTGCAAATTGAAAAAAATTTTAGGTACAAGTTAGAACACAATTAAATCTAACTAATGTGAATTTCCATGAATTTTTGGAGTAATTATTAACTTATTATGAATTTCCAAAGTAGATAGGGCAAAATATTGCAATTTCTCCACAAAATAAATATTAATAAATCAAGGAATGCTCATAAAAATCAAATCAATCATCTACAAGATAGAGGATTATACAAAGTACATCTTTTGAAATAAAAATATGATAATAATGACGGTTCAAATCACAATGTAGATACATGTTTTAGAATGCAAAAATACAAATTAAAAATGCTAAAATAAATGTACAGAAGAGCCTAATTGTAATTACCAAAACCTGCATGGGGAATACCCGCATATTGGCCGTGCGGGTGCATGTGTTGTACGTGTCTGGTCGGTAGAGGTCTTGAAACTATTTTTCAGAAGTACGGGGGCCCTATTGCAATTTTACACCACACCGCATGTGTGGCATACGTGAAGATAAGGTTCAGGTGGCGAGCAGGGGCTTGGAGTCCTGAGCCTATGCATGTCGCTCGGTAGTTGCTTCGGATCCATTCGAAGCTGCGGTCTCGGGTGGAGGCTCGAGATTGACGACGTGGTAAGTCTCGGGCCATTAGGTGTCCATCGAATGGCGGACGAAGGACGTGGAGGATCTCGATTGTGCATGTGCCGATGGTGGTCTACGATGTTGCTGATGACGAGGTGGTAGGTGGCTGGTGGCGTAGAGGACGCAACCCTTGTACGAGGGCGATGCAAAGCTGGGTCTATGGTCTGGAGGTGTCGACAACGGTAAGTGAAGACGATTGTAGGAGTTCGTTTGGGGAATAAACAGAGCCAATTCTTGATCCTCGCTCAAAGCTTCGGCATAATCTGAGCTTAGCAGCTGCGAAGAGCAGTTTTAGCAAGGTCAGAGGGAACCTTGTATCTCGCCGAGATGCAATCGTCATCACTCCAGATCCCTTTCTCTGTGTTGTCACCCCCATTGAGGTAGAGATGGTCTTCTCTCTTTGTTGATATGAAGATCAACAGATAATGCACGATGGGGGCAAAGCCGGGGATTTATGGGAAGTTGGCGACGGTCGCGGAAGGTAAAGGGACATGAAGTTTGTCGAGTTTTTGGATGTAGAGGGCATACGAGGAAGGCAGAGGTAGTTGGGGACAACTACAGGGTTTGCATCGTCATAGAAGGTGGAGGTGGTGGGGCTGCACCGTCGCAGAAGGCGGAGGGGAAGGGGGACATGTTTCGGTCGTTCGATCGGTCGAGATCGAATGATCGTAATGGGGACATATGTCGTGGAGTAAAAATAAAATAAATTAAAATAAATAATAATAAATAGAAAAGAGGTAAAGGGGTGACACATGGCGGTTCCAAGAGAAACCACGTGTCGCTCCTAGAACATTCAGAAAACAAATAAAAAAAGATCAATAAAATTGCAAACTAAGTCAAATAAAAAGTGGTATTCATGAAATTTGATCATCTCAACGAGAACTACAACTTTTGTGAAGGGACCAAAACTAAAATAAATCATATGTACAAATCATTGTTTTGGTGGTATTCTATACATATAAAATACATAAATTTTTGTATTTTGACTTGTTTGTAATTTTTAAACAAGGTAAAAAATCAAAATAAAATCATGTAAAATATAAAATAAATATTTACAACTTAATCTAATTTTTTATATTTATAATAGTTAAGAAAATAAAGAAATAAAATAAACGAGACTTATTTACATACTACATATACAGACTTAGAGTGATTTATTTTCTTTGATTTTAACTTCAATTTTGATATCGATTTTTGCAAATTTTATTAAAGCATAAATCAAAGGAAATAAATGAAAAGGAAGTAAATAAAAAATACTTATTTTTATACATAAAATAATAAGGTCAAAACAATCAATATATGCACTATATAATGAGGTCCCAAAACCCAAGTTTCACATATGAACTCTGATTCTTTTGAATTTAGTCTTGTTTTGTAGATAATTGAATGCATATTAATTCAAAAGTGATTTGGGGTCCATAGGAGACTACGTGAGAGAGATATTCATATTTACGACCTTTTGTCTCCAAACTCAGGTTTGGGTTTTATTGGGCAAATATAAAAGTTAGTATTTTTTGGTACTTTTCCTTGATGAATGTTAGTAGTATGTACACAATAGAGTTGATTTTGGAATTAGGGGGAAAATAATTAAAAATAAGGGAAGTTGTGATAATATACATGTGAAAATGTACAAGATTGTGGAGCTTCTTATTTAATGCAATTATGCATACTAAAACATGGATCTTATTTAGTTATGCATGAATGATAAAATGCAACAAAGATGAATAAATGCAATGAAATACTTGGGAACATAGATCTATTTTCATCTTTTATAGTGATGAATCACAAATTCATCAACCCCTATACTTAAGCCTTGCTCGTCCCCGAGCAACTAAAATGAAATGCATAAGTGAAATGATATTGTGTTCCATACCAAGGTCATGAATAAAAGGTGAAAATGGAGCTTCACTCGACCTTTGGATAAATAATGTGGCATAGCTCCTTATGAGAATTAGGGTTTTATGATCAACAGTCTCCAAGTTATACAAGTCCTCATCCAGACCCGACTCAAAAGGCATCTTAGATCAACCCCTCCCAGAGCATCCCACATAAACACTAAATAACTACCTCTGGTGCATGAAGGGTGTTAGCTCTTCCCATCCAAGATGTCAAACTACCATGCAATCTCATCCTCCGGTAACTCATCCTCGGGGAGTGATAAACGCACAAATATTCATCGGTCGTGCATTCCACACAAGGCGGGAACGCAGTCGATGCGTGGACCGATGAAAACCGCGGTTAATAAACAATTGACCTACAATAATAAATCAAGCAATGAATATAAAAAATGTGGAGTTAAAATTTATTATAACTCTACAAGCAAATGTGTATAGCGTGTAAGCATGTGTAGAGGTTGAACACATGGAGCAAACGGTTGGGGGCAAAAATAAATGCACAAAATTATTCAATTCTTTTCTTGTCCATGTTATTATCTTTGGGAGTTTTTAATTTTATACGTTTTTTATTTGATTTTTGGTTTCATAATTTTTATTTTATTTTTAATTTTAGGATTTTATATTTTCTTTTTATATTTTTATCTTTTTATATTTTCTTTTTTTATAAACAATATAGCCTATATAAGGATTTATTTACATAATAAATAGAAATTATTTATAAATGTTATTAAATATATATAAAATTCATAAAATAAATTGTTTTTGGGTTTTTGACATTTTCGAATGTTTTTGTATTTTTCCATAAATTTATGCTAATTGTTATGTATTTTAAAGTCAAAATTATCCCAATAATGGGATTAATACATAATCCAAAATTAATTTGGGTTTTAAAAATAATAAATAAGTCCCAAAATTATCCAAGTTAATTTTAATACATAAATAATAATTTATAGATAATTATAAAATAGATAAACATATTTTTGGCATTTTTTGTAGAATTTTTATATTTTTTGTTGGATTTTAGAGCTTTCTAATTTTTTAATTTTTCTTTTATTATTTTTAGGGGTTTTTGTTTTCTGGACTCAAGAAATATAAAAATATAACATATATATTTATAATTTTTCGTTATGTTTTTATATTTTTTGGTATTTTATAATTTAGATAGAGATTATTTAGGATCCTTTTTAATTTTAATAAATAGATTAAATGCAAAAAAATGCAAGGCTAATACGTGGCGTGTAAGTACAATGCATGGAGCACCTAACCCTATTTTTGTGGATTTTTCGGAGCTCATTATCTATTTTAAATAATTAGATAAAGTAACAAAAATAAATGCCCTAGCAGGGGCATAACTACAAATAAATAAAAATACAGGGGGTGCAGTGCAATTTTCCCAACATAATAAAGTATTTATTTAATTTTCCTATACTATTTTTCAATATACAAAATCGCCAGGGGTGTTCTTACAAAATTTACCATGCATCACATGGGACAACATATGATTTGAATTGGTGAGGACCTAAATGTAATTCTCATTAAACTCAAGGGCCTCTGTACAAAATGCCCCAATTCACATGGTGACTACACGTGACTTGGCTGGGATGGACCTAAGTGTAAAATTAGAAACAGGCACAGGGGGGCTTATGCAAAATCCCATTTATTTTACAATGCTAAAATTTATTTACATCCTTAAATAATAAATACAAAAATTACAGGGCTAAATGTGGAAATTACCCCAAACAAGGTGCGGGTGGACAGCTTGATTAATGCCACATGACACGCGTCACACATCCAGCGGTGGATACCGCTTCATCCCCAACGACCGCAATTAGATATTAAGCGGGTGATCGACGATCGAGGCGCACTTCATCTGACGGCTGCTATATCGTCTGGAGGTGTCTTCTTGATCCAACGACAACGAAGGGAGGTGGAGGAACTGGGCAAAAACTCACGTGAGGCTAGTTTGGATCTGGAATAGCGGGCTCTCCCTGCCATCTTTGTCGCTGCCAAGTTGCTCTAGACATCCATGGACATCCTTCGCGTCGGCTGATACCTTCAATGGAGCACCTGGAGCTCCATCGTGCTCAGGCAAGGTCGCGGAAGGTTGCGAGCTCCAGGTGCTTCTTCATCCTTCAAAATCGACCCAATGTAGGTCCTTTGGCGCACCTGGACCTGCAAATATATAACGTGCAAGCAAAACGAAGGGTCCAGGGGTCTTACTGGTGGAAATGGGCGTAGGGTGAAGCGAGCGGAGGTACCTCCGGCGAGCGGCGGTGTGAGGTACCTGATCTCCAGATCCATTAGGGATCTAGTTGAGCGAGAGTGCCTGGGACGAAGGTAAGTGAGAGGGGAATGGAATGAGGGTGAAATGGTGGTCGGGGAACAAGTGAGGCACAGTGGAATGGTTCGTCAGAGCGGAGCCCTGATGAACTACGAAAGGGACTATCTACGCTAATTAGCTACCCTAATCACTAAACTAATAGCATAAATGACATGCTCGAATTAAAAGCTATCTAAAAATGGATAAATGCGCATCTCAAACCTGATCTGGTGGCAACAGAGCAGGTCCTCGCTGGAGCGACGGCTTGGGTGCACCCCCGCCTCCTCGAGCGTCCGCGAGCTCAGGGGATTCTCTCCTGTCACAAGAGTGCTCACTTTATCCAAATCTGGAGTTCTAGGGTTTAGGGGATGACCAAAAGAGCAAGGAGGAGGAGACGGAGTTATTTAAAGATAATATGGAACACCCTTATTGACTGACCAATTGTGAAGAAATCAAGCTATGTACAACAGATCAAAGATTCGGGAGTGTACGTACAATGATGGTAGATCAGATCGTCTGATGGAAGGAAATATGATGGGTGGACGAATCAACCAGGAAAAATGGAGGAAAAGAAGGAAGTAGACAGTTCTAACGTGCCAGGTCCCAGATGGGACAGTTGACCAGAGGTCAACAGTCCGTGCGCCACCATTGGTCCACGTAGGCACGCTACACGACAAAACTGCAATTTTTATTTGAAAATAATTATTTAAAAATAGTAAATGATTTTATTAATTTTTGAGTATAAAATAAAAAATGTTTATTATTTTATGTAGTATTTTTTATGATTTATTTTTATTTTTAGCTTTATTTATTAGTAGTTAATTTTTATTAGTGTATTTATAGGTATATTCATCTATATTTTGTGATTTTTATTTTTATTTTATATATTTTATTTTATTCTTTTATTTTATGTATTTATAACTGATTTTATTTTTAGGATGTTATTTGTACACTTTAATAAATATGTAAGTATATTATGTAGGTATATTTATAGGTGCTTTACCTATGTTTTATGTATACTATTTTATTTTAATGTATTTTAATGAGTTTTATTTTAGCTTTATATTTTTAATAGAATATGTATAATATTTACAATATTAGGAAAATATAAAATAATTAAGAATAAAAGAATATATTTCCCTTTTATTTATATGCATATGTATTTTGCCTATATAATTATATAAACTTATTTTATTTTTTATTTTCTTTTTGATTTTATTTTAATTTTAATATGTACATGTGTTATAAATAATATTTACAAAATTATAAAATATGAATTCTTAAAAATAATGAATAATGAATAAATTGAATATTTTAACCGGTAGAATGTACAATAGGGGCCCAAAACCTAACTTCTACATATTCACTGAAAAAAATATAAAATACCACCATTAAATAGCTCTTGAAAAGTTATATATAATCAGAGGTGATTTTGCTATGTTTTGAGTTTTTATTGAAAAGATATGGGTCTGTGAAATTTGGTTTCTGGCTTTTTATTCTGGGTATAAAATGAACAATGTATATTATTTTTACGGAAACTTAATTTTGTATTTTTATTTACATTATTATCTACAACTTTTATGTACAAAGTTTCTTCATTTGATGAATAAATAATAAAGAATAAAATAGGTGTCAAAATGCATAACTAATGATTAAATAAATGAGGTATTGATTGTATTTTTGGCCCTTATCTCCCCCTACTTTATTCCTTGTCGACCAACTCCATTCTGGACTTGGTCTCGGGGTTAGGGTCATAAAATATTTTTCAATATTTTATTCCTTTTTCTTTTCTTCTCTTTATTCTATAACTTTGGCACTAAAAATGTTATTTTGTATACAAATAATACAATAAATAATGAATGCTATTATGTACAAATTGATGCTCTTTACATGCATTTGTTGTGGGTTTTTAAGGCCAAAATGATAGAATAAAGATAATGAAATGGAGATTCATCACCCTCCTATACTTACCTTTGCTAGTCCCTAGCAAATACTTATGCAATAAGTACAAAAAGAATAAATAATAAGAAGAAAAGAAAAATAAAGAATCAAAGAATAAAGAATAAATGGAATTGATCATGATTTTTAAACTTATCTGTACAAAGTCAAAGTTTGGAGCTCAGGTTAGACCTAGTGTGAGAATGTGTGTGGAACATGGTTGGGAACCAAATTTAAAGCACAACAGCCTTCGAGAGTCACAGAACTCGGTTCAAACCACCTCAATAGCCATATCAGAAATTAGCCTACATCATACGCAAACCCTTATGACTATGAAGCCGACTTGTACAGTGTAAGTGATAGTGGCTCTCCTCAACTGAAATGACAAAGAGACTGACTTCTCCAGAATGGCAACCCAATAATTCCCCAATCCAGCTCTCTGCCCTCGAGGAGCGGGGTATTCCCTTCTAAGTTCATGTTGCGACCCCAATTCCGGGTCGTCGGATCCTCCCATAACCAGATCTGGTTACTCAGCAATAATTTATTTAGCAATCACAACTAACATTCAGAAATAGACTGCAAATAAAGTATATTCAGAAGAAAGTATTTCAACACTTTTCCATTCACAAAATAAAGTTCAGATGATATATTATCCCACTATAACCATTTACATGTGCATCGGCTTGAAAGGAAAATATACAAAAGATTACTAACAACCTTACAAAGTAAAGCTATTGTGGTTGGCTGGATGTCTACTAAGGTCCTTGTGTTGGCTCACCGATACCTATTGGGTTTTCCATAAATCATAGGATAAAATTAGCGAATGCTAAGTAACGAAGAAGAAAAAAGCAAACAAATTGTGTAATTTTTCAAAACTTGTTATCACAAAAAGTTTCATTCCTTCTCATTAATTTAAGTCCTATTCCTTTCTAATCAACGTTAAGGATTAGTTTAAAACGTATCAGCCGACCCGGTCTACGAATTTATTCTAACTATCAACGAATTCCTAAGATATTAGGTGGAATGGGAATTGCAATTCTTTCCACTTCTTAGGGTATAATGACAGATCGAGAAGCCCGACTAAAAGGAATTGGGGGAGAAATGTTGTGTCATATATATATATATATATATATGTTGATCCCCCCCTTCTGGCGTCCTAATTTGATCTGTAACTTATTACCCGTGAAAAGGAAAGGAAAGGTAAGTTGTATGACTACTCCTCCATTAGTTGATACTTCCAGGGGGGGTCACCCGAAATGAAAGAACAAAAATTGATTCATGAGGGGTTAATTACTGAATCACTTCCCAATGGTATGTTCCGGGTCCGTTTAGATAATGAGGATCTAATTCTGGGTTATGTTTCGGGGAGGATCCGACGCAGTTTTATACGCATACTACCGGGGGATAGAGTCAAAATCGAAGTAAGTCATTATGATTCAACCAGAGGACGTATAATCACCACTATAAGGACTCCGAAGCTGTGGACACTTTGGGAGTGGAGATTGTGTTGATCTTGGTAAGCTTATGTCGCCGCACGTCACCTCAACCAATCCTCCAATACTACCCCGACAATTTTCTTTTTTATTAAACAGGGTCTCAAACCCTCATCCCGGAAAACAAATTAGCACACCATCCTCGAGGACTCAGTTGCTTAAAACCTAAGGATAACATTTAATCATATAACCTAGCGGCTTTAAATACATGTGATCGTGACCCAGCCGTTATTGAACCACCCATGCCTCCACATGGCACGACCACATCTTTTGTCGTTCAACCCGAAGATATTGGCTCCCGGTACCACGCATTGCAAAACATTCATTTCGTGCGCATTTATCATAACATGGCAACCGGTGTACCACCTAGGTAGGGAAACGCCAATACGGGTTCCTTCCGATAAACCTACAGGTTGCATGCCCGACCTGTAGTTCTACTCCCAGTCATCCTTAACGTGACACATGATCCTTTTCATGATCCAACTCAAACCACATCAATTCCCATGATGTAATTCTTTCGTTAAGTCTTCGATTTGCATAATCAGCAATACTTAGTATAGACTCACATATATATTATTCATATGCATATATACTCGTATTTATGCCTATTTTAACTCCCGAACCCTAACTTTTAAAGCCACCGCATCGATTTGATGCTTAAACCTTATTTTAGTGGGAATCACAAAGCAACTGTTCAGACTTTATTAAAAATAGCCAAAATTAGTGTTCTTTATAGCACAAAACAAAAAAACAAGAATTTCAATAATCTCGTTTGAAAACCCAATAGCAAAAGGAAGGATTTCATTACCTAATCGAGCTCTCTCTCGTATATGCAAGGCTTTATCGTGTTTCATTTTTAGAAAGGATGTTTTAAGGCTCTTGAAAAGATCAAATTTCATTTTTGTATCAAAAAACACTAAGAACGTGTCAAGAACGCGAAGAACGAACGAAGAACACGAAGAACACGAAGACCACGAAGAACACGAATAACATATTTTCTCTTGAAATTTCAATAGAGCTTCCTTTTATACGGGGTGATATTTCTAGGAAAATTTCGGCAGAGTTTCCCCTTGTATCGGGACATATTTCTTGGAAAATTTCGACAGAGCTTCCCCTTATATCGGGACATATTTCAAAATAAAAATAAAAATAAAATGAGTTTCCTCTATAAAATCAATCGAGGAAAACAACAGCAAAACTGAAAGAATATACTCAAACAACAAGAGATGAAGAATCGGTAGACACCACGCATCTTAGGTAAGTGAATCTGTGATGAATCACAGGATTCACTGACGTGCATAGCCGCCCGCACCTAAGTAGGGTATTACACAGATTTCTTCATCAAAATAATTGTAAAAGCATAATTGAAAGAATAGAAACATAAGCGATGGAGAATCGGTAGACACCACGCGTCTTAGATGAGTGAATGTGTGACGAATCACAGGGTTCACTAACATGCATATCTGCGCGCATCTAAGTAGGGTTTACACAGATTTCTCCTCGAACCACAACAGAAAATGAATCGGAAAGAAAGATGAATCAAGAACAAAGCTTGGAAGAAAAGAGGAGGAATTGAAGTCCTATCTTATGAAAAAAAACTAAGTGAGGATCATACCTTTCTCCTCCTCGTTCTCCCGGCAGCGCTTCGCTAGCGCTCCTCCCTTGCCTCCCACTCCTCCTCCCGACATCTCGACCCTAGCCCTCGGGGTGGTGGTGGTGGTAGTGGAAATCGTAGAGAATGAATGGGTGGGGGGTCTATTTATAGGCTCCAGAAAACCACTAACCATGGATAGAAAACCATGGTTTAGACCTTAACCATGGTTTAGTAGCCCATGGTTTTGGCCCATGGTTTTGGCCAAAACCTATCCCAAACTCGGGGCTTAAGTTAGAACATTTCAGACGATTCTAGATTCGCTAATGACGCTTAATTAACACTAATCGTGATTAACTTTCACTAATCACGATTTAACTTTCACGGTTTATGCTTATCTTCTGCTAACTATTGATTAGTGTTGCTAATGATCATTAGCAGTTTTCAGTCCATCATTAGTTTCTTTAATCACACTTAATTAGTCTTAATGACAATCATTATGGGTTAATGACTTCTTAACCCTCTTTACTTCTCTTTCTTCCGAAAATCATAACAAATCAAAACGAAGTCTGATTCACACGAAACAAATTCCGTTAGTTTTCTCTTGACGAGCCGGATCTTATTATGTAGAATCCGAGATATGTCAAGTTCAAGGCTTTACAATTATAACAACCTTAAAGAAAGTCTCATCCTCGAGACTAGAAATGCAGGCATAACAACCTTAAAGAGGATTGAAACCATAACAACCTTAAAGAGAATGAACGCCATTTCATTTATAAAGAAGATATACCATACATAGTGTTATTACTCAAACAAGTAGGGGTATTTCTCTCTCATTTCCGCCTCAGGTTCTCATGTGGCTTCTTCAAACTCTTGGTTCTGCCATAATATTTTAACTAGAGGCACCTCTTTATTTCTCAACTTCTTGATATCCCTGTCAAGTATTTGCACAGGTAGCTCTTGGTATGTCAAGTCTGGCTCAACATGTAAATCATCATAACTTATCTTATGCTCTAGATCCTCAACGTACTTTCTCATATTTGATAAATGAAAAATATCATGTATTGCCGAAAGATGTGGAGGAAGCGCTAGTCTATAGGCAACTTTTTCAATCCGTTGAATAATTTCAAAGGGACCCACAAACCTGGGTGCTAACTTCCCATGCACACCAAACCTTTGAATTCCCTTCATAGGTGATACTTTGAGAAATACAAAGTCACCTACCTCAAACTCAAGGTCTCTTCGCCTAGTATCACTATAGCTTTTCTGGCGACTTTGAGCACTCAATATTCTTTTTCGAGCAAGCTCTACAGCTTCTTGTGTCTCTTGCAGTGTATCTGAATCATAAAGGTTCTTTATCCCGACCTCTTGCCAACACAAAGGAGTAGTACACCTACGTCCATAAAGTTCTTCAAATGGTGCCATGCCAATACTTGTATGGTAGATGTTGTTGTATATGAATTTTGCAAGAGGTAAATGTTTAATCCATGATCCCTTCCATTCTAAGGCACACGCTCATAGCATATCCTCTAGTGTCTGAATCGTATGTTCTGACTGACCATCTGTTTGTGGATGATATGCTGTACTCAAGCATAGTTGTGTACCTAAGGCTTTCATGAAGTTCTCCCAATAGTGTGAGGTGAATCGTGAATCTCGATCAGAAACTACTTCCTTCGGAATACCATGGAGGTGAATCACATGTGTAATATATAACTCAGCAAGCTGGTCTGGAGTGAAAGATAAGCTTATCAGAATAAAGTGTGCTACCTTTGTCAGACGATCTATTATAACCCAGATACTATCTTTACTACCAGTCGTCTGAGATAAGCCAGTAACGAAGTTTATGGAAATGCTTTCCCATTTCCATTCAGGTGTAGGGAGGTGTTGCAATAATCCTGGTGGCTTTTGGTGTGAAGCCTTTACCGGCTGGCAAGTGAAACATGAATTCACAAACTCAGCAACATTTTTCTTCATTCCCAGCCACCAAAAGTATTAATGAAGATCCTTATACATCTTTGTAATTCTGGATGAATAGATAATCTTGAGCAGTGCGCTTCAGGTAAGATGTCTTTCCTTAGTTTAGGTGTGTTTGGTACACAAACTCTATGATGGTTATACAGTAACCCATCTTGTATATGGAATCCCTCTATCTCATTCTTCTCAAGTTGTTGTCTTAAGTCTTTAAGGACTGGATCATCCTCCTGTCCTTTCTTTATTCTATCCCAGATCTCTGGTTTGTATCGGTGAGGAATAGTTATAGTATCGACACTACTATCAAATGGTTTCCATTCACTTAACGTTGATAGTAAACCCCAGAAGTGGATAGCACTCACCAACCCAGGTGAATAAGTTCTTCTGCTAAGGGCATCTGCTACGACGTTCTCCTTACCAGGGTGGTAGGAGATAGTGCAATCACAGTCTTTCAACAACTCTAGCCACCGTCTCTGTCTCATATTGAGTTCCTTCTTATCAAATAGATATTTCAAGCTTTTATGATCAGTGAAGATTTCAAAGTAATACTATAGAGGTAATGTCTCCATATCTTTAAAGCAAAAACTACAACAGCTAATTCAAGGTCATGTGTTGGATAGTTCTTTTCATGTGTCCTGAGCTGTCGTGATGCATACGCAACTACCTTACCATGTTGCATAAGAACTGCCCCAAGTCCTTCTTTAGACGCATCAGTGTACACTGTAAATCCTTCACTCCCAGAGGGTAGAGTAAGGATGGGTGCAGATGTTAGGCATTCTTTCAGTGTTTGAAAACTAATTTCGCATGCATTTGACCATATGCATGGAACTTCCTTCTGGGTCAACCTAGTCATTGGCAATGCTATTCGTGAAAAGTCCTTCACAAATCTTCTATAATATCCAGCTAATCCCAGAAAAGATCACATTTTTGTGACAGTCTTCGGGCGTTCCCAACTCATCACCGCACTAACCTTTGTAGGATCAACTGATATACCTTCCCCAGAAATAACATGGCCTAAGAAAGATACTTCAGATAGACAGAAGGCACATTTGTTATATTTAGCATACAGTTTGTTCTTCCTTAGAGTTTCAAGTGCCTGCCTGAGATGATGTTCATGCAGATACTTATCCTTGGAGTAAATAAGCACATCATCAATAAAGACTACTACAAAGTGATCTAAGAATCCTTGAATACTCTATTCATGAGATCCATGAAAGTTGTTGGGGTATTTGTTAGTCCAAAAGGCATAACTAAGAATTCATAATGTCCATATCTAGTTAGAAAGGTTGTCTTGGGGATATCCGCATCTTTTATCTTCAACTGATGGTATCCAGATCTTAAGTCAATCTTGGAATACACAGTCGAACCCTGTAACTGGTCAAAGAGATCATTTATCCTTGGCAGAGGATACTTGTTTTTTACGGTCTTCTTGTTTAGTTGTCTATAGTCAATGCACAACCGCATTGACCCATCCTTTATCATGACAAATAAGACAGGTGCTCCCCATGGTGAAGTACTAGGATGAACGAATCCTTTATCTAATAGTTCTTGCAACTGTGCCTTTAACTCTCGTAACTCAGCTGGTGCCATCCTATATGGAGGGATAGAGATAGGTTGAGTATCAGGTATAAGAGAGATTTCAAATTCAATCTCTCGCTCAGGTGGTAATCCAGGTAGTTCCTCTAGAAATACATCAGGAAACTCGCACACTATAGGCACATCTTCTATCATTCTTTCTGACCCTGATGTAGTGGATACATAAGCTAAATAGCCTTAGCACCCTTGTTCTAACAGTTGTTGAGCCTTTAAAGTAGATATGTACTTGACATCATCATTGGATGTCTTTCCAATAAATTGGAACTCTATCGAGTTAGGAATATGAAAAATTACTGTCTTCTGGAAACAATCAAGGCATGCATGATGCCTTTCTAGCCAATCCATCCCAAGAATGAGATCAAAGTCATCCATTTCAATAAGTAATAGGGAAACAGGTAACTGATGTCCTGCTATCAGTACTACACAATCATCCAGGATTTCTCGAATTATAAACACTTGTCCTCCTGGTCCCTTGATCAGATAGGATTTTTGTGCTTCTACTGGTACCTTACCCAAAGTGGGTACTAACCGTTGACCAATAAATGAATGTGAAGCACTAGAATCAAATAAGGCAGGTACTGAAAAGCCATGAATAATAACAATACCTTGTACGACCGTGCCTGAATTGTAGGCTTGTTCTTCAGTAATTGCATTGAGCTGGACATTAGGAATAGGCAAGCTAGAACCCGCAACGCTTTGTGGTGGCTGTTGTGTAGGATATGTTCCTTGTGAGCCACGAACTCTACCATGTCTTCCTCCGCGTGTTGCTCTATTGCTCGGGGTGGATGTTATACTGTTAATCGGAGTTGGTTTAAAACCTGAATCTCTCAACTGTGGACAGTCTTTCCTAATGTGACCTTCTTGATGACAGTGATAACATGCACGTGTTCTTGTCTGAGTTGAAGATCCAACCACAGAGGTACTAGTTCCTGGTGCTGAGTTACAGGGGTATAGTGGAGGTCTAGAGAAACCCCATCTTCCTGATAATTCCTGACCCAAGGTCTGTGGTGAGCTTATATTGGAACCGGCTGGATGATAGCGACGATCTCTACGGTTATAATGTGCCTTGCTTTTGGATGGTCCCATTAAAGTGGAAACTTCTTGTTTGGCAGTTTTCATCCCTCTCTATCTCAATACGAGAGGCGATGTCCATTGCTTCATCTACGGTTGTAGCTCTAAAACCAGCAAGCTTTTCTCACAGATCTCCCTGAAGACCGCTAACGAATTTGGTAAGACACACTTGTGGTGAAGATTCTAGAGCTGGTGAGTAACATAGTAGCTCAGTAAAGTGGATATGATAATCTCGTACGGTCTTAGAACCCTTATTCAGAGAAGCCAACTCTCTCCTCTTTAATTCTTCCCAATGAGAGGGACAGAAGTGAGCTCGGAACCTCTCTTCAAAGATATCCCATGGAACAGGATCTATTAATTTCTTGGAAATTTCTCTCCACCATCGTCGTGCGTAATCTGCAAGGGAGTAATCAGCAAAGTGCACCCAGGTGTCAACTGGTGCATGGATTATCCTCAACATCCTAGTAACGTCATCGAGCCATAACTCAGCCTCGGGAGGTGTCTCTACACCTTTGAATCGATGAATTTTTCCCTTTCGGTAATTATCTAGTAATGTTTGGAGTCTAAGAAGGGACTTCTCCATTGCTCCTTCAGTCGGGGTAGGAGCAGACTCAGTTGAAGGATGATAAGTAGATTCTTCCTCAGAAAGATGGACAGAACCTTCAATCCTAGCATCCGCAGGCTTAGATGCCTCGGGTCTCGCAGCTTGTGCATTGAGCCTCTCCTCCAATGCTTGTTGCCTTTGCCCCATGTCTTGGAGCATTACCATCATAGCCGCTAATTGTCTAGACACATCTTGGTCTGCCATGATCCGGGGATGAGTCATGGTCTAAGGTCAGATCCTATACGTCTTAGCATGATGTACTTAAGTAACAATGACTTGTGAATGGTATTGCAGTCATTTATTAAGATCAAAGGATCTTAATACAACCTTAGTTCTCTGAATACCGCTCATAGTTGCTAATTACTAAATAAATTACTGGAATAACCGGGCTCTGATACCAATCTGTCGCGACCATAATTCCGGGCCATCGGATCCTCCCATAACTGGATCTGGTTACTCAGCAATAATTTATTCAGTAATCACAACTAACATTCAGAAACAGACTGCAAATAAAGTATATTCGGAAGAAAGTATTTCAACACTTTTCCATTCACAAAATAAAGTTCAGATGATACATTGTCCCACTATAACCATTTACATGTACATCGGCTTGAAAGGAAAATATACAAAAGATTACTAACAACCTAACAAAGTAAAGCTATTGTTGTTGGCTGGATGTCTACTAAGGTCCTTTCGTTGGCTCACCGATACTTGTTGGGTTTTCCATAAATCATAGGATAAAATTAGCGAATGCTAAGTAACGAAGAAGAGAAAAGCAAACAAGTTGTGTAATTTTTCAAAACTTGTTATCACAAAAAGTTTCATTCCTTCTCATTAATTTAAGTCATATTCCTTTCTACTCCACGTCAGGGATTAGTCCAGGGAATTACCTCACCACTATAAGGACTCTGAAGCTGTGGACACTTCGGGATTGGAGATTGCGTTGATCTTGGTAAGCTTATGCCGCCGCACGTCGCCTCAACAAATCCTCCAATACTACCCTGACAATTTTCTTCTTTTATTAAATAGGGTCTCAAACCCTCAGCCCGGAAAACAAATTAGCACACCGTCCTCGAGGACTCGGTTGCTTAAAACCTCAGGCTAACATTTAATCATATAACCTAGCAGCTTTAAATACATATGATTGTGACCCAGACGCTATTGAACCACCCATGCTTCCACATGGCACGACCACATCTTCCGTCGTTCAACCAGAAGATATTGTCTCCCGGTGCCACGCATTGCAAAACATTCATTTCGTGCGTACTTATCATAACAGGGCAACTGTGTACCACCTAGGTAGGGAAATGCCAATACGGGTTCCTTCTGACAAACCTACAAGTTGCATGCCCGACCTGTAGTTCTACTCCCAGTCATCCTTAACGTGACACATGATCCTTTTCATGATCCAACTCAAACCACATCAATTCCCATGATGTAATTCTTTCGTTAAGTCTTCGATTTGCATAATCAGCAATACTTAGTATAGACTCACATATATATTATTCATATGCATATATACTCGTATTTATGCCTATTTTAACTCCCAAACCCTAACTTTTAAAGCCATTGCATCGATTGGATGCTTAAACCTTATTTTAGTAGGAATCACAAAGCAACTATTCAGACTTTATCAAAAAAAGCCAAAATTAGGGTTCTTTATAGCACAAAACATAAAATCAAGAATTTCAATAATCTCGTTTGAAAACCCAACAGCAAAAGGAAGGATTTCGTTACATAATCGAGCTCTCTCTCTCATGTATGCAAGGCTTTATCGTGTTTCGTTTTTAGAAAGGAAGTTTTAAGGCTCCTGAAAAGATCGAATTTCATTTTTGTATCAAAAAACGCTAAGAACGTGTCAAGAACGCGAAGAACGAACGAAGAACATGAAGAACAGGAAGAACACGAAGAACGCCAAGAACATATTTTCTCTTGAAATTTCAGCAGAGCTTCCCCTTATACGGGGTGATATTTCTAGGAAAATTTCAGCAGAGTTTCCCCTTGTATCGGGACATATTTCTCAGAAAATTTCGACAGAGCTTCCCCTTATATCGGGACATATTTCAAAATAAAAACGAAAAGAGTTTCCTATATAAAATCAATCATGAGGAAAACAACAGCAAAACTGAAAGAATATACTCAAACAACAAGAGATGAAGAATCGGTAGAACATCTTAGGTGAGTGAATGTGTGATGAATCACAGGGTTCACTGACGTGCATAGCCGCCCGCACCTAAGTAGGGTTTTACACAGATTTCTCCATCAAAATAACTATAAAAGCATAATTGAAAGAATAGAAACATAAGCGATGGAGAATCGGTAGACACCACGCGTCTTAGATGAGTGAATGCGTGACAAATCACAGGGTTCACTGACGTGCATAGCCGCCCGTTCCTAAGTAGGGTGTTACACAGATTTCTTCTTGAAGCACAACAGAAAACGAATTGGAAAGAAAGATGAATCAAGAACAAAGCTTGGAAGAAAAGAGGATGAATTGAAATCCTATCTTATGAAACAAACTAAGAGAGGATCATACCTTTCTCCTCCTCGTTCTCTCGGCAGTGCTTCGCTAGCACTCCTCCCTCGCCTCCCACTCCTCCTCCCGTCCTCTCGACCCTAGCCCTTGGGGTGGTGGTGGTAGTTGAAGTTGTAGAGAATGAATGGGTGGGGGGTCTATTTATAGGCTCCAGAAAACCACTAACCATGGTTAGAAAACCATGGTTTAGTAGCCCATGGTTTTGGCCCATGGTTTTGGCCAAAACCTATCCCAAACTTGGGGCTTAAGTTAGAACATTCCAGATGATTCTAGATTCGCTAATAACGCTTAATTAACACTAATCGTGATTAACTTTCACTAATCACGATTTAACTTTCGCGGTTTACGCTTATCTTTTGCTAACTAGTGATTAGTGTTGCTAATGATCATTAGAAGTTTTCAATCCATCATTAGTTTCTTTAATCACACTTAATTAGTCTTAGTGACAATCATTATGGGTTAATGACTTCTTAACCCTCTTTACTTCTCTTTCTTCCGAAAATCATAACAAATCGAAACGAAGTCTGATTCAGACGAAACAAATTCCGTTGGTTTTCTCTTGACGAGCCGGATCTTATTATGTAGGATCTGAGATATGCCAAGTTCAAGGCTTTACAGTTCAAGTGGCATCCAACTCAAGAGGAGGAGGTGAAGAAGAGAATAGGTAGTAGCCAGTGTAGCTACCCATCCTGGGAAGCATGACCAGTGTAGTCAAGTCATCTTGCTACATGCTCACATGGTATAACTTTGATACTCAAGATTGCTTATTTCTATACAACATATATACATACTTCGGCAGGCATTTTATTTTTATTTTCAAGCATTGTCTACTTTTTTGGAGTTTTTTTTTCAAACATATTATTTACAACAGCATTTACATAAGGAGTTTTTCCTCTTGAGCCAGAACACTATCCCTCTTTTGAAGCTTTATGTCAACCCACACTCTTCTGTCTTTAGACTTCATTGAAACTGTACCAGGTTGGGGTGCACTTACCTCCCTATATAAAGACGAATGTTTCCACCCATGTACGTCTCAGACTGGCAAATCCAACCCCGTCACCATTCTAATTGAGTTGAGCCAAGTGAAAGGTGCAAGTGTCCAAGTTAGGTCACGGCCGACAAGAGTCATGCGTGTGTCTCAAAAAGTTCTAGTTAGTCAGTTTATGTGACTTGAACCCAGCCCTAGGTCTCAAAGAATTAAGCCCTAAGGGACCTGAAGTACCTTAAACCTAGTTCCCATAAGGTTCCAGTGAAGTTAGGTGCAGTAAGGTTCAACTAATCTCCAATCTTCGACTTTATTGGACTAGTTCAATCATCAAGCTCAATCACAGAATAATATTCAAATGCTATGCACAATGCTTATGTATAATGCAGAAAGAATGATGTAATTTTTCAAAGAATTTTGAATACAAAAAGAATTTTTCTATAAAAAGAACTTTGGAAAATACAAAGAATCTTTTGGCAAACAAAGTATAAAATATTTACAGTTATTTACAAGGGCGTGTTTCTTTATTTTACAAGTGTTAAGAATTTTAAAGAATTTACAGATTTAAACAAAGTTATTATAAGTACATATATGCAATTGATAATGAATTTTATTTTGATGTATATACACACTTTATTCCTATTTTAGTGATGCATTCATTCCTCAAATTTATTTGAAAACCATTTTCAAAACTATAGTACAAAATAATTTTTTCAAATATTTACAAACATTTGAAAGCTATTTTGCAAAGATTTTTCAAATAATGTATACACGATTTTCAACATAATTTTACAAACATTTTCAAAATCATTGGCAAATGCGTTTTCAAATCTTTATTTCACACAGAGAAAAGAATTTTTGCAAATAAAAATATTTTTACAAAGGTTGAAAACATTTCACAAAAATTTTTCCAAACGGTTCACATCATTTTTCAAATCATTTTGCAAAAGTATTTTAAACATGATTTATTAATCAGTAACTACAAAAACAATTTGAGGAATGAATTTTAATGAAATATGTATGTATATAGTATATTTACCCATATTTATTATTAACTATACGAAAGTACGAGTTATGGCTAAAGTATATACAGAGTATATACGACCCCCTATACTTAGCATGAGCTATGTCCTCATAGATCGAAGAGAAAAAGAGAAGACATAACTCGTGCTGAGTAGAGAAAAGCCTATACTACAATGATTGAATAAAGAATGAAAGAATGAAGATATAAATGAATAAGAAGGTAACCGACCCCCCTATACTTAGGATCAAATAATCCTAAGTATAGCAGACTGTACACAACGCAGGGAGGGTCACGGGTGGGATTAAATTTAAATTTAAAATAAATAGATCACAGCTCGGGCTGTCTCCCCCTATACTTCGGGTGAAATATCCCTAAGTATAGCAGAGCAAATCAAAAAGAGAGGAGACAGTGGAGGGGATCAAAGAATGAATGAATCAGGATGCACCCCCCCCATACTTAGGACAAAGTACGTCCTAAATGCAGAAAACTAACACAAAGGGATGACACCTTTTTTGTAGATAAAGAAAAAATGAAAAGGAAAAGAAGAAAAGAAGAAAATATAGATATATACAGATATACGAAGCAATTGTGAAGAATGTACGCATCACTCCCCCTATACTTTGGGTGAAAAGAACCTAAGTATAAGCAACAATAGGGCAGACTTTGTTGAAAGTCCCAGGATCGGGAATGGCCCAAATCGCTATGACCCTAGTGACGAAACTGAACGAGGAAAGAACAACATGGTGTATACATATAGTCATAAAGATATGGCGATAGATCTGGGCACACGTAACATGCGGGAGAAAGAAGGAATAGAAGACAAAACACACATATATACAACAAGTAAAGACTGACGAGGTCTAGGATGGTATCTGGTGAGCGAGTACCGTGCTCTTGTCATCGTCTCTCTGTGAGAACGAGGACGCATTTAGATAGTGAAAAGACACCCGATTACGCAATCAAATGGGTGTCAGCTACCGGGAAGAAGAGATTGAAAACTAAACACGTATCCGGTAGCGAAAGCAGAAAATTGGCTCATAAGGTATAAAATGGGTGAGCGGAGCCGATACCGTAAGACTTGGAGGAAGAAATAACAGGATAGACTCCTCCAAGTCAATCATTGTCTCAAAGATGTATAATCAGTGAAAAATAGGAGACTCTCAATGTAGCGGCGTGATATCCAGTGGTCATATAGGTCGAAAGATCGCAGGGGCACACCGAAATATCACGAGACAAGGCTCAACCCTGTGAGGGTCCTCAAGGTGAGCAGGATCAGAGAAAAATCAAAAGACGGCTCCGTGCTCCAACAGAAAGGAGACACAACCATGGAGAAGACTAAGTACCAAAATCAGCAGACCCGACTTTGTGCCCCTCCAGAAAGGAAATGCCAGAAGTGAAGCCGAGTACCTAGAAAATGATGTACCTTCTCGCAGATAACCCTCGGAGAGTAGTACATGCTAGTCAATGAATAATTAGAAGAAAGGCTCAACCATGCGATGGTTATCAAGGTGAGCGGGCTCAAAGGAGATGGATCCATCAGACGGATCACAAGAGTGGTCTCGGTAAGCGATAGATCATCTACCAACAGAAGAGACTGATAAATTAAGAAAGTGTGGCAGCATCCCGCAGACAGCCCTCGGGGAGCATACTGCCGACTAAGCAATGGATAATCAGAGAAAGATGTCTCATCCTTGTGAGGACCGTCAAGGAGAGAAGACTCAAAGGAGTCAAGTCATATGGGTCCCAAGATCCAACAAATCAAGTAAACATCGAAGTAGCGGGGACCGCAAGCATGTCAGACAACTCAGTTCCGTGTTCTACAGATGGGAGATACAGTCAGCAAGGGGAACCGAGCGTAAAGAAAATGTTGCATTATCACACAAATAGTCCTTGGGGAACAATGCAAACTAATCATGGAATAGTAAAATCAGATTTCGTCTTTACGAGGGTCGTCAAGGAGAGAAGACTATGAGGAGTCAATCGGAATGGTCTCTGTAGACGACATATCGTCTACTAGCAGAAGAGACCCCAGATATAGAATTTGTCATAGTCTCTCGCAGATAACCCTCGGAGAGCACATGAACTAGGCATGGAATAATCAGAAACGTGGGACTCAGCCTTGCGACGACTGTCAAGGTGAGCAGACTCAAAGGAGTCTGAGAAGATTGACCTCGTGCACCTACAGATTGGATGCACAATCAGCAGAGAGGCCGAATAGTCAAATAAGACAACTTGGTTCTGTGCTCCAACACATGGCGGCACAATCAGTCAAGTGGAACCGAGTGTAGAGAATGTGTCGCATTCTCCCGCAGATAATCCTTGGGGAGTAACACGAACTATGTCAATCAAGTCTGGGGATTGCTGGCATCAAATCTCAAGTCCTCAAAAGCAATCAATCATTCAGTCATCCGGAGGGCATAAAATCATCGAGGGATGACTAATCTTATCAATCACAGTACGCCCCTCAGTCGATCCAATCTGGCTGAGATGGCACGAAAGATAATCAGGGATCCACAAAGTGCCATAAGTGGATGATAAAAGCAGGAGATCGGGGATGGGTCAATCAGGAAGATGGAAGACACCATGTGGGTTCCGCACACCTTTGCTGGGAAGTCCAAATCAGAATAATCAATCATTCCTCAAAATCGAGATGGGTAGAACCTCAAAATAGATAGAGCAATCAAAGCTCATGATATCATCATCAAATCATAACAAAACATCACATCCTCTATCTGGTGTGCGAGACCAAAAATCCTTGAGTCAGAATCATACCTAATGATCGTGCATCATTAAGGAAATCCTCAAGAAGCTCTGATGCATATATCAAAAATCAAATCCACCGAGAGTAAGGTCTTAATCTCAGCAACCTCAAAACATGCCCGAATTACACCAACAATCAATTGTAAGTCAAAAATCCTTGATGCGAGCGATCCCTAAAAGCACAGCAATCCGAGTGATATAAGAGATGATACGGGGGACACGGGGAGGGTGGGCAAGAAGCAAGACGAAAGATCTGGCGAAGATGATTGAGCTCAAGCGCCAATATCACGGCTCAATGCAAATGAGGAGATATATGTATAAGAGAGGTAGAGAGACTCAAAGATAACAAATGGATGACTCATACGGACGGGACCGGCAACACAAAGGGATTTGAAAATGCAAATGGACTCCAAGTCACAATAAATACACAAAGCAAACCCCCGATTCACCTACTCAACACAGTGAAGATTGAGATGTGGTCTTTTTATCTTGTCGATTTTAGAGTTAGGTGATCATCACAAAGTTGCACACACTGAAGATAGGCTTGGGATTTGGACACTAATCCTTAGTGTGTGCGTATGAATAAAATGCTCAGACAATGAGGGGGTTGCTTTCCCCAAGACAATGGATCCATTATGTTTTATTTTAGGTCCAATAGAGTTAGCAGTCCTGATTTTATTTTGGTTATCACTTTTTTGGTTATTTTTTAATGCACGTGCCTAATGGGGTACCAATTCCATTTACATCCTAGGTGACCAAAATAGAGGGAGAGGATCGGAAAAGACATGCAAGTCGGAAATCCATGATGCATGCCAAGTAAGAAGACTTACAGTGCTTCCCAGCTCTCTCCTTGCAGGATGCAAGACAGAATTGAAACCTATGCTATATGAGATGCAATCCGAAGACATCGTCCTTGATACAGGATGCTATTATCGTGAAGCGCAGATCACAAAATTGGCTATGTCCAAATTGTATCTATAGGTACATGCAGATATTAGGTGTTTGGACCATAGTCTATCGTCAAGCAATCCAAAGCTAGGGCTCATTCACACAAAATAATAAAAATAAAATAAAATAAAAGAGAAAAATGTCATCGAGGCCCCCTAGGGAACAATCCCTCGGGCAATGGACCTCGGGAAGTCGAAGTGTGAGAGTCATGTATTATTACAATTATAGAGTCACTCTCTCACATAAATTTACAAATATATTTTTTTGAAATGCAAAATGAAATAAAGCTAATTAACTGTCTCAAAAATTTCTTCTCCGTCTGCCTTGGATGCTCTCTCCTACTAACTCAGTCTGAAAGTTGGCTCCTCCTTGCTTGGGTGCACAAGTCCTCCTAGAAGATCCTCCATCGCGCAGCGGTCCCTCGCATCAAAGACAAATAGAGAAGAGGTCAGAACAGTCACAATAATATCAATAAATAATGCAAATAAATAAATATGGACAAGAGTGAAGAATCAAATAAATAATACATATCCCAAATGACGTTGCTCCCTAGCAATGGCGCCATTCGATAAACGCAAAAATATTCATCGGTCGTGCATTCCAAACAAGGCAGGAACACAGTCAATGCGTGGACCAATGAAAAACGCAGTTAATCAACAATTAACCCACAATAATAAATCAAGCAATGAATATCAAAAATGTTGAGTTAAAATTTATTATAACTCTACAAGCAAATGTATGTAGTGTGTAAGCATGTGTAGAGGTCGAACAGTGGGAGCAAAAGGTTGGGGGCAAAAAATAAATGCACAAAATTATTCAATTCTTTTCTTGTCCATGTTATTGTATTTATGGGTTTTTAATTTTATATTTTTTTATTTGATTTTTAGTTTATAATTTTTATTGATTTTTAATTTTCTAATTTTATATTTTCTTTTTATATTTTTATATTTTTATATTTTCTTTTTTATATAAACAATATAGCCTACTTAATTGTGGGAAAAGGCTTTGTTGTTTTTGTTATATAAATAATATAGCCTATATAAGGCTTTATTTACATAATACATAGAAATATATTTATAACTATTATTAAATATAGATAAAATTCATAAAATAAATTGTTTTGGGGTTTTTATATTTTCTAATGTTTTTGTATTTTTCTAGAACTTTATGCTAATTTTTAATATTTTTAAAGTCAGAGTTATCCCAATAATGGGATTAATACATAATCCGAAATTAATTTTAGTTACCCAAATTAATTATAATACATAAATAATTTATAGATAATTATAAAATAGACAAACATATTTTAATATTTTTTGTAGAATTTTTATATTTTTGTTGGATTTTGGAGCTTTCTGATTTTTTATTTTCTTTTACTATTTTTAGGGGTTTTTGTTTTCTTGACTCAAGAAATATCAAAATATACCATATATAATTTTTTAGAATTTTTCATTAAGTTTTTATATTTTTTGGTATTTTATAATTTATACAGGGATTATTTATGCTTCTTTTTAATTTTAATAAATATATTAATGTAAAAAATACAAGGCTGACATGTGGCATGTAAGTATAATGCAGGGATCACTGACGCTATTTGTGGATTTTTCGGAGCTCATTATCTATTTTTAATAATTAGATAAAAGTAACAAAAATAAATGTCCTGGTAGGGGCTTAACTACAAATAAATAAAAATACGGGGGGCACATTGTAATTTTCCCAACATAATAGAGTATTTGTTTAATTTTTCCTAGACTGTTTTACAATATACAAAAGCGCTAGGGGCATTCTTACAAAATTTACCATGCATCACGTGGGACAACATGTGGTTCGAACTGGTGAGGATCTAAATGTAATTTTCATTAAAATCAAGGGCCTCTGTACAACATGTCCCAAGTCACGTGGTGACTACACATGACTTGGCTGGGAAGGACTTAAGTGTAAAATCAGAAACATGTAGGGGTCTTTATGCAAAAATTCCATTTATTTTACAACGCTAAAATTTATTTACATCCTTAAATAATAAATATAAAAATTACGGGGCTAAATGTGGAAATTACCCCAAACAAGGTGAGGGTGGATGGCTTGATGTGCGCCACATGACACGCGTTGCACATCCAGTGGCGGATACCGCTTCATCCCCAACGACCGCGATTAGATCTTCAGCAGGTGATCGACGGTCGAAGCGCACTTCATCCGATGGTTGTTGTATCGTCTGGAGGCGTCTTCTTTATCCAAAGGCAATGAATGGAGGTGGAGGAACTGGGCAAGAACTCGCGCGAGGCGAGTTTGGATCTGGAACAGCAGGCTCTCCCGGCCATCTTCGTCACCGCCAAGTTGCTCTAGACATCCCTGGACATCCTCCGTGTCGGCTGATACCTTTAATGGAGCACCTAGAGCTCCGTCATGCTCAGGCGAGGTCGCGGAAGATTGCGAGCTCCAAGTGCTTCTTCGTCCTTCAAAATCAACCCAATGTGGGTCCTTGGGCGCACCTGGACCTGCAGATATAAAACGCGCAAGCAAACAAAGGGTCCAGGGGTCTTATTGGTGGAAATAAGCATTGGGTGAAGCGAGCGGAGGTACCTCCGGCGAGCGACGGAGCGAGGTACCTGATCTCCAGATCCACTAGGGTACTAGTTGAGCGAGAGTGCCTGGGGAGAAGGAAAGCGAGAGGGGAATGGAATGAGGGCAAAATGGTGGTCGGGGAACAAGTGAGGCACAGTGGAATGGTTCGTCGGAGAGGAGCCCCGGCGAACTACAAAAGGGACTATCTACGCTAATTAACTACCCTAATCACTAAAACTAATTGCATAAATGACATGCTCGAATTAAAAGCTATCTAAAAATAGATAAATGCACACCTCAAACCTGACCTGGTGGCTAAGGAGAAGGGCCTCGTCGAAGCGGCGGCCTGGGTGCACCTCCCGCCTCCTCGAGCGTCCGCGAGCTCAGGGGATTCTCTTTTGTCACAAGAGTGCTCACTTTGGTCGAGATCTGGAGTTCTAGGGTTTGGGGGATGACCAAAAGAGCAAGGAAGAGGAGATGGAGTTATTTAAAGACAATATGGAACACCCTTATTGACTGGCCGATTGTGAAGAAATCAACTATGTACAACGGATCAAAGATTCGAGCGTGTTTGTACAATGATGGTAGATCAGATCGTCTGAAGGAAGGTACAATGATGGATGGACGAATCAACCAGGAAAATGGAGGAAAAGAGGGGAGTAGACAGTTCTGACACACCAGGTCCCAGATGGGACAGTTGACCAGAGGTCAACAGTCTGCACGCCACCATTGGTCCACGTAGGCACGCTACGCGACAAAAATGCAATTTTTATTCGAAAATAATTATTTAAAAAAAGTAAATGATTTTATTAATTTTTGAGTATAAAATAAAATGTGTTTATTATTTTATGTAGTATTTTATTATGATTTTTACTTAATTGTTTGGCATTATTTATTAGTAGTTAATTTTTATTAGTGTATTTATTAGTATATTCATTTATGTTTTGTTCATTTTTATTTTGTATATTTTATTTTATTATTTTATTCTTTTATTTTATGTTTTTATAACTGATTTTTGTGAGTATAAATATATTTTATTTTATTTTTAGGATTTCATTTGTACACCTTAATAAATATGTAAGTATATTATGTAGGTATATTTATAGGTGTTTTACCTATGTTTTATGTATACTATTTTATTTTAATGTATTTTAATGATTTTATTTTAGTTTTATATTTTTAATAGAATATGTATAATATTTACGATATTAGAAAAATATAAAAGAATTAAAGAATAAAAGAATATATTCCCCTTTTATTTATATACATAGGTATTTTACCTATATAATTATATAGACTTATTTTATTTTCCATTTTCTTTTTTATTTTATTCTAATTTTAATATGTACATGTGTTATAAATAATATTTACAAAATTATAAATTATGAATTTGTAAAAATAATGAATAATGAATACATTGAATATTTTAATCGGTAGAATGTACAATAGGGACCCAAAACCTAACTTCTACACGGTAACTCTAAAAAATATAAAACCACCAACATTAAATAGCTCTTGAAAAGTTATATATAAATAGAGGTGATTTACTATGTTTTGAGTTTTTATTGAAAAGATATGGGTCTGTGAAGTTTGGTTTCTGGCCTTTTATTCTGGGTATAAAATGAACATTGTATATTATTTTTGCGCAAACTAAATTTTTTATTTTTATTTACATTATTATCTATAACTTTTATGTACAAAGTTTCTTCATTTGATGAATAAATAATAAAGAATAAAATAGGTGCCAAAAATGCATAATTATGAATAAATAAATGAGGTATTGATTGTATTTTTGGCCCTTATCTCCCCCTACTTTATTCCTTGTCGACCAACTCCATTCTGGACTTGGTCTCAGGGTTAGGGTCATAAAATATTTTCAATATTTTATTCTTTTTTCTTTTCTTCTCTTTATTCTATAATTTTGGCATTAAAAATCTTATTTTGTACACAAATAATACAATAAATAATGAATGCTATTATGCACAAATTGATGCTCTTTACATGCATTTGTTGGGGATTTTAAGGCCAAAATGATAGAATAAAGGTGATGAAATGGAAATTCATCAAGGGAGTCAGGTATTTCCTTCTCAGTTCAGAAACATGCTAGTTCACAGTGAGTGGGGGGAGAAGTCTAGAAGAAGGGGAAAAGAAGTGGGGAGTGACCAGTGTAGTCAACTCTCCTATGAAGCTTGGTCGGTGTAGCCAAGTCTCCACTAGATTTGCAGGCTATCTAAAGCTTGGACCATTGTGGTCAAATGTTATTATTTTGGGTATCAGCTTCTTTTTGGTCGGAGTTATGGTTGCTTTGTGTTGATCTTTTGTGTCTCAACGGATATAGAACCTTTTATTTTGCATGTGTTTTGGGGTATTAGAAAATAGTTTCTAGTAGTTCATTCCTCATTCGAAGCTTTGGATCAACCCGATACTCCGATCTTTAGATGTCCATGCTACCAAAGAAAAAGATACACGATCTTCCAACACCTCATCTGAGTTGAGATAAGTGTACGATGTAGAGTACAAATTAGTTCCTTATCCAAGAGTCTACTCAGAATGAGGTAACCAGGTTAGACACAAAGAGTCAAGTCTATACATTGTCTTGTGAACTTGGAGGATTAAGTCTAAGACCTGAAATTCCTAAAATCCTACTTCTCAATGAAGTTTCTCTAAAACTTAAGTAGATTAAGATTAGGTGAAGTCCACTCTCGGTTTGTTTTCTCATAACATGGTATCGAATCTGCTGACTTTATACTTTGCATATGCATGATATGCACATGAAATGCGATGCGAATGAAAATGCACATGAATGAAGTGCAAGTTTTTGAACACTGGCGATTTTTTTATGCAATAGTGAATAAGAATCCAATTTTATTTGACTAAAGTTCTTATTTTTTTATACCCCCTATTTTACAATACTTTTATTACTTATAGGAATTTACATATTTATACAAGTTTTACAAGTTGTACACCTTATACAAATTGACATACATACTTTACAAACACAATTTTTTAATTAAAAATTTTTATACCAGTTTTACCCATCCCATATTTATTGAATATGATGCACATAAAATATGTGGAAGTACGAGCTATGGGTAAAGTATGGGTGTAATATATAGTTATGTCCTCAGAGCACAAAAAGCGAGGAAGAGACATAGCTCATGATAAGCGTAAGAGAGTGGAAAGAATAGAAGTATAGAAGTCGACCCGCTCCCTTGTACTTAGACTTTGGTCAGCCTAAGTGTGAAAGAAGAGCAAAATTGGGGCGATCGAAGTCAAGAGGAAAAGATAATGAATGGATATACAGGGCAGGCATAGGTCCCCCTCCTATACTTAGTCTCTAGTCAGCCTAATTATAGAAGAAGTAAGTTTGAAAACTGATGGGGTTGCGATATGTACAAAGAGATATGAAAAAGAAAATAATGAGCAACTCGGGTCACTCATCCCCTATACTTAGGATATGGTCATCCTAAGTATAGCCACAAAATGAAAATGACATGGAACTAGGGTGAATAATGTGAATCACGAGAGAGGGATGGATCAAGAAAAAAACTATACAGGATGGAGTAAGAATATACAAGGATCAAGAAGGTTTGTGAAGAACCTTCTTACGTGAACAGAGAGGGAAGGTGAATTGAGGATATCTGTCGATGTAAGAATCATCCTCTGAAGAGTAGAATGAGGAGGATGGAAAGTCCAAGGAGGATCGACACATGGTTGCTTGCTCGAGTGGGATTGAATAATAACCTTATCGTATGCATTCACGATAATCACATCATCATCAAAGCTAGATGAGGAATCCTTAGAAGATTCCACATATGTGCAGACCATTTTGGTCGGTGATCTAGAACCTGAAGCAGAGAGAGTAAGAGGAGAATAATGAGCCTTGAGGGGCTCAGGGGAACGCCTCATGGAGTCGGGTCTCATCTTATTCTCGCAAGATAACTGAGTAGAGGGAACAACTGCTTCCTTGAAATGGAGTGGTATGGCAATGGTTGTCTCTCTTGGTCTAAGTTCTAAAGGTGACCTGTAGATGGATGTGGTTGGATGTGGCAATGTAGGCACAAGAACCAGATCGTTGAAATGGTCATGGCAATCGGAAAATATGGTGTCTAATTCGGGGAGAGCTTCTATTTGTTTGTCCTCTATAGAAGCTGTTACAGTGGTGGTGATGCAAGAAGCAGGAAATGTGGGTGTGTGGGGGTCTCTAAACCAATGGTAGGCTTGATAGTCAGCAACTCATGTGTAGTGGAGAAGTAGGACTCATCTATCTCTCGATGGTTACGACTATCAATGGCTATGTGGGCCACATTGGGATGGAATGTGTTCTCAGAGGTCACGTGCGAGCGGTGTGTACCCAATACGGGAAATCGGTCTCCTTCCCTGATCACACAGTCAATAGTCTCTTAGACAAGGCTAAGAATGACTTCCAAAAAATAATAGGAGACTGGGTGAACTCTCCTCAGCGCTCAATATCAATGACTGTAAAGTCCATTTTGAGTGAAGCACCTTGAAAATTAATGATGACTAGGATAATCCCTCTTGACCATTTTATGGATCGATCAGCCAACTGAATGATTACTATCAATTTCCTAAGTGGTCCGAGTTTAAGCTTGTCAAACACGGAGGTCGGGAGGATGTTCACATATGACTCATCATCGATTCTAGCATGGGTAAAGATGGTGTCTCTTATTTCACATTCAATCCTAGGCAACCGCTTCACTCTACGTCTCTTTGTCTTTCTCCTCATCACCAAGGAGGTGGCCATAGACACTAGGTATATCTATGTCCTTGTTATCTTATTGCTCGATGTCCTGGGCATTAATCTAATCCATACGAATCTTTTGAGTCGGGAAAGTGTTTTGTGGCCTTTGTTAAGGGAAGCTTAACCGTTCCTTAGCAATGACTTCCCTAAGGGTAGGATCCAATTTTTTTAAATCTTTTTCAGTTTCAAATTTTTATGAGATTTTATAGTTTTTCATTTTTTTGGTCTTTTTGAGATTTTCATTTTTTGGGTGTTTTTGATATGAGGACGAGGCGTAAGAGAATGGTCAAACTCTAGATTGAAAGGCAAGGATTAGTATAAGATTGAGGTAGAACGGACTCCAGTTATACAGAGTGTGTGAGTTCCTTAGTGTCCTCTAAGTTTTCAACATCAAATCCGCTCATCTTGTTCTCCACTTTCATACCCGAGATGGTAGCAAATGAATTCAATACGCCAGTGACATTTCTCAACTTGTCACCAAATGATTCATGTCTCTTAACAAGTCTAGAAATGTCATCCTCCAAAATGTTCTCATGATAAATCATGGGAAAAGTTTGCTCAATTGGAGGAAACTATTGAGATCTTGGAGTCTCATACTCAACATAACTAGACTCCGGCATGTAATGTTGGTTTGAGTACAGACCATACGTATGGCAGGTATTGGTCGGAGCCTCATATAATGGATTCAATATACAAGAGGCTTGTAGATCTAACTCATGAGTCCAATCCCTATAAGTGTAGGCTCTCTAAATGGGTGGTACGAGAGCTGATCAGTGCAAGCTTAATCACTAAGGTCAATTAAGTCCGAGAAATCATAACGTGCATGTCTCTCCATTCAGTTTGTTCTTTCAACCGTGTTATATCCCAAAGTCAAGTCAGGATGTTTATTTGAATTTGTTGACCTGTCCAAACATTCATATGAGGAGAGAATGAGGTTTGTTGGGGTAAATAAACTCTATCAGTTATCTTTCTCATTAGTAGCTTGATCTTCGAATGGTTCTTTTATTCCACAAGCGCTCGAGAATATGGTGAGTCAGCTCAGGATGGAAGTGGATACGAAGTGTAAGAATATGGGGTAGGTGAGAAGTGTGAAGAAGTGGGGAAGTCGGTCAAAGCTCCGACTTCATATTCGAGTTGGGGTGGGTGAAGAAATGTGGTTAAAGAGAACCATCTCAAAGAGAGGGTTCTGCTGGGAGGAAGAGGAGGTTTGAAAGCCGGTCGGAGGTCCGACTTCATAGTTGGAATGAGGTGGAGAGAAGAAAGGTGGCTAAGGAGGAACCGTCTCAAAGAGGGGTTCACGGAGGAGTGAAATGATGAAGATGGTTGGTAATATGTACATGTAGAGTTCGATTACGGAGACCGATAAGCCGACATTTTTGGATAGAGATGAATGTGGATCGAGGCGAAAACGTGCAAATGCACAGAAGGAAAACACACACAAACTGGCACAAAAACAAATGCAAGAGTAAACATTAGTTTCGCCAACTTAACATTGTGATGGTCACAAAGCTCTGACTGTTTATTTTTTTGGTTTTAGCTAACTGATAAAACAATATTGTTACACACAGGGTGAGTCACCTGACACTCAGCGTATGGTCCCACTGTATCCCAATCAAAGAGACGATCTATCAGGGCTGCTAGATTATATCATGCCCCCAAGGATGATATTGAGAAGATGTACACCAGAACGTCTCTCTAAGGTCGAAGGCAAGCGCTTGCAGCTCCCAAGCCCGTAAGAGTCAGAAGTGGAGACTTAGGACACTAGTCCATGGATTTGGGCTCTAACCTTAGTGCATACGTCCACACCCACTATGTCTGGAGGTAGGCACCTGCGTACAATGATGGGGTTGCTCTCCCAAAAATAAATGTTAATTTTAATCAATTTTTCTAGTCAATTCTAATTATCAATCCTGATTTTAAGTTAGATTATCACTTGATTAAATCCATCAAACACGACACTTTTTTGATTGGTCGATTCTCCCATCCATGTCGAAAGTCTCGCATCTCAAAGACTAAGAGGTCGGCACGCAACTCATGATCGTCTATCTGAACCACACAACCTAATGATCAGTCCCTATTTTTGTTTATCCTAAGGTGTAAAACCAATGGGAGGGAATCGAGAAAAAAATGATGCAATCGATAAAACCCAATGATCCATGCTCTATTTAGAAGACTTACAGTGATCCTCACGCTATACATGCAGGATGCAATACATAAATGAATTTTTTATACAAAATGTATATGAGAGATGAAATCGTAGCTAACAGGAACTTCTATGATTGAATATTTAACTAAGTAGAACATTCTAAGGTGTGTATTATTAAGTGCGAGAAGTGTGGTTCTAGATTGCACAAGCACAAGCAAATGATAATTGACCTACGCAAAGCTCTAAGAGTCATGAATGCATGTCTAACCAACGAACCACTCAAGTCGAGCCCCACTCTCAACAAGAGAGTGAAACAGGTCTCGACATACCATAAGAATAAAATGTCTAATGTCCTGGTACAACTGCGAGATCCCAAATGGGAACCGTTGTAAATGTGCATTATTACAAAAACTAAATTAAATGTAGAAGTAAAACTTAAGGATTCTGCACTCTCTCACGACTCGACTCAATCTTGATCTTAATTGCATCCTTCAGTTGGCTCATTTCTTGAAAAAGACGGTCTCCAATGCTCCTTTGTTGTTCAGCTACCTAGGTAGTCGATCCGATCAAGTCAGGTCCCTCGCATAAAAATAAGATGATGGTCAGAGAGACAACTCAAATAAAATAAATAAATAATAGAAATTAAAATAAGGAAAAATAAAAAGACCAAAAATTACAAGAAGCCCCAAGTTCAGATTACCCAACTAGTGGAGAACCTAATGTCTAAATTGTTTAAAGTCAACCTAAGTCGTGCCTTCCCAACAATGATGCCATCTAATAAACCCGAAATTACCCTCGCTAATTATGTGGAATTATAGCGTGATATTCGTCATAGACGAGCAATTCGGATTAATCAAAATAACCACTTAATTAAATTTTTTCAATTCGAAGCAAGCGGTAAAATTTAGTTTTTACTTGGGAAAGCCCAAGGTCGAATTCAGGGAGGCTATTGTCTCCTTAGGTTTGTTTTAAGATAATCAAGATGCTAGGTTTCAAGGAGATTTTTTTGGCAATTTTTATGCAAATTAACCATATGCAAATGCGGAATGGTATGTTTTAAGGTCAAATTAGCCAATGTTGGAAAATCCCAAATTAATTAGCAAATTAGCTCAAAAATCCAAAAGATTATTTTTCCTTAATTATTTATGTAATGAACATTAGAGGACATATTTTTTATTTTTAGGATATAAAATGCATCATGAAAAATGGACATTTTTATGGTATTTTCTGTAATTTTTTGTGCAAATGATATGCATAAACTATGAAATTTTAACATGAGTTTAAAAATGATGAAATTAGCATGCTGTGAATTTTTGGGATTTTTTATGCAAATTAAAATTATTGTGAATTAAATATGCAGAATGTGATTTTTCAACAATTTAATTTTAATAAATAGTATACCTATTTATTTTCGATAACTAAAATTATCCTAGATAAGTCTAATCAAGATGTATCTAAGAAAAATTGCAACTCCTAATACCAGGGAACTAAAAATTAATTACATGACTCATAAGATAATTTATTTTAAGAAAATATGCATGCAAATTGGACAATTTTTTGTCACAAGTTAGAACACAATTAATTCTATCTAATATGAATTTTCAAGAATTTTTGGAATAATTATTGTTTTATTATGAATTTCCAAACTAGACAAGGCAAAATATTATAATTTTCTCCACAATAAATTTTAATAAATCAAGCAATGCTCATAAAAATTAAATAAATCATCCACAAGATAAAGAATTAATTATTCTACAAAGTATAAATTTTGAAATAAAAATACGGTGAAAATGATTGTTAAAATCACATGCATAGACATGGTTTAGAATTCAAAATTACAAGTTAAAAATGATGAAATAAATGTGCAGAAGGGCCTAATTATAATTGCACAAACCCACAGGGGGAATATTATAAATTGGCCTTACAGGTACGTGTATCGCATGTGTTTGGTCGGCGGATGTCTTGGCGTTATTCTTCAGAAATGCGGGGGCCCTACTCAAATCCCCCCCACAGTGATGCGTGAAGATGAGGTTCAGATGCCAGGCAGGGGCTTGGCATCCCGAGCCTATGAATGTCGCTCGACGGCTGCTTCGGGTCCACCTGAGGATGAAATTTCAAATGAAGGCTTGGGATTGATGACGTGGCAAGTCTCAGGTCGTCAGATGGCCATCGAACGGTCGGTGAAGCCTGTGGAGGAGCTCGACAGTGCATGTGTCGATGGAAGTTGGTGATGCGGCCAATGGCGAGGTGACATGTGGCTGGTGGCGTCGAGGATATGACCCTTGTGCGAGGGAGAGGAAGAGCTGGGGCACCAGCCTGGAGATGTCGATGACAGTAGGCGAAGGTGACTGAAGGAGTTCACCTGGGGAAAGAACCATAGCTGGTTCTTGATCCTCGTTCGAACTTCGGCGTAACATGAGCTTAACGGCTGCGAAGAGTAGCTGTAGCAAGAACGAAGGGGACCTTGGATCTCACCTAGATGCGATCATCGTTGCTTGGGATCCCTATCTCCATGTTGTCACCATTGAAAGAGGGAGAGCTGGGCCTCTCTCTCACTGTTGATTTGAAGAACGACAGATAGGGAACTATGCGGGTGGGGCTAGGGCTTTTTGGGAAGTTGGAGATGGTCGTGGAAGGCGGCAGGTTATGCGTCACATGGAGTTCATGGATGGAGAGGGCGCATGATGAGGACAGAGGCGGTTAGGGATGGCCATGGGGGTTGCAACGCCGTAGAAGGTGGAGGTGGTTGGGTGCACCGTTGCAGAAGGTAAAGGGGAAGGGGGATAGGTCACGACCATTCGATCGGTCGAGATTGAACGTCTGTGATGGGGAAAGATATCGTGGAGTAAAAATAAAATAAATTAAAATGAATAACAATAAATAAATAAATAAATAAATAAATAAATAAATAAAAAGTGAGTAAAAGGGGCTAACACGTGGCGGCTTTAGGAGCGGCCACGTGTTGCTCCTAAAAATTAAGAAAATAAATAAGAAGAAAAATCAATAAAAATAGAAAACGAAGTCAAATCAAAAGTGATCTTCATGAAAGTTGATCGTCTCGATGATATCGACAACTTTCGTGAAGAGATCAAAACCAAAAGAAATCATTTGTACAAAACTTATTTTTGTTGGTACTCTATAGATATAAAATACCTATTGTATTGTTAAATTTTTATCATTTTTAAAAAACGGTAAAAAAACAAAATAATCATGTAAATCAGAAAATAAATATTTCTAACTTGATCTATTTTTTTGTTATTTTTAATAATTAAGAAAAATAAAGAAATGAAATAAATGAGACTTATATACAGACTATATTTACATACTTGGAGTGATTTATTTTCTTTGATTTTTAATTAAATTTTAATTTGGAATTTTGCACATTTTATTAAATTATAAATCAAAAAATTAATGAAAAAAATAAATAAATAACACTTATTTTTGTAAAGGTCAAAACAATCAATAAGAGTTAATATTTTTTTGGTATTTTTCCTTAATGAATGTTAGTAATATGTACACAACATAGTTGATTTTATTTTATTTGGAGTTAATGAAAAAATAATTAAAAATAAGGGAAGTTATGATAATATACATGTGATAATGTACAAGATTTTTGAACTTCTTATTTAATGCAATTATGCATGCTAAAACATGGATCTTATTTACTTATGTATGAATGATAATGATGCAATATAGATGAAAAAATGCCATGAATTATTGAGGAGCAGAGAATTATTTTCATATTTTAGAGTGATGAATCACAGATTCATCAGAGGTACACACGCTTCATCTTCAATTATTTTTTTAGTTTATGGACCAGGAATCTCATCATTCTGAGAGGATTATGTGAGTTGCTTTACTTCCTTCTTTTCTTGACTTCTAAGGAGTCGCCTTCTAAGAATCTCACATCCATAGAGACGAAAAACTTTTGAGTCTTAGGGTCATAAAGTTGGTTTCCAATATCATTTTTTACATACCTAATGAAGTAGAACTCTCTAGTGTGAGATTCCAGCTTTCTTACATCTACATTCTTGACATGGACCAAGCAACCCCAACTCCTCAAGTTTCTAACATTGGGCTTGCTTCCAAATTAAAGCTCATGAGCGGTTTTTGGTATAGACTAGTTAGGAATCTTATTGGGATATATATTGTAGTCTCTACCGCATAGCCTCATAAACTAATATGTAAATGTGCTTTAGTCAATAATGATCTGACCATATCCATGATGGTCATGTTGTGTCTTTTGATAATACCATTTAGTTGGAGAGTTTTAGGAGGAGTGAGATTAGAAACAATTCCTCTTTCTTTAAGGTATTCCTTGAAAATTCATCTGAGAGGTACTCATCGCCTCAATCAGATCGAATCCGTTTAATCTTCCTATCGATTTGGTTCTCAAACAAATTCAAAATTCTTTGAACTTTTCAAAGGGTTCAGATTTATGGCGTAATAGGAATATAAACTCAAATTGTAAATGATCATTAATAAATGTCAAATAGTACTGATATCCATTTTGAGTCGCAATATTGAAGGAACCACATGCATTGGTGTGTATTATGTAAAGTATACCCTCGCATCATGTACCCTTATTTTGGACGGATGCTATGATCATTTTACCTCGAATACAATATTCGCAGCTAGGTAAACTTTGAACCTAATGGTCCATCTTTAACCAATCTATCGATTCTATCAACAGATAAATGACCAAGCCTTTGATGTCATGTCATAGTTAAATGATCTCCATCCTCTCTAGAACTCTTAGGGCTTTTATTAGTGGTAGCAACATTCATGAACATTCATCAAAGCACAATTCAAAGAGTCCACCATGAGTTAGAAAAACATATGCAATATGTTTACTATAATGACATGATAAGTTTTTCACAGAACATGAACGAATATCCATTTCTAACTTAGATATAGATAATAGGTTCCTTCTAACATCTGGAACATAAAGAAATTCTCTAAGTACTAGAACTCTCCCACTAGATAACAATAGTCTGCATGTCTAGATGACGACTACTGCAACATGTGTAATACATCCCATCTGGATGACTATCTCCCCTTATGTAAGCTTTCTAATTTCCTGAAATAGATGCAAGAAATTTCATACATGAACATAAGAATGATAATCTATAATCCAACAACCATCTTTTCATACGAGAAAATTAGTTTTAATGATGAAAGTAGATTTTATACACACTGGAGCATTATTTTTACCCATCTCTAAGGTTTTCGGATAATCTGGATAGTTTCTTTTCCAGTTCCTTAGGTTTTTGCAGTAATGACAATCATTTGTTTTATTGGATGTCAAATTTATGGAAACCTAAGACGATGAGTCAACACTTCGTTTCTTCTTCTTCACCTGTTGGGCTGAACTCTTCCGGGATACATGCTTTCGATTGTGCCTTATGCATTTCACATCACCAAACATCTCTTTTAGATTCATCATTATGTCATGGGCATTATCTATGTCTACATGTTACTTCTGAAGTACATTAGACAAAGATCCCATAATATAACATCAAGCCAACGAGTAGTTTTCATCAAATTTTTAATTAAATTTTAACTCTTCTACTATCATAGGGTTTTCATGTTTGTTCTTGGTCAGCACATAACTGATGCTCTCTGCAGAGAGAACAAGCTCTAAATTTCGGAGCCAGTTCAAATATTTCGACTTGGTTAATTGGTTGACGTCCAAAAGCTTGCTAAGTGGCTTCATGAATTTTATATATAAGATTAAAAATGTGCTTATAAGAACATATATAAGTGTATATATTTATATTTTATTACTTTCATTAAGGATTTTAAATCAAAGTTGTCTATATTTTTAATACTTTAGATGTTCATTCCATTTTCAACTTTCAAAGAAAGAGATATACTTACCGCTATATCTCTAGCAAGATTTGGGATCTCCCTTTCACCATTGTTACACTCCAATAATATGAGAAAATGTAACTTAGGTGAAGGAAGTGGGAACTCATTCCTCCTTGTAAGTCCAACCTGCATTTCCTAATTAGGATTTCGAGACCGAAGCCCACCACCCCTAAGGTGATGCTGACTCATTGTCAATTGAACCAACTGTCAATCGGTATATAACTTGATATGCGTAATCAAATACCACCTCAATTATATAAGGAACAATAATGGGGTCACTATGCATATGCTCTCTTTTAAGAAGCAAATATCTTGATCCAGGTGCACTTCTACATCAGAGCTATGACTTTGAATAGGCATCTCTGCCATACAATCAATAGAGACGAAACCCTTTGCCTTGATGGGAGACCATAGATGTAATCTTATGATCCTCCATATCCCATTCAAATTATGATTGATCATTTTGAATCAAATTCTCATGAACAATCCTTCAAAGGAATTCCGATCTTATTAATATTAGGCTATATATTTTAATTAGATTAAATAAATATAATCACATTAAATCAATCCCTGATCCAGTGCAACTATCATCAATCTAATGCAACCAACAAACAAATCTTTCTTGATATTACTATATAATATACACCCTCACTTAGTACATTTGTTATTTCAAAATAGTTGTTAGAAGTACGCAGAAACTTCTCATGCCAGCCTTCCCTCAATTAGATTCGGCCAAGTCATACAAACTATGCTGACAGGGAGTGCTTTAACTGCCAATGTGGTGCAGGGTGCCAATTAGGTAACCCATCAACATATCCATGCTTAGATACCATCATTGTTCCAATTCGAGACAACATATTTGGTACATACTAAAGGTTTTTATCAATCTTTCAACCATGTATAATACTATATATTAATCACTCATTTATGAATTTAAAACATTTTTATTTCCCTAAACTTCTACTCATATCAAGCAATCAAGTTGTTTTGCATGAAAATTATTAGAGCTTCCAACTTAGGTTTGTTATGAAACAATCATTCAATCAAGTTGTTGTTTGTCAATTATTTCTTTAATTTAATGAAAAATTTAAAAAAAGTATCATCAAGATGATCAAATCATCTTTCGACCCAATCCCACTGAATATCGAATATATAGGGAAATAGGACTGGAAATCGCGTGAAATAAATCCGGGGGTCTGATTTTTGACATACTAACGTGTTTTTAACATATTCCATGATAGGAAAAATAACTAAAAATCGTTAAGTTATAGTTTTTGAAATTCATGCAAAGACATATATTGTGGGATCTTTTTGAATCCAAATCGTCGTTCGATTGTTGTCAACCTTCAGCGAAACTTTTAGGGACATGTTCAGAGATTCGAAAAATGATTTTTTTTTGAAAAGTTCGTTCTTATCAAGGCAAAACAATAGTTACATTAATTATGTACAAAAATAATTTGAAATCTCATCTATGCGAAAAACAACAAGTTCTCGCACATCTTGATAGCCAGAACCATGTTCCCTAAGGTTTGGATCATATCCAAGACCTCTGACCAAGGCCTTTATACCACTTGAAGGTGAGGGATTGTGACTCATGCATCACGGATGCATGGAGACTGAATCATATCTGATTTAAGTCGACTAGTCATACTAGTTGATGGTGCGGCTGAATTAAAAAAATCAATAAAATCACATGACATGGGAACGATTACCATGCCATTTCATCATGATCACACGAGTATAAGGGTTAACTCTTGAAGCGTGACCATGATCTTTAGGCCTCTAAAAGGAAGAGACCTCTTGTCTCAAATCCTATTCAGCGAGGGAGAATTTGCAGGTACGTGGATGAGATACGTGTTTCCTACAATCTAAGGCGACAATCAGAGTAGGAAATCTCCTGATTTCATCTCACAAAATCTGACGTTTTTTGTGAAGGCGATGAATATCCACAAGCAATCAGTCCGACATCACGGCGAAAGCGCGATGATGATCACAATATCCATAAATCATATGTGGACGACCACAAAGGTTGGAGAAGGAGAGATGATCGACAAATGGAGAGAGAGAGATATATATATTTGTTATTGTACCAGTTACATGTACACAGAGTGCTATGGTTAGCCTCTTTTTTATAACATAATGGGTGATGGTGTTGCACTCCTAATAATGATCAATGGTCGAGATTAAATGTAATCTTTCAAGATTATACTTGTGCTCCAAGCACAATAAGATTAGAAGTTGATAAATTAATTACCAACTCATTCTCTAAAATTTAATCTAAAAATATCTTATCTTACAAATAGAGTGGAAAGGAGAGAGTCTCCTTCTAAAAATGTTGAAATGAGAAAGCCTCCTTCCATATTTATGGGTGACGCATACCATGGAATTGGAGAGAGACTTTCTCTCTCCAATTTCCTTTAATCTAATTTCATTACACTAAATCTTTACTCATAGAATTACTTTATCAATAAAATATCATCAAATATTTTGCACATTATTTTTAACAATTGCAAAGAGACCATTGACATTTTAATCCATATAATACTAAATATAAATCATAATTACATTAAATTGCTCAATGTAAATTTAATTCACGATTAATTCTCTGTTTGATATTGTGGGTCATATCTATATTATTAATGGTTATTGTGGATAGTATTATCCACATTAATTTCATTTATGATAACTAAATCTAAGTTAATCATCTAAGATGTCTCTCTACACATGTCTAAATAATGTGAATCATATCCACATTACTTATGATAATTAAATCAGATTTAATTATTATTATTTCTCTTAGTTTTCTAAAACTCATGTACTGTCTCTAATGGAAAAATTCTTGAACTCTTTCAATAATAGCATGCTTTTTCTGTGAATACTTGGAGATAAGGACATTGCGACTATATATTCCATGTATACTAACTTGGATAGTGAAATATAATCTCACATCCAAAACTAGAAGACCTATCAGACATGTTTGATCAAGTCAGACAGAATATCCAATCTTCTTATTACATATGAATCATGTTTAGATTAATGTTCACCATTTAAACCAAGACTGGATAACTAGTTTACTGAGTATAGTCACTAAAATCCAAACATGTTTCCATCACTCCCTCGGAATGGAAATGTCATGGCTATACAGTAATTTAATATCCACTACAAAAAAGGCATGATTGGCATGCACATGGTGGCTCATGATGTGCACGCTGATCGCACGCCAAATGCACGCCCATAGCCTGGGCGAGGACATGTGCTCGCTCGAATGGTGTTCTCTCGATAGAGGGTCGTTAGGGTGGGTGGGTGAGCTAGGTGCTCGTCCAACCTAAGCATGTGCACAATTGTGTTTGCCAAAGGCTCATCACATCCGTGCTGGCGAGCCAATATAGAGCATTGGGCGAGTGCATGTGGTCGCCCAAGCTAAAGAGTAGAAAAAATATACAGGTTCGGTGGGGTTTAGATGCCCCGTCGAACCTGTATAGCCTGCCAAGAAACCACTGCAGGTGCTTATTAGAGCCGAGAAAAGTAGCTTTAATGTTCCATCCATCCAATTAATTCAAGTAACTTGTACCTGCCAAACTCACATAATATACATGAACTTACGAACTAAACATATAAGATACTATACAATTTCGTATATGCATCACATTTAACAGCTAAATATAATACCAACAGATTTTCAAATGTTCGACAAGTACAAGTACAACTAATTCTATTTTCAAAGTTCATACAGATTAAAAGATTTGCTAAAAATCCATAACAAAACAAGATAAAAACCACCAATCATTTCTTTTTTGATCTAAATCTTTTTGAGATTAAACCCTGCTTTCCTTTTCTCCTTCTCCTTCTCTTTCTCCTTCTCCTTAAATCCGGCATACATGTGTGCATCTTCTTCTGGGTCATTCTCCTCCTCATGTTCATCTGATTTAATCTCCTCATATTGAGATGCACGCCCTTGTGACCTATTTTATGGAAGATATATATATGATATGAAATTGAGGATATTGAAATATAAAATCATTAGAGTTTAGAAGAATAATGCTTACATGTATACCGAGAAATCTTGCTAGAGCTTTGTCACAGTCTCTACCATCATCACCGTCTGGGATTCCATCTACGATGATGGTTGTGATGACTGTGGTTGTGATACGACGGTTGGACATAAGAAGAATATGAATGACGATGTTCCTCCACATAGTATGGAGGAAGACCACCAAGCGTCTACTTCCTGTTCGCCACAACATCCCTCTCCTCCAACATCTATTAAAATTTTGATGGTTTAATATGAATATATAGTTAAAATTTGAATATACTAAAATAATATTTATCTATACATGTTTTCAAATTGCTTTATCAAATGGTGGTTGTTCCCTATTAGGATCTCCATCCCATTTCTCTAGAGCTAGCGCCAAATAACGATCCTGAAATACAAGTTAAAAAAACATAAGAAATATTATATATTTCAAATTACTTATATATAAAAAGAATAGCCAACAATTCTCCTGCTTCAGAAGTGGACAATTGAGACTCTCCATCTATCCCACTCATGTGGGACCTAGACCACCACTCATGAAAAGAAGGTTCTCTTTCCAACCTTGTCGCCTAAAAAATAAATATAAACAATAATAACAGAATGGAACTATAATAAGATAGTGTTTAAAATCTAATTTCTAATAAGAAAGTATCAGCTCTGCTCTAATCTGATTATGGCTTTTAGAGCCATTGGTCGATTTAATCCTTAATTTTTGACGGTTTGTCCTTCCCGCCATCGATCTCCTCCCAAACGCAGTATCTGCAATGAATACATCACAAAAACCCACCTATATGCAATAAATATATTTAAATATGTTTTTTTAATTTACATCGTAAACTATGGAGGTAATACAATACCTATCCTCCGTAAACTATGTTGGTGGAAACCTCTTCATCTTTTTAAAACTCATCTCCTCACATCCGTCTTTGCATGTGAGTCTCTCCTTACCTTGAAAAAAGTATCTCTCATCTTCTTCTCCACCAAACGAATAAATGCATGACGATAAGCCTCTTTCCCCAGACCGGAAACTAAACGACACCAACTCAGAAAAAGTATTGCAAAATATTAGATTAAAGAGTAGCAACAAATTTAAATGAATGTGTTAAAACATTATACTTAACAGAAACATCTCAAACAATCTCTCATGCTCGGTAGCATGAATGTGACACCAATGAAATTGCATGATAGCTAAATGTGTCTTGATTATATTGGTAATATCCTTTGCCACCTTGTTGCTATTCAAAAATCCCTACATATTTTGTAAACTTTTCAAATAATATGAAAGTTAAAATGAGAAGATTTATTTATATGAAAGTTAAATTTAGAAAATTTATAAAAATCATACCTCCCATCTGCAATAACCTCCAATAAGGACTCCGAAGTCTTCCCACCTCCAGTGGGTAAAGGTACGTGGATGCTAGGACGTGCAGAAGAAGGTGAACCAGAATCTATTAAGGTATGTGCTAGTACAGGTACCAGGCATGCAGCAGGAGTGGTTGTGTAAGATGGCTCTCCATATACGCCTTAATAAAAGGGAGGAGGATGATAAGCAAGAGACTCATAGTAGGCTATAACTTATCGAGCCTTGTTAGTAAATGACTCTAAAGTAATAGGCAGGGTCAATTACCTACTAAAAGAAGGTGAGTCTGACGAGGATGGACGAGTGGATCGCTGAGATCCATGAGAGCCGCCATGTCCAAAACCTACCATGACTATAATGATGATGTAATAATTAATTACAAAGTTATTAATGAACATTTCTAAGTTATCTTCTATAACTTAATGAACTTACAGTTAATCTCTGTCATGTCATTCAGGTGAATTAAAGCATATTTCGTTGATTTCTGAGTTATCTGAATCATCATTTGTGGAGTCTACATCATCTTGTATGTCAACACATAACACCTCATTATCCGCCAATCGAATCGATTCGATGATTGGGACTTCTTCTGCTACATTCATTCGTTCATGAGTCGGTGTGAAGGTTTCATCTACAATATCTTCAAGATGAGTGTATTCATTAGAAATATAACCTTGAGAATTTATCTTCACAACACTGAAAGATTCGACGCTCTTTCTCTTCTTTGACCCTTGTGGGAGATAACAAACTTGGTCCACTTGAGAATCTAGAACGAAGGGTTCAAATCTGTGTATAAACTTTCTTGGTATCACATCGATGATGTTATTTCTCTTATCGATCACTACACTTCTATTGGGTTCGTACCAGTCACACAAAAAGAGAACTACTATATTATAGCCTGGAATAGTATATTCTACTTCCAGTAACTCCTTTAATATTCCATAGTAATCCAAATTATCTTCCTCATAACAAGATCTACGAACCATCACTCCGTAATTCTGAGTTGTTAAATATCTACCAGAATTAAAGGTATGAAACCGATAACCATTATTGCAACAAGAGTTGTAAGTTCGGACCTTATAAATCGGACCTTCTACAGAATATTTTAATATTTGTGTATGATAATCATCACCGTCTGATTATTTTGTTCGATTCTTAAACCATTCCGAAAATTGATTCCTATAAATGCTTACAACTTCATCATCTGAATACATAGGATTTTCTTCGATAAATTTCCTTCTAAATTACCTAAAATAAATACAAAAAACATTAGAAATAAGTGGAAGGAAATTTACATATGTATATATAAAGTAAAACAGAGACGTACTGAACATATGATGTTATTTCCTCGCAATTGTCTAATACGTATAGCTCTGCAGCATCATTCTCTTGTTTCTATAGTAGATGTTCTGTAGCCTTTTCAATGAGCTGAGTGGATTGATGAAAGACACTGATATGAGGTTTTTCCTCTGAGTAAATTGTCTCATTCCTCCTTAATCTGTTGTGGATAGTCTCCACATCTTCTGGAAGATATCTAGCACAGAATGTTGCGACTTCCTCGTAAATATATTATGAATTGATTGATCCTTCCACTTTACTTTTATTTCAGACCTTTCTTTTCAGAAAGAACATGATCCTACATAAAACATGTACATGTTTTTAATCATATATCAAAAGAATAAAAAAAGAAATTAATATTTAGAAATATCTTTCAAATGGATACATCCATCGATATTTTACAAGTCCTCCAACTTTTGTTTCATATGGAAGATTAATCACCAGATGCTCCATTGAATCAAAAAATCACGACGTAATTATCTTCTCCAAATTGCACATAATCACACCAATATTTTTCTCAAGATATTCCATCTCCATCAGGTGTACGTGTGACGAGAAGAGAACCTGGAAAAATCTGTTGACATCTGATAAAGCATCTACAATATTTTTCAGTAACAATCCTCTTATCACTAGTGGTAGCAATCTTTCCATGAAAACATGGCAGTCATGACTCTTCATTCCCATGAATGAGAACTTATTTAAGTCGATCAAATTTTATAAATTTGATGCATATCCATCTGGAAACTTCAATTTACTTATCCATTTATAGACAAACTTCACTTGATTTCTATCTAATGTATACTTCACTTTAAGAATTTCAACCCTTCCATTATCATGTTCCTTTATATACAACTCTGACCGATTGCATATGATTTTTAAATCATGATGAGACTTTATTGTATCTTTTGTGCGATCGGTAGCATTCATAACCGTATAGAAGATGTTATCAAAGACATTTTTCTCTATATGCATAACATCTAAGTTGTGTCATATCAATAGATTACTCTAATATGGTAATTACCAAAACATACTCTTCTTAATCCAATTGTGACGGTCACCAAAATCAGAAAGAGCTTTTGTTTTATCCCCGTTGTTCAAGGTTGCATTTTTTGATTCTTCTAAACTTGATGATATCATTTCGTTGGTCTTAATGTTCGGAGGATCTGTAAGATCAATGGTATTCTTTTTAAATGATTGCTTTTTATCTTTGATAGGGATGATTATTTGAAAGAAAATGCATATCACAATAAAAAAATAGGGTTTCTGACCGTGTTGAAGCTGGAATGATTTTGTACCTTCCATACAATATGGACAACTTCTATGTCCATGCGTACTCCATCCAAATAACATTCCATATGCCGGTAAGTCATTTATAGTCCAGAGTAGAGAAACTGTCATATTAAATGTTTGAAACTTTCATATTAAATGTTTGACTTTTATTTGCATCATATGCATCCACTCAATCGACCCATAGCATTTTCAACTCATCTATAAAAGGACGTAAATACACGTCGATGTATTTTTCCGGATGTGTAGGTCCTGTCACCAACAAGGATAGAAACATAAATTGTCTCTTATTACATAACCATGGGGGTAGATTTTATGATGTTGTCATTACTGGCCAGCAAGAGTAATATTTACTTCTTCCATGAGGATTAAACATGTATGTACATAAACCTATAATGCAATTCATTTTTTTCTTCTGAAAATGAAGGAATTGTTGACATCAATACTTTCCAACAATCAGACTCGGATGGATGCTCCACATACTTATCAACTATATATTTTGCATAGCATGTCATATTTTTCGTCCTTTCCTTACAATAAAATAAGCGTTTTAATCTCGACGTCAACAGGAAATAACATAAAACCTTTCTTAAGCTTTTTGTGCCACTCTTACTTGATTCCTGAAATCTTGGCTCATCACATTCCGGACAATGTGTCAAATGTTGATGTTTACCATAGTATATAATATGATGATTTATATAAGAGTTTATTTTAACTTCCGCTAAATCCATCTTTTGGATCATCTTCTTGGTTTTGTAATAATTACCAGGTAATTCAACATCTTCTGGTAACATTTTCTTGATAATTTTAAGCATGGCATCAAAATTATGATCACTTATATTATACTTCATCATCATCGATAGAAGATCTGAAACTATGGAGAGTTTTGAATATGTCTTATAATCCAATCACAATGGCTCTTTTGCTTTTTTCAACAGCTCGTAGAAGTCTATAGACTCTCCATATGGTTCCTCATCATCTGGGCAAGCAGTGTTAAAATCAGGACCCGCAACGTTCATAACCATATCTATGAATGGGTTAATATTGCCTGCTTCTTTTGACTCATTCACTGTGTCCTCGAAGTGCTCACCATGCCTCCACCAAATCTGATATCCTTCCATGAAATCATTTTTGTAAAGATGCAATTGAGTTTCATCCTTAGAACTCTTTTTCATTAAACGACACTTTTGACACAAACTCGAGATAGTACCATCTGAATCCACGACACAAGAACCTTGTGCGTGAGCAAATTCTACAAAATATTGAACATCTCTTTGAAAGGTATCTATAACACGTCCATCTACTACATGCTTGTACATCCACTCTCTATTAGTCATCTTTATCACCTGAATGTAATAGTTCATATGGTCAAATAAGAGGAGAAGATTTAACTTTGGTTAATCTTGGAGAACATAAGTAGAAACCCTAAACCATAACCCATTGATAGCCCAAACCTATCATACTTATTCTAGGAGATGAGAAGAGAAGCGTGTTAATTATATTATCACTTGAGTTGTCCATAAGGATTCAAACTTACCATAACGATCATTGTCACATGCTTGCTTATTCTGAGGAAAATTCGACAGCAAAACCTTCACCTCTCCAGTATATCTCAAAAATCAATCGTAATCAACTGTCAAAACAATCATCGTAGGGACTATTTTGATAGTAAATTATGATTGGTTTGGCATTGGGTTATGGAGCTGAATTTCCATTAGAAACAAACAACATGTGACAACGATCGCCTTTAGTAAGTTTGAATCCCTACGGACCCCCTTAGTTCGGGATCTCCGAATTAAGGAAAGCCAACATAAATGTAATATTTTAAGATCATTTTACGTCGTACATTTGTACGTGCTACAAATGAGACTACAAAACAATCTTAAAATATTTATTCATTTATGTTAATCGAGAATTTACGTATATTTGGTTGGTTAATGATGGGGATATGGATAAGTGTGATCCTAAATTAGTGCCTAATAAAGTGTTTAAATGAACATTATTGAAAGTGTACTTGCAAAAAAAGATTTCTCCACCTACAAATATCAAAATCCAACACTATTGAACTGAGATATCTCATCCCAAAGTGAGTCCAATAGTACTGTGTAAAATATAAAAAATATAACACAATTGGATGTGATGAAATCCTCCAATGCTCCCGTTGTGAAGGGTCGCACACCATCTGGTGTGGAGGGACGCACTCTGTGTGAATGATTTTGTGCGATTTAATAATAAGTTATTAGTGTTTTAGCCTTATTATCAACCTAACTATAAGTTAATGTGATATACTTGGCCACATTAAGTAGAAGTTAATGTGATAATAAATTATCACAGAAGAAATATTGGTGTTTGTCAAACACCACACTTGAGTTTGCCATTCTATTGATCACACTTACACCTACAATTAACTTCTTATTATTCTTTAATATTTTAATATATAATAATATTTACTTAAATAAAAGAAATAATTAAATTCAATATTTTTTGGATTTATTGAAATATATTTAAAGTATTTTACACTTTGGGATTTAAAGGAATATTCATCATTTTAAATGTTATAGTTATGTAATATTATTATTTCCATTATAATATATAAATCTATATTGATAAAAGCTAGTTATAAATAGTTTTAAAACTATAACATGTTTATTAATAAATAATAAATTATAATTCCATCATAATTAGTAGTATCTATAGTATTTTCAATTTAAGTTATATTAAAAGGTATCCATATAGCCAATTCCAGAAGTAGTGGTACTGTATAATTAAATAATGGAAGTGAAATCCTTATTAATGAATATTTAATATAAAAATATTTTTCTTCTTTCTATAATTCCTCGTGAAATTTATTTTATTTTAATTATAATAATGCACTCCCCCATTTAATCATCCCCCTCAATACATATATAAATCCATCTCCACATACATACATCATGTCTGCGGCTCCACATATTATGTATATATCCCTATCTCTCTATCTCTCCCATATCTGCACTCTATATGAGGATGTTTGTTTGTATAAATAGACTTATAATAAAGAGTTTTCGCCTACACTAAACCAAATTGGCTAAATTTTGTAATCCAAGTTATACCTCATTTCTAGTCTATCATGTCATGATATTCCTATCCTTTATATTCTTTATAAAGCATCAACAAAATATACTACCAAGTTTAATGTTGACAAAGTTATTCTTTTTTCTACTTTATTATCCACATTTAATCATATTATTGGTTGTGACATTTCATCAAATACCTACCAAGCATATGAATTTCCATATAAATTAGGCAACCATTATCAAATCTAACAAAAAGATATTAAACAAGTCTTATCCTAATAGCATATTCAATCACTCGAATATATACAAAATATAACACATAATATAACAACAATTTGAAAACCTAAAACTATCCATACAAGAGTGAAATGCAATGAGATGTTAAAGAATGAGAGAAATTATGAAGTAATATACTGAAGGGAAGATGTGTGTGTAGTTGAAATACACAAAGGAAGATCGCCAGTGAGTAGGAGGGCCATGTAGGGATCGTCGGAGGTGTTTTTTGGGGGAGAATGCGTATGGAATGAGGAAGGATAGGCCGGGCAATGTTATGTTTAAGGCTTCTAGTGAGCACACTTATATGCGTGCCCATGGCTCAGCAGGTGCTCGTCCAAGTATTGACACGTGCCCGCATGAGTCGCACATGAAATTTCAAGTGGGCGAGCACATGTGCAATACAAGTGCTCGTCCATATTTTCATACGCATGCCACACGGTAGCGGCTAATAATTCAAACCGGTGAGAAGCCTAGGCGAGAACATGTGATCCTCCTATGCTCGCCCCGAGTCGGGCGAGCACATGTGCTCGCCCAGGGCAAGCTAGGACGTGCACGCCAATCACGCCTTTTTTGTAGTGATCACACCACCCTCGAGTATTTCCAATACCCGTACATCTTGCATATTGGAAGACCTTGAATAAACCTAAAGTTCTGATCTTATTTGAATTGTCTTACTCATGATTTTATAATTACGTTTCTGATTCGATCATTTGGAGTTGGTATCGATCATATGCTTTCCAAAAGCATACACCATACCTACACATCATGTCACGCTTCCAAATCAAGACGATCATCAGGAATTTGGTTGGTCCCAATATCTCATGAGCATGCTTGTCTTTTGGTTCAGTATTGAACCTGTATAATCCCTCTGAGATTGTATTACTGGTTTATCTGCGATCAGAGGATGCGTGCCTATATCGTGAGAGCATACAATTGGTCTTTGATATCTCAATCTTGTTAAGTCAACTCTTTGACCTAACTCTTCCTACACCTATGAATTTTTATTCCCATGTAGAGGACATGCATCACGAGGTCAGTCAGATATCAAACTTTGGAGTAAAGATTGTCATCTCCTTCTTAAATTGGAGATCCTTTCTTGACAATTGTTTGGCGATGTTAGTTGAGTTCTCAATCTAACTCTTTAGATACCGTCTCAGCACCAACCCTTATGATACAACCATCGAATCAACAGTTGTATGAATATCAATATGGCAATGGTACATAACCCTAATTGTACTAAGGGACCTTGTAAGTGCATGCATTCGATAATCTAAGATAGGTAGTGAAAATCATTAGCTTTTTTTGATATATTAAATAATTGCAATTACATTTATTATAGAAATGTTTCGCCCTGGGCTATCATGTCTAACATCTTAATGCATGGAACACATGTACAAACCGTAGTGTACATATGCATTGTATCTATGCATTGGTACACTTGTACAATTCACTGGTGTACTGGCGCACATGTCTGATGTATTAGTGCTCAGGTATAAACCATAATGTACATGCATACTGTGTATCGACACACTAATGACTTGGGTATGATTTTGTGTGTTGTTTTCACCATTTTTGTCATCTCTTAACAAGGTTTTGATCATCTTTCTTTCCCTTGATGCATTACCATCCGTGATACATTATTTAGCACAATATCTAAGGAGTATAGGTGCAATGCTTCATCAAACACAAGGAACACATGTCGTAAGAAAACACCTAAGACTACATGTATTTTGAATCATATAGGACAAATAAAACTTATATAAATTCAATAACAGGGAGGGGGTATTTTGTTTCCTCTGAGGTCATTCCTTCGGGATCTCCTCCAACTCAATTTGGCATCTTAAAAGGCTATAATGGCCACAAGAATGTGCACACAAAGATGACATCGTGCTTCTCTATGCAACTATGCCTTCAAATCGTTGATCGGGAGAACTCAAATGATTCCTACAATCCTATTCTGGATTAAATGACAAAACCCTGACAAGAGGAGAGAGATTCAATGACTAGGGTTTGAGAGGGCAACCCAATTTTTTATTATCTACGGGAAATTGATCTTTCTCAGATCCGACTCAAATCTTAAATGGATCGTGACATTTTTTTACTAAACTTCTTATATATTGATCTCAAAAGCTCAGATTTTAAGGCCTTGGACTCATTTGAAAGGTCTCTGTTAGTCCTTTAGTCCTATGTGATTTTAAAGGTGACACGCATACAATATTATACCGTAGTCTCTCTCATATTCTTTGTGATTGCAGGACTGTAAGTGTGGATCTCAGCTCAATACGACTATGTTAGGTTGTTGCTCTGAAGCAGAAGTAGAAGCTCAACTATGTCATTTCTTATTTAAAAGACTTGTAATTGCTTATCTATATTAGGTTTTCAAAAGTTGTAAGTGCAGCAATTTTCAACCAAAAGTCTCCTTCTAAAAAATATTAAGTTTTGATGAACTTATCGATCATATTTTCACATTGATCGATCATACCTTATCGATCAATTGTCTTCATTAATCAATCACTCATTGTTGATAATGTATATTGAAATTTTTTATACCATTCAAACAATCATCAACTGATCGATCATATCTGTTTAGCTGATCGATCATTTATAGTTGATCAATCATACTTGTTAACATGATTGATCATATCAGGAAACTATCTTTGATTTCACACCATTTTTGTTTCCAATGGCCACCTTTTCTTGATCTCATGTATAAATACCCATTGTTGGAACACACACCATTCCAGTAATCACTTTTACTCTCTAGAAAAGTAAGAAGCTCTCTCTAAGTGACTTCTTGATACTTTCTCCTTTTTTTCGATTCATTCGATAGTTTGAGAAGAATAATATTGAAAAGATGTGAAGCAAGTTGTTTAATTCATCAGTGTTCAACTCGCAAGCCGCTCTTCAAGTTATTATGATAGCAGTCTGAGTACTTTTGGCAGCCTTTTCGCAATGCGGTGACATTTCCTATCTTGTTTGACATTGCTTATCCGCTTGCGATATATGTGCTTTAATTGATTGTGACATTCTATGGGAATTACATATCCAATTGTACTATTGTTGTTTATCTCAAGATATAATATATTATTAATAGGAGAATTTATATTCTAGATATATGTTGAGATAATTCTTTACATTGATATTGTTACTATTATATCTCTTATTTCCAATTGACATCTTTCTACAGTATCTTAGGTGTCTAATCCTAAGTGTGTAGAGAAGATCTTTGATGTAAGACCTCTAAGGAAGCACGAACAAAGTTGAGAGCTCACATGTTCTTCTGCTTGTGCTATATTATATGATATGTAGTGTTGATCCAAGATTGTGAAGCAAAAATTTTGTATTGGGCTTTAGCGAAGAAGTTGATTAGTTCGGTTAATCAGGAAATCCCAAGTCAGAAATACTCAAGTCATGGTTTCTACCCAGATGGGTTTCCACTTAACCATACTGTGTAAGTATGCTAATTAGTTTGCTTGATCATTGTTTCTGTGCTTCTTGATTATTCCGTGAGGATTTTTAAAACTGCCTTGAACCACTACTCACCCCCCTCGAGTGGTGTTGCGATCCCATAACTCATATTTGATATCAAATCCTAGTTCAATATCTCAAAGCAGCTACTTGAAGATACATATGGAAGCCATAACAAGCAATGACTTTGAAAGCCAATCACTTGTCAGGCCACTGCACTTAACGGAACCAATATAACAACCGGAAAGTACACATACAAATGTTCTTAGAATCTATAGATATTGATGTTTAGAATATCATAAGGACTAAGTACACAATACCATTTGTTGGAATGGTTATCACTGATGTTGATAATAAGAAGCTGCCTACAATCGAAAAGCAATGAATGATATCTTATGTGCTATCACAGTAGATGAATTCAACCGAGATTCAACATGCAAGATAGCTTATGAGAACTGGCATAAGCTTAGTGTCACGTAAGAATGTACGACCAAGCTTCAAAAATCGCATATCATCTTGTAGCAGCAGAGATACGAGCATTTCAAAATGGAAAACAGAGAATCCATCAGAGATATGTGTATGTGATTCTTAGCTATAATCAATAATCTTAGGAATCTCAAAGTTGAGATTATGGATGCAGAACAAGTGAAGAATTTTCTTAGATCCTTCAGACCTATCTGGAGCACTACCGCGACTGTCATCACAGAAGACAACGACGTCAACATTCTCACAGTTAATGAGCTGATAGGCAAACACCTAGCCTACAAAGTTGAGAAAATTCAAACAACTGAAGTAGATGCAGAAGTAAAGAAAAATAAAGGGATTGCACTTTAGGAAACATAGTCAACTTTAGAAGGCAACTCAGAGGATGACCTAGTCATGTTCACTAGGAAGTTTAAGAAGTTCTGATGAATCCATGATTCATCGACTTTATATGGAGATTTTAGCAAATTCCTTCAATAATTCATTACATAAATCCTCTAAAATTGATATAATTAACTCTACTAATATAGTATGAAATTAGGGTTAATTCTAGTGTATAAATAAACCCTAATAATTAGCTAACTTGTGTGTATCATTTAATGGACATAACTAACTATTTTGACTTAATTCTTTATCATTTATATTGTTCAAATCATTCACTAACTTAGCCTAAAGAATTAAAAACAAAAAAGATATGACCTTGTATATATTGTACATACTTTATTTTGTTTATCTTTATTTCACATTTTTCCTAACTTATGAAATATCTATGAAAATTAGATTAATGATGTATATATTGAATATATATTAATCCTTATTGATAAATATAATTAAAATACAAAAAATTGCAAACAGAAAAATTGGGATTAATTGCCAAATTAATATCTATACAAAAATTGTATTTTGTATAGATGACCTGTTTTGTTTCTAGGCCCCTCGTGAAAGTTGTAGATATCGTAAAGACCAACAACTTTCAAGTTGACCACTTTTTCATTTGACCTTTTTTATTTCTTATTTTATTTTATTTTCTTCTTTGGTCAACATCTTGGTCAAACTTGCCTACCACCTGGCACCCGCTCATTGGACCAACTCACCTGCCAGGTCAAACCCGCCCTTGACCCAGTACACCTCTTTTGTCCTTTAGAACCCTTAACCCAGGTCGATGGATCAAGCATGATCCAACGACCCATGCCATTTCCACCTAAATCCTTCACCCTCACATGTGTGCCTCGTGCACATCGACATCGCTCCATCTAGACTGTCCATTCTCGATCGATCCAAGGTCGCCTTCTTCCTGGATCCTCATCCCCTCGCAGTTACACACTACGCCGACGACCTTTCACCCATTTATTTCAACCATTCCATGCATCGCTTCCACGTTAGGCCATCACCATCCGACGAACCATTCAACCTTCATCCTCGTGTAACCTGCATCCTACGATTCTATTGCATGTAGCCATCGTTTAGCACCTTGAGACACCCTAGCCTCATCACTCCTTATCCTCTATAAAATTCGCTCCTTGCCAAGCTCCGATCATCCACCATCTCCATGATCTACACCTGATCCCTCTGCACATCTTTGTGATAGGTCGAGGCCACCATATCGAATAACGACGGTCCCTGGCCCAAGTGTGATCGACGACCCTCCGTTGTGCCACAGCTCCACCCTCCAGCTGCTGCAAGACTCCCTCTCCTCGCTACGAGGTTGAGTGAAGACCAGGGAAACCCCTCCATGTCCACATCCCAAGTGAACTCATTCTCTCTGCCCTACCACACCCAACCACTCCTCTAGGTAGCTTTACGATCTTGTTCCCATTTGGATTTCTCTTATTTTTCACACATACACACATCTCAACCTCCTCAACCCGTCTGGGCACCGCATCAACTCTGCCTCACACCATGACCTTCAACGACCCATCGCCATCGTAGCTCCTTTTCTCCGCGACCTCCCCCACCTCACTCTGCCTTCAGATCTTGCAAAAACATGAAGCTTCAAGTCCTAACCTCATCTGCACGACTGAGGCCTTCATTTAGCCCTGTTTGACGAATCTGTGATTCATCACTCTAATTATCTGCAAATAGAGATTCATGTTGGGAAATTAGGTGCATTCATATGTTTATATCTCAAAATTAGCATCCATGCACTTGTAAATAATTAGCATTTTATTTTGCATCCATGTCCATCAGCAGTTATTCACCTAACTTCATCTAGTTTTAATTAATTCATCCTAACCCTGAATAACATGAAAGTAATTCCATTGTGTACATATCGTTGATATTAGCCAAAGAAAAATCATGAAAATACTATCTTGTATATATTTGAAATAAATCCAAACCCTAATTTCAGGATAAAAAGTTGTAAATGATGATATCTCTCACATATATTGTTCAATTTCACTCTACTCACTTTTAAATTAATGTACATTCAAATATCTATAAATCAAGATAAAATTGAAAAGAATTGGAGTTCTTTTGTGGAATATGTGTTTTGGGACCTAACTTATATATTGAATATACTTTCTGATTTTTGACTTATTATTTCATGTACATATTTGACTATTACTTATTTATCTCATTTTCATTTCTTTATTTCATTTCATGGATTAACTAATTACATGAAGATAAAATTACAAAAAGATTAGAAAAGAAAAAAAAGATACATTTTGACTTGAGCTCACTGACCTAATTCACATGTGTATGCTTCACATCATTCCTTTATTCTGAATTCTCTCGATCCATAAAAAATCCTAAAAATATATTCTTGTTCACTACATTATTTTACAGCATGTTTGACTTTTGCATGCATTATTCATCTACAAAAATCATTTAAAATTACAAAATTAAAAAAAATGTTGTTTTATATACATAAAACCCAACAAAAAATCATAACTTGCACAATTGAGTTTGTTTGCATTTGAGTCCTTCATGAGCATGGTAGACCATATTTAGATCTACATTTTTTATTTTGATCATTTGTGCATCTAACACCATTTGCTATTTATTTCCTATTTTTCTTGCATTTTAATGATTGGTCTATGGTCAACATACACGTGTCTGCATGCCATTAGTCCACCTAAGTCGCCTGGTCAACACACCTCGTTCTGGAAAATTACTTTTGTCACCTAGCGCATCCAACCTGGGTTGTTAGATCGATTCTGATCCAACAGTCATGCTCATCCGCATACTCTTCTCAGTTCCCTCAAATGATGTGCATATGAGCACCTTGTAACCGTTGAATCGTGATGGATCCAACTATTGATGCTCTTCTCCCCTACCTCCAACTCCTCCATGCGACCAACCCTTTACTCTGCTCAATTCTCTTTGGCATATCTCCTACATCTCTAACGAATCCCAAATGACCGAACCACTCTCTGATAATCTCCCATCCCTTATCACCTCTAATAGCTAATTCCCATTCGCATGAACTAACCCGTCCATCGCCAGAGATCCAACTCTACATGCATTTTTCTCTATCTCTTCCACTCTTCTTCCATGCAACCTCCGACGACTCTTATCCCCTCCTTATCCTTCCCTGATTGAGACCCCCATCCTCCTACGACTCTGATAAGACAACTCCACGCCTCCAATCCCCTCCCTTATCACATGCAACCACCGTAACCCTGACCCAACAAGTAGCCACCCTCTCTCTATCTCGATCTTTCCGATAACAAAACCTAATATCAAACCCACACAAGATCGAATTCATTGACCGAGCATGCCTTTCCCAGTATCAACTTCTCCCTATAAGAGCCTTCAGCGAACCCTCTTCATGACTTTATCTGCTGTCAACTATCTATTCTGATAGGAGAGAGATTCAGACTTAGATTCGTGATGACAACATGATACAATGCCTGATGAAGACCTCAGATTTCATGAGATCCAGAGGGACCACCCACCTTTTGTTATTGCTCCACCATCTAGGACAGCCAAGCTTCTTGATGGTCATTGCCGACCTCGGATCAAGACAAGAACATGAGTAGAGGTCCTTCATCTACTTTACACCTCCGGACGTTGTTCAATTCCCGAGTAAATCTTCTTATTCTCCTCCTCCTTCTCCTCCTCCTCCTCATCCTCCTTCGTAACACATGCAACTCTTCTTCATCAATTGACATCTCCCCCCTTTTTATTCTTCAAACCTTGAACTCTGACTACAAAATCACCCTCACCTTCATCCCCTCTACTTCTGATCTATCTTTTGCATCCCTCCATCACATTAAGATCCATCCTCCACCATCGAACGGAGAATCACCCACCCCCTTCTTCTTTATACTTAATGTCCAACTTCGAGCCTCAAAGCTCGAGCCTATCTTAACCTTGTCGGACCTATCATAGCACGAGGAGCATCTGCCCCAACAGCTCCTAGTCGTGTCTCGATCGAAGAGACGGAACCCCGATGAGGAGGAAGACTAAGTGCTACGGGCACTGCCCGATCACAGACCCATCTTTCATCCGAGCCGTCCATCCAGGAGGTACACATCCCTTGTGCCTTGGGTGGTCTCTGAAGCGTGAGAAGTAGCCACATGGTGGCTCGGGTCCCTAGTCGCATCCATTACCCGATCCTAACCAACATACATCCCTCATATATGTGGGCTTGGTCTTTTGCGGCCAAGTCCTCTCTACTTCCAAATATTATAGGGATTTTTACCCAGCAGACCCTATAAACTTTGCAAATTACCTCCACGACCTCTGAAACAACATAATTCCTCCCTCGACCCCGTAAACTTACCAACTCTTACCCCATGAACCCTGTGGATATTCTGTTTGAAGCTCGCGAGGGTTCTTGGGGTAATTTATAAGGTCGATGGGGTTATTACGTTATGCAAAAGGTCGTGGAGGTAATTGACAAAGTTTATAGGGTCTACCGGGTAAAAATCCCAATATTATATAGAGGACACCCTCACGTGTGCCAGGCACATGCTTGGAATTTTACTGCTACGCCCCTCCACTCTTTGCGATTCACGCATATACCCCTGCACATGGGTAAATTATACAAAAGACACGCTGAGTTCAGGAAATTATAGAAATTTTCCCAGAAGTTCATTTTTAAGATTCTTTTATTTATTTATATTACATTTAGACCCTATGGATTTATTTTATTCATATCTTGAGCATTAATTGTCCATTTTTTATGAACTTTGTGTCATTTTGAAGTTTTTTCCATTATCCATCATATAGAACAATTAGTTATTCATTTTGAGACATTATTTAACATCAAACAAATTAGAGGAAGTTATTTGACCATTGTGATCATTTGTACTCTAAGATTGATTTTTAATTATTCATTAAAATGTGGAGTTGGGGGAATTAATTTGGGATTTAATCAGGGACTAATTGATCATTATTTCTAAAATTAATTAAGGGGAGGTGCTTATTCATTACATTGTTTGCTCAAGGATTAAATTGAATTTCTTGTGTGGCCTACTTGAGTGTCTGCATAATCACCCTTGCATATTCACATTGTTCATTTCTCATCATTGAAAAATATAAAAAATACATTACTTATTTATGTATTCTCACATATTGCATCATATATTTTATTGCATTAAAATATTTGTGAAAAATTCATGCATCATATTTGCTCTAATTAATTACATCTTTTATTTCAAAGCCCCTACAAAATTACAAAGGTAAAAAAAAAAGAACCTTACAAATTAATCTTCTTTGAAAACCTAACATTCTAAGATTTTGAAAATTAATTCTAATCCTTCACATTATCTCCCTGAGTTCGATCTTGGGACTTACCCAAGTAAAATAATAAATTTTCACATTGGGATTAATTGCATAATTATTTCCATGTGTTTTTTGGTTGATCATTGGGTTTTCATGCAATAATAAAAATGATAAATTAATAAGGAGATTCGATGGCCTGTCAAAATGGCACCATTGTCGGGGAGGTATATGATTTAGGGTTAATTTTTAGATAATTTAAAATTTAGGTTTTCCACCCCCAGACAATATAGGAAATATCTATATAGATATCGTATTTTCTGCTCAAAAAAGAATATATCGGGATATTATCAGTGGAAATATCTGAAATGGCTCAAAAAAACCTTTTTTTACCATTTTCAGAAATTAAGATCATCCAAAATATTAAAACAACAAATAACCTACAAATACACAGTTATATCACATATCGGTCATTTATACCTCATATACACGTACCGATCATATGGAACGTATCATTGTTAATGCTGATTAGTAATAAATAAACATTGGAATTGGAATCAATGTAGCTATGTTAAGCACACTTTGAACACCTGATTTGTTCATGTAAGATAACGAATGGCATTGAGATGAGCCATTTGATTCAAAAAATGTACATAATGATCAATGAGACAATATTTCTTTGATATAAAGATTTATTTATTCACAAAAACAAATGAAAAATGTAAATTTATGCAATATTGTAAAAGAGATTACCTAGTCATGAGGGGTTTAGAACCAGAGTTTTGTTGAGGGCAAGGTAGGAAATATCGATATCATATCGATCCCTCCGTTCGAAAATGGCGTAAAAAGCGATAACATATCGGACCTGTGATTCTAACATGATTAGCATTAGAATTATTTTCATATCTATTGCCAAAGAGGGTGAAGTCCATCAATTGAAGAACTGTTGTATGCACCCCCTGCAGCACCATACCCTACCAGACCTGAAATAAAATATATAATACACGATGTGTTTTAATATTAGGAGTAGCAAAATAAGTAGTGAAATCAAACTTACAAGGGTAATATCATTAATATATATAGATATCGGTGAAATATCGGCAATATCGGTCGATATCCATGAAATTTTGTACTAAGACCAATCATTTCGAGCTATATGGCTCGATATCGGTGATATATATCGACCAATATCCGGCAAATGAATATATATATATATATATGTGAATATCAGTACGGGCTCTCCACCGATATTGATATATCAATGATATATCGTGATATATCGTGATATGGCCTTCTATGCTCCCTGGTAGTCTGACACCCAATTGTATTGTGCATATTTCTCCATGTTTATTTTTTTAGTATTGTTATTTATTTTATTTTACATTGATATCTTTTATACCTCTCTCTAATATTTAAAACTTTTCATGTGCAGGACTTAGTGGACTTGGAACGGCTTTTTTAAAGGCTGACACAACTCGGAGTAATCGGAGGTGGGTGGTTTTGTGGATCTAGCCCACTGAGGAGGCACGAAGAAATTTTTATTTTATTCTTAGAGAGAGTGATTTTATTTTATTTCTCAAACATTTATTTTTTTAAACAATTAGTAATAATTGCTCTTTTCCAGCGGTTCTTGTTTGGATTCTCACACTTATACCTGATCTAAACATTTGGCCTATCAGGCTCATTTATGGTGATTGACGTAGTCCTAGGATTGTATTGTGTCTATTAGAGCTACTAGGAGTATTCTTGTGCCTGTAGGACTAGGACCACACTTCACTATAGAAAGGCACACTAGATCGGACCTCATCTAGCCAGATTAACTTGTTCTCTCACTCTCTAATGGAATATTCAAGGTGTGGTTTCCATGCATGCACTAGAAATATCTACTTTGGGAAATTTAAATTTTGTCTTGCATCCCTATGGAGATTGCGAGGAGGCGCTGTGAGTATCTTTGAACTATGCATTCATCATTGTGTTTCCCACTGCACAACTTTTCCAATTCTCCCTCAATTTTCACTCATTTTGGATTTAAATGGAATTGAAATCCCTGTGTAGATGTGTCTCGATCTAACTCAAACTTAAATGATAATAAAATTAAAACAAGGGGAATGGTAAACAAGATGACCGAAAATAATTGAAATGAAATTAAATATAACTGATTGTGGGAGAGCAACCCCATCATTGCATACAGGTACTTACCTCCACACTATGAGTGGGTGAGGACGCAATCTTAAGGTTAGAGCATAAAATCTTGGACATGCGCCCTAGGTCTCTAGATCCAACTCCTATGGGTTTGGGAGCAGAAAGCGCTCGCTTCCAACCATAGTAGATGTTTTGAGTGTGTTACTCTATTATCTCCTTTAGGTGTGTGATATAACCCGGCGGCCTAGGCATATCACTCATTTGATTGAGGAATAATAGAACCACATCTGGGCATTCGAGCGACACACATGTGTGTAAAAGATTCAAATATTGTTTATCGCCAAATTAAAAATGAAAGGATAATCGTCCAGACCTTTGCGGCCTCCATTGTGTTAAGTTGGTGAAATAGGTGTTTGCATTGTGAGTTGTATTGTGAGTGTCAAAAGACTTTGCACTTGGAAACAATTGATCGAGGTTCATGATTCATTCTCCACCTTCATTTACGAAGATGTCGAAATAGTGGCATCTATACCCAGACTCCATGAGTCGAGCTTACCCGACCATGTCCTGACCATCTTTGCCACCATTTTTCTTTCAAAAGAACACTCTCTTTGAGACGGTACTTTTTTTTGCTATCATTCCCTTCCTCTTCATAAGTCCCACTCCACGACCCCACTTATTCTTTAGCTGAAACTTTAAGCTATGAACCGCTCACAAACCTAGTATCGAATGAATATTATGTGGATATAATGAAATGAGATAACTTGAGGATCGAAAGGAGCATAACTGAATTTGAAAGAGAAACATGATTTCTGATTACCATACACAATTCATTGTTTGAACCATCCCCTATTGAGGATGACTCGCTTTTTGAGTATGACCACTTTTCCTTTTGACCATGCACTTAATATTCAGAGTCAAGGAAATAGACCAGACCACGACCACAAGGATTGTCTATTACTCAACTCAAGATTACAAACCGAAGTCAAGGTATGATGAGTATGATTATTTCTCTCCAAGTCATGAGTTGATTGCGGATGACATTACTCAGATTAATTAGAGAGCCGATACTTTAACCAATCAACTTGATAGTGCCATCCAGATGGTAAAAGAAATGATTAACGACCAGAGAGGAGTGAGGATACCACAAACGAACTCGAGACACGCCATGAGCAACATATTCAGACAGATACACCACAGGAACCTGAGACCACTGACCTACCCACTAACCATTTCCACTAACTCTATCAAAAACACCAAAAATTGAAAAAAATCAGGAAAAATAAAAAAAATGGACAACATGGAAATGGAAGCATTTTGCAAAAGCTTGATCTTAAAGCTTCCATTAGTTACAGCTAAAGAGTATGTGCTTGATATTCAGAGATTTGTAAAGACTCAAGTATCACCTAAAAATACAAATAATAAGAGATCAAGAACTGAATTTCATTTACCTACTATGGTCAGTTCAATGGAGATGAGTAAAAAGACCAAGAGTTGAAAATTTAAGCAATTGACCAGAGTTAATTGTGAAATTGAGGATACCAAGATTACTCATGTTCGGATAGATGATGACTCTACCCTAAACATCCTCTTGAAATTTATGATTAACCAACTCAAATGCGGACCTCTCATGAAGACTAGAGTGATCATTCAATTACCTGATCGATCCACAAAACAACGAAGAGGAATTGTTTTGTCGTCATGAACTTCCAAGGTGTCAAACATAGAGTGGACTTTATTATCCTGTACATTAAGCACCGAGGAGAGTTGAGTGAGTCTCTGATTATTTTGGGGCATCCATTCTTAGCCTATGTTAAAGCGACAATCGATTGTGAGACTTAAGACATAAAATTTCTGAACCAGGACCAACATGATTAAATTCTTGAGGACACAACCAATCCTGAGACAATCGAACAAGATACCGACAACCTGACAAAGAGGAGACCACATAGTCAAACACTTCACATGAGTAGACCTCTCCTCAGGAGCCATTAACTCAAGACATGATCCAAGGGAAAACACCTAAGAAGTTGACTATCGATACAATCGATGCTGCCACTATAAGGCCTAAAAAATAAACTTCCTCGGATCCTACCAATCATGTGGATATTGGATCTAACTCGACAGGATGTATCCAACGAAACTTATCTCATCTTAATCGAAGGTTGTTACTAATAGTTATGAATTTTAGAAGCAAACGAGGTTGATGCCGATTAAGCTATCATCAGTCCTTAATCACCATCATTAATACCAATAAATCCTGATCAAAATTTTGATTAAACATATTGATCATGGTTAAGGAATGTTGTTCATGGTTTAGTAGATGTTAATCAAGGTTATGAATAATTAATCATAATCAGTGCTAGTTAATCATAGTTAGCACTAAGAAGTCATTAGCAAAACCATGGGTTTCATGATAAGCTTGGGTTAAACTATGGGCAAAAAACATGGGTCGCGAAAACATGATATTGAAGTAAACCATGGTTTTGGGCAAAACCATGGGTAAAACCCGTGGATTCTAAACCATGATTTTCTGGGTTTGGGAGTCTATAAATACCCCTCACCACCCCTCCATTCCCTACCACATCCATTCCATCCACCACCACACCAGGGCAAGGGTTGAGAGGCTGAGAGAAGGGGAGGGAGGTGGGGAAGAAGCGCTAGCAAAGCGCTACCGGGAAGAAGAGGATAATGAAGATAGAGCGCTCCTCTCCTCGATGACTTCAGGAAGGATGTACGTAGATCTTTTTAATTCATGTTTCAATATGTTTTTTGATGATTCGTATTTTATTTGAGTTCTCTAGATATAAGGGGAGACTCTACCAAATTTTTCCTTGAATATCACCCGATGTACAGGGACACTATCGAAAATTTCCTTTAAATATCACCCGATATAAGGGGAAATTCTGTCGAAATTTACCTTGGAATATCACCAAATATGAGGGGAAACTCTTCATATTCTTTGTTTTATTCATTCATTATTCATACTCTTCATGCATTCTTCGTATTCTTGACATGTAAATAAAATTTAGTCATTTCAGGAGCTAATAAGCCCCTAGTTGAACATGAATCAAAGTAGATTGGTCCCATTTGAAGTTAACACGATCAATATCCTACCTCTTGTTGTTGGATTTTTGAGTTAAATTGTATAAAATTCATGTTTATTGTGTTCTTTATTTTGAAGAATGTTCACATACTTGTTCCTTGATTTACTCTAAAGTAATTGCTAAAATAGAGTTGGTGAAATGAATTATTCTTAAAGTTGTTGTGATACTTGTACAATATTATACAGATACCTGCTGATTTATATGGCGTATATGAGATCCGGTTACAATTTTCATATTAGCTTTTACGATAAGGATGACTTGGATTAAATATTACAGGTCGGACATGCATCCTGTAGGTTTGTCATAAGAACATTTGTATTGCCAAGTCATACCTAGGTGGTACATGATTGCCCCGATATGTTGAGCACGTGAAATAAAATATTTGCAATATGTGGTACTTGTCTTCTATTAGGGGGCCTACTGACTAAAGATGTGGTCGTTCCATATGAAGGCACGAGGTTTAATAGAGGTTAGGTCATGATAACATGTATTTAAAGCCACTAGTATATATGTAAAGGTTAGCCTATGGTTTTAAGCTACTGAGTTCTCAAGGACAGTGTGCTTACTTGTTTGTCAGACTGAGGGTTTGAAATCCTGGATAATAAACAAAAAATAAAGTGTCATGATTGTATTGGAGGATCAGTTGAGGCGATGTGAAGCGGCATAATCTCACCAGATCAACACAACCTCCAATCCTGAAGTGTCCACAACTTCAGAGTTCATGAGAGGTGACGGAAGTCACATGGACTAATCTTCGATGAGGAATAGAAGGAATATGGCTTAATCTAATGAGAAGAAATGAAACTTTTCGATTTAATAAGTTTTGCTAAATTACACTATTTCTTTACTTTTCTCTTCTTTGTTACTTATCACTCACAAATCTTTATCCTTTGATTCGAAAACCCAACATGTATCAGTGAGCCATCGCAAGGACCTTAATCATATAGTCAGCCAACAAACGGTAGTAGCTTATAGTATAATGTAGTTAGACACATTCAATTCACCAAATCCGGACACAATCATTTAGGACTTCCATGATCATTACTATGATCCGACTCATGAGCCTACAAAGACCAAACTAACGAAGAGCACTATCATGTACCCAAGACATGTGCTGAACTTGCAGGAGATAATCAACGGACAAACTGATTCATCTGATGTGGAACCTACGAACCCCATAACTAAACAACCAACCAAGTCAAAAGGAACATCCAACACCTCACAGACCAAGTTCAAAGGGTTCACAACCTCTAGTATGGTTGCTAGTGGAAGGGAGAAGCACTTTGACCTTCCTCCTCTCCTTGCTTCAGGTTCTAGCAAACTGGCTAAGTACATAACTATAGATATGTATCTTTCTGAGGATTCTTCTCCAAGCTCTGGTAAACATCTCTGAATAATTAGGTATGACCAGTCAGATACCGCTTCATAAGAATAGTTGTCATCGGAGATCAAGTTGGTTAACCATGTGAGTAAGCACATTTTGAGTGAGCAACTGAAGAATAAAAATAGTTGGAGAACATGTGCCGAACAATACTATTCTTCTGAGTATGACTCTGATGATGTTGGGAATCTTCTTCTTTATATTATTCATAACCATATTCCTGCTTCACTCCTTCAAGAAGGTTTGTTGAAAACCTCCTTGATCTTCTGTACTTTCTCCCCGATCCCATCGATTCCCATTTACTTCTTCAATACTTAGGCAAAGGCATAAGTATGTGCGGGATAGATGCTCGTCATGTGTATACTCATTATATCTCTTCTTGCCCTCGAACGTCCCATTTTTGCTCTCTTCTATACTTAAGCTGGCCATAGCTTAAGTATAGGGGGCAACCGACTTCTACCCCACACCTTTATTCTTTTGCACCTTTTTATGCTTAGCATACGCTAAGTATGGGGGAGGTAAGTTGCATTTGTGTATATATTCTGCATTGCATTATACTATATGGTATTGTTTTTTCTATATATATAAAACTAACGTAATATAGAGTGTGGATAATTTTTGTAAAATATGTAAAATACTTGTAAGTATGCATGATATGTCTAAAACTCTAGTAAAATTCCTAGAAATTGAAAAAAATCAAATAACAAAAACACAAAAAAATAAAAATGCATCCAATGCATTTCATTCAGCATACCATGCATATGCATAGATGAAAAGTTATTGGATTTTGAACTGAGTCATGAGTAAAAATAAAGAGTGGTCTGGACTTAGTCTTAATCCACTTAATTCTCAGAAGAACTTCATCGATAAGTAGGATTTTAGAAGATTTGGGTCCTAGACTTAAATATCTGAGTTTCGCATAACATTGTCCAGACTTCGACTCTTAGCGTCTAAATGGATTTCCTCATTCTGAGTACGACTCTTGAATAGGGAATTGATTTATACTCTAACACTATGCACTTAGCTCAACTCAGACGGGGTGTTGGAAGATTGTGTGGGCTTCTTTTTCGATAGCATGGACATCTGAAGACCAGAGTATGGATTGAAATAAAGCTTCAGATGAGAAATAGTCTGCCAGTACTTAGTCATAAGCAGAGGCAGGGGCCAATGCAACTACCTCACATGGTTGTTCATTCTTTTACCCAAAATTCAAAAAAAATGTACATTGAATAAAAAGGAAAAAATAAAAGCTCGAAATAAGTGCAGAGCAAAAGTCTAAACATCATTTCTTGACCACAATGGTCCCATGCATGCATATCCAAGACATGGCTACACTGGTCAAGCTTCAAATATGAGACTTTGCTACGCTGCTTAGGCTCTAATTTCTTCCCTCTTTCTCTTTTTGATAGTACTAGCAGCACTTGAACTTAGAAGGAAATACCTAACTCCTTGAGTTTGAGTTATCAGAGGAAAGGATTGCATGGTAGTCTGACATTTTGAATGGGAGGAGCTAAAAGCCTTCACATGCGTGAGATAATTGTTCAATGTTCATGGAGTATGCTTTGGAGGGGGATGATCTAAGATGACTTCTGAGTCGAACCGGTACAACAATGTGTAGAACTTGGAGAATGTTGATTTTAAAGTCCTAATTCTCATAGGAGTTCCACCAAAATATTAATCCAAAGGTCAGGTTGAGCTCCATATTCACCTTTTAGTCATGATCTTGGTATGGAATACAATCTCATTTCACCTCTTCATTTTTTAGTTGCTCGGGGACGAGCAAGGTTTAAGTATAGGGGATTGATGAATCCGTGCTTCATCACTCTAATTAGCTGAATATAGAGCTTTGTGCTGAGTAATTAAGTGCATTCTTACGTTTATATCTCAAATTTAACATTCATGCAATTGTAAATAATCTGCATAAATTAGCATTTTATTTTGCATTCATATCCATGTGTAAATAATCATCTAACTTCATCCATTTTTAGTTAATTCATCTTAACTTCAAATAACATGAAACTAAGTCTGGTGTGCACATATCACTGATATTAACCAAATAATACACCTAAAAATACTAACATGTAATTATTTGAATAAACCCAAACCCTAATTTCAGGACAAAAAACAGTAAATGCTGATATCTCTCACATACAATGTCCATTTTTACTCTACTCACTTTTAAATTAACGTGCATTCATACATAATATATATATAACAAGACCAAATTCAAAAGAATCATAATTCATTTGTGAAATATGGGTTTTGAGACCTATATGTATAGTGAACATATTTCCTGGTCTTTGACTTATTATTTCATGTACATATTTGACTCTTATTTATATAAATATCTTTTTCATTTCTTATTTCATTTCACAAGTTAACTAATTACATAAATATAAATTTCCAAAAAGATCATAGAAATAAATAAAAAGATACACTCTGACTTGAGCTCACTGACCTAATTCATCTACGTATATTTCACATCATTCCTTTATTCTAAATTCTCTCAGTTCATAAAAAATCCAAAAATATGCATTTTACATATATTTGATGTTTGCATATAGTATTCATCCACAGAAAATCAAATAAAAATTATAAAACTAAAAAATGGTATTTTATATACATAAAATATGAACAAAAAAACATAACTTGCACAATTGAGTTTGTTTGCATTTGAGTCCTTCATGAACATGGTAGAACATATTTAGATCTACATTTTCCATTTTGATCATTTTAGATCTAACACCATTTTATATTTATTTCTTATTTTTCTTTGAATTTTAATGTATGGTCAATGGTCAACATACACGTGTTCGCATGCCATTAGTCCACCTAAGCTGCTTGGTCATCCCGCCCCTATTCTGGTCAAATTCTTTTGTCATCTAGCACATCCAACCTGGGTCATTGGATCGATTTCGGTCCAACGGTCGTGCTCATTGTTGCCCTCTTTTCAGCTCCCTCACGTGTTGTACATCGTGATCACCTCACAACCAATGGAGATGGATCCAACAGCTACTGCTCTTCTCCTCCCACCTCCAGCTCCTCCCTGCGGCTGACCCTCTACTTCGCCCAATTCTCTCCGACCTATCTCCTCCATCTCCAACGAAACCCCAATGGTTGAACCACTCCCCGATCATCTCCATTCCCTTATCACCTCTAACAATCAATTCCCCTTTTCCTGAACTAAACCCGAACCAAACCCTATCACCGATGTTAGAGACCCAACTCTATAGGCATTTCTCCCAATCTCTTTCACCTTTCTTCCTCGTAACCTCCGACGACTCTTATCTCCTCCTTATCCTTACCCAGTCGATACCTGATGAATCCACATTTCATCATCTTTATTCTATCATTTTGGCCTCAAAAACCCTAGTAAATTCCTGTAAATACCCTTAAATAGATCATCTTAGCGTTCATGCATGTGCATGTAAATAGTGTATAAAATACTGTAATTAAAGCCAAAATTATAGAATAAATAAAAGAAAAGAAAAAGAATAAAATATTGTAAATATTTTATAACCCAAACCCTGAGACCTAGGCATCTTGATGAATAGGTCGACAAGGAATAAAGTAGGGGGAGATAAGGGTCAAATACCTATACTTTTTAATTCATTCTTTATTCATTTTGGGACCTATTTTTGGTTCCACTTTGTATACATCAAATCAAGAAAATTTGTACATGAAAGTTGTAGATAATTTAATAAATAAAAATACAAAATTGATTTCACTGAAAAATAATATACATATAAAAAGTTATGGTCTGAATAAAAATCCAGAATCCCAACTTCCCAGACCCGTATCTCACAGAGGAAAACTCCAAATGCAGCAAACTCACCTTTAATTGTATATAGAATAAAATAATCTATTTAATGGCGGTGGTTTCGCATTTGGCGGAGCTACGGTTTGAAAGTTGAGTTTTGGAGCCTCATTGTATACCTGTATAGATTAAAATATTCATTTTATTATTTATTCATTATTTTTGTATTTTTATATTTTTATAATTTTGTAAATATTATGTATAATGTATATGTATATTAAAACAGGAATAAAAACCCAAACAAAACTCAAAATAAAAATATATGTATATAAAATACACAGGTATTATACCTATATACATACATATACAATACCTACTTATATTTTATTTAATATACAAAACACATCAGAAAAATAAAACAAAAATATATTTGTGTATATAAAAGTATTATATAATTTTATAAAATAATAAACAGAATTAAAGAAATTAAAAATACCAAAATAAAAATAAAAGAATAAAATATGTAGGTATTATACCTATAAAGGGTATAAAAGGAAACTCATAAAATTATACCCCCTAAAAACTATTAAAAATCAGAATAAAATACTACATAAAATAATAAATATTTTTTATTTTATAACCAAAATTTAATTCGTTCTTTTTCTATTTTTAATTGAATTTTTTAAGTTTTTTTTAGGATCTTTTTCCTGGTTGGTCCACGTGGACCAACCAGGGGGCAGTCACAGTTGACCTCAGTCAACTGTCTGCCCTAGGTCCTGTAGCCGCTGTCAGACCTTGGTTTGACCCCCTTTTTGTCGATTTTTCCAGCCTCAATCTTGCATTTTTTGAGATCGAGTCCTTCATGACTTTTGTCTCTCGATTATTGGTTTATCACGCCCTTGCGTTTTTTGGGGGATAGAGCCATCGATTCGTTAGATCTTACTCGGTCTTTGGAGCACATCAGTCTTTGAGTCAAACCAAATATATGGGGCACCCAACTTTCCATTCGAATTCGAACACCTTCGGTCCACCCTTCCTCGCTCCGCTCATGCTCCAAGCCTTCCTGGAGGTAACAGCTCCAGCGGCGTGCATTCAGCCAGGGCAGAGGAAGTCGGAGGCGTCTCCACCACCTCCCCCAACTTCGGCGGTTGAGGTACCCTTCCCTCCGATATACACCGTCGAGGAAGCCATCTCCCCTTCTAGTTTTTCATGCATTAGCTTAGCCTTAGTCGTAGGATTAAAACCCCTCTGGAAATTTTGAAATCCATCGCGTGAATCGCCCGATTGATCACCCTCGTCGGAGCGCACCTCCGGCCGTACTCCCAGCCACCGTTCCACGCTACATCTCCGCCATTGCGAGGTCCAGGCAATTTGCCCTGGACCTTCTAACCATCTTTGTAGGTCAAAGAGCGTTGACTCGCACCTGGAGGCGATTTTGGAGCCTCGCCGGAGTACGCGAAGCCCCCCAGCTCCGCCACCCTCCCACGAGCACCTCGGCCATCGCTGAGGCTTTTTGAAGCCCTCAGGAGCTAGAAGACGACCTCAGGAGGCCGCAGCCCCATTTTGAAGCCCGAAGCTCGTCGGAGTGCAGAGATCGGGAGCGAGGAAGATCGCCTCGCCGGCGTTCTTCCTTGTTATTCCTCCGTGCACCTACACCGTCGGATCGAGGAGCACCCTCCAGTTCGCGCAGCAGCCGTTGGATCGAGCCCGGGCTCACCGCGGATTTCATCGCATTTTCCGATTGTCATTTTCCGGTTTTGTTTTTCATTTTCATTTCTTTTGTGGATTGAGCCATTAGCTGTAGGCATGCTTGTTTGATTAGATTAGGTCCAAACACACTAATAACCATTGCATGCTCCTATAGATCGTATTTGGACTTAGTCTAATTAAACAGTTAGTCATTAGCCTTCGATCCGCGCGTCGCGAGCTCATCTCGCCAAGCGCTTCTCCTAAACTCGATGTATCGAGAGAAGGAGGGGTGAGCCTAGACCAGACATTAGGATTGAAGGTTAGTGGTTGACTTGTGGTTCTTCACGTAGCAGTTGCCTATCTTAGGACGATTTCCGCATTGCATACCGGCATATAGATTAGGTTTATAAATTTCTTCTTTGCATCCCGCATGGAGAGAGCTGGGATTCGCTGTAAGTCTTCTTACTTTGCATCCATCATTTAGACACAAAGGTGAGATTTCCACCTTGGTGTCGACTTGCACGGCTTTTTCCGACTCTATTCTCCCTCTGTTTTTGGACAAAGTAGGATCAAGAAAATACAGAAACCATTAGGCGCTTGTTTGAATTCACTCAAAAGAAGCGATAACACCAAAAAAAATAAAAAAGGGACTGCTAAGAAAACTTTGACCTAAATAAAATCGGTAATTGGACTCATTGATTGGGGAGAGTAACACCCTCACTTGTATTCAGGTTGCATGGGAAGGTCTCCTTCCAAGTAAGCAGAGTGCTTTGTAAGGACTAGAGCCCAAATCCCAGCTTGTGGATGCCTTGTGTATCGCCTGGATTTCTGAAGTATTGGCGCTACTATCGTACGTAGGCGAGTAGGGCTTGGTCTTCATTGGTGACTCACTAGTGTGTGAGCACCAACCTTGTCCGAAGTACCGAGCATAGGCCACGCCTTCACGGGCATGTCTGTCTCACCGTCTGTGTCCGAGTAGGATCTTGCACGCTCACGGGTGATTCCGTTGCGAGCGAGATCCGAAGTATCGGTTTCGCCTATTGGCTTCCTCTCTCTCTTATTCTTTGGCTGAGTAGGGATCCAGGAAGGGTTACAAGGACCTTAAAAAGCGCAAGCTACAGGTTACACAGTAGGAGGACAAGTACGGGAACACTTTTCCGATAGTACTCTCTCCTTTAGGCGTAGCGCTCTAAGGACTCGTTATAAGATAAATTCCTGAATTCAAGATTAAAACTGACAAGATAAAAGTCGAACCTTTACGGCTTCATGTGTTGAGTTGGTGAACTTACCCCTGTTTTGTGTTTGATTGCTAGTTATCTTTAGGTCAAGATCAAAAACACAGCACAATTGTGCGCAATTTTGTTCCTTTCTTCCTTCTTCTTCTACATTCACCTTGCTCTTCCCAATAATCAAGATGATGGGACGGAGGTCTCTTAGGCCGACCTAGTCGGCACCGCTATCTAGCACTCCGCCTCGTTCATCTATGACGACCTCGGAGAGCCCGCTCTCCGAGCCTGAGTTCACATCCACCATGTTCCCCCTCGACCACCCTTCTCATTCCCCTTCCATCAGTCCAAGAGTCTCAGATTGTAGTGCATCGCGGAGTTCAGAACATTTGACGGCACCTAAGATGGGTTCTTTTGCTTTTTCAGAGAACCCAGACATGGCAGACAGAGGAGAGCACCCATATGACCTTGATCACCCTCCTTTCTTATTTGATCAAGCGGCCATCAACAATTCCTTGCTAGCATCCCTGGAGACCATGCAGAGGCAGATACGCGATCAGGGAACCTTCATGGGTGATCTCATGCAAGAGATAGCACGGATGAGAGAAAACAGACCTGGGGCAGTGGCGGTGGTGGAGGAGGAGAAGGACCTGATGCAGGAGGAGGTGATCCCGACGCTGAGAGACCGCCACAGACTATCATGAGGGAATTGCACAATCCCGCAGCATCCCTCACTCATCGTTGGTTTTAGACTTCCACCTATCCATGGAGATTTCGAACTTCGGCCCCATACCATTCAGCTTCTACCCAAGTTCTATGGGTTGCCGACCGAAGAGCCACACCTCCACCTTCAAGAGTTCGAAATGATCTGCAGTACCATCCATGATAGGCTTATGACCGAGGATACAATCAAGATGATCGCCTTCCCTTTCTCCTTGGTTGACAGAGCCACGTACTGGCTCAAACACTTAGGGCGATTCATTGATAGTTGGGCAGATCTCCGGACCGTTTATCTGAAGAAGTACTACCCTCTCGGCCGGACTAATGCAGCTAGAGCGATGATCAGCAACTTCGTCATGATCCCTAATGAACAGTCTCATGAAGCCTGGGATCGATTCAGAGAGCTCATCGACCGGTGTCCACATCACGATATCTCCAAGCCCAATCAAGTTCAGAGCTTCTTTTGTGGGCTGACACCGGAGCTGCAGGGGCTAGTGAACGCCTCTTGCAGTGGGTCCTATTTTTCCAAGGGTGAGGACGACGTTTGGGCCATCTACGAAGGCATGGCAGAGAACTCAACCGTCATGGCCCAAGCCCGTGTTTACACACAGCAGAAGCCCCCGCAAGGAGCGGGATCATTCCAGAGGATCGCCCGCATCGATGCCGGTCCTAACACTTCGTCGGCAGCCGCAGCCCAAGCCGAATCAGCCGCAGCCGATATGGGAATCATCAGTGAGAAGATGAACCGTCTCGAGATCCTCGAGAAGAAACAGATGCAAGGCATGGCCCAGATGGACCAGATTGCCAAGACAATGAGTGACCTGAAGACGCAGATCCTTTGCGTCCAGGAGGCACAGATATCTTCCCAGCAGCCTCCCAGGTCACGTGTTGATCCGAGCAGTAGTAACTCCAATCAACCATCTGCCTCGTACCGCCAGGTCAACCACATCAAGGTAGAGCCGGTCCCGTTGCTACAGTACTACCCAGCGCAACCGCCATCTCAGGACACTCAGATGGTGGTATATCAGCCGGAGCAGCCACTGGCAGTTCTTCCTCCACCCTCCTTTGAGTAGGAACCATTGATGGAATTCAATGGGATTTGGTACGACTGGTACCCTCAGCCCGGGATTCGCCGTGATCACCCTGAATTCCGTTGGGGCAACGGTGGCTCCTCATCTCAGCAGCAGAATCCAGCTCAAGGACAGCAGAGCAGCCAGCAACCACAGCAGCAACAGCAGCCCCAATATGCCCAACAGCAACAGTACCAGCAAGGTCCTCGTCCCGCTTATCAGGGACAGCAGTGGAGGCAGCGTCAGCAGCCTCATCAGTCATATCCCCATCCTCCCCAGTACCAGCAGTACCAGCAGCAGCAGCAGCCTCATTTCCCGCAAGGGAACCCATCCGGTTCTTAAGCCCCGGCTTTTGAGAACCCAGCTTTAGACGATCTTGCCCGCTTGCTTTCCGAACAGCGAGCATCCTTCAGGCAAGAAATGGATGAATTCCGGCAGGAGATGAGATTCAATTTTCAGTGTTAAATTTTGTGGTAATTTGCATGAACGCCCCTGGATGTTTTGATATTTGCAAATATACCCCTGCCAGGCTGAATCATTTATGTTTGCTTGTCTGATTTATTTAAGGCATCATTTTAATTCAAAAAATTCCCAAAAATTCAATATAGGCTCCTGTTCACTTGCACTTCACGCCATATTTTTAGTTTTTGTTTTATTGCATTTTCATATTTATTAAAAATCAAAACATGCTATTTCAATACTGTCTAGCTTAGAAAATACCAAAAAATATTAAAATACCTCGAAAAATTCCAAAAAAATACCTACTGTCTATTTTAACCTATTTTAGTGTCAATTCAAAAGAAAAATCTTAAAAATTCAAAAATACCTAAAAACTTCTAAAAAATATAAAAAATCATAGAAAACTCCAAAAATTACAAACTCAGTTCCTGTTTCTTCCTTATTTTATTCTCTTTGTTTTAAATCTAATTTAAGAAAGTTTTGAGATCATTTGACATTTTTTCTTCCCATTTTAGTTTCGGCCAGATTGTTAAGTCAATGTTTTCTTTATTTCAGTTTTTAAAAATACCAAAAACATAGTGAAAATACCCAAAAATCATAAAAATAGTAAAAAATCATAAAAATACCAAAAAGATTGTATTTCTGAATTTTTGAGTATTTTTGCATATTTTTTGTAAATATTGTATTACCCCATTTCTTATATTTTATATATATTCCAACATTAAATATATATATATAATATAAAAAGAAAATATAAAAAATCAGAAAATTAAAAATCAAAATACAAAATTAAAAATAAAAAAATATATATATAAATATAAAATTAAAAAAACCACAAAAATCTTTGCTTTGCATAGTGTAGACAACACCTCACATTCACACACACACACATTTATAAATCTACCCTGTTTGCTCCCTGTGTTCGAACTCTCTGCATACTTGCTTGCTATACACCATTTATATACAGTTAAAAATAAATTTTAACTTCACATTTATTTCTTATTGCTTGATCTATAGTGTGGGTTAATTGTTGATTAAATCCAAATTTTGATTGGTCAACACTTCGACTGTGTTCTTGCCTTGTGAGGAATACAAGACCGATCGATTTTTGGGTTTATCAATACCCCCATCCCCATACCACTCTGATAAGCCAACTCCACACCTCCAATCCCCTCCCTTGTCGCTTGCAACCTCTATAACCCGGACCCAATAACTAACCATCCTCTCTTTATCCATATCTTCCGATTGCAGAAGTAATCTCGAACCCAGACAAGATCAAATTCCCTGATCGAGCATGCCTTTTCTAGTATCATCTTCTCCCTGTAATAGTCATCATCGAATCTTCAGCTATCGATTTTGATATGAGAGAGAGAGTAGGGCCCAGACTCATGGCGACAACACGATCAGACACATAATGAAGACCTCAAACTTGGTGAGATCTAGAGGGACCATCCAACATCTATTGATGCTCCACGATCTGGGACAGCCAAGCTTCTCGTTAGTCATTGTTGACCTTCTATCGAGGCAAGAACATGAGTAGACTTCCTTCATCTCCTCCACACCTCAAGGCATCGTTCAATTCCCAAGTATTTTTTCTTCTCCTCCTTGTTCTCCTTCTTCTTCTTCTTCATAACCCCTGCAACTCTCTTCATCAATCGACATCGTTGTCTATTTTCTTATTCAAACCTTGAACTCTGACTACGAAATCACCCTCACCTTCATCTCCTCCACTTCTAATCTATCTTGTACAACTCCCCATCGCCTTAAATCCATCCTCTACGATCAAACGGAGCACCTGTTGGACATGCAAGCCCACAACGAGCCATTATGCAATAAATGTTATTGCAAATATCATTACCTGATCTGAAATGAAGAATAACTAATTTGCATAATAGGTCCCTTAGTACAATTAGGGTTATGTACCATGGTCATCTTAATGATCATACAGATGTTGATTTAATTGTTGAATCATAGATGTTGGCGCTTGGATGAATATGTAAAGAGTTAGATTAAGGACTCATCAAGCACCGTCAAATGATTATTAATAGATGATCTCTATCCAGAGAAGGAGATGGCAATACTTTCTCTAAAGGTTGATATCTGACCAACTTCTTGATGCAGGTCCTCTGCATAGGAATGGAGATTTAGAGGTGTCAGATTTGTTAGGTCAAAGAGTTGACTTAGTAAGATCGAGATAACCAAAGACCTATGTCGTATGCTTTCATGATATAGGCACGCATCCTCTGACTGGAGACAGATGTGTTACTATATGTCTGAGTATGTACATTTGGTAGACCAATAGGTTGATGACCTAATCAAGATCTATACAATGGCGCATTGGTGTGCATACAAGGGCATATGAGTAATACGATCTCTCAAAGAGATCATATAGGTTCATTGATGAACCGGCGTACATGAGCTCACTCACGAGATATTAAGAAGAATCAAATTTCATGCACGGTCATCTCGCTTTGGAAGCTTGACTGAATTTGTAGGTTGATATATACTTTTGGAAAGTATATGATCAATACCCGAGTATGATATATACTTTTGGAAAGTATATGATCGATACTAACTCCTAATAGTCAAATAAGAAACTAAATTATAAAACCCTGAAGTAGACAGTGTAAAATAGATCTCATACTTTGGGTTTACTCTGGGTCTTCCAGTATGCAGGATGTACAGGTATTAGGAATACCTGAGGGTGATGTGATCATAAACGATTGTATAACCACGACACTTCCATTTCGAAGGAGTGATGAAATAGTTCTGGATTTTAGTGACTCCTCTCATAGAGAAGTGATCTGATCCTAGTCCAAATGTTGGACCTTGATCTACATGTGATTCAGATCTAATGAGAAGATTATATTTATGGTCTTGATTTAATCAAGCATCTATGAGAGGTCTGTAAGATCTGGATTTGAGATGTGATCTCAATATCCAAGTCACTATACATGGAACAATATAATCGGCCTATCCTTATCTCCAAGTATCCGTGGAGAAAGCGCATTATCCTTGAAAGAGTTCAGGATAATTTTATTGGTGATATATGTATCAAGCATTGAGAAAATTGATAATTAAATGTGATTTAATTATCATGAATAATATGAATCTGATTCATTTATAAGGATAGTTATCTAAGATAATTAAATGTGATTTAATTATCAAAGATATGAATAATATGAATGTGAATTATTTGGGCACGTGAGAATAGATATCCAAGATGATTAAATGTGATTTAATTATCATAGATACAAATAATGTGGATAGCACTATCCATATTAATCATGTATATTATAAATGTGATTTATAATATATTAGAGAGAGTCTATTTGTAATTTATATTTTTTGATTAATTATTGATATGAATTAGATTCACATTAAATGATTAATTGAAAATATAACTTACATTTTATTTTGGGTTGTGAATGTGATTCACAAATTTCCAATGGCATGATTGCAATATTCACAAGATAATTATGATTTATTTTTGCGAGATAATTTACAACAAGTGTTGTTGTAATTATTGTGAGATAATGTCGGAATGAGATAATGTAATCTCATTGGAAGAAGATTGCCATCCACCAACAAAGTTGGTGGGTGATTATCTCCTTCCAATTATCTTCAAAGATAATTGATTTAGTTTGAAAACAATTTTCATTTATTACTTAATACCTATTAATTAAATTTGTTGTGTTAGTGTTTTTACAACAAGATCATGGCCATTGAAAGAAACACAAATCAATCTCATCCATTGGTTTTGTGTTGTCCATGGATTGAGATCCATGGATCCCAAAATACTATATAAGAAGAGGCACCCCTTGATCTTCAAGTTATATCAAAATAATTGCTCACTCTCCCCCCCTCTCTCTCTCTCTACATGCCAGTCTCTCTTTCCATCTCTCTCTCATTGTGGTCGTCCACCATGGAGCCCTAGAGAGAGTCGCCATAGCTGCAGCATCGTCGTTACACTGGTGGATTGTTTGCTCGTGGATCTCCATCTCCTTCGGTGCACCTCGCTCATGAAGAAGACAATGGATATCGTGTGACGAGATCAGGAGATTCGTCGCTTGGATCATCAACATGGATTGCGAGGAGCATACATCTCATAAACGCGCTCGCAAGTGTCTCCTCCATTGGATCGAACTTGAGACTAGAGGTCTCTTCAATTAGAGACTCGATCACAACCATGCTTCAAGAGGTAAACCTAATACTTGTTTGTGGTTTAGATGAAACAATCCGAGAGTGTTCTTGGATCATGTGGTTCATCGATTGAGATTTTTAAATTCCGCTGCCTCGAGCAACTAGTGCGACAAGTCGCTCCTGATTGCATACGATGCGATCCTCACGCTTATGTGATGTGCTTAAGGATCTTCCCATATCCTTCATCACCACCCATCCCCTTATTCTTTGTACGTAATATCAAACGTCGAGTCTCAAAGCTCGAGCCTATCTTAACTTTTCAGGACCTATCAGAGCATGAGGAGAATCGGCCCCACCACCCCCTAGATAATTGTTAATCGAAGAGAAGGAACCTTGATGAGGAGGAGGACCAGGTGCTACAAGGCACAACCCGGTCGAACCCCCCTTTCATCCGAGATGTCCACCAAGGAGGTACCCGAGCCTCGTGCCTCGGGTGGACTCCGAAGCGTGGGAAGTAGCCACGTAGAGGCTCAGGTTCCCTAGCTGCATCCAATACCCGAACCTAAGCAATCCACGTGCCACAGGCATGTGGGCTTGGTCTTTTGCTGCCAAGTCTTCTTCACTTCTAGATATTATATCGTGGACCCCCCCCCTGCCCACATGTGTCAGACACACTCTTGAGAATTTTTCATGCGGAGGTAAATTACACAAAAGACCCACCGGTTATTTATTTATATTACATTTAGGTCCCTGGATATTTTTTATTCATATATTGAGCATTATTTGTCTAATTTTTATGAACTTTATGTCATTCTGATGCTTATTCCATTATCCATCATATAAATAGTTAATTATTCATTTTGAGACATTATTGAATATCAAATAATTAGAGGAAGTTGTTTTACCATTACGAGCATTTGTACTTTGAGATTGATTTTTAATTTCTCAATAAATTATGAAGTTGGGGGAATTAATCTGGGATTTAACTTGGGATTAATTGATCACTTATTTCTGAAATTAATCAAGGGGAGGGTCTTATTGGTTGCATTGTTTTCTCGAGGATTAAATTAAATGTTTGTGTGGTATGTTTGAGTGTCTGCATAATCACCCTTGCATATCCACATCATTCATTTCTCATCATTTGAAAATCTAAAAAATAACATTATTATTTATTTATTCTCACACATTGCATCACATATTTTATTGTATTAAAATACTTGTAAAAATTCATGCATTATATTTGCTCTAAGTAATTGCATCGTTTATTTCAAAGACCCCTTAAAATTTTACAAAAGTAAAGAAAAGAACCTTAAAAAAATAATCTTCTTTGAAATTCTAACATTCTAAGGTGTTTGAAAATTACTTCTAAACACTCACATTACCAACCTAAGTTCGACCTTGGGACTTACCCAAGTAAATAAATAAATTATCACATTGGAATTTAATTACATTATTATTTTCATGTGATTTTTGATCGATCGTTGGATTTACGTGCTACAATAAAAACAACAAACTAATAAGGAGATTCGACTGTCTATCACCCTCGCACTTCGCCCCTGCTTTCTAACCATGTAAGTACACTCTCCATTCACTGATAGGAAGGAGCAAGGTGGCTCTCTATTCGCCTCCTCCGCCTCCGACGTTAGAGCTCTGCCTCCACCATACAACCTTTGCCAAAGCCCAGCAACACACTTATCTCTTTCGCCTTGGCCTTCTATAGTTCCCTTATATTTCATATTATCAGCATGACCTTGGTGGCGCTCGAGGGAGGTTGCCGGAGCCTGATTCCCAACCATCGGTCGCAAAAGAGGAAGGAGTACAGACTCCATTAGATCCCCATCCAATGGCCCTAATCGAGCATCACCACCATTGTATGATCACCCCAAAAGGCATACATCATTGTTCATCTCTATTCCTTATCTAGATACTTGGATCACATCTGATCTTACGACTTAGATCCTCTCTTGAGCCTACACCCGTGCCTCTAGCCTCGGGTTCCTCGATCCTACTCCCGAACCTCCAAACTATATCGTGTATCGCCGAATCATAGCTTGCCATATGAGCCAAGCCCCTCAGGTGCATGAGATACGTGGGCTTAGTGAAATTACAGAGGAGCCCCACCGGCTTCCAGATCTTATGTCTAGGTCCTTGCATGCGCTACACATACCCCTACTTGTGTTGGTTGTGCCCAATACTCGTTAGGTTCTCCAAAGGGCAAAAATACCACTGTATGCTTAGGGAAATTACGTAGGACCCCTTCGGGTTTATAAATTTGTAGATAAGCCCATTTTTTCACTTTTTGATGAATTTTTAATTGAGTATTTATTACATTTAGGCCCCATGTCTTGTTTGATTAATAACTTAAGCTCCTGAACTCCATTTTTTATGAAGTCACTCATTTTGAAGCTCTTCTTATTAACTTTATCTCTATAATACTTGGTTAACTTTTAAGATAGAATTAAGTGAGTTATTTTTAGTGAAATCTTCTTATTTATTATTGTCCAATTCACATTGATTTATTTAGGTTTATTTATTTATTTTTTTAATGGTAATTTTATTGAAGTCTTTAACAAATCGACGATACAAACCCACATCCCCTAGGAATGAATGGACTTGCTTCAAATTTGTAGGTGGTTCTAGCTTTGAAATGACCTCTACCTTTGTAGGATCGACCCCCATGCCATGTTTGGATATGACATGGCCTAGCACAATCTCTTTGGTTACCACGAAATGGCTCTTCTCCCACGGGAGCACCATGTTGACTTCACGGCATCTCTTCATAACTCGATCTAGATAAGATAAGCACTGGTCGAAACTGTCGTCGTAGACTGAGAAATTGTCCATAAACACCTCAAGAAAACTACCAACCATATCTGCGAAAACCATTAACATGAACCTCTGAAAGGTCGCATGAGCGTTGCATAATCCGAATGGCATTTTGTGGAAGGCATATGTCCCAAAAGGATAAGTGAAGGTAGTCTTTTCTTGGTCTTCTACGGTGATTGCGACATGATTAGATCTAGAGTATCCATCCAACAAGCAGAAAAACTCCTTCGTGACCAGTGTATTGACTATTTAGTTGATGGCAGATGCCTGTAGTCAACACAGACACACCAAGATGTTGGAACTCTGGTTGCGATCTCCTCTACTTTGTCATTCTTCACAATGGTGATCCATGATTTCTTTGACAAGATGTATAAGGGACACACCCATTTAGAGTCAGAGATGGGATAGATGAAGCATGCATCACATCATTTTGTAGTTTCATTCATAACAATCTCATGAAGATTCGGATTCAATTTGCGTTGGAATTCACAGGACGGCTCGCTATCTTCTTCCAAGTAGATGTGATGGGAACACAATGATGGATTAATCCCACAGAGATCGGAAATTTTCCACCCTATTACCTTACAGTTTCTTTCTAGAACCTCGAGCAGATGAGATTCTTGTTCCTGGGTTACTTGGGAATTGCTTGTGACAAGAAACATGTTCTACGCACCTGCAAGGAATGCATACTTCATATTAGCTAGAAATGACTTGAGGTCTGATGGAGTCTGAATCACATTGGCAACAACCTCTACAATTGTGCAGGATGTCAGAGGTGCCAAATCTTTCGACTGTACATTGTCCACATTTGACATCTCAACCAATGAATCTAATGATGCACAAAAATTCTTGATGATAGAATCTTGTTCAAAGAAGTCTTCAATAATATGTTCTTCCTCTAATAAGGATAGGTGGCCATCAATCAGTTCTTTAGGGAGATCAGCAAATATTTCTTCTAAGACAAAGGGGAAGTCAACTGTGATATCCACTCCTTCCGTGGTAGAGAGGAATTCATGGGTCTCAATGTCATCCATAAAAATATTTGTATCTCGGATCTCTACAAGAAAGTCACGGTCTTTTGTCTGTTCTGAAGGCATGCTCACATCTGATATAGATTCTGAAGGTTTCGATCCTTGGATTGTCTGAATGGGTACCTTGTCGTTGTTAGAGCGAAAGGTGATTTGTCGGCCAACATAATCCACTATTGCTTTGGTTGTTCGGAGGAACGACAGTCCCAGTATAATAGGGGTATGTAGAAGAGGAGCTGAGATGTCCATGTCCAAGACGATGGAGTCCACAAGGAATTATATACCTTGAATGGTGATGATGACATCCTCCAAAATTAATCAGGGCAGCTTGATTGAAGTGTCTGTGAATTGCATAATCATCCTAGTGGACTTGCATTGTCCCAATCCAAATTCTTTCAGTAGGGAAGTGGGCATCAAATTGATGGATGATGAAGCTGTGATTCATCACTCTAAAAGTTGAAAATAGAGCTTTGTTCCAGAGTAATTAGATGCATTTCATCACCTATATTGCATAATTAGCATTCATGCATGCATAGATAATATCTGCATTTTAGCATTTACATCTGCATTAAATAAGATGTCAAATTCACTTGTAAAATCACCTATTTTTATATATTTTATACTAACTCCAAATACCATAAATTCAACTCTATAGTATATATATTACTAACAATAATACAAGAAAAATACCAAAAAAATAATAACTTGTAAAAATGACCAATAAAACCCGAGTCCAAGTTTGAGACCATGAACCTTAAAATGTATATATCTCTCTCTTACAGCATCCGATTTATGTCTACTCCCTTTTTAAAATAATATACATTCATAGATCTTCAAAATAAGACCAATTTCATTAAAATCAGAGCTCGTATGCAAACTTGGGTTTTGGGCCCCTATTGTATATTGTACTTATTTGTATCTGTACCCTTGTATTTTATCGCTTCGTTTGACCTCATTTCCATTTTTGTCAACATGAAACTTGTAGATCTCATTGAGATCTACAATTTTCATGTTTTGATTTTTTCCAAAATCGATATCCTTTGCCTTCATATTTCACTTTCTTTCTTCGACAAATCTGATTGGGCCGCGTGGCGCCTTCTGGTTGCGCCACGTGGCCATCTCATTACGCGCTACGCGCCCACCTTTCTGTCGTTGGATGACCTTCAAACGGCCAACATCTCAGCCTTCCACGCCCGCATCCTCTCGCAACCATCTGATCAACTCCAGATTGCATCTGGACTGCCCACTAGCGCCCTCACCTCCTTCCTCCACGTGGCGCGCTCCATCATCGCCTGATCACCTCCTTCATCCACAGATCACGACCATCAGTCCCTGCTCCATCCTCAACCCTCCGATCCTTATCTCTGATTCCATCTCCACCCTTAGTCACCGCCTTAACCTTAGCGTGCCACGTGGCTCATCATGCACTGCACGATCGCCTCCAGACGCCTTCATCTCAGCCATCCCGTCCTGCCTTTAATTCCCACCGTCCGATCTCCCTCCAGATCTCATCTAGGCCGCCTGCTAGCACTCACATCGCCCTTCGCCACGTGGCACCACTCATCGCCCTTTGATCTCCCCTCCTTGACTTAATCCTAGTCGCTTCTTCGCGCCCATCTCGTGGTTGTTGGATCGCGAGATCCAATGGCCAAGACATCGTCTTCTTCCTCCTGAGGACCCCTCACCCACGTCGCCCCACCTCGCCAGCCATCTCTGCCCTTTCTATTTCCCTTACCATTTCTGCCACCATCTCCACTCGATAATCACTCCACGATCAACCCCACTCTCCCCTAATCCTCTCTAGTGCCCACTCTCGCCATGACTCCCTCTCCCTCGCTCCATAATCCCCACGCAAACCTCACCCCACCATCAGCGGGACACCAATCTTAAACTAGAGATACTTCAGCTCCGGCCACTTTCACCCCTATTCACCCTTGCACAAGAGTCCGTAGAGCTCTTCACCACCGATCTGTGACAGAGATTCGACCTGAAAACGAGCGACGACAGCGGATCTTCTCCGGTGAGATCCACTGTGAACCTTCATCGTGCAGCAGCTTTTCCTGCAAGCTGCTCGAGCTCAAGCACCTACCAGCCCTAGATAGACAACCGGCGGCTCCAATTCGAGCCCCAATTTCCAGGTAGACTCATTCATCTTCTTCTTCGATCATCTCCTCCTTCTCCTCTGATCATCTTCGAATTTCTCCGACTTCTCTGCCCAATATCTCTTCTCACCAACCATCGATCAAGCTCCGCCTCGAAGCCACCATCTTCGCGCACCCCTTCGTGCCTCCTCTCGACCTATCGAGACCATCGAGCCATCTCCAGCCGCTGCTCTGCCAATCATGGCGGAGGAACACCTCGTCCCGTTCACCCACTCCGAGCACCATTTTTTTAGCGATCACTAGCCTTGCAGGTACCTCCTTCATCACTGGCTGGACCCTCGTCGGAGCTTCTTCGAGCGGCTTCGTCTCTAGCATACAGGCCACGCCCGCTTCTTCGAGGACATCTGGTTGCTCTGCCAAGCTTCCATGATCACGCCCAGCCACTCAGGAGCCCCCGGGAGCCCTCACTGAACAAGGAAGAAGGCGGCGAAGCTAGCTGCCCTTCGTCGGAGCCCATCCAAGCCCATCGCAAGAGGCAGCGGCAAGGAGGAACTCGACATACAGTTGCCATCCGATCATCTTAATCGGATGGTCCATGGCGCACCACGTCTCCCTCTTCCAAGGGTTACATCCACCGCTGGATCTTTTGAGTTCTGACGATCTGAGGGCATCCACGTGTCCGCTCCGAGCCTCTTCTACGCCCCTTATGCTCGGAGCACCCAAGCCTTTAGCCGAAGCAGACCCGTACTCGACTGCTAGGCTCGGATCACCCCGAGCCACATCTGAGCCTGCTCCGAGCACCCGAGCCTCCAGCACCTTCCGAGCCTCCATCCGAGCCTGCCTATCACGTGTCTCCATCACGTGACATCTGGGCAAATTACATCCAGGCCCCTGCTAGTTTTAGAAATTGCATTTCAATCCCTGCTAGCAACATCACGTGACGTGCACGTGATCCCGTGGTAAATTGCACTCATACCCTCTACATTATAGGTAATTGCATTTTAGTCCATGTAAGCATGTTTCTGTTTTTAATCAATTTTAATTATGTTTGCATTTGCACCCCTTTGTTTGCACTTTATTTAAGCATTCATTTAGTATTATTTCTTAATTCCAAAAATTACGTATTGTAGAGAAACTTGTGCTCTATCATTGTGAAAACTTGTTACATTTTTTATAGCTACGAGGAATTTAATATAATTCTTTTTGTGGAAAATTACATAGTTTACCCACTATGTGCCTTTAATTGCATATTAATTTAATTGTTGCTCCAAAAATCACCAAAAAATCACATAGGTCTAGTTTAAATAGTTCTACTTTATGCTCAAAAACCACATCATTTGCATGCATAAAGAGGCCTTAATAAATTAATTGGTGTTTTACTTAACTGATTTTTAATAGGTCCAAAATTCATCATTTTTGAGGTTTAATAATTTTCTTGGATTCATATCACATAGAAGTATCTAGGATAATTTCTATATCTGAAAACAATTTGATCTGGTATTTATTAAAATTAATTTTGTAAAAACCATCCTGCATTCATTTTTAATTCATATTTAATTCATATATAGTCAAAAAATCCAAAAAAAAGTGCAGTAGCTTAATTTTATTGTATTTCACATCCTGGAAAGTTTCATCACCTTTGAACTTAATTTGACTATACTTCACATTTTTAACATTCGAATTTGGCTTGAATCACATCGCATTTCCTTATTGCATAAAAATATACCACAAAAATATTCTCCAGAAACCTAACATCAGGATTGACTTCGAATTAATTTAAGGGAAAAGTTGCCTCCTTGAGTTCGACCTTGGGCTTGCCCAAGTAAAATAAAAATTTGCCGCTTGCATTTAATTGACTATTAATTAAAGTGGTTCTAATAAGTCCGACTTTACCTGACTACAACGAACACACATCTCTGATTTAGTCGATAGTATGGTTGAATTAGGTAGGGTGATCTACGGGCTTTTTAAATGGCATCGTTGCTGGGGAGGCACAACTTAGGTTAATTTCTAGAAAATTTAGATTTTAGGTTTTGCATCCCCGGGTAGTTTGATTCCTGGTTTTTCTTGTGAATATTTTTATGTCCAATTTTCAGTATTTTTTTATTTTGTGTCGTCCTTTATCTGACCATCATTTATTTTTGTACGGGAAACATGAGGAATCGAAGGTGCTTCGCCAGGCGAGCCGAGGAACCTGCACCAAATTGAACTGAGTGGTTTTTGAGTGGACTTGTAAAAAGGAAAAACGTTTTTGCATTTCCAGCGGTTCCCATTTGGGTTCTCGCACGTGTAAGTAATAATAAAAAGAGTCTCCGTGTGCTGTGTGGTTGCTTGACGTAGGATAGGACCTGCACTTGTGGCTCTTAGAGATGTCTTAGGATTGTTTGTGATCGTAATATCTGGACCACACTTCACCATTAAAATACGCACTTAGACCACAGGACTTTAGACAAATCTAACTTGTTCTTCACTCGCTAATAGAATTGCTTGTCTAGGAGCGGCTTTTTCGCTAGCATTCATATAGATAAATTTCAACTATGTTTTGCATCCCGCATGCAGAGCGTGAGGATCACTGTAAATCTTCTGAACTTGGCATACATCATTGTTTTATCGTGCATCGGCTTTTCTCGACTCCTTCTCCCTTGGTTTTCTAACTTAGGATTAAAGAAAATTGGGACTGGGCGATAGGAGTACCTTGTGTGTGGAATAATCAAGTGGTCATCTAACTAAAATCGGGACTGCAAAACAAATTGACCAAAAGAATCGAAATAAAATCAGAAATTTTGTTTGCAGGAGAATAACCTCGACCTTGATTTCAGGTTGAGTGAGGGTACAGAGTGTATGTGCACACCCTAAGGCAGAGCCAAAATCCCCGCCTTCCATATCACGTACCCCGATCCGAGCAAATATCACAGGCTGAATTATGGGTTCAACTGACCAGCACCAAGGAGGCTTCTCCTGCTCCGATAGGTAGATAGGGGTGAAATTACGGTGCACCGCGACAAGTTGCTAGTAGCCTCTACCTGCTTCGGCGGGTAGATAGGGGCAAATTAAAGCCTTGTCAGCCTCTTCCTGCTTCAGTAGGTAGATAGAGGCAGGTCCTTGAATTCTCAGGTAGGGATAGGAGCGAAGAAAGGAAGGGTGTTGGTATCTTAGGAGACAAGTTAAACAGGGGAGACGTCCGGCTTTGAGCCGACTTCCCTGTAGGTCGTGTAATCCTTGCTATTTATCTGAAAAATCACACTTAAAATCATCCAGACTAATCGGACTCGATTTCGGGTCTTTCACCGTGTTGAGTGTGAAATCAAGGTTTGTGATTCATTTGCTTGCTTCAGGTAGGAGTAAAATCCTATCTTTACACACTTATACTCCCGACTCTTCTTTCTACCATCAAAGATGACTGACTTGGGGGGTATCCACTCATGCTTCGTAAATCTCTCCTTGAACCCCTCACGAAGTCCATCTTCATCGGCCCAAGCGCAACTTGGGCCAACCTGAGCTCATGACCCTCTTGAGTTCGGGATCCACCACTCTCAGGATGGTTACCCTCAAACCATTCCTTTTCTCTCCTCTCATCTCACCAAGGAAAACCATTGCCTTGGTGAGAATGTCTTCATTACTATGTCCTCTAACCTAGACCACGTTATTTACCCAGGTAAAGAGGACGAACTAGAAACTAAGATGCCTCCTAAGAGCCCCCCTAAAGAAGAGGAACACAGAGATGATCCTATGCATCAAGTCTTTGACCGATTGGCTAGAGCCGAGCAGTTGAATGCAGAACTTATGGCTAGAATGGGACAAGTGATTGAGGCAGGTGGAATTGACCAACCGATGGTAGATGCCTACAACCCAGCTGAGAATGAGATACATGGTAGGCTTGTACCTGAGGTGCCCCCAGAAGCGTTCGAGCTGAAGCCCCATTTTCGTAGTCTGCTACCGAAGTTTAATGGAAATGCCACCGAAGAACCATATGCATTCTTGAGAGACTTAGAGCTGGTATGCAACAACCTTAGTCATCCTAGGGTTGGACAAGATTACATTAGGCTGAAGGCTACCTTGTTTGCCTTAGGAGATAAGGTTTCTCATTGGCTGAAGAAACTCGAGGTTAGATGTACGACCTGGATGCAGTTCAAAGATCTATTCTTGAAGAGGTTCTACCCACTCAGTGGGACTAACCAGATGAGGACGAAGATTGATAGCTTTTCCCAGGGTCCCCACGAACCATTCCATGAAGCTTGGGATAGATTTAATAATCTGACGAAAAATACCCCTACCATGGCATTACCAGGGCGATCTTAGTCCAGACCTTGTTCTGTGGCATGACCCCGGAAATGCAGGGGTTAGTGAGTGTAGCCTGTGGAGGAAGCTATCTGAATAAGAACAATGATGCCGTATGGAAGATTCTAGAGTAGATGGCGGAAACAGGTAGATCTCAGGCCACCAGGGCCTATCAGTTGTCTCCCTCAAGCCTATCTAATGAGACAACTAGGAAAATTGTAGCGGATTTGATAGATGACCTAATCCCTAGCATGGGGATAATAGCTGATAAGCTCACCATGGTAGAGCAGGTCCACAAGAGGGTCACTGACCTTAAGTTACTTTCACGATTGCCGAAACAAGTGGAGGAATTGACTGAGAAGGTAGCCAAGATACGGCTACCTGCCCCTTCTGCACCACCTATACTTGTACATCGAGTTCATCTTGTATAGAAGTAGGTACAGGGGCCTTAGAGCAGCTGGGTTGAGGAGCAGCAGTACACTCAGCAGGAGCAGCACGCACCCCCATAGGTGGAGCCAGTCTATGAGAAGCCTCCGTAGGTGTTCGAGATCAACGGGTTGTGGAATAGCCATGTCCCCGTCAGCAGATAGTCGGGGATAGGAAATGGTCAGCCACACCGACCTTCCTTAGCTTACCAAAAAACCAGCTCCATCCACCCATCGTGCTTTGTACAGTCCCGGCCAGGACAAGGATACTAGCCTCAGCAGCACCAGCAGCAGCGCACATTCTACTCGGACTAGCGGGGCCCTCCACCACCTTTCACCGCACCGTCCCACCCGCAACAGTATCGGCAAGGCCAGCAGGGTCAGTATAGACAGCCGAATCACTCGTCCTCTAGTCAGCAGCAGCAAGCCCTATCCACTAGTGAATTGGAATCCCTCACCTTGGCCATCCAGACCCTGACTAATAGGGCCCAGCAGATACAGATCGATTACATGGATATCAGAACAGATCTGAACTATGTTTCACGTACCCAGGACCAGTAGATGGAGCCAAAGACCCTAATTCCCGCCCAGGTTCAGGCCAACCCAAATAGCCTGAATCAGGGTCAGCACCGACCACGCGATCAGGTATACTATTCAGATTATTCTCTATCTGAACACGAGATCCTTTCATACGATAATGTGAATCATATGTCCCTCAGGAGTGAAAGGACCATGGTCGTGCCTGATCGGGCATGGGTACATGAGGAAGACGCCGCCAAGTCTCTACTTGAGGAGAAATTGGAGGCAGAGGAGCAGCATCACCACCACCATCACCAACAGAATAAGAGGATTTCCATGTCCTCAAAGCACCATGGCATGAAGAATGAGAGGAGCACCAGCAGGGAATCAGGCGAAACAGATGAGGAGCCCCCACCTCCATCTGAGGAGGATGCCCCAGAAGTCATTAGATGCATCACTTGTTTCGCCACAGGAATTTCTTTTTCGTCCAAGTCCATGTCAGAGTCAGAGTCAGAGTCTTGTATAGAACTCAGTTTCTCATTTAAATGAGAATCTTTCAGTTTCAGAATCTGAGTTATCATTAATACTCCCTTCCCTCGTACCCTTAAGGGTGGAAAGAAGAAAAAAACAAAAAAAATCCAAAAAGATTACCCTGAGATGACAGAGTTCTGCAACAAATACATCAAGGTCACAATCCCTTTTGATAAGTATGTGGACATGACACCTGCATTTCAGAAGTACCTTAAGGTGAGATGCACACCTACTAGGGTCAGCAGAAAAACCAAAAGCTGTGTTGAGAAGCATGTTTTATCAATAGCCACTAGTTGCGCCATCAAGAACGCTTATCAAAGGAAGCGAAGGGACATGGGTGCCTTTTATGTGGTGAGACATGTCGATGACACTGCATTTGCATGCACTCTCCTAGATAATGGATCCTCAACTAATCCGATGCCCACATCCCTCTATGAGCGGCTAAATCTAGGACCTCTTAGGAAATCCAGAGCCTTACTCCAGTTTGCAGACAAATCAACCAAGAGGTCCAAGGGAGAATTGAGGAACAATATCATCAAGGTTCGGGGTCGGGATTACATGGTGGACTTTATAGTCCTAGATATGGAGACCCCTCAAAATTGGAGAGATTTCCAAATCATTATAGGAAGGCCCTTCCTTAGAACAGCGGGGGCCTTATTTGATTATAAGATCGGAAAGATTCAGTTCCAAACTCCAGGTGGAGATGAGGAACTTGAGATGAAGCAGACAAGGTGGCAGAGGCCAGATTCTGAATCTAGCACCGAGTACACTTCATCAGAAGCATATTGTGTTCATGTAGACACCATTGGGCCATGGAGACAGAACCCAGCTAGCACCGACGAGTCCCTCTCCTCTGGAGAAGATCTTATACATGAGACAATTTACGAGGACCTTAGGAGCGAATATAGTGCAGATCCTACAGAGAATGCATCCCCCTACATCTTCGATGACACAGAGGCCCAGCTGGACCTGTCAGTCCTTCCCTCTTTAGGAGAATCAAGAGATGAGGATGATGAGTCATACGTGGCTTTCACCGATTGCTTGGATACTTTTGATGATCCAACTCTAGAGCTGAATGAGTTGGTGGCAATGACTTCAAAGACAGATCTAGCCACTACCAGCACAGAGCCAGAACTGATTGAGCAAGACTTCCCTGATGACCACACCTTACTTGAGCTCAAACCATTACCCACAACCCTTAAATATGCCTTACTTGTGATACATGAGAGGAAGTTTCCTGTCATCATCAGTTCGCGATTGACCGAGGATAGCAATCTCGCTTGCTAGAGATCCTGGAGAAAACCGCAAGGTGATAGGTTGGAGCATCTCCGATCTCCAAGGGATAAATCATGCTCTGTGTTCGCACCATGTCTACCTGGAGAATGAAGCTAAACCCTCCCATGAATTCCAACGCAGGTTGAATCCAAATTTATGAGAGGTCGTGAAGAAGGAGATTGAGAAATTGTGTGACGTGGATTTCATTTACCCCATCTCCGATTCAAAGTGGGTGGCATCCATCCATGTTGTCTCGAAAAAGTCGGGAATTCAGACGACCACCAATGAGGACGGAGAGGAGATCGTGATATGAGTACCCACGTCGTGACGTGTCTGTGTGGATTACAGATGCTTAAATGTCATGACAAAAAATGATCATTTTCTCAGACCATTCATTGATCAGATCTGAGAAAGATTAGCAAGAAAAGAATTCTTCTGCTTTTTAGATGGGTTCTCGGATTACAACCAAGTAGCTATTTCTCCTGAGGACCAGGAGAAAACCACTTTCACCTGCCCCTTTGGTACCTATGCTTTCAGGTGTATGCCCTATGGGTTATGCAATGCTCCTGGTACATTTCAAAGGTGCATGACTGCAGTATTCGTCGAGATGGTCGGTGAATTCCTGGAAGTCTTCATGGATGACTTCTCGATCCATGGTGATTCCTTCAATTCCTGTCTTAGAAATCTGGACTGAGTCCTCAAAAGATGTTGTGAGGTAAATCTAGTGCTCTCCTGGGAAAAAAGTCACTTCATGGTGATGGAGGGCAATGTGTTGGGGCATGTCATCTTCAAGAGAGGAATGGAGATTGATCCTACCAAGGTGAATGTGATCAAACGACTCCAGCCACCAACCAACGTAAAATAGTTGCGGTCATTCCTCGGGCACGTTGGATTTTATAGGAGAATTATCAAAGATTTTTCAAAGATCGCTCGACCGCTAACTGAGCTTTTAGGAAAAGACATGGAGTTTATCGTTGATCATAAATATCTTAAGGCCTTTAAGTAACTTCAAGGGATGATCATGGATGCCCCGGTACTACAAGCCCCAGATTGGTCTCTTCCTTTCGAGATCATGACGGACGCCTCAGATTTTGTTGTTGGGGCTGTGTTAGGACAGAGGGGGGATGGTGTCCCATTTGCTATACACTATGAAAGCAAAGTGATTGATACTGCTTAGCATAACAATACAGTTACCGAAAAGGAGATGCTTGTAGTAGTGTTCCCCTTGGATAAATTCAGATCTCATTTCATCGGATCTAAGGTGATTGTGTTCACGGATCATACAGCACTATGGTACCAAATGGAAAAGAAGGACAGAAAGGTGCGTCTTCTTAGGTGGATTTTACTCATCCAGGAGTTTGATTTGGACATTAAAGATAAACCTGGAAAGAAGAACGTAGTGGATGATCACCTCTCCCATCTCGAAATTCTTGATACTTCTGATAATACACCTATTCGAGACTCCTTTCCAGACGAGTCGGTTTTTGTTATCGACTCACTCCCATGGTACGCCAATATAGTGAGCTATCTTGTCTCCAAGAAAGTTCCCGAAGATTGGCCCAAGAGCTACATAAACCGACTTAAGTTGAATGAGAGACATTACAATTGGGAGGATCCAATCCTTTTCTTTGGAGGACCGGATTGTATCTAGAGGAGGTGTATTCCTCAGGAGGAATATCAGAGTGTCCTCACTTTCTGCCATAGTCTGGAGGCAGGAGAACACCACTTCGGGAAGACGACCGCATGGAAGGTACTACAATATGGATTATACTGGTTGATTCTGTTTCGCAATGCGCTCACCTTTGTGAAGTCGTGCCCAGTATGCCAACGAATGGGAGGAACAGTTGGTTCCAAGGATGATATGCCAATGCAGTCTGTCATCATTTGTGATGTCTTTGACGCCTGGGGCATCGACTTTATGGGCCCATTCCCGGTTAGCCATGATTTTGAATATATCCTTCTGGCGGTGGTTATCTGTCAAGGTGGGTGGAGGCTATCCCGACCCAAGTCGTAGACAGCAGGATTGTCTGTAAATTTATTATATATCGCATCATTTCTAGGTTCGGGATCCCCAAAGTGTTGATATCCGATGGAGGTAGCCATTTTGTGAACAGCGGCATGAAGAAACTCTTAAAGGATTACGTCATCGAACACCGTGTTGCGAGTCCTTACCACCCATAGAACAATGGCATGACAGAGGTGTCGAATAGGGAGGTTAAGACCATATTGCAGAAGCTTGTCTGCCCAGACAGGAAGGACTGGTCTCAGATCTTGGATCAAGTCCTTTGAGCTTATAGGACAACTTACAAGACACCCTTAGGAACCTCCCCATTCATAATGGTGTTTGGGAAGTTGTGCCATTTGCCCGCTGAGCTAGTGCATAAATCCGAATGGGCAACCAAGAAGGTCAACTGGAACACACACCTAGGGCAGAAGCAGAGAGAGATGGATCTGAATGAGCTTGTGGAGATCAGAAATCGAGCATATGACAACAGTTTGGTGTATAAGGACAAGGTTAAGTGTTGGCACGGTAGATTTATCAAACGAAAGACCTTTGTTCCTGGACAGAAGGTATGGTTGTTCAATGCAAGGCTGAAGGTTTTCCAAGGTAAGCTTAAATCCAAGTGGACGGGTCCGTTCATAGTCCATGTTGTGCATGATAGTGGATGTGTAGAGATATCATATCTTACAGATGGAGCACAGACATCCCTAGTTAATGGACAACTGTTGAAACACTTTGTCGAAGAAGACATAAACAAAGCCGTGCATGAGACCTTGCAACATTGATCTCTCACCATCAGCAGCAACGAAAAGATTCAGATCTTGATCCTTGTATATACTCACCCTTCTTTTATATATTCTCTTTCCCTCCCTCCCTAGTGATTCGAATCACTCACCCCGGCTCCATATCGTTTCATTTTATGGCTATACTTAGGATGACCAAATCCTAAGTATAGGGAGGAGAGTGACTCAAGTCTCTTCACCATTCTATGTATATTCTCTAGATCTCATTGGTTCTCACACTCACTCCTGTCCTATACTTAGGCTGACCTGAGCCTAATATAGGGGGGACCGATGCCCGCTCTATATATATACTCATCCATTTTCCCTCTTGGCCTCGTCCGCCCATTTTTTTGATCTTCTTCTACACTTAGGCTGCCAAAGCCTAAGTATAGGGGGCAGGACAACTTCTATACATTTTTGCTATTTTAGCTCTCCTACGCATAGCACAAGCTATGTCTTTTTCCTTGCTTTTCGTGCTCTGAGGACATAACACATGCTAAGTATAGGGAGCATGTATATATTACATATATGCTTTACCCATAGCTCGTACTTTCACGTATTTTTGTATATATTATGCAATAATTACGGTGCGGGTAAAAATTGAAAAAAAATTGTATACTTGTATAGTATATTGTATAATACTTGTAAAACTTTTGTAAAAAAGACTTCTTATTTACTCTTGCATATCATCCTTGCATTCAAAAAAAAGTGTCTTGCATGTCATTCATCTCTATAGCATGTCATCAGCATCTCATCTGCATATCTAGCATATGCAAAGTGGAAAGCTAGTGGGTTCTGAGCCAAGTTATGAATAGATGTCGAAGATGGATTTGATTTGACCTTAATCTACCTAATTTCAGAGGAACCTTATAGGAACTGGAGTTAAGATTTTTTTCAGGTCAAGTGACTTAATTCTTTGAGTCTGCAAGTCTATGTTCACATGTCATCTTAATTAGTCTAAGTAGAAAATCTCGTACACACGCAAGATTTTTTTAGACAGTGACCGAACTTGGACAAGCATCATGCACGTAGCTCTTCATTGATGAGGTGGTGAGGAGGCAGAATCCTTTGGCTTGGAGTAGCACACAGGTGGAAACATCCGTCCTCCTCTAAGGAGGGAAGTGCATCTCAACCTAGTCTAATGATGTTGACATCTAAGGATGGGATGTTGTGGGTTGCAATAATGATTCAAAAAAGGGATAGTCTACTAGATCAAGAGGAAAAACTCCTGATGTACATGCTGCACCTTGTATATAGTTCAAAAAAACTCCAAAAAAAATGGGCAGGCCAGATTGAAAATGAAATACCTGTCAGAGTATGTATAAATGCAAAGAGCCTGCAGCTGGATGACTTGGCTATACTGGTCAAGCATCCTAGGATAGGTAGCTACATTGGCTACCGTCCATTCTTCTCTCTACCCCCTCCTCTTGAGCAGGTTGCACTTGAACTTAGAAGGGAATACCCCGATCCTTGAGAAAAGAGTTATTGGACCACAAAATTAGAGTAACCTTGTTAGAGGAGGTTGGTTCTTTGCCATTTCTGATGTGGAGAGATATATTTCACTTACACAGTACAAGTAAGAATCATAATCATCGTAAATTTGCGTATGAGGATTTGTTCTGACCTGATTGTTGAGGCATCCTAAATATAAGACTTGTGGAACTTAAAGTCTGTTAGGTCTTAAATTCAGATCCCAATAAGTTCCGCCACCCTATTAATCCAAAGGTTGAGTCAAGCTCCATTTTCACCTTTTGTTCATGACCTTGGTATGGAACCCAATTTCATTTCACTTTTGCAATTCATTTTAGTTGCTTGGGATGAGCAAGGGCTAAGTATAGGAGGTTGATGAATATGTGGTTCGTCACTCTACAAGTTGAAAATAGAGCTTTGTTCCCGAGTAATTAGATGCATTTCATCACCTATGTTGCATAATTAGCATTCATGCATGCATAGATAATATCTGCATTTTAGCATTTACATCTGCATTAAATAAGAAGCCAAATTCACTTGTAAAAAACAAGTATTTATATATATTTTATACTAACTCCAAATCCCATAAATTCAACTCTATAGTGTATATATTACTAACACTAATACAAGAAAAATACCAAAAAATACTAACTTGTAAAATTGACAAATAAAATACGAGTCCAAGTTTGAGATCATGAACCTTAAAATGTGTATATCTCTCTCTTACAGCATCTGATTTAGGTCTACTCCCTTTTTAAAATAATATACATTCAGAGATCTTCAAAACAAGACCAATTTCATTGAAATCGGAGCTTGTATGTAAAACTTGGGTTTTGGGCCCCAATCGTACATTTTACTTATTTGTATTTGTACCCTTGTATTTTATCATTTCATTTGACCTCCTTTCCATTTTCAGCAACATGAAACTTGTAGATCTCATCGAGATCTACAACTTTCATGTTTTGAGTTTTTCCAAAATCGGTCTCCTTCGCCTTCATATTTCACTTTCTTTCTTCGAATAATCTGATTGGGCCACGTGGTGTCGTCTGGTTGCGCCACGTGGCCGTCTCATTACGCGCCATGTGCCCCGCCTTTCTGCCGTTGGATGGCCTTCAAATGGCCTACATCTCAGCTGTCCATGCCCTCATCCTCTCGCAGCCATCTGATCAACTCCAGATTACATCTGGACCGCCCGCTAGCACCCTCACCTCCTTCCTCCACGTGGCGCGCTCCATCACCGCCTGATCACCTCCTTCATCCATAGATCACGGCCGTTAGTCTTCACTCCATCCTCAACCCTCCAATCCTTATATCTGATTCCATTTCCACCGTTAGTCACCACCTTAACCTTAGTGTGCAACGTGGCTCATCATGAGTCGCACGATCGCCTCCAGATGCCTTCATCTCAACCATCGTCCTGCCTTTAATTCCTACCGTTCGATCTCCCTCCAGATCTCATCTAGACCGCCCGCTAGCGCTCACATCCCCCTTCGCCATGTGGCACCACCCATCGCCCTTTGATCTCACCTCCTTGATTTAATCCTAGCCACTTCTTCGGCCCATCTCGTGGTCCGAGGACCCCTTGCCCACGTCGCCCCACATCGCCAACCATCTCCGCCATTTCTATTCCCCTCGCCATTTCCGCCACCATCTCCACTCGATAATCACTCCACGATCAACCCCACTCTCCCCTCATCCTCGCCAGTGCCCACTCTCGCCATGACTCCCTCTCCCTCGCTCCATAATCCCCACGCAAACCTCACCCCACCATTGCCGGGACCCCAATCTTCAACTATAAATACTTCAGCTCCGGCCACCTTCATCCCTATCTGCCCTTGCACTAGAGTCCCTAGAGCTCTTCACCACTGATCTGTGACAGAGATTCAGCCTGAAAATGAGCGACGACAATGGATCTTCTCCGGTGAGATCCACGGCGAACCTTCGTCGTGCAGCAGCTTCTCCTTCAAGCTGCTCGAGCTCGGGCACCTGCCGACCCTAGAGCAACGACCGACAACTCAAATTCAAGCTCCATTCTCAGGTAGACTCATTCATCTTCTTCTCCGATCATCTCCTCCTTCTACTCCGATCTTCTCCGAATTTCTCCGACTTCTCCGCCCAATATCTCCTCCCACCGACCATCGATCAAGCTCCACCTCAGAGCCACCATCTTCGCGCACCGCTCCGTGCCTCCTCTCGACCTATCGAGACCATCGAGCCATCTCTGACCACTGCTCTGCCGATCACGGTGGAGGAGCACCTCGACCCGTTCACCCAATTCGCTCTGCAAGGCCTCGAACGAGCACGAGCACCATTTTTTTGGCTATCACTAACCTTGCAGGTACCTCCTTCATCACTGGCCGGACTCTCGCTGAAGCTTCTTCGAGCGGCTTCGTCTCCGGCATACAGGACACGCCTACTTCTTCCAGGGCATCCGGCTGGTCTGCCAAGCTTCCACGATCACGCACAACCACTCAGGAGCCCCCGGGAGCCCTCACTGAACAAGGAAGAAGGCGGTGGAGCTAGCAACCCTTCGCCGGAGCCCAGCCAAGCCCGCCGCATGAGGCATCGGCAAGGAGGAACTCGATGCACAGTTATCATCCAATCATCTTTATCGGACGGTCCACGACGCGCCACATCTCCCTCTTCCAGGGGTTACAGCCATTGTTGGATCTTTTGAGATCTGACGGTTCGAGGGCATCCACATGTCTGATCCGAGCCTCTTCCCCGTGCCTTAGGTTCGGAGCACCCGAGCCTCTAACCAAAGCAGCCTCGTACTCCACTGCTAGGCTCGGATCATCCGAGCCACATCCAAGCCTACTCCGAGCACCCGAGCCTCCAACGCCTTCCAAGACTCCATCCGAGCCTGTCTATCTCGTGTCTTCGTCACATTACATCTGGGAAAATTACATCCAGGCCCCTGCTAGTTTTGGAAATTGCATTTCAGTCCCTGCTAGCAACATCACGTGAGGTGCATGTGATCCCGTGGAGAAATTGCACTCATGCACTGCATTATAGGTAATTGTATTTTAGTCCTTGTAAGCACGTTTCTGTTTTTAATCAATTTTAATTCTGTTTGCATTTACACCCATGTATTTGCACGTTTATTTAGGCACTCATTTAGCATCATTTCTTAATTCTAAAAATTGAATAATGTAGAGAAACTTGTGTTATATCATTATGAAGATGTGTTACATTTTTGAGAGCTTCGAGGAATTTAATATAATTATTTTTGTGGAAAATTACATAGTTTGTCCACTTTGTGCCTTTAATTGCATATTAAATTAATTGTTGCTCTAAAAATCACCAAAAAAATCACTATAGGTCTAATTTAAGTATTTCTACTTTGTGCCCAAAAATCATATCATTTGCACGCATAATGAGGCCTTAATAAATTAACTGGTGTTTTGCTTAATTGATTTTTAATAGGTCCAAAATTCATCATTTTTTAGGTTTAATAATTTCCCTGGATTCATATCACATATAAGTATATACGATAATTTCTATATCTGGAAATTATTTAATTTGGTATTTATAAAAATTAATTTTGCAAAAACCACCCTGCATTCATTTTTAATTCATATTTATTTCATATAGAGTCGAAAATTTCCAAAAAAAAGTGCAATAGCTTAATTTTATTGCATTTCACATCCTGGCCAAGTTTCATCATCTTTGGACTTAATTTGACTATACTTCACACTTTTAACCTTCGAATTTGGCTTGAATTGCATCACATTTTCTTTATTGCATAAAAAATACCACAAAAATATTCTCCTAAAACCTAACATCAGAATTGACTTCGAATTAATCTAAGGAAAAAGTTGCCTCCCTGAGTTCGACCTTGGGCTTGCCCAAGTAAAATAAAAATTTACCACTTGAGTTTAATTGACTATTAATCAAAGTGGTTTTGATAAGTCTGACTTTACCCGACTACAACGAATACACATCTCTTATTTAATCAATAATATGATTGAATTAGGTAGGGTAATCCGTGGGCTTTTCAATGGATGGTCCACTATCAAGAAGAGTTCGATCAAACTCTTGATCAAACATCTGGCATCTAATGAGAGGCACTCCCGTGTCTTTCTTTTGATAGGGATATTGCTCATTGCATTAACTGTCATCGCCATCAGGATGTGCTTCACATTTCTCTGTCTGGCTTGACGCAGCTATCTTTTTGAAGTACATGCCTCCTTGAGTCCCTTCTTGATGTTTGACATGTACTTAATGACCTTCAGCAAAGGCATCTCAAGAAAAAGATTCTAAATTATTTCAACCACATCTTGATCCGATAAGGCTTTTTTCAAATTTTTATTTTCTTGGATTTTTATAAAGATTCTGGAAAAGGAATATTTATAGAACCAAATGCGGAAATATTGTTCTTATTTACATCAAAATCTTAGCCCAGATCTGGTTGTATAACAAGATGACAAAAAGAAGTATCTTCATCTGTCTGAGGTGGGAATCCAAAAATGACATGCATGGCCCCATCAGCTGACTCCGGGTCAACTGCAGGTGTTGTCCTCTCCGTTGCTGGTTGGTTGGTGCTCCGGCTGCAGCAGTTTTCTTTTTTTTGTTTTTGAAATTTTTTTCATTTTTTTTGAATTTTTATTAGTGCTTCTTCTCCTTCTTATTCCTCACTCGACCTGGCTACCAGTTCGGCTGATGCAAAAGAAGATGATGATTCGCTTGTGGAAGCTTTATTCTTTCCCTTCATTGTAGTAGAAAGATACAACGTCCTACGCTCTTGAGAGTAACAACATTACATAAGAAAGTGTCATGCATATTTGACTATGTTAGGACATCATAAACTACTTGCTCTTGCTTTCGGAAGTTGTTGGGATTTGTCTCCACCTGTGTAAAAAAGGGGGTCTTGGCAGCGGTGAGGTCATCTATCTTTTGACTCATCTCTACAAGGCTCTTTACTAGCTGAGCCAAGCAGTCTAGGGCAGGGTTCACAAGAGAAGGGTCATATGGTTCAATGTGTTGGCCACGCTAAGTCTAGGAATGGTGGGTAGGATGTTGATAGGAATGCTGAGAGGGAAACTGAAAAGAAGACTAGTATTACTGATGATGAGGAGGAGGGTGATGATAAGGGACAACCAAGTACTGGTGATATTGTTGATTCTGGCACTATTGCGGTTGTTGGTATTGATTCTATCTCCAGCCCCGCTGATATGGTTGGGGCTGCTGGTGGTGAGGCTATTGATTCCCTTGGATAAATCTCCTTGCTTGCTGCTAAGGGAATAGATGGGAGTTGGCAGACTAGTCCCGTTGAGGTCCGCCTAGATGGGCCAACTATGCATAGTTAGACCAAACTCCATTCACCTCATGAATGAGAGGTGGTGGAGGAGAGCATGGCTCTAAGAGAATTTGGGGTTCTGGTTAGTATATAATCAGTTGTTGATGTGGTTGCTGAGGCGATGATGGCTCGGGGGCCTGTACGTAATACACGTTGATGAATCTCTGATTCAACATGCTAAAATTGGTCAATTAGGTGTTGTTCCCCAAAATACATATGTATTTAATCATCAATATAGCATAATTATCATTCATACATGTGTAAATAATATACGCACTTCATCATGCATAGTTGCATAAAATAAGGAACTAAAACTCCAAATGTAAATCGACCTAAAAAGCAGCTAACTTCCCCTACTTTTTATTAATTCATCCTAACTCCAATTGACTTGAAACCATTCCATTGTGTAGATATTACTAGCAAGAACAAAGGAAAAATACAAAAAAACTGCTAACTCAAATAAGTGATAAATAAACCCAAAACCTAATTTCACATCAGACAGACTAAAACGTGCATATCTTCCACATATAGTATTTGATTTTAGTCTAATCACTTTTAAAGTACTCCATTTTCAAATATCTTCAAAACAAGACTAATTTCATAAAATTCGGAGATAATAGGTGAAAGTTGGGTTTTGGGCCTCTTTTACGCATTTTATCTTTTTGTGATTTTTGACCTGAGTTTTTATATACTTAACTAACCCATTTTATTTTATTTATTTTTCACTCGTGTTCTTTGATGAAAGATTTATCATGCAGCATAAGAATTCAAATCCAAATCAAGACTAAATCAAAGAAACAACTTTGTCAGAGTGACCTCTGTGAGTCTGTACAAAATTCGCATGTCCCGTACTCCTATTTTATTTCTCTATTCTCTTATTTACTAAAAATCCAAAAAAACTAGATTAATTTGTAATTAACTCTTTTATTTTATCATATTTTTCTAGAATTTTTATCCTCCTTAAAAATCACTAAAAATTTACAAAACTACCAAAAGTGGTTTTCTATACACATGGAAAACCACCAAAAATACCACTTTGTACAGATGACCTCTTTTGCTCCTGATTCCATCATGAAAGTTGTAGATCTCATCGAGATAAATAACTTTTGTGAAGAAATTTTTCGATTCGAGGTCTCCTTCTATTTCTTTTCTATTTTTCTTTCTCTTTTATTTTGAAATTTTTTGGGGTGTCCTTCTCTCTCTACCCTTTTCATGGTCACATGCAACGCACACGACCTGCTCCCCACCTTCACCTCTCCACCGCATGTGCCATGCATGTGTCGTCTTCCCCTTCGCGCACACGTGCATGGCACGTGATCGCCGACTCCCCTTTCTAGCCATTTCACCATTCTCTGCAACGCCTCCTCCTCCAGCCATTGCGGCAGCCACCGCGACCCCTCCGTTGCGTAACGCCCCTCCACCCCATCGCTTTCCCATCCAGATGTTATCACCTTCTCCTATAAAGCTTGACCTCTGGACATCATCCATCCCATTCACCATCTGAAGGGGAATCCTCGAGCTCCAGCCTTGTGTGGTGACGGTAGATGATGACCATCAAATCCTCAAGCCCCGACGAGATCTAGTTGCTTGCATGGCTGCCATGAGCCTCCAAGATCTGTTGAGCTCTACCACTTCAAGGCCATGAGCGAAGACTGTTCTCAGGTATCTTCTTCCCTTTTTCTCTCCTTTCTTCCCCATTACCTCCTCTGCTTCTCTTCCCCCTGTTTGTTCTACTCCGATCATCTATGTGCTCTCTCTCTCTCTCTCGCTTTGGCACCTACCGCACTTTCATCTCCCCCTTCTCCAACACCACCTGCACACTCAACCCACTACACCACACAACCACCAACCCGATTCACATTCTGGTGTGTCACCTCACACTGCTCTAGTTTGATCCGCTCTGCAACCTCCGCCATGCCTGGGCCAACCTACACCACTCCGCCCGCCTCAAGCTCTGCAAACCCTCAAGCCACCAGCCTCCTCTTCGAGCAGACCTGTGTGGTAGCAGTCCACAAACAGACGTATGCCTCACCTATACGTGCCACCGTAGCGAGCCTGCGCTCGCTGACCATCTCCAACTCCTCCAACTGCCACCGCCCCTCACGTCGTGTATTAGTCGAGGGGACGGCTCTGCCTTCGCCATCTCCTACCGGCTCTCTCCACCGTTTGCCCGCTCCTCCACCTCAGTCAAAGCTCCCGTCGACCACTGTTTGACATTGGATCGGGAGATCCAACGGTTGCGATGCAGCCATGTCCCCCTTCTGAATTGTGATTCCATACCTCGAGGCTCGAAGCACCTCCACCGACTACATGTGCCACGTGTAGTGTCAGCTTTCGAACCATCGCTTCAATGTCCGAACCTCCCTCCGAAGACCCTGCCATCGCCACGTAGGCTCGGTGACCGAGCCTCAGCCCCGCTTGCTCGAGCCTCTTGTAGCACGTACTACGGGGGCATTTTGCTTCTGGACCCCCGTCGCTCCAGCTAATCACAAAGAAGTCCATACCAGTTGGGAGCATGTGCAAGGCACGTGCTCCTCGGTAAAATTATAGAGTAGCCCCACCGCATTCCATAAATTATTAAAATACTCCTACCCAAGAACGGCATATAAGGCCCTAACAGCTTTCAGAAATTGGAAATAAACCCTCCATGGACTTAATTGATAAGAAAATATTTCTTTTTATTGCATTGTGGTCCCCGAACTTCATTTCATCATATATTCTTCATCTGAACTCTTATTTTTACGCACAATATGTCATTTTGAAGCTATTTCCATGCTCTTTTATATTATATATCTTGTGGACAGATCTGAAGCTTGATATTGATGAGTATTATTTGAAGATCTTTATTGAGATATGCAGGCTCAATTTTCGATATATTTGTGCAATTATATTGAGAAATCTTTGACTTAACTTGCAGGAACCCGATTGAGAATATTTTGTGAGATTATTTCCTACATCATTTGATAACTACTTATCGAGAAATTAATCTGTGCAGGAGTTTCAATTAATAAAATTTATCTTTGTAGGAATATCGCAGAGGAGGAGGAATTGATTCCTTCTTGAGTATTTATTGAGGAATTTGATCATTCTTCGAGGATTTAATCTTTGCAGGGTCTAATTCAAAGACTAATTTATTTCCTTGGATTAATCGCTCATCTATTTGAGGAATAAATCATAGAAATTCTGGGATACATACTCTGCTTCAAAATTATCAATGACCTAATTAGCAAGAGAATGAATTAATCTATTGATCTCCTGGCCTACAGCTTGATTGAAAACTTATCTCCTGAATCTTTTTCGATCTGTGCTAATTTTTTAGGTTTAATTGATCAAATTCATTGAGGTATTAAATCGTGTAAAATAAATATTACAGAGGAGGAGGAATTGATTCCTTCTTGAGTATTTATTGAGGAATTTGATCATTCTTCGAGGATTTAATCTTTGTAGGGTCTAATTCAAGGTCTAATCTATTTCCTTGGATTAATCGCTCATCTATTTGAGGAATAAATCATAGGAATTTCTGGGATATACTCGGTTTCAAAATTATCAATGACCTAATTAGCAAGAGAATGAATTAGTCTATTGATCTCCTGGCCTACGGCTTGATTGAAAACTTATCTCCTGAATATTTTTCGATCTGTGATATTTTTTTAGATTTAATTGATCAAATTCATTGAGGAATCAAATATCTTGAATTAATTAACTGAAAATCGCAAAATATTCTCGATCGGATTCCTGCAAGTTAATTCAAAGATTTCTCAATACAATTGCACAAATATATCGATAATTGAGCTTGCATATGTCAACAAAGATAATCAAATAATACCTATCAATATCAAGCCTCAGATTTGTCCACAAGATATATAATATGAAAGAGCATGAAAATAGCTTTTAAACGACATATTGTGCATAAAAATCAGAGTTTAGATGAAGAAGATATGCTTAAATGAAGTTCATGGACTAAAATGCAATAAAAAGAAATATTTACTTATCAATTAAGTCCCTGGAGGGCTTATCTATAATTTTTGAAAGCTACTAGGGACTTCTATGTAATTTACCATGGCGTAGAGTATTTTAGTAATTTGAGGAAGGCGACAGGGCTACTATGTAATTTTCCCAAGGAGCACGTGCCTCGCACGTGCTCCTAGCTGGTATGGACTTCTTTATGATTAGCTAGAGCAGGGGGGTCTAGAAGCAAAATGCACCCGCAGCACGTGCGAGGCACGTGCCTCAAGAGGCTCGGGCAGGCAGGGCTGAGGCTCGGTCACTAAGCCTACATGGCGATGGCAGGGGCATCAAGGGTGGCTTGGATGTCTAAGTGGTGGTTCGGAAGCCGATGCTGCACGTGGCACATGTAGGTGGTGTAGGTGCTCCAAGCCTCGAGATCTGGGACCACGGTTCAGGAGGGGACGTGGCAGCGTTGTAGTCGTTGGGTCCCCCAATCCAATGCGGGTAGTGGCTGACGGGAGCTTTGATTGAGATGGAGAAGCGGGAGAACAGTGGAGAGAGATGGCGAGTGATGGCCAAGGCGAAACTGCCAACTCGACTGACACACGACACAAGGGCAGTGGCAGTTGGAGGAGCTGGCAGAGGTTGGCGAGCGTGGGCTCGCTATGGCGGCGCGTGTAGGCGAGGTGGATGTCTGTTGGTGGACTATTGCCATACGGGTTCGCTCGAAGCGGAGGCTGGTGGCTTGAGGGTTTTCGGAGCTCGAGGTAGGCAGAGCAGCGGAGGTTGGCCCAGGCACGGCAGAGGTCGCATAGAGGATCAGCCTAGGGAAGTTTGAGGTGATGCGCCAGAAGATGGAGTGGGTTGGTGGTTGTGTGGTGGAGTGTGTTGAGTATGCATGTGGTTTTGGGGAAGGGGGAGATGAAGGTGCGATGTGTGTCGAAGCGAGAGAGAGTGCGGGGATGATCAGGGTAGAACAAACAAGGGGAAGAAAAGAAGAGGAGTTGACAGGGAAGAAAGGAGAGAAAAAGGGAAGAAGATACCTGGAAACGGTCTTTTCTCAAGGCCTTGAAGCGATCGAGCTCAACGGAGCATGGAGGCTCACGGCAGTCGTGCAAGCAGATGGATCTCGCAAGGGCTCGAGGATTCTATGACCATCATCTGTTGTCACCACACAAGGCTGCAGCTCGAGGATTCCCCTTTAGATGGCAGATGGGTTGGCTGGAGGCCGGAGGTCGAGCTTTATAGGAGGAGGTGGTAATGACTGGAAGGGAAGGTGATGGGGGTGGAGGGGCGTTACGCAGCAGAGGGGACGCGGTGGCGGCCGCAACGATCGGAGGAGGAGGCATTGGAAAGAAGGGTGAAACGGCTGAAGGAGGAGTCGGTGATCACGTGTCGCGCCCGTGCGTGCGGAGGGGAAGACAACATGTATGTGGCTCGTGTGGCTGAGAGGTGATGGTAGGAAGTGGGTCACGTGCATTGCACGTGATTGAGAAAAGGGTAGAGAGAGAAGGAATGGGGTGCCACATGCCATTCCCAGGGGTTGCCACGTGTCACCCGAAAAAATTTCAAAATATAAGAGAAAGAAAAATGGGAGACATCGGATCGAAAAAATTTATTCACAAAAGTTATTTATCTCGATGAGATCTACAATTTTCATGAGGAATCAGGAGCAAAAGAGGTCATCTGTACAAAGTGGTATTTTTGGTGGTTTTTCATGAGTATAGAAAATCGATTTTGGTGGTTTTGCCATTTTTACTGATTTTTAAAGAGGATAAAAATTCTAGAAAAATATGATAAAATAAAATATACTTATTTACACATTAATCTAATTTTTTGGGTTTTTAATAAATAAGGAAATAGAGAAATAAAATAAGAGTACGAAACAAGTGAATTTTGTACAGATCACAAAGGTCACTCGGACACAGTCAGTTTCTTTGATTGCAGTCTTCATTTGGATTTGGATTATTATACTACGTGATTAAACTTTCATCAAAGAACACAAATGAAAAATAAATAAAATAAAATGGTTTAATTATGTATATAAAAACTCAAGTCAAAAATCGTAAAAAGATAAAATGCGCAAAAGAGGCCCAAAATGCAACTTTCACATATGATCTCCGAATTTGAAGGTATTTTAAAATGAAGTACTTTAGAAGTAAGTAGACCAAAATCGGTTACTGTATGAGGAAGATATGCACGTTTTAGTCTGTCTGATGTGAAATTAGGTTTTGGGTTTATTGGTTATTTATTTGAGTTAGCATTTTTTTCTATTTTCCTTTGTTCTTGTTAGTAATATCTACACAATGGAAGTGGTTTCAGGTCAATCGGAGTTAGGATGAATTAATTAAAAGTAGGTGAATTTAGCTGTTTTTTAGGTCAATTTACTCTTGGATTTTTATTCCTTATTTTATGCAACCATGCATGATGAAATCCGAATATTATTTACACATGTATGAATGCTAATTATGTTATATTTATGATTAAATGCATATGGATTTTGGGGAACAATGCCTAATTGACCAATTTTAGCATGTTGAATTAGAGATTCATCATACCCGTATATTTAAACCATGCTCGTCCCTGAGCATAAAAGAATGAATGACTTAGTTGGATAAATCATTGACTATGCATGTGAATTTTCAAGGCTTAATTCATTGAAGACCCTTATTTGAGTCATCCTAAAATTCTGGGCTCAACCATGCTTTAATCAAAAGGAATCCAACTTCTCCATTTATCAGACTCTCTGTTTGTACATAAAATATAAGGATATGACTTTTAGTATACTGCATTCATGAGAGTCGAGTTGAGATGTCACCCAAGGTTCCAATCCATGAGACTCTCCTTTAGAGCTAATCCTCAACACTAGGGAATAAGTCAGTTCTTGCATTCAATCACCGTTTCATTAGTTTGTCAAACTTGAAAGTGTAGATGGATGACCAGATGATGGAGGGCATAGGATTGCGTAAATTTTTATCTCCCTCACATTGGAACGAGGGTCTTCTCGAGTGCCTTATTACTCAACATAGGTATATTTTTGTTTGTTGATCAATGTGTTCACTAAGGGAATTCGGAGTCGTCTGCACTTGTTTTCTTGGGTGTACACCGAGGTGCATCTCTTTCGAGTAATTAAGATACCTTTGACACCCAGACTTGTATCACTATACGATGTAGAGCCCTTTTTTGGTGCTAGCCCGACTCCTTGGTCCTAATAGCATTTGGTCCAAATGGACACTTTGAAATGGTTGGGAGCGCTTGCCTTTGGGTGAAATCTCTTTTGAATTTGTATTTATAATGATAGGGCTTTTCTTTGAGAGAACTTCTCTCGAATTTATTTCATTGTTTGGCTAGCTCCACTTCTTTTGCCAAAAGTTGGTGCACATTGATCAACAATTTATTTAGGTTTCTTCACACCTGGAACATTGGTAAAAAATCAAAGATAGCATGTGAACTTGTTCACATACTGGCTAGGGTTTGCTGACACTCAGGTTTCTTGAAGCCTTCATTAACTTTATCCCATCCTTGAGCATCATTAAATCAGGTCTAAACTCAAATCACTAGTCCCAATTCCTCAAGTGATAACTCAACTCATGTCATCAATCACGCAGTTGTGAAAGTGATGTGTTGATCATATTCTTTAGAAGGTAGAGATAAAGAGTGCAATATAGTGCTCAAATCTTTGAAACTAGGAAGTGTGGATTATTAAGTTTAAAGAACCTAATGACTAATGTTGGCTAACTCGATCTCTCAAGATCTCAGAAATCGTGTCCTCAAATCCTTAAGCCTTGAGTGATGAGTAAATGTGTCAGGAATACACCAACTAAAGAATGCATGAGAGGCTTAATGAAATACAAGACCGTGAGTGATTTTTTTTAAATGCAATAAGAAGCCATTTTTTTCAAAAAGGTTTGTGTTGTTTTTCTTTTATTTTTCTTTTTTATTGAATATCAGTATTATTTACATAAAGAATTTAGTATAATATACATAATATACGCAACTTGTACCCATACCTGATTTTCAGACATAACTCATACTAAGTATAGATGAGTGGAAAAGAAAAAGAAGTCGACATGCCCCCCTATACTTAGACTTTTGAGGGACTAAGCATAGCAGAAAAGCATGAAATGAGGCAGCTGAGGGTGAGGGGAAAAGAATAGAAGTGAAGTATACACAATGGTACCGGTCCCCCTATACTTAAACTCAGGTCAGTCTAAATATAGGAAGTAATCACAGGTGGGGGACCAAGGTGATGAACGAAGTGATGGATATACAGAAGTGAAGGAATTTTTATGGAATGGGTAGTTCATCTGGGTTGCTTGAGTCTTTCTTCTAACACAGTGCCCTCAATGAAGGAGATCTGCTCAACTTGCACTATTTGCTCAGTTGATTAGACAAAATGTTTAAGCAAATGACCGTTGACTATAGAAATTCGTATGTTGTCTATCGTTTCTGAGATCTCAACACTTCCGTTATTGTGCACCTCTCTCACGATGAAGGGTACCATCCATTTGGATTTCAATTTGCCTTGGAAAATTTCCAATCTTGCATTAAACAACCAAACTTTCTGCCATGGGACAAAGCTCTTTGTTTGGATGTGCTTGTTGTGCCATTTCTTCACTTTGTCCTTGTAAATGGTGTTGTTTGCATTTGCATGATTTCTAATCTCTGTAGTTCATTTAAATCCATATCTTTGTTCTTCTTTCCTTGGTGACAGTTCCAATTGATCTTTTTGGTTGCCCATTGTGATTTATGCACGAGTTCTGCGGGAAAATGGCACGGCTTTCTATATACCATTTAAAACGGGGACAATGAGCTTTTTAAGCTATCCGGTAAGCCCATGGAACTTGGTCCAGGAGTTGGGACCAATTCTTCCTGGCAAGGCGGACAAGCTTCTGTAAAATTATTTTGACCTCCTTGTTTGACACCTCGGCCATGCCAATGGATTGTGGATGGTAAGGACTAGCGATACGGTGCTCGTTGTTGTATTCCTTAGTCATCTTCTTCACCTCTTGATTGACAAAGTGGATACCCCCATCATATATAATACGTTAGGGATCCCAAACCTTGAAATAATATGATCTTTCAAAAACTTGTAGACGATCTTGTTGTCTGCCGCTCGAGTAGGGATAGCCTCCACCCACCTAGATAGATAATCTACTGTGAGAAGAATATATTCAAATCCTTGACTGTTAGGGAATGGGCCCCATAAAGTCAATGCCCCATGAATCAAATACATTACAAATTATCACTGGCTGCATATGCATGGCATCTTTGGGACCAATGGTTCCTCCCATTCACTGACAGATCGAGTATGACCTGAAAAATTGTAGGCATCCTTAAATAAGGTCGGCCAGTAAAATCCACATTATAATATCTTCTCAGCGGTCCTCTTCCCGGGATGATGTCCTCCCGCCTCCAATGTGGGGCATAGCATGAGGATACTTTGGTATTACTCCTGAGGAATACGTCTCCTCCATATACAATTCGGTCCTTCAAAGAAAAGAAATGGATCCTCCCAATGGTAGTGTCTAGCTTCCGATCTGAGTCGGTTGATTCTGTTCTTGGGCCAACCTTGGGGAACTTTCTCTGGGTTTATCTTTAATCTCCAAATCAAATTCCTGAAGCAAGAGTATCCATCTAAGGGGATGTGCTTTTGCATCTTTTTTTTCCATTACGTATCGGATGGTTGAGTGATCTACGTATACTGTCACCTTAGATCCTATAAGTATATATCGAAATTTCTCCACGGCAAAGATTACTGCAAGCATTTCCTTTTCTATCATAGTACAATTTTTCTGAGATGGATCTAAAACATTGCTTGTGTAGTGATAGCATACAGGATTCCATCTTTTCTATCCTAACACAGCCCCTAATGCAAAGTTTGAAGCATCTCTCATGATCTCGAAGGGAAGAGACCAGACGGGGGCTTGTAGGACGGGAGTCTCAATGATCCATTTTTTGAGCAGCTCGAAGGCTTCAAGACACTTATGATCTACAAGGAACTCGATGTCTTTCCTTAAGAGCTCAGTTAGCAGTCGGGCAATTTTTGAAAAATCCTTAATAAATCTCCTATAAAATCCGACATGCCCTAGAAAAGATCGCACTTGTTTCACATTGCTAGATGGCTCGAGTTTCTTGATCACATCCACCTTGGTAGGGTCAACCTCCATTCCCCTCTTGGAGATGACGTACCCCAACACGATGCCCTCTTTTACCATAAAGTGCCTTTTCTCCCAAGAAAACACTAGATTCACTTCCATACACTTCTCGAGGACTCTATCCAGGTGTGTTAGGCAATCATCGAATGAATCACCATGGACCGAGAAGTCGTCCATAAAGAATTTTAGGAAATCTCTAATCATTTCAGCAAAAACTGCAATCATGCACCGCAGAAAGGTGCCATGGGCATTTTAGAGCTCAAAAGGTGTGCACTTGAATGCATAAGTACCGAAAGGACATGTAAAAGTAATCTTTTCCTAGTCCTCTGGGGCAATGGCTACTTGGTTGTAGCCCGAGTACCTGTCTAAGAAGCAGAAGTATTCTCTTCCTACCAATCTCCAAAATTTGATCAATAAAAAGCAGCGAGAAGTGATCCTTCTTCGTTGCATCATTATGGCACCTGTAAACTACACAAACGTGCGAGAACATGGGCACCAATGTCGTGATCTCCTCTCCCTCCTCGTTGGTGATAATCTGAAGTCCCAACTTTTTGGGACGGCGTGCAAAGGAGACACCCACTTGGAGTCTGAGATGGGTAAATGAAACCAACCTTACATTGTTTTTCAATCTCAATCTACATTGGAATTCGCGAGAGGGTTTAGCATTATCCTCAAGGTAAATATGGTGTGAACAAAGGGCCGGGTTAATCCCTTGAATATCTGACAATCTCCAGCCTGTAGCCTTAGGATTTTTCTCTAAAAACTTTAAGCAGGCGGGTCTCCTACTCTTCGATCAGATGTGAACTGATGATAATCGAAAACTGTCCCTTATTTCCTGTGAGGAAGGCATACTTAAGAGTAGGGGCAATAGTTTGAGCTCGGGTAAATCCGTATCATTCACAAAATTTGGCTCTATCATTGCTGATTCTGGTTGTGATATGGATGGTTTCTATGTGACATAATCGGCCACCGGCTGAATTATTTTGGGGATCAGATCGCTAAAGGTATCATGTGGTTGGCAAAAGCAACGTCCTATCTGTTTGCCTCACTCAGGGATTGTCCAGAAAGAGAATGGACTGACATGTCATGAGGGTCCTCTGAGTCTTCGGGATTGTAGGTAGATGCATGCATGAGATGGCAGATTAATTCATCAGTGATGTCCTCTCCAGATGAGAGTGCTTCTATCATTGCGATCAGGTTCTGTCTCCATGTCCAACTGTTGCTATATTTTCTGCCTTAGGTTCTGAATTTTCAAACTCGACGCTATATTCGGTGTCAGTTTTGTTGAAACTGTTAGCAATGTGAGCCCGAGGCGAACCATTCCTGCAATAAATGTTATTGTAATAAATGATTTATCAATAAAAGTTATTGATTGTTTTCACTCCCTTTCTGAGATTGAATGAATGAATGCTCTATAAGGTCCCTCTATACAATAAGGGTTATGTACCATGGCCAACTTGATAATCATACAGCTGTTGATTCATTGATTGAATCATAGAGGCCGATGCTTGGATGAATATCTAAGGAGTTAGATAGAGGACTCATCAAGCATCATCAAATGATTGTTAAGTGATGATCTCCAGCCAGAGTAGGAGATGGCAATCCTTTCTTTGGCTGATATCTGACCGACCTCTTGATGCAGGTCCTCTGCATGGGAATAGTGATTCGGAGGTGTCAGATTAGTTGAGTCAATGGGTTGACTTAACGAGATCGAGATACCAAAGACCCATGTTGAATATTGTCACAGCATGGGCATGCATCCTCTGACCAGAGACAGATGTGTTACTATATGTCTGAGTATGTACATTTGGCAGACCAATAGGTTGATGACCTAACCAAGGTCTATACATCGGCGATCTGGTGTGCATGTAAGGGCATATGAGTAATACGATCTCTCAAAGGAATCATACAGGTTCACTTATGAACCGGGAGACATGAGCTCACTCATGAGGTATTAGGACTAATCAAATTCTATGCATGGTCGTCATGCTTTGGAAGCATGACATGATTTGAAGGTAAGATATATGATTTGTGAAAGCATATGAACTATATCAAATCCCAAAGACCAAGATTGAGAAACATAGTGATCAAACCCTGAAGATGACAGTGTAAAAGTGATCTATATCTTCAGGATGATCATAGGTCTTCTAATATGCAGGATGTACAGGTGTTGGGAATACTTGAGGGTGATGTGATCATAAACGATTATATAACCATGACACTTCCATTCCGAGGGAGTGATGAAACAGGTTTGGATTTTAGTGACTCCTCTCAGTAGAGAAGTGACCTAATGTGTTGGACATTGATCTGAATAAGATTCAGATACAATGAGAAGATTAGGTTTACGGTCTTGATTTAATCAAGCATCTATGGGAGGTCCATGATATCTGGATTTGAGAAGTGATCTCAATATCCAAGTCACTATACGTGGAACAATACAATCGCCCCGTCCTTATCTTCAAGTATCTGTGGAGAAATCGCATTATTCTTAAAAGGGTTCAAGAATAATTCCATAGATCTAAGCATTAAGAGAATGATAATTAAATGTTATTTAATTATCTTGATGTATGTAGAAACTATCCAATATATTTAAATGTGATTTAATTATTGTGGATAAGAATAATATGGATAGCAATATTCAATTATTCATAATATATTATAAATGTGATTTATAATGTATAAGAGAGAGCTAATTATAATTTATATTTGTTAATTGATTATTGATGTGTATTGGATACACATTGTGTAATTAATTGAAAATGTAAATTATATTTTGTTTTGGGTTGTGAATGTGATTCACAAATTTCCAATGGTAAGATTGCAATATTCTCAAAATTAATTATGAATTATTTTTGAAGAATAAATCACAACAAAAGTTGTTGGATTAAATAATGGAGATTTCCAAGGAGATATGCAATCTCATGAAATCTCATGAGATTGCTCCCACTTGCAATCAAGTGGACGGCCACCATAACCAATATGGAAATTGGTGGCCGTCCACCATGATGCACGGAATGCAATCTCCATGTTGGTTAATCTCCCTTATTTGATTGATTTAATTTAGTATTGATTTAATTTGATTTGTTAAATATATTTGATCTAAATTAAACTAATAGGTGTTGGCTTTTTCCAACAACAAGCTCGACCATTGGATTAAACATAAATCAATCTCATCCATTGATTTTATGTGTCCCATGGATTGAGATCCATGGATCCCAAAATCCTATAAATAGAGAGGCATACCATGCTCTCTAAGGCTATTCTTTTGAAGCACATCTCTCTCTTTCTCTCATTCTACACGTCAACCCTCTCCCTCTCTCCTTGGTGGTCGTCCACCAAACCCTAGAGGGGAAGGCCTTCGTCGCCCTTGCCACTGTGCCGCCGCTTCGACGTTCTTCGGTTCTCCATCTTCTTGGAGTGCTACGCTCGCGAAGAAGACATTCGATCTCGTACGATGAGATCAGGAGTTCATCGTGCTTGGATCATCTTGTTGGATTGCGAGGATCACGCGGTTCATCCCCGCGCTCGCTAGCGTCTTCTCCAACGATCAGACTTGAGACGGGAGGTCTCTTTTCGTAGAGACTCGATCAACCACGCTTCAAGAGGTATTCCTTTATACTTGTTATGGTTCTAGATGAAACGATCCGAGAATTGTTCTTGGATCGTGTGGTTTCATCGCATGAATTTTTTTTAAATCCCGCTGCACAGAACAACTAGTGCGACTAGTCGTTCTTCGCGTATTCGATACGACGCTCATGCTTCAGCGATGCGCTTGAGGATTAAATCATATCCTTCAAGTGGTATCACAGCCTTAGGTCGAAGGTTTTGGACACGATCCGCAAACCTAGGACGACTTGGGTTCGTTAAGGTCGCGAAAGTTTTTGTCGCATTTGATTTTCGCACATATGTTTAGTGAATAAATTCGGCCCTATTTAAAATATTTAAACACAAATTAATCACTTGTATTTTGTTCCTCATTAAATAAGGAAACCATAGGATCTAAGTTACGTAATTTGGATTCTGTTTGCTCGAGATATGGTTGTTTTAATGAACATGTATTTACTGTTGCGGGAACTGCGAATCTTAACATGATTAATGAGTTAATTACTATTTTGATCCGCCTCAAAATGCGTGAAATATCACTTAGGTTCTGTACTAAATCAAATTAGGAATTTTTAAAAGATGATTTTGTCTAATTTGGATTTAAATTGATTGAGATATGTCAATTTTAGTAAGTAGGGGTCACTGCTGAAATTACAGTCCTAATCAAGAACCATATGATTGTCAATTAGTGAAACTAATTGTTAAATTTTATGAAATAATTATGGAAATATTTGAGAAATATTTAATGATGATTATTTCCTTAATTGACTTGGCCTCAACCAATAAATTGATTAGATTTGATCTAGATCAAATATTGGAAACACAATCATCAAACTCCTTGCTTGAATAGGATTGGGAATTTGTCTAGCAAATTTCCTTATAATCAAAAATATTTTGGTTATTACTATATGGTATAATTTGGTTGAAGAACCGATGATCATCTCAAGTACAAATTGATCTATTTGGCATTATCCTTTCCTGAGGTGGATATGGTGTCTAGTCGGGGAGCATTGGGATAGCGGGTCGCACCGGTTGCGATTTGTCCCACTTCCGTCGGTATTGGCCATGACAGCGAGTAGGGACTCGATAATGCCGGAGAAACCAAGGTGTATTTTTCTAATTATTAAAATTCAAATTAACACGTACTTTGAGATTATACCCTATATATATTCAATTAAAACAATCAAGTTTGTGATTGAATTGGATTGATAATTGATTTTATATGATTGAATTAATTATATCCAATTAAACCACACTATTATGAATAGAGTTATTATTTCCCTTGAAAGAATTAATTATGTGAATATGATTCATGATAATTAATTAAAATTTGAATATGAGGTGGAGGATCACATAAGTGACATCCATGGTCTCCCGTCAAGGTGAAGGGTTCTGTCGCCAGATATTGTATGTAGGAGACGCCTGTCCGAAGTGACAGCTCCTGCATACGATCCATTTGGATCGGACTCGTCGCTTCTCAAAAGAGTAAGGATGTATGCGTAGTGACCCCAATATCGGGTTCTCATATTATTGGGACGATATTGGATTGCGCATAGCGAGTTGTATTCTTGTTGACGGTTGGCTCAATTAATGACCGGTCAACATCACCTTAGGGGTGGTGGGCCCGGGTGTTAAAGACCGAATTGGGAAATGCAAGTTGGACTTGCAAGGCCGGAATGTGTTCCCGCTTCTCTTTATTGGAGTCGTAGGTTCTCATATTATTGGGATATGACGAAGATAAAGAGGAGATCCCAATTCTTGCTTGAGATATAGCGGTAAGTATATCTCTTGCTTTGAACGTTATTAAGGGAATGAACTTTCAAAGTTGACAATGCAAGAATAATTTGATTTAAAATGCCTTAATCAAATATCATAAATTTGAATATATGATTATATGTTCTAATATAGTGCATTCTTAATTTCAGAAAATGAAGTCCATGAACCCACTAAGCAGGCTTCTGGAGGTCAACCAGTTGACCGGATCGAATTACTCGGATTGGATCCGTAATTTGGAGCTTGTTCTCTCGGTTGAGCGCATAAGTTATGTGCTCTCAGAAGACAAGCATGAAAGCCCAAAAACGAAGGAAGAAAAGGCATACAATGACAAGTATGATGAAGATCATATCTTGGCAAGATGTTATATCCTAGGTTCTCTCTCTAATGTTCTTCAAAAGAAACATGTGGAGATGAGCACATGCCAGGAAATAATGCAGAATCTAAAAGATATGTTTGGTGACATTAACTGCACCCATCGATACAATGTTATGAAAGAACTCGTTCGCTGCAATATGCAGGAAGGAACTTCGGTCCGTGAACATGTACTCAAAATGTTTGGGTACTTGTCGGAGCTGGAAACTCTTGGGGCAAACATGGATGCAAACATGCAATCTGATTTCATTCTGCTGTCTTTGCCCAAGTCTTTCAATAACTTTGTGGTTTCATTCCACATGAACAAGTTGGAATTGACGAACGCTGGACTTCTTGCAGCATTAAAGTCTGCAGAAGACGTAATGAAGAAAGATGGTCCCGCTGGCAGTGCAATGGTTGCACAGGTCAGAGGGAAGCGCGGTCGGAAGCAAGGTTCTCGGAAGGGCCCGGTCCAGAAGAGAAAGAAGAACAGTCAAGGCGTTGGCTCATCTTCCAATACATCCACACTGATAGCGTCGAAGAAAACCGACGTTTGTCACCACTGCAAGAAGCTGGGGCACTAGAGGCATAACTGCCCGGAATACCTAAAGTCGGTCGACAAAGGTAAAGCCCCAGCAGGTATGAAATCTACTTTCATCATTGAAACTAGTTTTCTCATTGGATGAGAAGGAAGTTGGGTTGTTGATTCTGGTGCTTCTGTTCATGTATGCAATTTATTGCATTTATTTCAGGAAACTAGAAATCTGGAAGAAGGGGAGATAGTCATCCAGATGGGATCTGATGCAAGTGTTGCAGCAGTCGCCGTCGGGACCTGTCGACTATCATTATCTAGTGTAGAGTCCTAGTACTTAAAGAGTGTCTTTATGTACCTGAAGTCAGAAGGAATTTGATATCTATATCTAAGTTAGTTAGAAGTGGATATTCATTCCTATTCTGTAATAAGTTAGTCATAAATCATTATGATAAATATATTGCGGATGGTATTTTGACTTCTGGAGGACTCTATGAATTGTGCATTAATGAGCATGTCATGAATGTTACAACCACTAATAAAAATCCTAAAAGATCCAGGGAGAATAAAAATCATTCGAATATGATTTGACATCAAAGGCTTGGTCATTTATTTATTGATAGGATCAACAGATTGATAAAGGATGGACCTTTAGATTTTCTACAGGTTCAGTCTTTACCTACCTGTGAACATTGTACTCGAGGTAAAATGACTAGAATGCCTTTCCGTAACAAGGTTACAAGATGCGACGGTATTATTGACCAAATACATACCGATGTATGTGGTCTCTTCAGTACTGCGACTCGAAATGGATATCGATATTATTTGACGTTTATTGATGACCATTCACGATATGGATTTATCTTTCTATTACGTCATAAATATGAAACCTTTGAAAAGTTCAAAGAATTCAAGGCTTTGGTTGAGAACCAAACTGATAGGAAGATTAAACGGATTCGATCTGATCGAGGTGACGAGTACCTCTCAGATGAATTCAAGGAATACCTTAAAGAGAATGGAATTGTCACCATTCTCACTCCTCTTGGAACTCCCCAACTTAATGGTGTTGCTGAAAGACGCAACAGGACCATTATGGATATGGTCCGTTCAATGATGAGAAAAGCACATTTACCACTTAGTTTCTGGGGATATGCAGTAGAGACTGTAATATATATCCTGAATAAGATTCCTAGAAAATCTGTGCATAAGACTCCTCATGAGATCTGGTATGGAACCAAACCTAGTGTTAATCACTTGAGGGTTTGGGGTTGCTTGGTTCATGCAAAAAACGTGGACGCAAGTAAGCTAGAATCTCGCACTCGTGAGTCTTACTTCATTAGGTATGTTAAAGATGGTATTGGATACCAGCTCTATGATCCTGAGACCCAAAAGGTTTTTGTCTCTAGAGATGTGAAATTTCTGGAGGATGATTTCCTTAAAGGTCAAGACAAAAATGAAGTAGAGGAACTCATTGAATCCCCTGAGGATTCTAAGCTTCCTAGACCAGAAACTGAAGAAATAAATAAAGATGAAACACGCATACCTCTTTGAAGGAGTTCGAGTGTGGTTGCACCACTGATAGGTATGGATTCCATGTGTCAAGTGAGACTGACAATGATCCTACTTCATTTGATGAAGCACTCGCAGATCATGACATGGATAGATGGATGCTGGCAATGAAGTCAGAAATTGACTCCATGCATAAGAATGGTGTATGGACCCTAGAGGATCCACCTAAAGGAGTAAAACCCATTGGGTGTAAATGGATCTTCAAAAGAAAGAGGGGACCTGATGGGAAAGTAGAGACTTTCAAGGAACGACTCGTAGCCAAGGGCTACACACAGAGAGAAGGCATCGACTACGATGAGACATTCTCTCCTATGGATATGCTTAAATCCATCAGGACACTGCTAGCTATAGCTGCATATCTTGACTACGACATCTAGCAGATAGACGTCAAGACGGCTTTCCTCAATGGATACCTCGAGGAGGATATCTATATGGAGCAGCCCCAGGGCTTCATAACTGAGGATGGCAAAGTATGTAAGCTGAAGAAATCCATCTATGAGCTCAAGCAAGCTTCTCGTAGCTGGAACATCAGATTTGACGAAACCATAAAGAGTTATGATTTCGTGCAGAATCCTGATGAACCTTGTGTGTACAAGAAGCTTAGTGGGAGCGCCATTGTGTTCATCGTGCTTTACGTAGATGACATCCTTATCATTGGGAATGATACAGGGATGATGACCAGTGTGAAGATTTGGTTGTCGCATACCTTTGAGATGAAAGATCTTGGAGAAGCCTCTTACACCTTAGGCCTGAAGTTGTTTAGAAACTGAGAAAAGAGGATATTGGGATTATCACAACATGGATACATTAAGAAGATTCTTGAACGATTCCGTATGGATAGTTCCAAGAAAGGATTCCTACCCTTAAGACATGGTATCCATCTGTCTAAAGGGATGGCTCCTCAAACTGTTGAGGAAAAGAAAGCCATGGCTGGATGCCCTTATGCATCAGTTGTAGGAAGCTTAATGTATGCCATGATGTATACTAGGCAAGATATCTGCCATGCAGTGGGAGTGGTAAGTCGTTACCAATCCTGCTATGGAGAGCAACACTGGAATGCAGCAAAGAACATATTCAAATATCTAAGACGAACGCAAGATTACATCTTGGTCTATGGAGATGGTGATATCCAAGTCTTGGGATATACGGATTCTGACTTCCAATCGGATATTGATGATCGAAAGTCAACATCAGGGTTTGTATTCCTGTTGAACAGTGGTGCTGTGAGCTGGAGAAGCAAGAAGCAGGACACTAAAACAGGTTCAACAACAGAAGCCGAGTACATTGCCGCATCAGATGCTGCAAAGGAGGCGGTGTGGTTGCGCAAGTTCATCCTGGAGCTTGGCGTAGTTTCCTCTGATACTCCCATCCCTCTACTCTACGATAACACAGGAGCCATTGCCCAGGAGAAGGGACCCAGATGGCATCAGAAGAGCAAGCACGTAGAAAGAAAATACCACATCATTCAGGAGATTCAAAAGCGTGGTGATATCATCATAACCAAGGTGGCCTCTGCCGACAACGTTGTTGATCCTCTTACCAAACCTCTAACACAGAAGGTTTTCGACCAGCATGTAATGAGTATGGGTTTAAGGATTGTTCTTGAATGGTTCTGAGGGCTAGTGGGAGATTGTTAGCAATGTGAGCCCGAGGCAAACCATTCCTGCAATAAATGTTATTGTAATAGATGATTTATCAATAAAATTTATTGATTGTTTTCGCTCCCTTTCTGAGATCGAATGAATGAATGCACGATAAGGTCCCTCTATACAATAAGGGTTATGTACCATGGCCAACTTGATAATCATACAGTTGTTGATTCATTGATTGAATCATAGAGGCTAATGCTTGGATGAATATCTAAGTAGTTAGATAGAGGACTCATCAAGCATCATCAAATGATTATTAAGTGATGATCTCCAGCCAGAGTAGGAGATTGCAATCCTTTCTCATTTGGTTGATATATGATCGACCTCTTAATGCAGGTCCTCTGCATGGGAATAGTGATTCAGAGGTGTCAGATTAGTTGAGTCAATGGGTTGACTTAACGAGATCGAGATAACCAAAGACCCATGTTGAATACTGTCACAGCATGGGCATGCATCCTCTGACCAGAGACAGATGTGTTACTATATGTTTGAGTATGTACATTTGGCAGACCAATAGGTTGATGACCTAACCAAGGTCTATACACCGGCAAGCTGGTGTGCATGTAAGGGGATATGAGTAATACGGTCTCTCAAAGGGATCATACAGGCTCCCTTATGAACCGGGAGACATGATCTCACTCATGAGGTATTGGGACTAATCAAATTCCATGCATGGTCGTCATGCTTTGGAAGCATGACATGAATTTGAAGGTAAGATATATGCTTTGTGAAAGCATATGATCTATACCAAATCCCAAAGACCAAGATTGAGAAACTTAGTGATCAAACCCTGAAGATGATAGTGTAAAAGTGATCTATATCTTCAGGATGATCATAGGTCTTCCAGTATGCAGGATGTACATGTGTTGGGAATACCTAAGGGTGATGTGATCATAAACGATTGTATAACCATGACGCTTCCATTCCGAGGGAGTGATGAAACAGGTTTGGATTTTAGTTACTCCTCTCAGTAGAGAAGTGACCTAATGTGTTGGACATTGATCTGAATAAGATTCAGATACAATGAGAAGATTAGGTTTACGGTCTTGATTTAATCAAGCATCTATGGGAGGTCCATGAGATCTGATTTGAGATGTGATCTCAATATCCAATTCACTATACGTGGAACAATACAATCGCCCTGTCCTTATCTCCAAGTATCTGCGGAGAAATCGCATTATTCTTGAAAGGGTTCAATAATAATTCCATAGATCTAAGCATTAAGAGAATGATAATTAAATGTGATTTAATTATCTTGATGTATGTCGAAATTATCCAATATAATTAAATGTGATTTAATTATTACGGATAAGAATAATATGGATAGCAATATTCAATTATTCAAAATATATTATAAATGTGATTTATAATGTATAAGAGATAGCTAATTATAACTTATATTTGTTAATTGATTATTGATGTGTATTGGATACACATTGTGTAATTAATTGAAAATGTAAATTATATTTTGTTTTGGGTTGTGAGTGTGATTCACAAATTTCCTATGGTAAGATTGCAATATTCTTAAAATTAATTATTAATTATTTTTGAAGAATAAATCACAACAAAAGTTGTTGGATTAAATAATGGAGATTTCCAAGGAGATATGCAATCTCATGAAATCTCATGAGATTGCTCCCACTTGCAATCAAGTGGACGGCCACCATAACCAATATGGAAATTGGTGGCCGTTCATCATGGTGCATGGAATGCAATCTCCATTTTGGTTAATCTCCTTATTTGATTAGTTTAATTTAGGATTGATTTATATTTGATTTGTCAAATATATTTGATCTAAATTAAACTAATAGTAGTTGGCTTTTTCCAACAACAATCTTGACCATTGGATTAAACATAAATCAATCCCATCCATTGATTTTATGTGTCCCATGGATTAAGATCCATGGATCCCAAAACCCTATAAATAGAGAGGCATACCATGCTCTCTAAGGCTATGCTTTTGAAGCACATCTCTCTCTTTCTCTCATTCTACACGTCAACCCTCTCCCTCTCTCCTTGGTGGCCGTCCACCAAACCCTAGAGGGGAAGGCCGTCGTCACCCTCACCACCGCGTCGCCGCTTCGACGTTCTTCGATTCTTCGTCTTCTTGGAGTGCTACGCTCGTGAAGAAGACATTCGATATCGTACGACGAGATCAGGAGTTCATCGTGCTTGGATCATCTTGTTGGATTGTGAGGATCACGCGGTTCATCCCCGGGCTCGCAAGCGTCTTCTCCAACGATCAGACTTGAGACAGGAGGTCTCTTTTCGTAGAGACTCGATCAATCACGCTTCAAGAGGTATTCCTTTATACTTGTTGTGGTTCTAGATGAAACGATCCGAGAATCGTTCTTGGATCGTGTGGTTTCATCACATGAATTTTTTTTAAATTCCGTTGCACAGAGCAACTAGTGCGACTAGTCGTTCTTCGTCGTATTTGATACGACGCTCACGCTTCTGTGATGCGCTTGAGGATTAAACCATATCCTTCAGAAAACTAGTTTGCTTCATTTTATGTTCAACTTCTCCTAACTGGATTCTCCCAAATGTGTAGTCAAATAGAGCTCCTGCGGTCCTAAGGAAGGGACACCCTAATATCATTTGAGAATCTTTCCAATTTCTAAGGACATCCGTGTCAAGTACTATGAAATCTACTAGATAATTGTATCCCTCTATGTTGATGACAACATTTCTAATCTCCCCCTTAGGTCTCTTAGTTGATGAATACATGAATTGAAGTACGACTCTAGACTTCTTAAGAGGACCTATATTTAGATGTTCATATAGAGTTGTAGGAATGAGATTGATGGAGAAACTATTGTCTAACAACATTTTGGCAAACTAGATTTCGTTGATCTAGCTTGTCACAAAATGAGCACCCATGTCTCTTTTCTTCCTCGGTAGCTCATTTTTTATCAGGCGAGATGTGGCAATAGAGAGTATGTGCTTCTTTATTCGGCTAGGGTTCTTTTTGATGGTCCTTGTTTGTGTGCATCTCACCTTAAGGTATTTTCTAAAAGTAGGGTCTCTTTCTATCATCTCATCTAAGGACAAAGTGATCTTGATGTTTTCTCTGCAGATGCAGGTCATCTCTTCATCATTTTGTTGGTCTTTTATGTTTTTCTTCTTTTCAGTTGTAAGAGCACAGGGGAAAGGAATTGACTCATTATGATAAAAAAATCATCACTTTTATTAAATGAGGGATTAAAAGTATACAGGACTCGGACTGACTGAACCAAAAACATGGAAATTTACAAATGATTGTTGGTGTTGTTGTTTTGGTGATGCTTCTCCTTCAGACTCAGATTCTGACTCTCCAGGATCCTTAGTGGTACAGTGCTCGACAGGTGGTGTAGGTGGGTCTTCTTCTTTCTCCTCCCCGTGCCTCTTCTCCTCTTCTTCCCCAGGGTTGTGTGAATAAGTAGACACTAGGGCTATGCCATCATGTTCTTTTGCTCGATAAAGCATGGTTACGGTCTTTCCACTCCTAAAAGAAATATGATATGTGTCATCATGCGAAAAGATCTCATATTCAGGTAAAGAATATTCAGAGACTAATACCTGATTCTATCCGAGGCTATTTGGATTAGCCTGGACTTGAAGTGGAATCATGGTTTGGGGTACAGTCAACTCGTCTCTCCATCGAGAGAGTCGATTGATGTCAAACTCTCATGTCATGAAGTTTGTCCATCACTCGTTGGAGTTCGGGAGAGATTGAAGAAGAGGAAGACCCCTGACCTTGCTTGGAATTAGGATGATGGTGCTGTCTGAATTGGCCATGTTGGCCCTGACGTTGATATTGTTGTTGTCGAGCCTGCGGGTTTTGATAACCCAGATGGTATTGCTAATGTTGTTGTTATTGTAGCTACTGAGGCTGGTAGATGGGCCAAGATTGTGGTGGACGAGGGTTCAGAGTGGAATTTGGATCCAATCTATAGACGGGATCAAGGTTATACCAGACTCTGTTTATCTCTATGACTTGTAGAGGTTCCTCATAGATAGTTTCAGCGGAGGTTTCTTCTATTTGATGGGAAAAGACTTGATCTCCACCCCAATGGCTATGTTCCCTACCCTTGGCCCCTGAATGTAGTGCATTTAGTGTATGGGTGCAGAGGGTAAAGTTAGGGCATGTATCTGAATCTTAGATACACTGTCAGCCAGTTCCTCTACTTGCTTAGGTAATTTAGCAAATTTCTCCATATATGATTTTTGGAGTTCGTCCACATTCTTATAAATGTGTTCAACCATGGTCATATTATAAGCTATTATTCCCATGTCGGCATTCAAATCAATCGAGAGATTATTCACCATTTCTTAGTGCCGATTATGTAAGCTCGAATGGTGGTCTGTGCATAGCTAGATTTTGCTAGTCTCTCGAACACCTTGTAGACGGTGTCCTCACGGCCTCCCATGTAGCTTCCTCTACAGGATGTGCTCACTAGCCCTTGGGTCTCAGGGTTCAGCCCATTGACAAGACATTGGACCAGCATCATTTTGCTTATCCCGTGCCATGGGCATTTCTGGATTAGGTCTGTGAACCTTTCCCAGGTTTCATGGAATGGTTTGCTCAGGTGTTCGGTGAAGCTTTGGAGCTTGATCTACATCTAATTAATTCTACTCACTGGGTAGAATTTCTTTAAGAATAGTGTCTTGAAGGTGGCTCATGTGGTGACCACTTCCCCTAGGTTTTCAGCCAGTAAGCCACCTTATTAGTTAAGGCGAAGGGGACAACTCTCATCCTTATGTAGTCTTGACTAACCCTAGGGTGGCAGATGGTCACAGACTAGCTCGAAGTCACAGAGGAAGGTATATGGTTCTTCATGATTATTCCCTATAAATTATAATATTCATCTAATTTAGGGAGGTACGTATACTCCATAGCAGCTTCACCACGCTGCAGTTATGCATCTATGCTCTAAGGAGTTCATTGTGTTGTTCGACAACAGTTATAGCCAAAAGTGTTTATATAGGGTCATTGTCGTTCTCTTCCTCACTAGGGTTTTTCCTTGGAGGAATCTTGACTTCTTCTTCTCCTTCCGATGCACATAAATATGAGTTAGGTTCATGCTTGAAAGGTTTAGGGGTCCTGCAAAAGATGAAAGTTTCTTTGGTAGGAAGGGAGTAGGAGAGAGGGTTTGTCAAGGGTTGACTAATCCCTATATGTGAAGGGTGAATCATGGTTTGAAGAAAAGGGTCATCCCCATAACATGGGGTTTTGAGAAGAGGGTCATCTCGAAATCAAGAAGATGAGTTACTTGAGGAGCTCAGGGATTTGTTCACAAAGTCAAAATGAAGAACTCTAGAAGAATCCATCTCAGATGAAAGGAGCGGTTTGGAGCACAAAGAAATATTTACGGGAGAGAATCCACGAGACGTAGAAATGTACAGAAGACACACACAAAATAAACACAAGTCAAACTCATCAATTCACCCACTCAACACTGGTGAGTAAAAGTCAAGGCTCGACCGCTTATCTTTTCGATTTTAATTTTAAGTGATCAAATAATTTTGAAGATTAAGCGGAGATGTTAGGTGCCAAAATTTTTCACAAAGACTATCCTGAGTTCGTACAACTAGTTGCATCTACTTTCAGCCAGTATATATGTAATTACGAATCGTAAAAATATGTTACATGTTACTTGAGGACAAAACCTTGCACGGTGTCCTCTAAACCACATACTCTGCTAAGGGAAGTACGGCCGTAGAACGGCTACCCGTGTTCCCTCACTGAGAAGTAGCTAGATGGTTCAAAAAACAATAGTCTGAATGAAAATATCAGATTTTTGGTTCTACCCTAAGTGTGCAATCTTGTTCTTACAAGTAATGAGTTGGCTTCTCTCCACCAAACACAAGGATTAATTTTATATCAATTTTATTTACAGTCGCCTTGATTAGCAGTCCCAATTTGAATTTAAGGATTATCACTAAGGTCTTAATTGAGCACAAAAATATAATGCCTAATGAGTAGTCCCAATTCCTTTAATTCCTAAGTTGTAAAAACTGAGAAGGGAGAATAAAAAAAGTCAATGCAAGCGTAAATCAATGATGTATGCTTAAGAAGGAGACTTACAGTGATTCCTTGCATTCTTCATATGGGATGTAAAATAAGAAATTTAAATTTACACTAAATGATATGCACCGAGGAAAAATGCCGTAGGCATATAGTTATATTAGCAGGAAGAAGGGATTTCGATTTTGACTAAGTTGAACGATATACCAGTGCGTATAGTTAGTGAAATATGAGTGGCCTAAAAATTACGAGCACAAGCAATAAAAAGTCAGCGTATATGTGCGAAATTCCTATGCCACTCATGTTGGGTTACAACCACACAGAAGGGGTTGAGTAGACCGACACACCACAGAGAAGTCCAATCCGAATTATTACAAGTTATCAGGATTCAGAGAAAAGGACCCTGTGAATAATGCAGAAAATAAAACTACTATATGCTCTGTCTGTCCCAAAATAAAAAATAAATCTTCTTCTTCGCAGATCCGTATGGATAAATGCATAATTCGCTCTAGTTGTCTGCAAAAAGAGAAGTTGTGGTTAACATATGTACAGAGAGAGAGAGAGAGAAATGCAAAATAAATACAGAAAAGAAAATGCAAAAGAAAAAAATGACACAGAAATTAATTTCACAAAAATTAATTATAGAAATTAAACTAAAACCCTAAAAATACGTCGTTCCCCTACAATGGTGTCGTTTGATGAATGCGAAAACCGCCTCTTTAATAATCGATAATTGTAGTATAAGAGACGAAATTCGATCAATCAAAACCACAATCTTTGAATGTTGTGGAGAATTTTTACTTAGCAATCTAACAAGTCGAACACAGGGAACCCTGATTTTTAGTTGTGTGATTTTAAATTAATTTAAATGATTCATTAATTGTAATGTTAATTTCTGTGATGGGAAAATACAATGCAATGAAATGAGATGCAATGTGAAGGAAATAAACATAGAAATAATTAAACTCGGGATTTGTGATTTTACACGATTTAATTCCTCAATGAAATTGATCAATTAATCCTATAAAATTATCACGGATCTAAAGAGATTCGGGAGATAAGTTTTCAACCAAGCTACAAGCTAGGAGATTAATAGATTAATTCATGCTCATGCTAATTAGGTCGTTGATAATTCTTGTGTGGTATCAAAAAATTAATCTGCACAGGAGTTTTAGTTAATAAAATTTATCTTTGCAGGAATATCGCAGAGGATGAGGAATTGATTCCTTGTAGAGTATTTATTGAGGAATTTGATCATTCTTCGAGGATTTAATCTTTGTAGCATCTAATTTAAGGACTAATTTATTTTCTTGGATTAATATCTCATTTATTTGAGGAATAGATCATAGGAATTTCTAGGATATATACTCAGCTTTGAAATTATCAATGATCTAATTAGCAAGAGCATGAATTAGTCTATTGATCTCCTGGCATGTAGCTTGATTGAAAACTTACATCATGAATCTCTTTTGATATGTGATAATTTTGAAGGATTAATTGATCAATTTCATTGAGGAATTAAATCGTGTAAAACCACAGATCCTGAGCCTAATTATTTTCTCTGTTTATTTCCTCCGCATTGCATCTCATTCCATTGCATCGTATTTTCCCATCACAGAAATTAACATTACAACTAATTAATTATTCAAATTAATTTAAAACCACGTAACTAAAAATCAACGTTCTCTGTGTTCGACCTTGGTAGATTTGCCAAGTAAAAATTCTCCACAATATTCAAAGAGTGTAGTTTTTGATTGACCGAATTTCATCTCCTATACTACAATTATCGATTATTAAAGAGGTGATTTTCGCGTTCATCACATGTGTTGGACTGTTGGCTGAGACGGACTCTGTTGAGGTGGTTGAGGCGATGATGGCTCCTTCCTCTCAACAGAATTCGAAGCTGATGCAGACATAGATTGGCAAGCGTTGATTGTTCTCACCAGCAGCTCCAGCTGCTTGGTAATCTAATCCAAGTTTTCCAAATTTTAGGTCCTCTATTTGATCATAATGAGCTTCTTGAGGTCCTTTGATCTCATTTCAATAATATCCACCTTGGACAAGTGGCTCCCTATGATGCTCAAATTGGAGCTCTCGTCCCTGTCCAGCTTGTGCGAAGCTGCCATATGTACTGGCTTCTGGAGAATCTATGGTTGGCGTTGGTATGCTCGAGACGATGACAAGGCAACTTCTCCTTCTGCCATTTATTCACAAGTCTAACATACTACATCCTCGTCTTTGTTGAAATGTGACCCATCACAAGCAGCATCGAAGAGCTTCTACCTTTCAATGTTAAGCCTCCAAAAGAAATGTTGAACCAAGTTGGTCCGAGAAATGTCGTGATGGCAACACTTTTCTTGCAAATTGGTAAACCACTCAAGCCTCATGAATGGACTCGTGAGAAGTTTGGGTGAAGTTGGCAATACAGGCACACATCTGACTCAGCTGCCCGAGAGGGTAGAACTTATGCAAGAAGGCGGACTTCAGTTCCTCCCATGTGGTGACGACCTTCCCCAAATGATTGATCTAGTGCAGCGCATTATCTTGAAGGATGAACGGGAATGTGGTCATCTTGACTACACCTAATAGAATGTTAGGGTAGAGAGTGGTCCCGCATATGTGCCCAAATTGTTGGAGATGGATGTAGGGTTCTTCATTTGCATTCCCATGGAAGGTGGCAAGCAGAGCCAAGAGTTGAGGCTTCAACTCAAAATGGGCATGAATAGTAGGGATCTTGATCAAATCTGTCATATGTCTGGTATTAGGGTTGTATGTATCTTTGAGAGTTAGTTTGGGCCGCTCTCCTCTTGGTTCATTTGCGCCCCCTCTACGGGGTCCATCTTCTCTCTCTTCCTCTTATCCTCCCATTGGATGATCTCTTCTTCTCCGAAGATCATTCAGCATATCCTAAAAGGTGACCTAGACCAATTTCAAGTCAAGTTGTTGATGGATTGCACGTATGGAGGCAAGAAGCTGGGCATTCACCTAGCCTATATGTGGTTGTTGATGCTAAGGTTTCTTTCCCTTTGCAATAGGAATCATGTCTTTCTCTGAATCTGAATCTGACACAATTTGTGGCTCCAAATCGGGCTCTCGATCTACACAAGGAATGATGGCCCAATCAGGCTATATTGACAACTGATGGAAAGAATCGTTATGTGTTAAGGTCAACATAAAATTTCATTAAGGATGGATATGTATATGGAGGGAAATCAATTTCCATCCAAAATGGGCAGATTTTTGGGCAAGTGTGATCCCAATTTATTAAAGAAGGTGGAGAATCTGGAGAGCGATTCTCATAGTCCAAACCATGATCTCGGGAATCGCTCTGAATTATTGGAGAGGTTGACCGCATGGAATCGATGTGGGTGTCGGCAGAGTCCCGACTTAGCCATCCATGGGTCGTCATCTCAAGGTCAAAAGAAAGATCGAGAATAGATGAATGATATGGAGGTCAACAAGAAATAAAATGAGTGTAAATTAGTAGAACGATTCAAAGAGCGCCGGGGTCAAATGAGAATAAAAGAAAATAAAAAGGTAAAATTTGTACAAGTGTGTGACACTTGTTCTTTGATTTTAATCTAAATCAAACAAACACCAAACAAGTTGTGTATTCACCGACTTAACCCAAGTGAAGCCATAAGAGTTAGGCTACTTTTATCTTTTCAATTTTATGGTTGTTTTGCAGGCAAATCTTTTAACAAGTCCTTATGAGGAATATCCCGATACAAGTGTTTGTACTATCAGGAAAGTACCACATACTTCTTCCACCTCCTTTGTAACATGTGATTTGCGTACTTTGAGGTCCTTGATCTCATGATTATGTGGGTACTCAGCCAAAGAAATATAGAAAGGAAGCCAATAGGCGAAACTAATAATTCCCTCACAAGTGAGGTACTCGACCGTACAAAAATGAGACAGACACCCTCGTGAAGGTGTGGCATGTGCTCAATACTTCAGACCAAGTAGGATGCTCCACAAAAGGTGGGAACATTGTCGGCTAAAAGGCCCTACTTGCCCATATACGATAGAAACGACAATACTTCACCAACCCAGGTGATAATCAAGGCTACCACAGATCGGGGTTTTAGCTCTAATCCTTAGGGGGTCGTGCCTCACTCTGTCTGAATGGTACCTTAAAGCAATGAGGGCTTTATGAACCTAAAACAAGGATGCTCATTACAACATTTAATTGAGGTCAAATTTTATTAGCAGTGCCCTTGTTTTAAATTTTTTTCAAGAATTTTTCTTGAATCACTGAATCTAAAATTCAAGGTGAGTAAACAAATACCAGAAGATCCCCTGTTGCAACAGGGGATACTCTGTTTCGAGACACGTCTCTCTTTGTCCCTGCCCTCTTCCATTTTTCTTACGCATAATGTGAGGCCAAGCTTTGGGCTTGAGCCATCTCTTCTCTGCATGACTGAACGCCCATACCTAGCCAAAATTTTCTTTTTTGGGTCTCGAATCTTTGATCGATTGCAGGAACCTTCAAGGAACCGCAAGATAGAACATCTACAGCTGCATCTCCAGATCGTCGAGCCATTGGAAACAAAACCATAATGAAACCAGACCACAACTCCTCCTCACCGTGACTATCCACGTTATAAAACTCGAACACCTCGGTCATGTGTAGGTTGGATCACCTTTTTGTGGATCCATTGAACAATCAACAGAACCTCGAGCTTTTTGTTGTGATCATCCATGAGCCATCGACGCTCCAAGGAGTCATCAACAGCATCTTGTGATCTTCAAGATCAGGCACACTTCAGACGAAATCCTCCACCTCCTCCGAGCACGTGAGCAGCAACACACCTTGCACAACATCTCTACTTGCAGCGGACCAACAAGAGCCCTCGCACGGTGCTCCTGACATCCTACCACCCATATGTCCCCACCACTCATTCCTCTTCGATCAACCAAGGAAATGAGGAGCTTCTTATCTAGATTCCACCATCAAGAGTAGAAACAGCTACTATTGTTCACCACCGCGCATAGTCGTGCGACCTCCACCTCCGCCAGTAGTGCCCCAGCAGCCGTGAGACCATGGACTCCGCCAACAACAACGATCCACAGTTCCCAATGGTGGGTGCATGTTCTGCTACTTAAATCTATGAAGGAAGAAGAAGACCACAAGCAAGATCCTTTTTCTTTTGGTAAAATTACAAATATACCCCCCCCCCCCAACCAGGGGTAAATTAATAGAAGACCGGGTGACTTTGCATAATTACAAATAAGCCCTTTCAAGGATTTCTTTGAGATAAAAACTTAACTTTTCATTGCATTTTAGTCCATGAACTTCATTTGAGCATATCCTCTTCATCTGAACTCTGATTTTTATGCATGATATGTCATTTTGAAGCTTATTTCATGCTCTTTCATATTATATATCTTGTGGATAGATCTGAGGTTGATCAAGGATGATTATTATTATTTGAACCTCTAGGTTGATTTCTGACATTTTATGCAATACATGATTGAGAAGATTAATGACCTTGCAGGGACGCGATAAAGGATATTTAAAATTGCTTAATCTTCGTATGATAATTGGAACATATTAAATTAAGGAAAAATCCTGTACATGGGCTTGTTTAAAAGGAAATATCGGTCATATTCTATGACGATCTAATCTATGTAGGGGCTCAATTGGGATAGAATTAATTTTAGCCTCGATAATTTATCTGATCAAATTCTATTTATCTAAGGAATAAAATTAAAGAGAATTTTTGTGCATAAGGTCATTGTTCGAGGATTTTTTATCTAATTAATTGCAGGATTGTTTATAGGATTATTGCGCATTCTTGCATGCAGCTTGAACTCCAATTGATTATGTCTCTTGAAATTTATATCTTTCGATCTATGATTTTATTTCGAGGGTATTGATTAATATTGTTTGGATTACAGTCAAAGTCACAGATCATGTCCTTTACTTTTGTTCTCTCTGTTTATTTCCTTCGCATTGCATCTCATTTCATTGCACTGTATTTTCCCAACATAAAAATTAAGATTACAATTAATTAATTAAATAAATTTAAAACCACGCAACTGAAAACCACTATTCCCTATATTCATCCTTGATACACTTGCAAAGTAAAAATATTCCACGACATTCAAAGATTGTGATTTTTTATCGACCGAATTTCGTCTCTATACTACAATCATCGATAATTAAAGAGGCGATTTTTCGAGTCCATCAAATGCCACGTTACCAAGGAACAATGAATTTTTAGGGTTTTGAATTATTTTATGTAATTATGTTTATGAAAAAAATTTCTGTGTAAATTTTTTTCCTTTCTTTTGCATTTTATTTTCTGCATTTTATTTTCGCATCTTTCTCTCACTTCTACTATTAACCACAATTTCTCTATTCACATATAACTCGGAGCAATTTTTTGACAAAATTCAAGGATCTGTGGAGAAGATTGTCATATTTTGTGAGAGAGAGTTAGTTTAGATTTTATTTTCTGTATTATTCACAGGGTCCCTTTCTTTGAACCATGATAACTTGTAATAATTCGAATTGGACTTCTCTGTGGTGTGTCGGGTCAGTTTCAACCTCTTCTGTGTGGTTGGGACCCGACTTGAGTGGTGAAGGAATTAGTCATATATATGCTAGCTTAGTTATTTTTGCTTGTGCTCATAATTTTTAGGCCACACATTTTTCATTAATTATATGCACTATAGATCGTTCTACTTAGCTAAAAATTGAAATCCATTCTTCCCGTTGATAGATTTATCTGCCTAGGGCCTTTTTCCTCTGTGCATATCATTTATTGTAAATTTAAATTCCTCGTATTGCATCCCGCATGAAGAACACGAGGAATTATTGTAAGTCTCCTTCTTAAGCATGCATCATTGATTTACACTTGCATTGGCTTTTTCAATTCTCCCTCCTCAGTTTTTAGAATTTAGGAATTAAAGGAATTGGGACTGCTCGTTAGGCATGTTATTTTTGTGCTCAACTAAGACCTCATTGATAACCCTAATTTAAAATCGAGACTGCTAGTCAAGGCGACTAGAAATAAAATTGACATAAAATTAACCTTCGTGTCTGGTGGAGAGAAATCCACTCATTGTTTGTAAGGACAAGATCGTACATGTAGAATAGAGCCAAAAATATGAAAATTTTCATTCAGACTACTGCTTTTAGAAACAGCTAGCTACTTCTCAGTGAGGGAACACGTAGTCGTTCTACGCTCCGTACTTCCCTTAGCAGAGTGGGTGGTTTAGAAGACAACGTGCAAGGCTCCATACTCAAGTAATGGGTAGTCGTATTTTTACGGTCCGTGCTTACACATATACTGGCTAAAAGTAGATGCAACTAGTTGTATGAACTCAGGTCATTTTTATGAAAAATTTCAGCATGTAACAACTCCTCTTTATCTTCAAGATTGTTGGATCACTTAAAATTAAAATCAAAAAGATAAGCGGTCGAACCCTGACGTGCCTTCGCAAGTGTGGAGTGGGTGAATCTACATGTTTGTTTTGTATTTGAACCGTGTGCGTTAAAGACCTTGCAATTGCAAGCAAATCATTGTTCACAAATCATTCCATCCCTCTCTCAAGAAGATGTCGGTATATTGGTCTTCCTATCTGATCTCCACGGCCATGTCCCGATATCCTTCTTCTCACACTTTCCAAGGGAACCTACTCTTCAAACCTGATCCCCCTCAACCATAATTTTCCCTCCCATACGTCCCACCCTATGCCCACACTTCTTCATGGAAGAGACCTCTCTCACATTCTGACAATCTTATGGATAAGAGGGAGAAAGCAGAATTAAGGATGGAAAACAGAGTAACCAATATTAACAGAGAAACACGATTTCTGGTTACTATGGACTCCCAACCTCTTGAACCATCCCCTACTCGGGTTGACTCTCTTCCTTGAGTACGACCAATTTTCCTTCGATGATTCACGAGAAAACCAGAGTTAAGGAAATGTGACTCATGACCAGACTATAACGATTTTGAATAATTAATACTCTACTCATGGTTACATGCCGGAATCGCTACGTATGAAGAATGATTATTCAAGTACAAGTCATGAGATGTTTAAGGATGAGATCTTGCTTGGATCAATCATAGAGCAGACGCTTTGACTGAGGAAATATATAATCTCATCCACTCGATGCAGAATCTAGAACAAGTGAGGCCGCCACCTTGCGAACCACAAAAATCATCAAGTGACTCACAATCAGGCACAACCACGATAGACCTCTGACCCCCCTACTGACCATCTTCTTGAAAATACCAAAAAATGGAAAAAAAATAGAAAATTCAAAAAAAATGGACAAGTCTGAAATGGAAGCATTTTGCAAGAGTCTGATCTTAGAGCTTCCATTGATCAAGGCCACAGAATATATGCCTGATCTTAAGCAATTTGTGAAGAGTCGAGTATACCCTAAAAGGATGGGCAAGAAATGATCGAGGACTGAATATCATGTCATATCTATGGACAGCTCTTTGGAGATGAATCACAAAATCGAAAACCATAAAGTCAAGCAGTTGACTCGGATCAAATGTGAAATTGAGGATACCTTATTCACTCATGTTCGGTTAGACGATAAATCTATGTTAAACATCCTTCCCAAGTCCATTTTGACCAACTCAAACTCGGACAACTCAAAAAGACTAGGGTGATCTTCAACTGTCTGATCAATCTACCAAAAGATCGCAGAGATCGTTTCTGTCGTCGTAAATTTCTGAGGTGATAAACATAAAGTGGACTATATTGTCCTTGACATTGAGCAACCCGAAAAAGTTGTCTGAGTCTCCTATCATTTTAGAAAATCTGTTCTTAGCCTCTGCTAAGGCAATTATCGTTTGTGAGACTCAGGATATCAAGTTTTCGAACTCAAACCACAATGCGCAAAACCTCAATGACACGACCTGTTATGAGGAAATCCGACTTGAAACAGACAGTTGTGATCTGGAGACAAACACTTCACATGATCATACCTCTCCTCACGAAACACAAACACAAAACCTAGGAGAAACACCTGAGAAATCAACTGTTGAGTTGTATTTGGATACTCTCCACCCTAACATTTCTCCTAGGAGGAAACATTATTCTGATAATCATCATGATTATTTAAGTAGTCCAATCTTTGAGTCGGCAGTAATCCATGAGATACTTGAACCATACAAAGAACCGACTCAGAAAACCTCCGATGTCACCAAAATTCATGAATACTGGGAGGTGACATCAACATTCACAGTCAGAAATCATAAGGCCACTAGGAACATGCTCCCTCACATGAAGCCATGTATGACCCTACAAGAATTGGTCGACTTTTACGGGGATTCATCTGACGAGGAACTCATAAATGCCACACCGGTTACTCAGGATAAGGAGATGAAGATTGTCCATCTTCCTCCCAATGCTTCTCACGGAAACAAACCGACCAAGAAAGTCACCTTTGACCTTAGACACTAGGTGATTTCTAAAGAGTCCTCATCCGGTCCTAAAGTGGACCATCATGTAAGTGCAATAAGTACAGCTATGATCAAAGGGCACTTACCTCTGGTTGACAATAGTTGCAGATCCTCTACGTACGACTACTATTCTTCAGAGAACGACTCTGACGATAGCCGGTCTTCTTCATCCTCCCCTTCTTCACCACCCTCCACATCTCCATACTATCTCCCGCCACACTCCCACAAGAAGGTTCGTCGCAATTCATTTGTGACATATGGGTCTGAATAAATTAAATGATCTAAATCGGTTAATAAATCATAAATCAAAAGCTGTTTGGGATCAATTGATCAAAACTGGTTGCATCGTAATGCGTGCCATCAGAAAATCCGTGATGCAAATTGGAAACCACAAAACAAATCAAAACCATCCAAAAATCCAATTTGACAAAATAAGACCAATGAAATCGACCATTCGTCGATCAGAGGTCGTTTGATATTTTAAAATCACAAAAATTAGCCACAAATCGAGATCACGTCTCAAAACTTTCGAGAATTCACACCCGATCCAAAGTATATGAATATTATACTCATTTTGGTCATCATTCAGATACGATCAAAACGAGATATTATATACCGAAATCAGAGATCCGAGGCACGAGTACGGACAACTTAGGTTTTTCAAATAAACGAGGGAGAAAATAATTGGAAAAAAAAGGAAAATTAAATTTTTCGGCTATATTGTACAGCAGACAGCTGCACAATACAACACTTCCATTCTTTCTTGTACTTGGCTTATATTTTTTATTTTTTTCCACACGTCAACTTTTCAAGATCTCTTCTTGGTTATATGAGCACCAAATCCTCTTTCTTTGTTTATTTCTTCCAGCGTAAGAGCCCTCCCCTCTCCCCTTCCTTTCCTCTGCTTTTTCCCCGAATTCCCTTCTCTATTTTCGGTTCTAAATCCTTTGTTGGAAGCCCTCGCAGCAACCAACTATTGTTGTTGACCTCCTCTCCTCAGGAGTTGATGCTTCGCCTCCATCTCTTTGCAACAGCCATAGCTGTTTATACCTTCAAATCTGCAAATTGCTATCCTGCAGCAGATCTAGCTGCTAATGCTGCATGAAGCAGATATTTGATGCAAGTTTTCCTTCAAATTTTGAGGATCTTCAAGCTACAATCCTCAGCCTCCCTTTTGCTACCATGCATATACTATGTTACCTCTCTTTTTCTACCAATTATGTAAATTTCACATAACTTAATTTCAATTTCAAAAAGCAGAATTACAATTGCTGAAATTAGGTTTAAACGATGGAAATTAAGGGGCTTTTGCATGAGATTTATAAGCCCTTGATAAGCTCTTAAATTTTTAAACTTAGAGAATGACATTTGGGTAAAATTTGCATGTGTTCTCTGTTCATCTGAAATTAAAAGATGAAATTTCTTAATTGATTATAAATTAAGTTACTGAATGTTCTGTCTGTTTTTTGCTCTTTGAAATTGAAATATTAAATTTCCTAATTGGTTGTAGATTAAGTTACTAACTGTACTATTTGTTTTCTTCTCAACTGAAATTGAAATATTAAATTTTAGTTGATACGTAAATTTAAGTATTGATTGTTCTATCTTTTCAGATCTTCTGAAATTGAAAGAGTAGATTTTTCTAATTGAATTGTAAATTAAGTTACTTCTGTTCTCTGTTCAAGTTCTAAATTCAAATATTTAAATTCTTAATTAAATTATATAATAAATTATGTATTTTCTCTATTCTCTACTCTGAATTGAAAGATTTGAATTTCTTCATTTAGTTGTAAATTAAGTCTTAATTGATTTATAAATTAAGTTAATGTCTGAATTAAAAGTTTAAAACCTTTTAATTGAGTTGTAAAATAAGTTATTGTTTATTCCCTAGTCATCTGAAAATTGAAAGATTGAAAATACTATATGAACGGGTTGACTAAAGTTTATGCTTTGTAGAAGAATTTCTTCTTCTCCTTGCAGTTTTAATTTTAAGATTGGAATAGATTCGAGAGCTTCCATTTTAGTCACCCATTAAGGTTGGTAAATATTTATATTTCTTACTCTATTTTCTTCCTAATTAGGAAATTATGTAGTTAACTCGGCGTGTTTATATTATACTTATAAAAAACATAGACAACTTTACTCATACATTTGTCATATATTTTGCACTAGCCACAGATCCGAAAAGAGATTAATTTTTTTAAAACTTGCAAGCTAAGAAATCTATTAAACCATTATGCAGTTTCATATGAAAGTATAAATCATGAAATGCAAAACCAAGAAACAAGAGTAAAATATAGAGCCTAATGCCTATTGATCATAGAGATTGTGGCAATGCTAAGTGCAAGGATCATTTTAGATCTAATAACTTTTAATACTCATGAAAGGATTGCTCAAGATCTGTAATGTTGACCACAGAAAGGATGAAGAAAGAAATAGTCAAGTAAGTGAAAATCTTGGTGAATTGATAATGACTGATAATTATTGGTGTCGGTCATGATGACCCTTACACATGACCGTGCGAGGTCATGGTGACCCTCAACTGGGTGAGAGATATGAATTCCAGTTAGAGCAGTGGTTGCCAAGTGTGCGGGTATAAGATCCCAATCCTTCGTATGGTTTTTACACGATCTCGGTGTGTTTATACGCTTCGTTGGGATATAGGTTTTAGCCCTCTACTTGACCGCACTTCCACTTAGAGGGTGAGACGAATGAGTCTTTTGGGAGACTTCCTCACCGCTTTTAGTTATTGTTCTGCCAATAGGTCTTGGCGAGGAGTTACAATTGAGCTTGGAGTGGTACAGTTGAGTTTGGCTAGAGTTGAGATCGGTTACAGTTGAGTTGGCTATAGTTGAGCTTGGTACAGAATCATTAATCGTCACCAATCATTAATTATCAACAATTAATTGAATCTTGAAACTACTACTACAAGTAATAGGAAAAGCTAGTGGGCATGTCGGGAACTTAGTTAAAATGCATTATACTCCACTACATGCCTATGGAGGCAACCCAACCATAAAGTATTCTTCACGCCTTAGAGTCATAGTATAAGGTCACACCCAAACCAAGACTACAGATTATCCACTGGACTTGAGAAATGATATAGTATTGAAGATCATATCAAAGATTCATCATCTTCAAGGCTTCAATACCAAGATCTATCCACCTGATCTTTAGGTGATAAAAAGATAATAACCTACATATGGATCTTTAATTAATATATGAAAATAATATATTTAGAAACTTATGGGGTGATGGGCGATTAGGGGATTTACATGCATAACCGCTTTGAAACCCACTTTTGTGCAAGTAGACTATTAAATTTAAATTTCAATACTTAACTACTTGCTTTCTTTCGAAACCACTAAAATTACATGTTATATTTATAATATGTTGGATTGTATGTAACAATTGTTGACATTCTTTTATCCCTTGCATGTGTGGCAGGCAAAGCGCATGATCATAGTAGAATGGCTGATGATCACGAGCATCTGATATTATATTTGACGATACACTTGCTATAGTTTATGTATAGAATATTGTTTCCTTTCTCTTCTGTTATATTTTGGGATACATATATACATTGTCAGCTTCTTTTGTTACATGTATATATATATGGAAATTAATGAAATATGAATTGGTGATGATTCTTGTTGGTTGTGTGGTTATTTACATTAAATGTGGATGTCATTTCGAAATGCGAAAAATTTTACCAAAATTTCAGTAACCTAATGCGATCGATAACAAATATAAAGCTATGAATGCCGTGTAACTAATACTGCGAGTGCGTGTAAACAGGTAACTCGGATCCGCGGGCGAGGCATCTCACAGTTTGGTTTCAGAGCAGTGATACCCCGATACACACATTTGTAGTATTGTAATTCCGATCTCATTAGGTTCTCGGATAGCAACAGTCCTCCAACTTGTCGCTAGTCCGAGAGGGAAATATGACATTCAAATTCAATAACCACAAATGTCACCAATTGCAGTTAACTTTCATATAATATCTCAAGAAGAGAAAGCATGAACAAAATGTCGACAAATATCAATTATCATGATTAATAATATTGGTTCTCATGCAAAACCATGATGTCCAGAGCTGGCCAGGAGATGGTTGATCGATTGGAGCATATCATGATTGCACTCACCGATCTCCAACAGCAGCAGAATGCTATGAGATGTCAGTAGAACCAGATGTTATCTCAACCTGTGGAGATCGCTGACAGGCAGACCGATATAGATATGAGATTTGAGGAGCTCTCTGAGTACACTTTCCATCCATCTCAGGATGGAACATGACAGGATCAGCCAAAGTTTGTTGAGGTACAACAACCTCATTTTGATGATCCACATGAGGAGATGCCAACACATGGAGCTGAGGATGGAGATCATGATAGGGAGCAGGACCATATACCTTTTACCGACGAGATTGCACCCGAGCACTCTGACGTACACAGGCATCAGTCGCTTTTCACTTCCTATCAGCGAGCCAATGTGCCCATGTTCAATGGCACCGGGACATCATATGAGGCCGAGCAGTGGTTGAAGAGGGTGATGAAGGTACTTCAGATGATTCGCGCACCATGAGACTTGTGGTTATGTTTTATGGAGCATTCACTGACAACATTCATGGAACGTGGGATGATTTTGAGATGAGATTCTGATCCCACTTCTTTTCTGAGAAGTGGAAGGAGTCCTAGCATCGATTATTCGCAGGGCTCAGACAAGGGCGGATGACAACTAGAGAATATTTTTTTGTTGCACCAAGTTGTCATGATACACACAAATAGTTGTTGCTTTTCCAGATGAGAATCTGGAGAAGTTCATCAGAGGGATGCGGGAGGAGATGAAGGAGAATCTGGCCGGACTACACATCACGTCCATCTCCGAGGCTACTGATGCGACGGAGAAGTTTGAGGACATCCGAGAGAGACGTTTTGGGAGATAATCTGGAGCGACACCTACACCACAACGATCTTTTTGACCGATTCGACAATAGTCGCAGCACAAGAGGTCAGCCAAGTGGTTTCGTCCTATAGGTTTGGCATTTTCAAGCTGTGCTTGCTCATCTCCAGTGACTACTTTAGGAGGAGTACTTATTGGACGTGACACTAGTTTAGCTCAACCATTTGAGTCACAGAGAGTGGACAGACCCCCGGCAGAACTGACTCGGAGCACAGACACGATCACTCCACTTACCCAGTCAGTCCGATGTTACTTGTGCAACTAGTGGGGACATTACCGATCTCAGTGCTCACAAGCTTCTGATGAGCCTCGACTGTAGACACGACCTTCACAGTCGTAGGCACGACGTATTAGGAGTTTCCGTGGTAGGAACTCCAACATCAAGAGGTCACCGAGATAGACACAAAATGTGGCAAGTTCGAGTACTGCACCATATATATGGGACAATTACATGCAATAACCAAGGAGCATGCACGATCAACAGCTACCGTGGTAAAAGGTACAGTCTCAATCCTGAGCCGACCTTTCCATGTTTTGTTTGATTCTGGAGCAACATATTCATTTATTTCTTCGAGGTTACTAGCTTCATTAGGTAGAGTTTCATAGGCTTTATATCCTCCTTACCACATCCATGGGCCAGGTGGCCAGTTGTTTGTCATCTAACTGATAATCGGAGACTTACCAATGCTGATTGGCAGTCACGAGATGATCGTAGACTATCTGTTATTACAGCTCGACGAGTTTAACTTGATTTTAGGCATCGAATGGTTGCCAGCTCATCATGCTCTTGTTGAGTGCTTTAGGAAGACAATTGTCTTCAGGATTCAGGTTCACCCAAGTTCACTTTTTAGGGTACATTACATGACTCAAAAATGGAGTACAACTCAGTATTGAGAGCCCAGAAACTAGTTAATTAGGGATGTGATTCATATTTGGCATTTATTTGAGAGACATCCGATCATGAGCCGATGACCCAGGACATCAGAGGAGTATCAGATTACCCAGTTTTATTTCCTGATGAGCTACCAGGGTTACCTACTGATGAATATGTAATTGATCACTCTAAAAAGTTGAAAATAAAGCTTTGTTCCCGAGTAAATAGTTGCATTTCATCTTTTATATTGCATAATAAGCATTCATGCATGTGTAAATAATATATGCATTTTAGCATTCATATTTACGATAAATAAGGAGCCAAATTCACCTATTTTTATATATTTTATACTAACTCCAAATCCAATAAAATAAACTTTATAGTGTATATATTACTAACACTAATAAAAGAAAAATATCAAAAAAATACTAACTTGTAAAATTGTCCAATAAAACCTAATTCCAAGTTTAAAACTATGAACCTTAAAACGTTCATATCTCACTCATACAGTGTCTGATTTACGTCTATTCACTTTCAAAGTAATATACAATTAAAGACCTCCAAAACATGACTAATTTCATAAAATTCAGAGATCGTATGTGAAACTTGGGTTTTGGGCCCCTATTGTATATTGTACATATTGAGCATAATACCCTCCATTTTATCTTTTCATTTTCTTAATTATTAAAAATACAAAAAAATAGATTAAGTTGTAAATATTCCTTTCATATTTTCTCTAAATTTAATTTAGATTTTTCTTTTATATAAAAATGAAAAAATTGCAAAAGACAAAAATACGGTATTTTATACTTATAAGATACCACCCAAAAATACTTTTTGTACAGATGACTTTTATTGATTTTTGGTCCTTTACAAAAGTTGTAGATCTCGTTGATACGAGCAACTTTCATGTTGACCACTTTTTGATTTGATACCTTTTGTTATTTATTTTTCTTTCGATTTTATTTATGATTTTTCTGGGAGCGACACGTGGCAGCTCCTAGAGCCGCAACGTGACACTCATTTTTATTATTTTATTTTATTTTTATTATTTTAATTTATTTGTTTGTTTATTTATTTGTTTTATTTTATTTTAAATAATTAAAAAAGAACCCGCCACGTGGCTGCTTCCAAGCACGCCATGTGGCACCTCCTCCCACCCAGTCTCATGCCTAGCACATGACCACGCATCCGCCTCCTCCCGTAGTACGCGCGCCTGTGTCGTGCCCTCCGCACCTCTCACCGGTCACGCATGGCCCCGCGTCCTCCACCACTTTCCATCCCCCACGCGTAACTGCCGGCCATGCCCATCTCCTCTCGTGCCCGCCTCTCGCACGCACCTCCAGTTCCCGTACCTCTCGGCAGTCATCCAGCCAAACGTCCCCGCTCGCGACCCACTCCATGCCCTTCCACCCGCAACGCAACCATCTCCGCCCCTTACGCGCACCTGCTCCGTCACTTCCCATCTCGCGCACTTTCCCACGATCCCCTCCTCCTCTAAGTACCATAAAAAGCCCGATCCCCACCACCTGATTCCCTCATCCACCAATCAAGAGATAAGGACCCCGAGCTCCCACTACGGCCTTGATGACAGCGAGCGTAGGATCGGTCGAGTGACGACGGCTAGCGACCTTCAGGAGTGATCCAAGGTGGGAAACCATTACCCCCTTGTTGTAGCATTCCCTTGAAGCTGCGAAGCTTTGGAGTCACTGCCAAGACTCCCTGAGGCGAGAACAAGAGGAAACTAGGAAGCTCCTTCGAGTATTGGCATCCCTCTCCGGCGAACAGGTACGACTCTTTTCCCTCTACTTCTTCTCCTCTTCTCCCCCTTTCAGCGAACTCTTCTCTTTCTCCTCTCTATTCTCTTGCTCTTACTTCCCGTGTTCATCTTCTTTTCTTCTCTGATTTCCAACCACCCTTCCATCGATCCGACACCTTACACGACCTCATGCCCTCTTCCCACTCCGTACAATGCCACTGCATCTTCACTTGCCACCTCCACTGGTAATTGCCAGTCGTGCAACACCACCCTTGCATGCCATGCACGGCTGAACCCCTCCATAGCAGGCTGCATATCCTACTGTACCCCACGTGCTTGACCATCACCGATGCCACAAAAATAGAAGAGCACCCATTAATCGTCAGCGGACCGCATCCTTCACCAAAGACGATCGAGCCACCGCTCGTCGTGACTTGGCTAGCTAGTCCATACGCCAGTTGTGCCACCCGTGTCGTGTATCGACCGGGGGTCACCTGCGCCTCACAGGCCGCTGTTGGACATGCGAGCCCACGGCGAGCCATTATGCAATAAATGTTATTGCAATTCACTCCTTAATCTGAAATAAAGAGTACATAGTTTGCATAATAGCTCCCTTAGTACAATTAGGGTTATGTACCATGGCCATCTTAATGATCATACATCTGTTGATTCAATTATTAAATCATAGAGGCTGGTGCTTAGATGAATATCTAATGAGTTAAATTGAAGACTCATCAAGCACCGTCAAATGATTATTAAGAGATGATCTCCAGCCTGAGTAGGTGATGGCAATCCTATCTCAGTTAGGTTGATATCTGACCGACCTCTTGATGTAGGTCCTCTGCATAGGAATATAGATTTGGAGGTGTCAGATGAGTTAGGTCAAAGAGTTGACTTAACGAGATCGAGATAACCAAAGTCCTATATCGTATGTTGTTATGATATAGGCACACATCCTCTGACCAGAGACAGATGTGTTACTATATGTCTGAGTATGTACATTTGGCAGACCAATAGGTTGATGACCTAATCAAGGTCTATACACCGGCGTGCTGGTATGCATATAAGGGCATATGAGTAATACGATCTCTCAAAGGGATCATACAGGTTCAGTTACTGAACCGGAAGACATGAGCTCACTCATGAGATATTGGGAAGAATCAAATTCCATGCGCATGGTCGTCTCGCTTTGGAAGCTTGACTGAATTTGTAGGTTTGATATATACTTTTGGAAAGTATATGATCAAGACCTGGGTATGATATATGCTTTTGGAAAGTATATGATCGATACCGACTCCCAATGATCGAATAAGAAACTTACTGATAAAATCCTGAAGTAGACAGTGTAAAGTTGATCTAATACTTCGGGTTTATTCTGAGTCTTCCAGTATGCAGCATGTACAGGTATAGGGAATACCTGAGGGTGATGTGATCATAAACGATTGTATAACCATGACGCTTCCATTCCTAGGGAGTGATGAAACGGGTCTGGATTTTAGTGACTCCTCTCAGTAGAGAAGTAACCTAATCTTAGTCCAAATATTGGACATTGATCTGAATGGGATTCAGATCCAATAAGAAGATTAGATTTACGGTCTTGATTTAATCAAGCATCTATGGGAGGCCCGAGATCTGGATTTGAGATGTGATCTCAATATCCAAGTCACTATACGTGGAACAATACAATCGCCATGTCCTTATCTCCAAGTATCTGCGGAGAAAGCACATTATCCTTGAAGGAGTTCATGGATAATTCTATTGTTGATATATGTATCCAAGCACTGAGAAAATGGATAATTAAATGAGATTTAATTATCATGAGTAATATGAATTTGATTCATATTATAAAGAGAGTTATCTGAGATAATTAAATGTGATTTAATTATCAAAGATGTAAGTAATATGAATGTGATTCATATTATTTGAGAACAAGAGAAATGAGATCCAAGATGATTAAATATGATTTAATTATCATGGATGAGAATAATGTGGATAGCAATATCCAATTATTCATAATATATTATAAATGTGATTTATAATGTATTAGAGAGAGCTAATTATAATTTATATTTGTTGATTAATTATTATGTGTATTGGATACACATTGTGTAATTGATTGACAATGTATATTATATGTTGTTTTGGGTTGTGAATGTGATTCACAATTTTCCAATATCAAGATTGCAATATTCCCAAAATTAATTGTGAATTATTTTGGTGAATAAATCCCAACAAAAAGTTGTTGGAAATTTATGGGAGAATTTCACGGAGATGTGTAATCTAATGAGATTACATGAGATAATCTCCACCATATGGAGATGGTGGACGGCTATCAATTCCACAAGGAAATTGGTGGTCGTCCCCACCATTCCTAATGGGGAGATCTTCATGCAAATCTCTCTCCATAATTGGTTGATCTAATATAGGACTAAAATATATTTGACATCTCAAATATATTTGATTTAAATTAGATTATTTTTTGTTGACTTTTACCAACAATAATCTTGACCATTGGATTGACATAAATCAATCTCATCCATTGATTTTATATGTCCCATAATTTAAGATCCACGGATCCTAAAACCCTATAAATAGAGAGGCATACCATGCTCTCTCTTTACACACAATGCTTGAGAAGCATCTCTCTCTCTCTTTCTCTCTAGACGTCAGCCCTCTCTCTCCCTCTCATGGCCGTCCACCATGGATGACATGGAGAGAGTCTTCATCGCTGCAGCATCGTCGTTATGTTGCCTGATCGTCTGCTCGTGGATCTCCATCTCTTTCGGTGCGCCTCACTCGTGAAGAAGACGTTGGATTTCGTGTGTCGAGATCAGGAATTCCACCGCTTGGATCATCAACATGGATTGCGAGAAGCACGTGGTTCATCCCGCGCTCGCGAGCGTCTCCTCCGTCGGATCGGACTTGAGACAGGAGGTCTCTTCATTTAGAGACTCGATCGTAACCACGTTTCAAGAGGTAACCCTAATACTTGTTTGTGGTTTAGATGAAACGATCTGAGAAGTGTTCTTGGATCATGTGGTTTCGTCGCATGAAAATTTTTTAAATTCCGCTGCACAGAACAACTAGTACGACTAGTCGTTCATCGTCATATTCGATACGATGCTCACGCTTCCGTGATGCACTTGAGGATATAACCATATCCTTCAAGTGGTATAAGAGCCTTAGGTCGACGGTATCGAATATGATTCGCAAACCAAGGACGACTTGGGTTCGTTATGGTCGCGAAAGTTTTTTATCGCATTTGATTTCGCAGATCTGTTTAGTAAATAATTTCGGCCATGTTTAAAATGTTTAAGCACGAATTATTTACTTGGATTTTGGTCCTGATGAATCCGCGATTCATCATCACAATATCTTGATCTTAGCAAAATCCCCGAGTAAAATTCCAAATAAATGTCCATAAAATCCATAAATTAACAAAATGACTCTTGTAAATAAAACACACTAATTATTGTATATTAGATTGTATGAAATAAATTACACATAAAAAGCCGCAAAAATAAAGGAGTTTTATACTTGTAAATAACCCAAAACTTCATATATTTTTAATAATTTCATTTCAACTCCTTTTTGGCTAATTCTTTCTCTAACTTATTAATAATATTGTATATAAAAATACAAAAATACAAAACAAATTTTACTTCAAATAAATGCTCCTAGATCCCAATGGGAAAAAGCCGTAAAGACCAACTTCCAAGCTAAATTCCCGCTCCGTATGAACTCCAAATTCACCAAACTCACTTTTAAAGTTCAAGTTAGAAAATTATCTATCCAACGGAAGTGGTTTCATTAAAATCGGAGCTCGTTTGCAAAAGTTGGGTTTTGGGACCTAGATGTACATTGTATACCTTGTATATATTCATTCTTTCTTTAATTTTTATTGTATCTTTCATAATTGCTAAAAATACAAAAATATCATGATTGTGTTGTATTTTAATTATATTATTTTATAGTATTTTTCCGTTGTAAATATCTCTTATTAAAAAGACAAAAAAATACAAATTAGAAAAGTAAACAAAAATTGTACATGGTGTTTTGTCTTCTTTTGTAAATTCTCCACTATTTGTCTTCTCTCTTTATTTTATTGTATTTAAAGTAGCATACTTTTATTTTCTTTTATTTAATCACATTCTCTACAATAACTTCCCTTTCTCCAATAACCTAAGTCTTCTTTCAACCTCCATTCCACTCCATATTCTTCCACCAACCTCCCATTCAACTCCACTAATAATCTAACTTCTCATTCAACACCACCACCTCTCTAACTCCCATTATTCATCTCTTTATAATCATCTCCACATCCACATTTTTTGCCCATCCACCATTCTTATAGAATAAGGAGAGAGCTTGGAGTGTTTTGTTGGTGACAGCTGCGAAGCATCGTCCTCAAGCGACGACCTCCTTCAGGTGAGATCCGCGGAGCTCCGCTTCGCGTCACGAGTTCCCCGTCGAGCTAGTGGAGCTTCTCCGATTTTTATTTCGCCAATTGGATCGAGGCGACAACAGGAGTCCAGCGTAGCTGCTCCGCAAATCCGGCGAATATCAGGTAAGCATTTCTCCTCATTTTTCTTGCTATTTTATTTCATTTAATATTGTGTTTTCTTTTTATGTTGATTATCATCATTTTCATCCCACCACCATCACACCATTTTTCCCCCATTTGTTTAAGTTTATCATCATCACCACCACCAACCCACCTTATAAGTTTTTTTTATCATGTTCATTCCCTGTTTTAAACAAAAGTAAAAAAAATATAAAACAATTAAAACCACAAAAAAAATCCTTTTATTGAAGCACCTTCATCATAGCATTTTTTTTCCTCATTTAGTTCATCTTCATCACCATCATCCACCCATTTTATTATTGTTTATCATATCTCCTGTTTGATCAAAATTAAAAAAAATTAAAAAAATTTAATTAAAAAAATACATATCACAGCACAAAAAAATATCAAAAAATCAAAAAAAAAAGACAACCGCAGCAGCGGTGGGGAGAACCCACCGCCGCCGCCGCCCCCCTCCATTCATCACCAGCGGCGCCGCCGGCCGCCGCTCCCTCCACAGGCCGCCGCGCGGCCTCCGCCGCCCCCTCCTAGCCGACGCAGCCGCGGGAGCCCCCCCCCCCCCCCCGCCGGCCGACTTCCAACCCTTCGCGCCTCCGCCGGCCGCGCGTGGCCGCCCTCGCCCGCAGCCACCTCCAGAACCCACGCCGTCGTCCCGCCTCCTCCGCGCACAGACGTGCGCGCCGCCCCTCCGCCGACGAAGGCCGCCGACCCCTCCACCTGGTTGGGTTCCTCCATGCCCTACCTACGAAGAAGAAGAAGGTGAAATAATTTCTTTTAATGTAAAAATTGCAATTATGTTTTTTATAGTTTTTGTAATTACACTTTAGTCCTTGTATATAAGTTTGAGTTTTCTATTCAATTCTGTATTGCGCAAAGACCCCTATGTTGGTGTGTTGATCTGGATCTTGTTTTGGCATCCTTTTATTTAAAGAAAAATATCATTGTGACGAGCAACTAATTGCCTACATTTTGACCATTTATTTGTATTTTTGTGAGTAATGGGTAATTAATTAAAATTGTTTAACTGAAATTTTATATATTTTACCCATTCCGTGCTCTTAAAATAATATCTCATACATGGTTGCTCTAAAAATTCCACAAAAAATATATGTGATGTCATTGATATGTTATAAGCTTGCTGTCCAAATTTCAACCAAAATGGCTTTGGCTTGTGCCTGGAATAAATTATAGAGTGATTTCAGTATTTGATTTTTAATTAAATCCATATACATTATTTTTGCGAAATTTCAACTCTCCTAGATTGCTTATCTAAATATCTTTCTGAGATAAGTCGCACTCTGATTAATTTGATAACGTGGATTTAATAGGAATTATTTACTCATTTCCACTCTGTTTTCACTAAAAAATTCATAAAAAAATCATAACTTATCAAAAAATTCCAAAAAAATTACTGTAGCTTCTTTGCATCATGTTTTCATTCCAGTAATTTTTTCATGATTTTTGCTTTCTGTTTGTGTGATAAATTGCAAAAAGACCCTTAAAAAGTGTGCATTTTTCATTGTTGCATTTTAAGTCTTAAAATTTCAAAAAAATGTGTTTTGTTTTCATCTCTGGATTAGAATTCTAGGAAAAATATAATTTGGCTAAATTGGATTAATTTCTCATTAAAATTAATTTGGCTAAGTTGTATGCTTTCGTAGTGTTTTAATTCAACTGCATCTTGCATTGCTTTTCTACTTGCATAAAAAAATCTAAAAAAACCGCTTTGGAAATCTAGATCTTAAATTTGCGAATTAGACCCAAGTTGTTCCTTTGCCTCCCTGAGTTCGACCCCGGACTTGCCCGGGATATAAATTAAAGCCGAGACACTCTTCACGGAGATCTTCTCTCGGTTCTGACCGAATCGCTGATTACACGTGCTACAACGCGACCGAATTAAACACCGTATTCAGCGACACGTCAGATGGCGCCGTTGCCTGGGAGGCAAACAGCTTTAGGACTAATTTAAAATTTTGGATTTAGTTTTCCATTTACTCGGGTAGTCTGACCCCCGAGCCCACTTGTAATTAATCCATTTCCTTTCAATTATTTCTCTTTATATTTTTGTATATATCTTGTTGTTTATCTCTCTAATATAAATTTCATTTTCCTTGCGAGAGCCCGGTGGACTTGGAGTGCATCGGAGGTCGACGGACGCGACGCGAGTTGACTGTGAAGAGCGAGGAGAACTAGTTTATCTTCGAGAGAATTTTTATAAATTTTTGTAATTATTGTGTTGTAATAACTTAGGTAATTCGCTTTTTCCAGCGGCTCTTGTTTGAGAGCTCGCGTTTGTATCCGGACTGGACTTTGGACCCGCTCGTGGTCGTGTGGTTGATTGACGTAGAATAGGACTTGCACTCGCGGCTCTTAGAGCATTTTATTAGAATATCTTTATTGCTTGTGCTCGTAATTTTTAGGACCACACATCACATTTAACGAGACGCACTTAGACCGCTGGGCTATTAGTCAAATTAAACTTGTTCATCACTCGCTAATAGAACTGCTTGTCTAGGAACGGTTTCTCGTTTGCATTCATATTAGTATAAAATTTCAATTCTGCCTTGCATCCCGCATGTAGAGCGCGAGGATCACTGTAAGTCTTCTGAACTGGGCATGCATCATTGATTTCATTATTTGCATCGGTTTTTCTCGACTCCCTCCCCTTGGTTTTTGAAACTTAGGTTAAAAGGAAATCGGGACTGATCGTTAGGCGTGCTTTGTTTGGTGGACTAATCAAGTGATAACCAAACTTAAAACCGGGACTGCTAATCAGAGTTGACCAAAAAAAATTGACTAAAACTAACACTTGTTTTGGGAGAGTAAAACCCTCATTGTATGCTTGGCTAATTGTGATTGTTGAGAGGTGAGGACGCATCCCTAGGATAGTGCCCAAAACCTACTTTTGAGCCTTGCGTAATTGGATTGATATCTTGATTTATCACCTAATTAAAACTGAAAAGATAAACGGTCGGACTTTTGCGACCATCACTTTGTTGAGTAGGTGAACTCAGGGTTTGCTCTTGTGTTTGTTTGTCTTGTGTGTTATTCGGTGCACTTGCACGCTTTCTTCCTCGATCTGCTTCATTCTCCCATTTTCCCTCCAAGATGTCAGAATATTGGTCATCATATCCACGTCATTCTTCTTCGACCATATTTCGATCATCTCCACCCTCTCATTCCTCTTCATACTCACACCCCAACCGCGAAGTCAGAACTCCGACTGACTTCCGCACTTCTTCGTCCTTCTCACCTACCCCACATTCTTGCACCCCTTACCCACAACCACCTTGGATTGATTCACTATATTCTCGTCCACTTGCTGGAATCAAGGAACAAATCAAAGAGCAAGCGACTGCTGAGATGAATGATTGGCATAATCAGTTGACCCCACATACCTCACTTTCACCTCGAGTTGGGACAGAACAACAATTTCCATATATACATCCCGACTTAACCTTAGGGTACAAAATGGTCGACCAGACAAACCGAATGGAGAGGCCTGCACCGTACAATCTTCCTGACTTGATTGACCTGAGTGATAGAGATCACATTGACCAACCTTCATATCACCCATTCGGAGAGCCGACATATACAGGGGATTGGATTCATGCAACTGATTTACAGACCCCCTGTCTACTAACTCCGCCTGATGAGGCTCCGACCAACAACTGCCATATATATGGGCCATACTCAACCCAGTATTGCACACCCGAGTCAAGGTGTGTTGAGTATAAGAGCCCGAGTTCTCAGCAGTATCCTCCAATTGCGTTGACTTCTCTCATGATGTGTCATGAGAACTTATTGGAGGATGACATTTGTAGACCGATCAAGAGTCCAGGTAGGAATGTGGATCATGGATTTTGCGGATTAGATCTTGAAAACCTGGAAGACACCGGATTGACCACAAGTCATGTACAGCTGGAGTCCCTTCTACCTCCCTCTTCTACTAACCACTTTCCCTCCAAACCAGAGTCTGTACATTCTCCTAGTCCTCCGTCACATAGCAAAAAGACCAAAAAAATTGAAAACTCAGAAAATACCATAAAAATTGAAAAAGGAAAAGATCTAAAAAAATTGGATCCTGCGGTTAGGGAAGCATTGGATAGAAAGTTGATTTTTGAGCTTCCCTTAATAATGGCCATTGAGCACTTTCCCGACCTTAAAAGATTTGTGAGAAGTAAATTGATGCCTAAAAGGTCGGGCAATAAGAGAACAAGGACTGAGATACATATAGTGTCTATGGCCACATCTTTGATGATAGGGAGAAAAACCAAGAGCCGCAGAGTAAAGCGGTTGCCTAGGTTTGATTGTGAAATCAAAGATACCACATTCACCCATGCAAGAATCGATGAGGACTTACCGATTAATATCCTCCCGACCTCCGTGTTTGCCAAACTCAAACTCGGATCTGCCAAGAAGTCAAGAGAGATCATTCAGTTGGCAGATCGGACCATTAAACGGTCGAGAGGAACCATTTCAGTCATCGTCACTTTTCAAGGTGCTCTACTGGAGATAGACTTCACGATCATTGACATTGAGCACCGAGGAGAGTTCACCCTGTCTCCGATCATTCTTGGGAAGCCGTTCTTAGCCTTGACTAAGGCAACTATAGATTGTGAGACTCGGGAGATCGATTTCTCTGCATTGGGAGCACTCCGACCTCACCCGATCTTTGAGGACACACGATATTCCAAGGTAACCCGTAAAGTTGCAGACAGTCGTGACCTTCGAGAGACAGTTGAGTCCCGTCTCTCTACTACACCTGAGATACCGACTGTCCAGACAACCATTGGTTTAGACACTTCCTACAACCACACACCGCCTACTGCTTGCACCACCACCACGACAGCTTCTAGAGAGGACTCAAGACCAGAAGCTATCAGTGAGTCGGACATGACCTTTGTGGATTGCCTTGATCATTTCGATGATCCGACACAAGAACCCAACAATGTCAAGCCAACTGAGAACACTGTGCCTTATCAGAGACGTGTGCTGACCTTGCAGGAGTATTACAATGCATATGGTGACTCATCTGATGATGAACCTCTGGTCAGAACCTCACACACACCACATCCAGGACATACATCAAAGGAGAAAACTGGGACCAAATTGACCAATCTTGATAAATCGGTTGCTCCATCCTCTAGTCGGTCATCTAGTAAGAAGAAGACGAGTGTTGATTCCTTGAGGTGTTCCCCCGAACTCCTTAAGACATATCAATCTCCTCTTCCTCTTGATGCTTCAGGTTCTAGAAAACCGACTAAGAAGGTTACCTTCGATGTTTCAGAGAAGGAACTTTCTGAGGAGTCCTCATCAGGTCCGGATGAGGTGATCTACATGAGTGAGCTTAGTTCGGCTTATCTGAAGCCATATTTGAGCAAGAAGCCGTGTGTCGACCCCCGTTGGACGTTCCCTACACCTCACTATTATTCTTCGGAGGACGATTCTGATAGCGACACATGTGTATACTACCCACCCCATCGCTCCCGCAAGAAGGTCCGTCACAAACCTTCTTGATCCTTATATATTCTCCCTCCTCCTTGTACATATTTTCCTTCCTTTATTCACCTCCCTCCCTCATGATTCGCATCACTCGCCCCAGTTCCGTATCGTTTTCATTTTGTGGCTATACTTAGGATGACTAGATCCTAAGTATAGGGGGGTGAGTGACCCGATTTGCTCCTTCTCTTCTTTTTATTTTCTTTTTGTATATTCTTTCCCATTCTCATCGGTCTTCCAAATCTTGTGTTCTTTCCAATACTTAGGCTGACCAAAGCCTAAGTATAGGGGGGACCGATGCCCGCCATGTGTATTTACTCATCATTTCTCCTCTTGACCTCGTCTGCCCCATTTTTTTCTCTTCTTCTACACTTAGGCTGACCAGAGCCTAAGTATAGTGGGGCGGATCGACTTCTATACTTTTTATTATTTTAGCTTTCCTACGCTTAGTACGAGCTATGTCTTTTTGTCACCTAGTGCCATGAGGACATAGCACAAGCTAAGTATAGGGGGCGTGTATATATTACATATATACTTTACCCATACCTCGTACTTTCACGTATTTTTGTATATACTATACAATAATTATGGGGTGGGTAAAAAACTTTTTCCTAAAAATAACAAACAAAAAAAACTTTTTCTAAAACTAAAAAAAAAACTTTTTCTAAAAACTTAAAAAAAACTTTTTCCTAAAAAAACAAAAAAAAACTTTTTCTAAAACTTAAAAAAAACTTTTTCTAAAAACTTAAAAAAATAAACAAACAAACAACAAAAAACATTCATAAAAAAACTTAAAAAAAAACAAAAACAAAAACTAAAACTAAAAAAAACTAACTAATAAGTTGGTTTAATCCCTGACACAATTCACTTTCACACAAGACTAGTGATGATCAAGAACACTTGGTTTATGAGGTCTTGAGATTTTGAGTTAACCAGCCTTAGTCATTAGGGTCCTTGACTTAATTATTCACATTTCCCTAGTTTGAAAGATTTGTGTGCTATATTGCATGCTTAGTCTCTACCTTAAGAATATGATCAGCACCTCACGTACACGACTGCAATTATGATGAGATGAGTTGAAATTTCACTTGAGGAACTGGGATGAGGGATTTGAGTTTGGACTTTATTTGATGATGCTCGAGGATGGGATAAAATCAATGAAGGCTTCATGAAACCTGAGTGTCAGCACATTTAGCCAGTATGAGAACATGGTTCTTGTACTATCTCTTGATACTTACCTATGTGCGAGGGTGTGATAAAATAAAAAATGTTGATCAGTGTGCGCCAACTCTTGGTAAAAGCAGTGGAGCTAGCCACAAATACTACAAAGCAATGAAATGTCAAAGAAAAGCTCTCATTCCACAAAGTCAATTATCAAAAGAGCTTCCACCAAAGGCGAGCGCTCCCAACCATTTCAAAGTGTCCACTTGGACCACCGCTATTAGGACCAGGAGTCGGGCTTGCACCAAAAAAGGGCTCTGCATCGTAAATGCTACAAGTCTGGGTGTAGAAGGTACGATAGGTACTCAAAAAAGGCACACCCCGGTGTACTCCCAGGAAAACAAGTGCAGACGGCTCCAACTTCTCTTGACGGACGCACTGATCAACACCAAAAAAATGTGTTGCGTAATAAGGCACTTGAGAGGATCCTTGTTCCAATGAGAGGGAGAGAAGAAATGACACAATCCTATGCCCTCCATCGACTGGCCTTCCATCTACACTTTCAAGTCTGTCAACTAAAGAGACGGTGGATTGGATGCAAGAAATGATTTATTCCCTAGTGTTGAGGATTGGGTCCATAGGAGAGTCTCTTGGACTGGAACCTTGGGTGACGTTGTGACTCTACTCTTGTAACTGCAGTCAACACTTAAAGTCATATCCCTTATATATACGTATACAAAGAGAGTCTGATGATTCGGGAAATTGGGTACCTTTTGACTAGAGCATGGTTCAGCTTAGAATTTTAGGATCTCTAAAACCGAGAGTTCTTGAACGGATCAAGTCTTGTATTCACATGCACAGTCAGGGGTTAACCTAACTTATTCATTCTTTATTTGCTCGAGGACTAGCAAAGTTTAAGTATAGGGGGGTGATGAATCCGCGATTCATCATCACAATATCTTGATCTTAGCAAAATCCCCGAGTAAAATTCCAAATAAATGTCCATAAAATCCATAAATTAACAAAATGACTCTTGTAAATAAAACACACTAATTATTGTATATTAGATTGTATGAAATAAATTACACATAAAAAGCCGCAAAAATAAAGGAGTTTTATACTTGTAAATAACCCAAAACTTCATATATTTTTAATAATTTCATTTCAACTCCTTTTTGGCTAATTCTTTCTCTAACTTATTAATAATATTGTATATAAAAATACAAAAATACAAAACAAATTTTACTTCAAATAAATGCTCCTAGATCCCAATGGGAAAAAGCCGTAAAGACCAACTTCCAAGCTAAATTCCCGCTCCGTATGAACTCCAAATTCACCAAACTCACTTTTAAAGTTCAAGTTAGAAAATTATCTATCCAACGGAAGTGGTTTCATTAAAATCGGAGCTCGTTTGCAAAAGTTGGGTTTTGGGACCTAGATGTACATTGTATACCTTGTATATATTCATTCTTTCTTTAATTTTTATTGTATCTTTCATAATTGCTAAAAATACAAAAATATCATGATTGTGTTGTATTTTAATTATATTATTTTATAGTATTTTTCCGTTGTAAATATCTCTTATTAAAAAGACAAAAAAAATACAAATTAGAAAAGTAAACAAAAATTGTACGTGGTGTTTTGTCTTCTTTTGTAAATTCTCCACTATTTGTCTTCTCTCTTTATTTTATTGTATTTAAAGTAGCATACTTTTATTTTCTTTTATTTAATCACATTCTCTACAATAACTTCCCTTTCTCCAATAACCTCCAAGTCTTCTTTCAACCTCCATTCCACTCCATATTCTTCCACCAACCTCCCATTCAACTCCACCAATAATCTAACTTCTCATTCAACACCACCACCTCTCTAACTCCCATTATTCATCTCTTTATAATCATCTCCACATCCACATTTTTTGCCCATCCACCATTCTTATAGAATAAGGAGAGAGCTTGGAGTGTTTTGTTGGTGACAGCTGCGAAGCATCGTCCTCAAGCGACGACCTCCTTCAGGTGAGATCCGCGGAGCTCCGCTTCGCGTCACGAGTTCCCCGTCGAGCTAGTGGAGCTTCTCCGATTTTTATTTCGCCAATCGGATCGAGGCGACAACAGGAGTCCAGCGTAGCTGCTCCGCAAATCCGGCGAATATCAGGTAAGCATTTCTCCTCATTTTTCTTGCTATTTTATTTCATTTAATATTGTGTTTTCTTTTTATGTTGATTATCATCATTTTCATCCCACCACCATCACACCATTTTTCCCCCATTTGTTTAAGTTATCATCATCACCACCACCAACCCACCTTATAAGTTTTTTTTATCATGTTCATTCCCTGTTTTAAACAAAAGTAAAAAAAATATAAAACAATTAAAACCACAAAAAAAATCCTTTTATTGAAGCACCTTCATCATAGCATTTTTTTTCCTCATTTAGTTCATCTTCATCACCATCATCCACCCATTTTATTATTGTTTATCATATCTCCTGTTTGATCAAAATTAAAAAAAATTAAAAAAAATAATTAAAAAAATACATATCACAGCACAAAAAATATCAAAAAAATCAAAAAAAAAAGACAACCGCAGCAGCGGTGGGGAGAACCCACCGCCGCCGCCGCCCCCCTCCATTCATCACCAGCGGCGCCGCCGGCCGCCGCTCCCTCCACAGGCCGCCGCACGGCCTCCGCCGCCCCCTCCTCGCCGACGCAGCCGCGGGAGCCCCCCCCCCCCCCCGTCGGCCGACTTCCAACCCTCCGCGCCTCCGCCGGCCGCGCGTGGCCGCCCTCGCCCGCAGCTCCTCTCCTCAGCCCGCAGCCACCTCCAGAACCCACGCCGCCGTCCCGCCTCCTCCGCGCACAGACGTGCGCGCCGCCCCTCCGCCGACGAAGGCCGCCGACCCCTCCACCTGGTTGGGTTCCTCCATGCCCTACCTACGAAGAAGAAGAAGGTGAAATAATTTCTTTTAATGTAAAAATTGCAATTATGTTTTTTATAGTTTTTGTAATTACACTTTAGTCCTTGTATATAAGTTTGAGTTTTCTATTCAATTCTGTATTGCGCAAAGACCCCTATGTTGGTGTGTTGATCTGGACCTTGTTTTGGCGTCCTTTTATTTAAGGAAAAATATCATTGTGACGAGCAACTAATTGCCTACATTTTGACCATTTATTTGTATTTTTGTGAGTAATGGGTAATTAATTAAAATTTTTTAACTGAAATTTTATATATTTTACCCATTCCGTGCTCTTAAAATAATATCTCATACATGATTGCTCTAAAAATTCCACAAAAAATATATGTGATGTCTTGATATGTTATAAGCTTGCTGTCCAAATTTCAACCAAAATGGAGTTGTCTTGTGCCTGGAATAAATTATAGAGTGATTTCAGTATTTGATTTTTAATTAAATCCATATACATTATTTTTGCGAAATTTCAACTCTCCTAGATTGCTTATCTAAATATCTTTCTGAGATAAGTCGCATTCTGTTTAATTTGATAACGTGGATTTAATAGGAATTATTTACTCATTTCCACTCTGTTTTCACTAAAAAATTCATAAAAAATTCATAACTTATCAAAAAATTTCAAAAAAATTACTGTAGCTTCCTTGCATCATGTTTTCATTCCAGTAATTTTTTCATGATTTTTGCTTTCTGTTTGTGTGATAAATTGCAAAAAGACCCTTAAAAAGTGTGCATTTTTCATTGTTGCATTTTAAGTCTTAAAATTTCAAAAAAATGTGTTTTGTTTTCATCTCTGGATTAGAATTCTAGGAAAAATATAATTTGGCTAAATTGGATTAATTTCTCATTAAAATTAATTTGGCTAAGTTGTATGCTTTCGTAGTGTTTTAATTCAACTGCATCTTGCATTGCTTTTCTACTTGCATAAAAAAATCTAAAAAAACCGCTTTGGAAATCTAGATCTTAAATTTGCGAATTAGACCCAAGTTGTTCCTTTGCCTCCCTGAGTTCGACCCCGGACTTGCCCGGGATATAAATTAAAGCCGAGACACTCTTCACGGAGATCTTCTCTCGGTTCTGACCGAATCGCTGATTACACGTGCTACAATGCGACCGAATTAAACACCGTATTCAGCGACACGTCAGGTCCCCATTAAATAAGAAACCATAGGATCTGAGTTTGCGTAAATCGGATTTCGTTTGCTCTAGATATGGTTGTTTTAATGAACATGTATTCACTGTTATGGGAACTGCGAATCTTAACGTTATTAAGGAGTTAATTACTGTTTAGAGATGCCTCGAAATACGTGCAAATCACAAGGTTCTGTTGTAAATCAAGTTAGCAAACTATGGAAAATTACTTTGCTTAATTTGGATTTAAATTGATTGAGATATGCTAATTTTAGTAAGTAGGGGTCACTGCTGAAATTACTTTCCTAATCAAGAACCATGTGATTGTCAATTAGTGAAATTAATTGTTAATTTCATGAAATAAGTATGGAAAATATTTGAGAAATATTGGAAAAGAATTATTTTCTTAATTGACTTGACCTCAACCAATTAATTGATTAGATTTGATCTAGATCATAATTGGAAACACAATCATCAAACTCCTTGCTTGAATCGGATTGGGAATTTGTCTAGCAAATTTCCTTATAATCAAAATTGTTTTGATTACTATATGGTATAATTTCGGTTGAAGAATCGATGATCATCTCAAGTACAAATTAATCAATTTGGCATTATCCTTTCCCGAGGCGGATATGGTGACTAGTCGGAGATCGTTGGGGTAGCGGGTTGCAACGTATGTGGTCCGTCCCACTCTCGCCTGCACTGGCCATGACAGCGGGTAGGGCCGGGATAATGTCCGAGGGATTAAGTTGTATTTTTTCTAATTATTAGAATACGAATTAATACGTACTTTGAGAATAATACTATATATATTCAAGCATAACAATCATGTTTGATTGATTGAATTGGATTGATAATTAATTTAATATGATTAAGTTAATTATGTCCAATTAAAATACTCTAATATGATTAGAGTTGATAATTCCCTTAGAAGAATTAATTATATGAATGTGATTAATGATAATTAATTAAATTTGAATAAGAGGTGGAGGATCACATAAGTGACATCCATGGTCTCCCGTCAAGGCGAAGGGTTTCTGTCGCCAGGGATTGTATATAGGAGACGCATGTACGTAGTGACAGCTCCTATATACAAGCGCATCTAGATCGGACTCTTTGCTTCTCGAAAGAGTAAGGTCGTATGCGTAGTGACCCCAATATCGGATCCTCATATTATTGGGACGATATTGGATTGCGCATAGCGAGTTCTATTCCTATTGACGGTTGGTTCAATTAACGAAGGGTCAACATCACCTTAGGGGTGGTGGGCCCGGGTGTTAAAGACCGAATTGGGAATGCAAGTTGGACTTGCAAGGCGGAATGTGTTCCCGCTTCTTTTTATCGGAGTTGCAGATTCTCATATTATTGGGATGTAACAAAGATAAGGAAGGAGATCCCAGATCTTGCTGAGATATGATGGTAAGTATATCTCTTACATTGAAAGTGATTAAGGGAATACTCTTTCAGTGTTGACAAGGCAAGACAACTTTGATATAAAAATTCCTAAATCAAGGTAAAAATATGTATATAAATATATACACTTATGCAATTTTCTTATTTCAGATAATCCTTCATTAAACCCACTCAATTCTATACTCAATAATAACCAGTAAAATACCATGGATTGGACTCATGATCCAGATATTGTACTTGCAGTTTGACACATAATGTATGTGGTTGCAATATGCAAGTTTCCTCATAATAATGAGGAATGACAATTAAATAGATAATAGGACTTCAAACCTAGGGTTTATATGTTTCTATAGTCTTGATATCATCAAATGTGCTTTGTAAGTGACATGTTGATGATGATCGCAATTGTCAAATTAATCCTTATAAAATCAATAAAGATATTCTGGCATACATATGTGCTCTCAACATTTAATCATGAATGGCATGGTTCTCTGCATCATGCAGAATGGTGGCTCCATAAGAGACGATGTATTTAAAACTTTTGAATACCTACCTGAACCAATGTTTTAAGAGTTTAGATGGATGTAGGTGATGAGTGTCATCATTCTACTATCTTTACTCTAGTCATTCATGAAGCTTCATAATATTCATATTGTATGAATTTAATGAAGCATATATAAGTGTTGAAATACTCTTATTTTGAATTCTTTTGAATTTAACATGAGAGATCCTTTAGTCTTGAGCAATGGTTGCTTGTAGATAAAGGGAGCGCAGTGGAAGCATGGGTTGGACCCAAGTAAGAAGTATAGTTAAAGAGTTGACTGTACTCCTGTGACTTCCATATGACATCCAAAGAGTTGGATGAATGTCAATACTGCAATAAGTTGATGTGTTGATAGTATGACTATCAAATCTATCTAGAATCCTTAGAGGAGGAATCGGATAGTACATCAGATTAATCTACATATAATCATTGATATTGACTTACTTATTTGATAAGATAAAGTCTGATAATTGTATCTCAATCTTCTAGTGACACTTGCACTTGGTTGCATATGTATCAGAATATTAGAAATTTGACCTTAAGGTTTAATGGTCATCCATGTTGGAATTGATGCAATTGTTGCAACAATTTCCACCGGATGAATATACTTCATATTTTCAGTGGGAGAGTGCTTAGTCTTAGAGAATGTCTCTATGACCTAGATATTAGAATACACTCATTGTTTATTTCTAAATGTTGGGAATAAACATGAAATCTGGAATAGACCTATCATAAAGAGTTATGATGGAGATATTTCAGATAGTAATCTAACATCTAGTGGACTCCACTAAATTAGAAATTAATGAATGGTTCATTAAGATTTCTAATACTGAAAATTAAACCTTTAAAGATCAATAGGAGGATAAAGATCATTTGACAATGATCTGGCATCATGTTTTGGACATTTGTCTGTTGATGTGATCAATAGACTGATAAGAGATGAACCTTTAGATTGTCTAAATGTTCAAATCCTACATACTTGTGAATATTGTATTCAAGAGTAAAAATGTCCAATACACCCTTCTTTGGGAAAGGTGTAAGATGTCAAGGTATTCAAGATCGCATACATATTGATGTATGTGAATCATATATATCATAGTAAATATTATGGATATGTGATATCTATTGATGATTATGTATGATGTGAGATTTCTTCTCTTTACTTAGAAACCTTTGAAATTTTCAAAGATTTCACAATTTTGGTTTAGAACCAAAGTTTGAAGGAAGATGAAATGAATTTGATCTAATCAAGGTAGCTTGTACCTATTAGATGAATTCAAGGAATACCTTATAGAGATGTGAATATCATTCCTATCTCAATCCTCCTGATGAACCTTAACTCAATAGAGTTGTAGGGAGATACAATTGATCATGTGTGACATGATTTGATCAATGATTAATCTTAGCATAATTATCTCTTAGTTTCTAGGTATATATATGTGGTAGAGACTACATTATATACCCTTAACAAGGTTCCATGTGATTAAGCTGGAATCTGGCACTAGAGAGTGCTACTTTATTAGGAAAATAAAGAATGGTATTGGATACCTACTTTATGACCTTGAGATTCTTAAAAGATCTCATCTTTGAGAATATGATTCTTATAGGATGACTCTCTTGAGAATCAAGATAAAAATGAAGTAAAGGAACTCATTTAATCTTCAGATGATAATGAGGCTCCTGAAATCGGAAACTAGATAGACAGTTAAAGATGAAACATTAATACCTCTTCAAATAAGTTTGAGGATGGATTCCATGTGTCAGTTGAGACTGAAAATGATCGGACTTCATGTGATGAAGCTCCTGAGGATCATGACATGGAAAGATGGATGTTAGCAATAAAAGTCTAATGTAGACTTCATATACAAGTGTTGTATATGGACCCTCGAGGATCCACCTATATGGGTCAGACCCATTAAGGTGTAAATGGATCTTCAAGAGAAAGAGGGAACCTGATGAGAAGGTAGAGACCTTCAAAGCATGTTCGTAGTCATGAGCTACACATCTAAGAGAAGACATCACTCGCAATGAGACTTGCTCTCCAGTGACCTTGCTTTAACCCAACAGAATATTGCTAACTATAGCTACACAACTTGACTATGACTTCTTCATGATGTGAGTCAAGATTACATTCCTCTATGAATACCTCTCTGAGGATATTCATATGAAGTAGCCCCAGGGCTTCAAAATTGAGGAAAGAAAGATGTGCTAGCTGAAGAACTCCATCTTTGGACTCCAATAAGTTTCTTGTAGTTGGAACATAAGATTTGATGAAATTGTAAATGTTGTGATTTCAGATAAAACCTTGATGAACCATGTGAAGCTTAGTGGGAGTGCCATTGTATTCATCGTGCTAAATGTAGATATTATTCTAATCATTTAGAATGATATAAGAATAAATAATAAGTGTTTTATAATTTGGTTGTTCCATACCTTGAGATACGATCTCAAGGATACCTCTTAGATCTTAATTCTGAAGTCGTTCAGAAGCAAAGAGAAGAGGGTATTGGGACCGTCACATTAGTAATACACCTTGGACTTATTCCATTTTCTGGAAAATTCCAAGAGGCTCTTCCTTCCCTTAAGATGTGGTAGTGACCTGTCTAAAGGGATAGCACCTCAAAGAGTTGAGGAAGTGAATGCTAGAACTGCTTGCACGTGTGCATCAGTTACGAGAAGCTGAAGTGTATGCTAGATGTGTACAAAAGCCATATGTCTGCCATGCAGTGGGAGTAGTAAACAGTTACTAATCCTACTCTGGAAATAAAACACTTGGTTGCAGTAATAATAATATCTTCAAAGATGATGAAACTTAGAGATATTGATCTCAAAGTCTTATCTTCAAAAGTTTAAGACCATGTAGATAGTGATCTATAAGGGTCTTAACTGTAGATACCTTAGGAGATAGAGATCTCCAGGAATGAAGGTATTCTAATAAGGATTATGGGAATACTAGTTATGATAATTAATAAGATGTAGTGTCAAGGACACTATAACCGATAAAATTGAGTATTGGTTGCATAAGATGCAACATTCGCATTGGATGCGAGCACTGTTACTAGGAGATATGCAAGTGTCGTAAAAGGACTTGGCGTAGTTTCTTGGGAACAAAGTGACTGATCAGCTTACATTACTATTTTCTAAATAGCCTATGATTGTCACATGAGTGTGGGTTTAAATGATTAGCTCATTAATGGCTCTTTGGGCTAGTGGGAGATTGTTGGACATGCGAGCCCACGGCGAGCCATTATGCAATAAATGTTATTGCAATTCACTCCTTAATCTGAAATAAAGAGTACATAGTTTGCATAATAGGTCCCTTATTACAATTAGGGTTATGTACCATGGCCATCTTAATGATCATACATCTGTTGATTCAATTATTGAATCATAGAGGCTGGTGCTTAGATGAATATCTAATGAGTTAGATTGAAGACTCATCAAGCATCGTCAAATGATTATTAAGAGATGATCTCCAGCCTGAGTAGGAGATGGCAATCCTATCTCAGTTAGGCCGGTATCTGACCGACCTCTTGATGCAGGTCCTCTGCATAGGAATATAGATTCGGAGGTGTCAGATGAGTTAGGTCAAAGAGTTGACTTAACGAGATCGAGATAACCAAAGTCCTATATCGTATACTGTCATGATATAGGCACACATCCTCTGACCGGAGACAGATGTGTTACTATATGTCTGAGTATGTACATTTGGCAGACCAATAGGTTGATGACCTAATCAAGGTCTATACACCGGCGCGCTGGTGTGCATATAAGCGTATATGAGTAATACGATCTCTCAAAGGGATCATACAGGTTCAGTTACTGAACCGGAAGACATGAGCTCACTCATGAGATATTGGGAAGAATCAAATTCCATGCGCATGGTCGTCTCGCTTTGGAAGCTTGACTGAATTTGTAGGTTTGATATATACTTTTGGAAAGTATATGATCAAGATCTAGGTATGACATATGCTTTTGGAAAGTATATGATCGATACTGACTCCCAATGATCGAATAAGAAACTTACTGATAAAATCCTGAAGTAGACAGTGTAAAGTTGATGTAATACTTCGGGTTTATTCTGAGTCTTCCAGTATGCAGGATGTACAGGTATAGGGAATACCTGAGGGTGATGTGATCATAAACGATTGTATTACCATGACGCTTCCATTCCTAGGGAGTGATGAAACGGGTTTGGATTTTAGTGACTCCTCTCAGTAGAGAAGTAACCTAAACTTAGTCTAAATATTGGACATTGATCTGAATGTGATTCAGACCCAATGAGAAGATTAGATTTACGGTCTTGATTTAATCAAGCATCTATGGGAGGCCCGAGATCTGGATTTGAGATGTGATCTCAATATCCAAGTCACTATACGTGGAACAATACAATCGCCATGTCCTTATCTCCAAGTATCTGCGGAGAAAGCGCATTATCCTTGAAGGAGTTCATGGATAATTCTATTGTTGATATATGTATCCAAGCATTGAGAAAATGGATAATTAAATGAGATTTAATTATCATGAGTAATATGAATTTGATTCATATTATAAAGAGAGTTATCTGAGATAATTAAATGTGATTTAATTATCAAAGATGTAAGTAATATGATTGTGATTCATATTATTTGAGAACAAGAGAAATGAGATCCAAGATGATTAAATATGATTTAATTATCATGGATGAGAATAATGTGGATAGCAATATTCAATTATTCATAATATATTATAAATGTGATTTATAATGTATTAGAGAGAGATAATTATAATTTATATTTGTTGATTAATTATTATGTGTATTGGATACACATTGTGTAATTAATTGACAATGTATATTATATGTTGTTTTGGGTTGTGAATGTGATTCCCAATTTTCCAATGTCAAGATTGCAATATTCCCAAAATTAATTATGAATTATTTTGATGAATAAATCCCAACAAAAAGTTGTTGGAAATTTATGGGAGAATTTCATGGAGATGTGTAATCTAATGATATTACATGAGATAATCTCCACCGTATGGAGATGGTGGACGGCTATCAATTCCACAAGGAAATTGGTGGCCATCCCCACCATTCCTAATGGGGAGATCTTCATGCAAATCTCTCTCCATAATTGGTTGATCTAATTTAGGACTAAAATATATTTGACATCTCAAATATATTTGATTTAAATTAGATTATTGTTTGTTGGCTTTTACCAACAACAATCTTGACCATTGGATTGACATAAATCAATCTCATCCATTGATTTTATATGTCCCATGGATTGAGATCCATGGATCCTAAAACCCTATAAATAGAGAGGCATACCATGCTCTCTCTTTACACACAATGCTTGAGAAGCATCTCTCTCTCTCTCTAGACGTCATCCCTCTCTCTCCCTCTCATGGCCATCCACCATGGATGCCATGGAGAGAGTCTTCATTGTCGCAGCATCGTCGTTATGATGCCCGATCGTCTGCTCGTGGATCTCCGTCTCCTTCGGTGCGCCTCGCTCGTGAAGAAGACGTTGGATCTCGTGTGTCGAGATCAGGAGATCCACCGCTTGGATCATCAACATGGATTGCGAGAAGCACGCGGTTCATCCCCGCGCTCGCAAGCGTCTCCTCCGTCGGATCGGACTTAAGACATGAGGTCTCTTCGTTTAGAGACTCGATCGCAACCACGCTTCAAGGGGTAACCCTAATACTTGTTTGTGGTTTAGACGAAACGATCCGAGAAGTGTTCTTGGATCATGTGGTTTCGTCGCATGAAAATTTTTTAAATTCCGCTGCACAGAACAACTAGTACGACTAGTCATTCCTCGTCGTATTCGATACGACGCTCACGCTTCCGTGATGCGCTTGAGGATCTAACCATATCCTTCAGCCGCTCCTCCGCAGCCTTGGAGCCAGCCATAACATGCAACGCCCCCGACCCTCGTGTGGTGAAGGTCCAACACCAATCCCTCGCGTGCTCATCCGCCTCCTGGAGTTCAACCCCACCTCACGTGCTTTGCATGTGAGGGGTGGGGACATTTGTGCCGGCACCCTCCATCTTCGGCAATTACAAGAACACCCTGTGTTCTCTGTGAATCGCATAGGCGTCCCTACCAGCCTAAGGTCCCTTGGAGGACTTGCACTTGAACCCCCGTAGATTCTGGATAATTACGCAGATGCCCATCAATCAGAGAGCAAGTGTACGACACGTGTGAATGGGGAAAATTGTAACAAAGCCCTCGTGACCTTTCAGATCTGCATACGAGTCCCCTTCTACTAAAGTCGCATGACGCCTTCCACTGAGCAAATTGCATCCATACCCTCGCAAGTATATGTAATTGCATTTTAGTCCAGTCGAAATATTTTATTTAATCATTTTTAATTCTGTATTGCATTTACAGCCCTGTGTTCGCATATTTAATTGGACGTTCATTTCAATCATTTTATTATTTCCAAAAATTGCGTACTGTAGAACCACGGATGTGATCATTATGGATATTTGATTGAATTTTTGTGAGCCACGATTTATTTAATATAATTATTTTGGTGAAAATAGTTTTTTTCCCTCTATGTGGACTTTAATTAATATTAAAATATCTATTGATCCAAAAATTCTCGAAAATACGTAATAATTAGATTTTAGTGTTTTCTACTTTGTGCCCAAAAATAATCACCTTTGCACACGTAACGAGGTCTTAATAAATTAATTGGTGATTTGTATAATTAATTTTTTAATTCGTTCTCACTTAGTATTTTTTAGGAATTAAAAGTTGTTTTGGATATTTCTCACATAGACCTATCTAGGATAAATTGATTTCTTAAAAATATTGACATTTGATAATTATTAAAATTAAATTTGCAAAAAGCACGATGCATTCATATTTAATTCGTACTTAATTCACATGGAGTTAGAAAATTCCCAACAAACGAATAGCTTAATTTCATCATTATTCATCTTTTGGCTAAGTTTGAGGATTTTTGGAAGTAGTTTGATCGAAATTTATATTTTAGCACTGGAACTAGCCTGAAAGTGCATTGCATTCATTTATTGCATTTAAAAAATACCAAAAATATTCCTCTCTGAAAACCTAGCATCTAGATCGACTGAAAATTAATCTAAGGAAAAAGTTTCCTCTTGAGTTCGACCTTGGGCTTGCCCAAGTAAAAAAATTACCACTTGCTATTAACCGATAAATTAATTAAGTGGTTTTTTATCGATCCGAATTTATCCGACTACAATGCATTCGACATTATTGAAGGCTAGATTTTGGGCCTATCACCTACTGAGAGAGAGAGACATATTGAGTTTGAGATCACATTATTACTTGATACACAACCGATCTCGATGGCTCCTTACCGCATGGCATCAGTTGAGTTGAGACAACAGAAGGTGCAGTTGCAGGAGTTACTTGACTTGGGTTTCATGAGGTCAAAAACTTCACCTATGGGTGCTTCAGTTCTTTTTGTTAGGAAGAAGGATGGATCAATGAGATTATGCATTGATTACCGACAGTTGAACAAGAGAACGGTGAAGAATCGTTATCCTTTGTCATGCATCGATGATTTATTTGATCACCTACAAGGATCTTCGGTGTTTTCGAAGATCGACCTTCGATTTGGTTATCATCATTTGAGGATTCGAGAGTCAGATGTTCCGAAGACAGAATTTCATGACTTAGTATGAGCACTATGAATTTGTGGTGATGTAGTTTGGGCTCACCAATGCCCCTGCAGCATTCATGGACATGATGAGCATGATCTTTCATCCATACTTAGACAAGTTTGTGGTATTATTCATTGATGATGTGTTGATCCATTCTAGGAATAAATGGGATCACACGAATGATATGAAGATAGACCTGGACACACTGCGAGAGCACAATTTGTATGCCAAGCCGAGTAAGTGCAAGTTCTAGTTATCTATTGTCTCATTTCTTGGGCATGTCATGTCTGGAGGAGGTATCACAATAGATCATTGAGACAAACATGTCTTGGGAGCATCCCAAGACAGTCACCCAGATTCAGAGTTTTCTTGGATTAGCAGGCTATTACAGACGCTTCGTCAGTGGGTTTTCATGTGTTGTTCTTCCCTTGACACGATTAATGCAGAAAGGCATTCTTTCATTTGGGATGATTCATACGAGCATGCCTTAAAGACATTGAATGAAAGATTCACTACTGCGCCCATTCTTGCAGTACCTTCAGGCACCTAGGATTATGCAGTCCATACCGATGTCTCATGAGAAGGCTTAGAGTGGTTCTAATACAGCGAGGTCATGTGATTTCTTACGCATCACATCAGTTGAGGTCGAATGAACGGAATTACCCCACCCATGACCTGGAGTTGGCGGTAGTTGTCTTCTCTTTGAAGATTTGACGTCGCTATCTCTATGGGTGAATTTCGAGATTTTCACAGATCGCAATAGGCTAAAGTATATTTTTGATCAGAAGGAGCTGAACATGAGACAGTGCATGCGTCTTGAGCTACTGAAGGATTAAGACTGCACGATCACTTACCACCCCAGTAAAGGAAACGTGGTGGCAGGTACGCTTAGCAGGAGAGCTCATGTTGAGGGTACTACAAACTGGCTATACACATGGGATATGCTCACAGCTTTGAATGAATAGGATCCTCAGGAGAGTGCATCCATATCTATTGTCGTGCCTCCACGATTCAGGAGTCTTGGGGACCGCCTAATAGAAGGACATAAGACATATCCTTGGATTCGAGACAGATATATGCACGTCGTCAAAGACGAATTTGATGATTTTGTTGTGACAAAGTGTATTTTGTGGAAAGCTAGCCGGGTCATTGTGTCCAATGATGGGCAATTACACAAAGATATTCTTGAGAGGCACGCAGTTCACGATTGTCTATTCATCTCGACAGCACAAAGATGTATCGTGATCTACGCCGCCATTTCTGGTGGGACGGAATGAAGTGCAACATGGCACAACATGTTAGCAGATGCATGGCATGCCATATGGTCAAGGCTGAGCATAGAAGAACAAGATTATTACAGTCTCTTTCCATTCCCGAGTGGAAGTGGGAGAGTATATATATGTATTTTGTCATTGGGATGTCGAAGACACCAGGTGGCCATAATGTTATTTGGGTTATTATTGACAGGTTGACCAATTCAACACATTTTATACATATCAACATGACGTACACTCCATCTATATTGGTCAGGCTATATGTGTAGAACATTATCAGACTTCATGGTATACCACACGATGTGGTGTCTGACAGAGACTCAAGGTTTACATCACATTGTTCACATAAGTTCAAGTCAACACTACAGACAGAATTGAAAATGAGTTTTGCATACCATCCGAAGACTGAGGGACAGAGCGAACACACCATTCAAACACTCGAGGATTTGCTATGCACATGCACTCTTGAGTAGAAAGGGTTCTGGAAGGATCATCTTCCATTGGTAGAATTCACATACAACAACAGTCGATATTCTAGTATCGACATGGCACCATTCGAAGCCCTATACAGGCGAAGATGCCTTACACCTCTCAGTTGGCATGAGGTAGGTAATCATGCTCTTTACTTCGTGGATCTCTTGGAGGAGACTGCAAGGGTTGTTGATCTTGTGAGGCGGAAGCTTCTGATGGCATAAAGCTGCCAGAAGAGTTATGCAGACCGTTGAAGAAGAGACTGGGAGTTTCAGGTAATCGATCCTCTTCTATTAATCAATTTGCAAAAAAATGACATATTGAGATTCAACCTAATCTCATACTAATGAAAGTCATATAAATACAGGTGGGAGATTGTGTGTTTCTACGAGTATCTCCCATGGAGGGAGTACAAAGATTCGGTGTTCATGGCAAGCTGGCACCGCAGTATATTGGATCGTTCGAGATTCTTGCTAGAGAGGGGAAGGAGGCCTACCAAGTATTCATTCCTCCACACCTTTCAGCCATTCATGATGTCTTCTATATATCCAACCTAAGAAAGTATGTGAACGACCCTCGACATGTCATCAGCTACGAGAATCTTGACGTAGGGACAGATTTGGCATACAAGGAGAGGCCAGTGCAGATACTTGACAATACTGTGAAGAAGCTTCACAGCAAAGAGAATCCGTTGGTAAAGGTGTTATGGCACCGGCATGGTATTGAAGAGGCGACATGGGAGACTGATGCAAACATGCGGGTACGATACCCGTAGCTCTTTTCATGTAATCATCAAAACAATCCTACTTAATTGTATACATGTTGAAAGAATATGGCTTGTTTTCCCTTTGATGTTTTTATGGATTCAAAACCTTTTGAGGTTTTTGTGACCAGAAGAAATCCAAACAAGACACATAGTGATCCTGAGTCGAGTTTCGATGATGAGACTCCCTTTGAGATTTTTATATTTGTGACATCCGGGTGCCAATAACCCAAACCTGACCCGATTATAGTCCGACTGATACAATAAAACTATCGATTAATATTAAATGATCTAAACCAATCAATAGATCGTAAATCAAAATACGTTTGGAATCAATTAATAAAAAATCGATTGCATCATAATACGTGCCATCGGAAAAACCACGACGTAAATTGGAAACAACAAAATAAATTGAGCCTAAAAATCCAATTTGGCAAAATAAGACAAATGAAATCGATTTTCAGTCACAAACTGAGACCGTATCTCGAAAATTTCAGGAATTCATATCCGATCCAAGGTATATGAATATTATACTCATTTTTTATTGTCATTCAGAGACGATTGAAATGAGATATTGTACACCTAAATCTTAGATTCAAGGCACGAGTACGGACGACTTATGTTTGTCAAATAAATGAGGGAGAAAATAATTAAAAAAAGAAAAAAATAGTTTTTTTTCTGTTGTATTGTACAACAGATAGCTGCAGTACAATAGTTCCATTCACAACAGACAGCTGCACAGTGCAACAATTCCATTCTTTCTTCCACTCGGCTTATATTTTTTATTTATTTCCACATGTCAACTTTTCAAGAGCTCTTCGTGGTTATATGAACACCAAATCCTCTTTCTTTCTCTATTTCTTCCAGCGTAAGGGCCCTCCCCTCTCCCCTTTCTTTCCTCCACTTTTACCCAACTTCCCTTCTCTGTTTTCTGCTCCTAATCCTCTATTGGAAGCCCTCACAACAACCAACTGTTGTTGCTGGCCTCCTCTCCCCAAGAACTGTTGCTTCACCTCCATCCCTTTGTTGCAACCATAAATGCTGCTACCTTCAAATATGCAAGTTGTTGTCCCGCAGCAGATCTACCTAATTGATTTTAGATTAAGTTACTGACTGTACTGTCTGTTTTCTACTCATCTGAATTGAAAGATTAATTTTTTTTAGTTGATATATAAATTAAATTACTGATTGTTCCATCTTTTATGCTATTCTGAAATTAAAAGATTAGATTTCCTAATTGAATTGTAAATTAAGTTACTCTTGTTCTTTAAACTCTTAATTAAACTATACATTAAATCATTGCCTTTTCTATGTTATCTGCTCATCTGAATTGAAAGATTTGAATTTCTTCATTTAGTTGTATTAAGTCGTAATTGATTTATAAATTAAGTTATTGTCTGAATTAAAAGATTTAAACCTTTTTAGTTGAATTGTAAATAAAGTTATTGTTTGTTCTCTGCTCATCTGGAAATTGAAAGATTGAAATTGTTATATAAATGGGTTGACTAAAGTTTATGCTTTATAGAAGAATTTCTTCTTCTCCTTATAGTTTTAATTTTAAGATAGGGATAGATTCGAGAGTTTCCATTTTAGTCACTCATTAAGGTTGATAAATATTAGATTTCTTACTTTATTTTCTTCCTAATTAGTAAATTATGTAGCTAACTTGAGGTATATATATTATCCATATAAAAAAACATAGAGATCTTTACTCGCATATTTGTGATATATTTTGCACTAGCCACATATCCAAAAGAAGATTAATTTTTTAACTTACAAGCTAAGAAATCTATTAAACCATTATGCAGGTTCGTATGTACATCATCCACACACCATTAATCACAAAGTGCCTACCCTACACCCAGAAAGTATTAGAACCTCAGAAGAAATCAAATGTAGAATATGATAGTTAGAGAAGAATAAACAATTGGTATCCAACATATCATATGCAATGTAAAAGTATAAATCATGGAATGCAAAACCAAGAAACAAGAGTAAAATATGGAGCCTAATGCCCATTGATCATCGATATTGTGGCAATGTGAAGTGCAAGGATCATTTTAGATCTCATAACTTTTAATACTCATGAAAGGATCGCTCTAGATCTGTAATGTTGACCATGGAAAGGATGAAGAAAGAAAGAGTCAAGCAAGTGAAAATGTTGATGAATTGATAATGACTAATAATTATTGATGTTGGTCATGTGACCATTACACCTAACCGTACGAGGGTGGGTGACCCCCATTTGGGCGGGAGATAGGAAGCCCGGTTAGGGTAGTGGTCGTCAAGTGTGCGAGTCTAAGATCCTAGTACTTTGTACGGTTTTTATGCGAGCTCGCAGTGTTTTTATGCTTCGTTGGGTACCAGTAGGGTAGAGCATTGGGCTCGACCCGGCCCAACCCGAGAAAACCCGACCCGAGCCTGTCATTTTCTCGTGGGTCGTGGGTCAAGTCGAGGCCCATAAATTTAGTGAAAACCCTGACCTAGGCTGCACCTAAGGCCCAGTATTTCGGGCCCGGGTTCAGGTCGGGCTAGGTGATGAAACTCCATTTCATCATCTTTATTTTCTATAATTAACCCCCTTGCTTAAAGTTTTGGCAATAAAACCCTGCTAATGTCCTTAAATAACAGAGTCCTAAATAAATTAAAAATCACAAAAAAATGACAAAACAAAAATTTGTGGTATTTTTAGACTTAAAAATACTCTCAAAAATATTTCGGGCCTTTGTTTGACTTCATCTCAAGTTTTGGTCAACATGAAACTTGTAGATCTCGTCGAGATCTACAACTTTCATGTTTTGAGTTTTCTCAAATTCGGCCTTTATGTCCCTCAAAAATCAAAAATTCCCTCGAAATAATCTGATTGGGCCACGTGGCCCGTTCTGGGTGAGCCACGTGGCCGCTTCTCCTTGTCTTATCCGCCCTCACTCCGAGCCGTTGGATTTGCTCCTGATCCAACGGCCCAGTTCTCGCCACGACCCGCTCCAATCCTCAGCCGTTTGATCTTCCTCCTTCTTCAATCCACACCGCTAGTTCGTGCCTTAACCTGAGCATGCCACGTGGCGCATCATAGACCGCTTGATTGCGCCCCAGATCTCCCATCTTGGTCGCTCATTCCTCTGACGCTTCTCATCCGCTCGATCGGCCCTCACTTCCCATCCAAACCGTCCGTTAGCGCCGCGGTTGTAGCTCGACACGTGGCGTAAGCGCAGCTCTCCGATCGCTCCGCCCAGATTCCATCCACGCCACTCTTTCGCGCCTCAACGACAGCCGTTGGATCTCCAGATCCAACGTATCGGTCGTCGTCAACCTCGCGACTTCCTCTTCCCCACGTTCTCCACCTCGCGTCACCCGTTCGCCCTTTCCTTTTTCTCCGCCACCTCAGTTGACTTCTTCCATCGCCAACAGCCCTTGACCTTCCCCACTCTTCCCTCTACCACGCGCAAGCCTCCACGATCCACGATGACTTCCCAGTCATCCCATATTCCCCTCGCAAACCACGACACCACTCATCAGCTCCGTCATCAACCACCTTCAAATACCCGACATCCCTCTCCGTCAACACTCGTCCATCTTTACGCGGGGAGGGGCCCAGCCCTCCTCCGCCTCCCTGTGACAGGGGGAGGTGAGAGGATCGAGCGAAGATGACCCGCTCCCCCGGTGAGACCCTCCGCCACTCACAGCAGAGTTGCGGTGCCCCCAGGCCCGCCCGAGCTCGCTGGGAAAGCCGCCCAGCATGTTGCGAAGACCCCGAGCTCCTCTCGGAGCTCAAGCACAAGCTACATCGCCCGCCCGACATCAGGTAAACTCCCTCTTCCTCCTTTGTCTTTTTCTTCAATTTCTCTTATTTAATTAGGCTCCGTCAGTCGATCTCGCCCTCCATCGTTCATTCTGTCAGCTCCGCCAACACCTCCCCGTTCACGCACACTCCTCCGACCATGCCCTCCTTCTTCCATACCTCCCATCGACGTCCGACCCATCTCCTCCGCCACCCACGGCGGAGGAGCTACGAGCTCCCACCTTCTCCGTTCCCTGAGCTCTCACCCATTCACGCACGCACTTCTTTGTCGCTTCGGCTATGCACCTAACTATGCATGTCTTCATAATACAACAATGGACGGAGCTCCGCCGGAGGACTTTTGAGCTCCTTCGCTCTTGCTTCTCCGCCATGGTTAGCCCGAACCATGATGCTTGGGAAGGTCCCCAGAGATCCAGCTGCATCGACAACCCTTCAGGGAGCTCCGGGGAGGTCCTCAGTTTCAGAGATAGAGTAGCGGAGGAGGAGCATGTTCGCCGGAGACATGAGCCCGCCGCCCGCCTTCGGCCGAAGAAGGAGGAGCAGTGACCGTTGGATGCTCCGCCCCGGAGTTCATCCAACGGCCACGATGCAGCCACGTCGACACTCAGTTCCTCTTCCAGAGGCCGTTGGATCTTCGACGATCCAACGACCTTCGAGCATCCATGTCGCCCGGGAGCACCTTCACCAGCAGCCCTTGGATCATCACGATCCAATGGCCATTATTCGGCCACGTGGCATTCTGAGAGCCTTCACCGAGCCTGCCCTCCGGACCTACAGGCTTGGGTCACCGAGCTTACTTCGAACCGCATCCGAGCCTGCAGCGAGCCAAGCCAACATACGAGCCAAGCCGAAGCAACCCGGGCCTCCTCCGAACCTCCGAGCCTACCCGATCCTTGGAGAGCGCGTGCACGGCATGTGCTTCCTGGGTAATTTGCAAGGAAGCCCAACCACTTTCTTCAATTTGCAAGCAGGTCCCTATCACGTGCACCTTGCGTGCACAGTGGAAATTTTACAGAGAAGGTCCCGGTATTTTACTTATTTACATTTTAGTCCCTCTGAGGACATGTTTGTAGTTATCTTTTTATGTTTTTATTGCATTTATGCCCCTGCTTTCTTCCGTGCATATCTTAAGCTATGTATGTCCAATTGAGTTGATTTCAGTTTCGTTTTAAAGCTGGTTTGATGGTCTTTCTAATGGCATGCTTAATTGTTGTTTTGGACACAATGAATTTTGATGTATTATTCTATAGCCATGTGACTCTAATTTCTTAACTTCTGCCTTGTTCAAATTGATTCTGTCATACCATTTAATCTGAAATTAACTTATTGTTTAATTGGCTCATCATCTTGATCTAGGGCATATCTGTGATGTATTTTCATTGCATCTCTTGCATAATAAAAATTTATTAAAAAAATGCATGTTTATTTTGAATGCATTGTCGTGTCTGCATAATTTGACCTATATGCCTGTAACTTAACGCTTAGTTAAATAAATAGAAATCCGATTAATACGAGAGAGGCTCGTGTCCCTAAGTTCGACCTTGGTTTCTTACCAAGTGAAAAAATTCATGACCATCGCATTCTTATTTGACATATATCAATGAGATGGTCTCTTTGATGAACCAAAATCAGCCCGACTGCTACGACATGTTGAAGTGCTAATTTAGCTCTCTTAAAGGGTCGATTTTGCGGTTCATCAAATGGCGCCGTTGCCGGGGACACGGCTCATTTCTTTTATTTTTTGGATTTTTTGTTTATTTAGGTGTATCTTTTTTATAGGTCATTTTTGTTCATTTATTTTGCACTATAAAATTTTCTTTTCGATTGATCTCTAATCATTGTTTCTGTGGCAGGACCATTGATGGATCAAGGAGGCGAGGAGCTGGTGTCTCCCGCTGAGAAGAACCGCAGGAACCGCTTGGAGTACATCGAGAAGAAAGAAAAAAAATTTTCTTGCATTTTAATTTCCATACAGGAACTTGTAATAAACTCATCTTTTACAGCGGTCTTCGATCGAAGACTCGCGTGTGTAATCGAACGAATGTGGTTGTGTGGGGATCGTCCCCACTTGAGTGTCGACCTAGGATCAGGCACGCGGCTCTTTGAGCATATTCCATTTTTTATCTTTTCCGTGTTTGCTCGTAGGTAGGACACACTTTAAACAAAGACGCACTAACATCACCTCACTTAGCCAAATTAAAATGAAAATTATCGCCGCTAATAGAAGCATGTTAGGTGCGGCCTTTTAATCGACTTGCATACATGAGTTTTGGTTTTCAACACGGCCCAAGTTTTTCACGGATTTTTTCGCTAAGTCGCTGCATGATTTCTCGCTTGGCTTAGATCATGTTTTTATCAAATGCAAGTTTTTCTCGGCTTTCATTTTCTAGCTTGATCACCTAGGATTAATGGAAAATGGAATGAACGGTAGACGATGATTTCTTGATTTTGTGCTAACCATAATCAGTGATAACCTAAAATAAAGTTGGGACTGTTAATTGCAAGTCAACCTAAAATGGAGTAAAACTTCAGTTTTGGGAGAGCAATACCCTCGCTTACGCAATGATTTTTCACTTCACATCTTTTCTTTGCGTAAAATTTCTAATGTTTTATCACCAATAAAACAGACAAGATAATAAACCAACCTTAGTTGGTTTCATGTGTGAGTTGGTGAAATTGAGAGTATTGCTTGTTTGATTGAGCCATGTTTGTTGCGACACACTTCCCCGAGCCTTAGTCACTCCATTTCATCTCCGAAGATTCATCCACTCATTTGTAGATCTATTCCTCTTCTTCGTTTACCTTGGGTCCCTCCCAACATCAATTCCCATCTTTATACTTAGGCTAATCTCAGCCTAAGTATAAGGGGGACCCGAGTCCCTGTGATTTTTCTCTACTCATCTTCTTTCCTTGCCTTTATACTTAGGTTATTTCTAACCTAAGTATAGGGGGAGCCCCTCTTAGCTCCCATATATTCCTATATACTTAAATGGACCTAAGTACTTGTAACATCTAGTGCTATGAGGACATAGCAAAGTTTAAGTATAGGGGGTATACCGTATATACCGTATATTTACTTTAGCTATAATCTGAAAAATTTGAAAAATTTAAAACTTTTTGGCTAAGGTAAAATTCGTTGGACTAAGAGAACTCAAATGATTTCGCGGCTTTTCGATATTATGTTACGCTATTTTTTATTAAAAAAAATTCGAAAATGATTTTTCCTTGTTTTGAAAAATTCTTTTGAAAATGTTTTGAAAAACTTGTTATTTGTGTGACATGGTTTTGAAAAAAATCGCCTTCTCTTTTCAAGAAAAGTTGAGTCTAACTTGTGTTTTAACTCTCAAATTGAAATCCATAAAAATCAGAAAAATCCAAAAAACCCTTTAGGAGCCGTTAGTAACTACTAAACCTAATTAAGTAAGCCGCATTCAGTGAGGGTTCACCCTTAGCAGATTGGATGGTTTAGAGGACATCGCGCAAGGCCCCGTCCTCAAGCAACGGGCTTCGGCCTGTACTTACATCCATACTGATTGAATTGCATATGCTCAATTGAGTTTAGGCAGTTCTAATATCTCTTGAAGTTCAAAAAAAAATCTTGTTTTTTAATGAAGAAGTTGGATTAGTCCTCTACACTTACACTTTCACTCAGGATCTGAAATGATCAAGGAGACTTAGCTTTTTTGAGGTCTTTGAGATTTTTCGGTTAACCAGCCTTAGCTATCAGGGTCATAGACTTAATCGTCCACATTCCCCTAGGTTTCTAGATTTGCATGCTATATTCCATGCTTAGTCTCAGACAAAAGAATATGATCAGCACATCACATGCACGACTGCGGTTTTTGATGAGATGAGTTGATTTTTCACCTGAGGGATTGGGATGAGGAAGTCGAGTTTGGATTTTGATCTTATGATGCTCGAGGATTGGATAAAATCTTTGGAGGCTTCATGAAACCTGAGTGTCAGCAATATTAGCCGATATGAGAACTTGGTTCTTATATTAATCTCTTGACATTGACCTAAGTGCCAGGGTGTGAAACAAATAAAAAATGATCAGTGTGCGCCAACTCTTGGTAAAAGCAGTGGAGCTAGCCACAAATTATACAAGTCAATGAAATTCCAAAGAAAAGCTCTCATTCCACAAAGTCAAATATCAAAGAGCTTCCACCAAAGGCGCGCGCTCCCAAACTTTTCAAAGTGTCCACTTGGACCACCTCTATTAGGACCAGGAGTCGGTCTTGCACCAAAAAAGGGCTCTGCATCGTAAATGCTACAAGTCTGGGTGTCGAAGGTACGATAGGTACTCAAAAGAGACACACCCCGGTGTACTCCCAGGAAAACAAGTGCAGACGGCTCCAACTTCTCTTGACGGACGCACTGATCAACACCAAAAAAATGTGTTGCGTAAAAGGCACTAGAGAGAATCCTTGTTCCACTGAGAGGGAGAGAAGAATTGACACAATCCCATGCCCTCCATTTCTGGCCTGCCATCTACATTTTCTAAGTCTGACAACTAAGGAGACGGTGGACTGAATGCAAGATTGGATTTATTCCCTAGTGTTGAGGATTGAGTCCTTAGGAGATTTTCTCGGACTAATACTTTGGGTGAAGATATGACTCTACTCTCGAAATTGCAGTCAACACTAAACTTCATATCCTTTAGATTATATGTACATCAGAGAGAGTCTGGAAAAGTAGAGGAATTGGATGCCTCTTGATTAAGGCTGGGTTGAACTCTAGAATTTTGGATCTCTAAAGTCGAGTCAACTTGATCAGATTAGATCATGTATTCACATGCACAAGGGGGTTAATCCAACTTAATCATTCTTTTTGATGCTCGAGGACGAGCATAGTTTAAGTATAGGGGGTGATGAAACTCCATTTCATCATCTTTATTTTCTATAATTAACCCCCTTGCTTAAAGTTTTGGCAATAAAACCCTGCTAATGTCCTGTAATTAACAGAGTCCTAAATAAATTAAAAATCACAAAAAAATGACAAAACAAAAATTCGTGGTATTTTTAGACTTAAAAATACTCTCAAAAATATTTCGGGCCTTTGTTTGACTTCATCTCAAGTTTTGGTCAACATGAAACTTGTAGATCTCATCGAGATCTACAACTTTCATGTTTTGAGTTTTCTCAAATTTGGCCTTTATGTCCCTCAAAAATCAAAAATTCCCTCGAAATAATCTGATTGGGCCACGTGGCCTGTTCTGGGTGAGCCACGTGGCCGCTTCTCCTTGTCTTATCCGCCCTCACTCCGAGCCGTTGGATTTGCTCCTGATCCAACGGCCCAGTTCTCGCCACGACCCGCTCCAATCCTCAGCCGTTTGATCTTTCCATCAACTGGCCTTCCATCTACACTTTCAAGTCTGACAACTAAAGAGACGGTGGATTGGATGCAAGAAATGGTTTATTCCCTAGTGTTGAGGATCATGTCCACAGGAGAATCCCTTAGACTGGAACTTAGGGTGACGTTGCGACTCTACTCTTATAACTGCAGTCCACACTTAAAGTCATATCCCTTATATATACGTATACAAAGAGAGTCTGATGATTAGGGGAATTGGATACCTTTTGACTAGAGCTTGGTTCAGCTTAGAATTTTAGGATCTCTAAAACCGAGAGTTCTTGAATGGATCAAGTCTTGTATTCACATGCACAGTCAGGGGTTAACTCAACTTATTCATTCTTTATTTGCTAGGAGAGCACGTATGCAGCATCGTCAGCATGGATATTCTTCTGAGTCTACGGAGGACCTTGCATCTCCGGTTGTGGCGGATACCACTTTAGCTTCTATTCCACAACCTTTAGTAGATAGTTTAGATTGTGAGTCCATGTTGCATCAAAAAGATTCTTGTATGAAGAACTCTGTTTCTGTTAATGCAAAGAATGATCTTTCAGTTACATCATCTTTATTTTCTATAATTAACCCCCTTTCTTAAAGTTTTGGCAATAAAACCCTGCTAATGTCATGTAATTAACAGGGTCCTAAATAAATTAAAAATCACAAAAAAATGACAAAACAAAAATTCATGGTATTTTTAGACTTAAAAATACTCTCAAAAATATTTCGGGCCTTTGTTTGACTTCATCTCAAGTTTTGGTCAACATAAAACTTGTAGATCTCGTCGAGATCTACAACTTTTATGTTTTGAGTTTTCTCAAAATCGGCCTTTATGTCCCTCAAAAATCAAAAATTCTCTCGAAATAATCTGATTGGGCCACGTGGCCCGTTCTGGGTGAGCCACGTGGCCGCTTCTCCTTGTCTTATCCGCTCTCACTCCGAGCCGTTGGATTTGCTCCTGATCCAACGGCCCAGTTCTCACCACGACCCGCTCCAATCCTCAGTCGTTTGATCTTCCTCCGCCTTCAATCCACACCGCTAGTTCGCGCCTTAACCTGAGCACGCCACGTGGCGCATCATAAACCGCTTGATTGCGCCCCAGATCTCCCATCGTGGTCGCTCATTCCTCTGACGCTCCTCATCCGCTCGATCGGCCCTCACTTCCCATCCAAACCGTCCGTTAGCGCCGCGGTCGTAGCTCGACACGTGGCGTAAGCGCAGCTCTCTGATCGCTCCGCCCAGATTCCATCCGCGCCACTCTTTCGCGTCTCAACGACAACCGTTGGATCTCCAGATCCAACGGCTATTGGTCGTCGTCAACCTCGCAACTTCCTCTTCCCCACGTTCTCCACCTTCTGTCACACGTTCGCCCTTTCCTTTTTCTCCGCCACCTCAGTTGACTTCTTCCATCGCCAACTGCCCTCCGACCTTCCCCACTCTTCCCTCTACCACGCGCAAGCCTCCATGATCCACGATGACTTCCCAGTCATCCCATATTCCCCTCGCAAACCACGACGCCACACATCAGCTCCGTCATCAACCACCTTCAAATACCCGACATCCCCCTCCGTCAACACTCGTCCATCTTTACGCGGGGAGGGGCCCAGCCCTGCTCCGCCTCCTTGTGACAGGGGGAGGCGAGAGGATCGAGCGAAGACGACCCGCTCCCCCGGTGAGACCCTCCGCCACTCACGACGGAGTTGCGTCGCCCCCAGGCCCGCCCGAGCTCGTTGGGAAAGCCGCCCAGCATGTTGCGAAGACCTCGAGCTCCTCTCGGAGCTCAAGCACAGGCTACATCGCCCGCCCGACGTCAGGTAAGCTCCCTCTTCCTCCTTTGTCTTTTTCTTCAATTTCTCTTATTTAATTAGGCTCCGTCAGTCGATCTCGCCCTCCGTTGTTCATCCCGTCAGCTCCGCCAACACCTCCCTGTTCACGCACACTCCTCCGACCATGCCCTCCTTCTTCCATACCTCCCATCGTCGTCCGACCCATCTCCTCCGCCACCCACGGCGGAGGAGCTACGAGCTCCCACCTTCTCTGTTCCCTGAGCTATCAGCCATTCACGCACGCACTTCTTTGCCGCTTCGGCTATGCACCTAACTATGCAGGTCTTCATAATACAACAATAGACGGAGCTCTGCCGGAGGACTTTTGAGCTCCTTCGCTCTTGCTTCTCCGCCATGGTCAGCCCGAACCATGATGCTTGGGAAGGTCCCCAGAGATCCAGCTGCATCAACAACCCTTCAGGGAGCTCCGGGGAGGTCCTTAGTTTCAGAGATAGAGTGGCGGAGGAGGAGCATGTTCGCCGGAGACCTGAGCCCGCCGCCCGCCTTCGGCCGAAGAAGGAGGAGCAGTGACCGTTGGATGCTCCGCCCCAGAGTTCATCCAACGGCCACGATGCAGCCACGTCGACACTCAGTTCCTCTTCCAGAGGCTATTGGATCTTCGACGATCCAACGACCTTCGAGCATCCACGTCGCCCGGGAGCACCTTCACCAGCAGCCCTTGGATCATCACGATCCAATGACCATTATTCGGCCACGTGGCATTCTGAGAGCCTTCACCGAGCCTGCCCTCCGGACCTACAGGCTTGGGTCACCGAGCTTACTTCGAACCGCATCCGAGCCTACAGCGAGCCGAGCCAACATACGAGCCAAGCCGAAGCAACCCGGGCCTCCTCCGAACCTCCGAGCCTACCCGAGCCTTGGAGAGCGCGTGCACGGCACGTGCTTCCTAGGTAATTTGCAAGGAAGCCCAACCACTTTCTTCAATTTGCAAGCAGGTCCCTATCATGTGCACCGTGCGTGCACAGTGCAAATTTTACAGGGAAGGTCCCGGTATTTTACTCATTTACAATTTAGTCCCTCCGAGGACCTGTTTGTAGTTATCTTTTTATGTTTTTATTGCATTTATGCCCCTGCTTTCTTTCATGCATATCTTGAGCTACGTATGTCCAATTGAGTTGATTTCAGTTTCGTTTTAAAGCTGGTTTGATGGTCTTTCTAATGGCATGCTTAATTGTTGTTTTGGACACAGTGAATTTTGATGTATTATTCTATAGCCATGTGACTCTAATTTCTTAACTTCTGCCTTGTTCAAATTGATTCTGTCATACCATTTAATCTGAAATTAACTTATTGTTTAATTGGCTCATCATCTTGATCTAGGGCATATCTGTGATGTATTTTCATTGCATCTCTTGCATAATAAAAAATTATAAAAAAATGCATGTTTATTTTGAATGCATTGTCGTGTCTGCATAATTTGACCTATATGCCTGTAACTCAACGCTTAGTTAAATAAATAGAAATCCGATTAATACGAGAGAGGCTCGTGTCCCTGAGTTCGACCTTGGTTTCTTACCAAGTAAAAAAATTCATGACCACCGCATTCTTATTTGACATATAGGAATGAGATGGTCTCTTTGATGAACCAAAATCGGCCCGACTGCTACGACATGTTGAAGTGCTAATTTAGCTCTCTTAAAGGGCCGATTTTGCGGTTCATCACTAGGCCCCATTGTAATGTTGTTTTTTCTATTTGTGATTGTGGCCTCTTTGTTTCCATCAAAACCATACAATTTGAGCATGGTATTCTTTTTCATTTCCGGGTTTTGGTATGTCACAACATACTCTGACACAGTGAAATCATCAAAAGATTCTAAACCAAGCAATTACAAAGCAAAACAACATAGAGAACAAAAATCCACGAAAATGATATGATGAATTATATGAAAAGCAGTATATCTCACATCCGTAATCGACACACATGGTGTCTAGGCGGAGAAACAATACCTAACATAAGTGGAAATAACAACACTTGTATGTAGGCGTAGACACGATCCGTCCAATACTTATATCATCGTGAATCACTCTCTTAGTTATATAACTTATATAGTATAAGTATCGCATGATAATGTATATGTTATAAATTGCCTTGATTGTAATTTATATCTATCCGTTTTCTCTTACTTTTTTGACTAATTATTAATGCTAAAATAATATCAACACTCGATTTATATAAATTACCGCTATAACTTTATTTTGAAATAGAAAATCCAATTTAAAAGAATAACATAAATTTAATTAAAAGTTGTCAATATGATCATGAGAATTCATGGTTTAACTCAGTTGGTACCGTCAAAACAACGGCATTGTCCACTATTTCGTACAACCAATCAAGTAAAGTTATAGATGTGTATATACATCTGGATACATACAACATAACAGGAGGGCAGGAGGGATGCAAATACTCCATATAGATATGATAGATGTGGGCGTACGTGAGTTAGGTTGTTTCAAAGTTGGGCCGACAGGCTTTGATGAGCTTTTCTGGGTTCGGGTTGGGCCCAACATGACTTGATAATTTTGAGGAAATGAAAGCCCGGGCCCAACCTATATAAATATTGGGTCTGGATCGGGCCCGGGTTTCGGTGGGTCGGGTCCGAGTCGGGCTATGCTCCACCCTAGGTACCAGATTTTTGACCAATTTCGTTGACCCTCTTTCTTAGGTCACCTAGGCCGGGGGGAAGGGGGGTTCAGTTTTAGTTCTCTTACGAGCTCGTTTTCCCGTACCAATCGAGCCGATTTTTGGGGTGGCTTTTCTGGAAAGTCTCTCCCACCCGTCTCAGGGGCGTAATTTTGGAGTAGGCCTAGCCCTCTACTGGACCGCACTTCCACTTGGAGGGCGAGGCGGAAGAGTCGTTTAGGAGACTTCCTTACCACTTGAGTTTTGGTTACCGTTCCGCCAATAGGTTTTGGCGAGGAGTTACACTTGGAGTGGTTACATCTGAGTTTAGCCAGAGATGATACATGTTACAGTTGAGTTGGCTACAATTGAGCTTGGTACATAATCATTAATCATCGTCAATCATCAGTTATCGACAAGTAATTGATCTTGGAACTACTACTACAAGTGATAGAAAAAGCTAGCGGACGTGTTGGGAACTTAGTTAGAATGCATTATACTCCACCGCATGCCTACGGAGGTACCCCAATCCTAAGGTATTCTTCATGCCTTAGAGTCATAGTGTAAGGTCACACCCAGACCATAGACTATCCAATAGACTTGAGAAATGATATAGATTGAAGATCAGATCAAAGATTCATCATCGTCGATACCAAGATCCATCTACCTGATTTTTAAGTGATAAAAAGTTAATAACCTACATATGGATCTTTAATTAGTATACGAAAATGATATATTCATAAAGTTATTGGATGATGGGTGGTCAGGGGATTTACATGCATAACCGTTTTGAAAACCACTTTTATGCACATTGTTGAATTTAAATTTCAATACTTATCTACTTGCTTTCTTTTGAAACCACTAAACTTAGTTGTTATATTTTTAATATGCTGGATTGAATGCAACAAGTGTTGACATTCTTTTGTCCCTTGCATGTGTGGCAGACAAAGCACATGCATCGCAGTAGACTGGCTGATGATCCCGAACATCCACTATTATACTCGATGGTACGCTTGTTACAGTTTATGTACAAAATATTGTTTATGCATTTCCTTTCTCTTCTCTTGTATTTTCGGATACATGTATACACGGTCAGCTTCTTTTGTTACATGTAATATATATGGAAATTAATGAAGTATGAATTGGTGACGCTTCTTGTTAGCTCTAGGTATATTTACATTAAATGTAAATGTCATTTCCAAGCGTGAAAAATTTTCCCTAAATTTCAGTAACCTAATGCAATCGGTAGCAAATATAATGCTACCATTATCGTGTAACTAATACTGCAAGTGTTGTGTAAATGGGTAACCCAGATCCGCAAGTAGGGCGTCTCACATCATCTCATCAGTCGAGCCACGCGGCTGTTCTTCATGCATATCACTCATGTCTCTAGTCCTGTTCAAGATGACTCTCTTCTTGAATCACAGTTTTGCCTTTATTTTCACGTGTCCTCTTCGTCCCCCCCCCCCATCACCTTCTCATCATCTACGATGTTGTGCTACTATATGAGGCATGCATTGAGGATACTACTCATATGTTTGAGCATGACAGATTCCTGAGGCTGAAATGAGTGTGCTCTCTTTCGTGGATCTACGATCTAATAGGTGTGATGCCATTCTTGAGGATTTCTAATCTCGCACACTGATTTGAGGATGTGTTACCATTTATATATTTTGGATGTTGAGACTGATGTGGTGAGTTATGATTTCCATATCTTTTGGTGTGTTCCGCCCGTCATTATTTGGGTGTTTGATGTACTGTCTCTTTCTATACTTAAAGCGATGGGGCTAGAACCTACATTATTTCAGTCATCTTCTCGGCCAATCCGTTCTCCATTTCCTGACTTTCCTGTCTCCACTAGGAACGTGTATTATTTTAATACATATCTTGAGCCACTTTAGCGAAATTTGCTTTCTGAGGGACTACATTTTGATATACAGTATCTATTAACTCCTACCCATCAACCTTATGCCCTCTTGATTATCTGAGTTGATCTATTTTTAGAGGACTTGAGGATAGGTATCATCATTGACCCATTTTCACTGGTCAACTTGCATTACTCCCCGAGGTTATTTGTGGGAGGATGCGACATTTCCTAGGTACTCGGTTTCATTCCATGCTTATGTATCTGATATGCTAGATCACGAGACCTAGTCTATTGACTAGTCTGATTTCCCTGACTCCTTTGAGTTCCTTCTCCCCGACGACCCTCGCAAGGATGAGCTCTGACTTGTGATATTTGGTGATGTCTCTGCGATTTTGACCTTATGTCCACCGGATATCAGGTTGCATAGAAACTCTCATGATCTTGACTTTTCGTATCTCATTGAGACTATGATTGACGTGGAGGACTACGTGATTGATGCTTCCTTCCCCACATTTGAATGTATTGGCTTTATTCATTCACTCCATTATTATGAGTTGGTGATGCTTTTCATGCTACCAACCTCTGCTTAGTTTTCAATTCTTTTTCCTGGTAGAAGACACCCACTTGATTGCATATTCGTTTGTCTTTCTTCTATTCTATTCTGACTGCATCGTCGTTCTCACAGGGAGGCATCGGCGGAGAGTACGGTATTCGATTAACAGATGCCATCATGTACTTCAACATTTTCTACTACTTGTATATACATTTCTCGTCTTTTCGTTCCTTTTTTCTCCAACATGATGCCCTACACCCCAGATCTCTCGTAATATGTTTGTGTCTATACTTAGAATGTACTTTTACCCTAAGTACAAGGGGGTGTAGCCACCATGTTGTTCATGTTCGTCTTGTTTCCCCTCTCCTGTTGTTGCTTATACGTAGGTCTCTTACCCTAAGTATAAGGGGGAGTGGCGCTGTCCATTCTCTCATCTTTATTTTCCATTTTTTAAATCCCCTTGTTTATCTCCTCACTTATTGATTTATGTTCTATACTTAGGGATCTTTTATCCTAAGTATAGGGAGTGCCATACCGATATGCTGATCTGTTTATCCTCACCCTCAATCATTATGTTTTGTGTACAATATGTGATACTTAGAATTAGTTAATCCTAAGTACAGGGGGGTGATCAACTTATCATTCTTTTATATAATCGGTGTAGTATAGACTTTCCTATACTCATCACGAGTTATGTCTTCATTTTCCTCTCTGATCACTATGAGGACATAGTTCACTCTAAGTATGGTGGGTCGTATATACGTTGTATATACTTTAGCCATAACTCGTACTTTCAATAATATACTAGATTAGGTTAGGGTATACAATAAATCAACTGTAAAGAATAGACCCTCATTATGTATAATTGATTTTCAAATTCCTTATAAATATGATAGATAAATTGGTTCAAAGATGTTTTGCAGAATGATTTGAAACAATAGTTTTAAAATGTCTTGAATAATCTTTTGGAAGTTATTTTGCAAAATATTTTCAACTTTAAAAAAATATGTTGTAGATATTTGCAAAAAAATGTTTATTTGTTTGAATAAAATTTTTAAAAACTCAATTTACAAATGATTTGGAAAATGGTTGCAAAAATATTTTGAAAAAAATTATCTTCACCTTAGAAAAATCTTTGCAAAATGATTTTCAAATTTTGTAGATGTTTGTAAAATATTTATAAAAATTATTTGCCAAATAAAGTTCTCAGAATATTTGTAGAAATATTTTTAAAATTATTTTGAGAACCTTGTATATAAAAAACTCTAATAAGTTCTTTATAGAACATATATATGATATAAACCATGTACATAACAACTAATACTTGACTCATGTAAAACTCACAGTGTAAAAAACTACATCCAATTCTTGCAAATATGCACACACTTCCATGTAAATATCTGCACATGCTTCTTTCACTAACCTTTATTAAAAATATCTAAATTTTTCAAAACCTATAAATTTGCAAAATGTTTTCAAAATTTGCATAAAAATGTAAATCTTGTTCAAAAATCCATAAAAAGTTCAAAACAGAAAATGCACTTCACAAAAATATTTTCTTGCATTGCATTAATATTTTTTGGATTGATAATGACGATTGAACTGGTCTGGAATAAAATCGGAAGATTGTAGCTTGGTTGGATATTAATCCACTTAATCACATGAACCTTATAAGAACTGGAATTGAGGCGCTTCAGGTCTGCTAGACAATTCTTTGAGACCACAATACCGGGTTCATATGTCATCCTGACAGCGTAAGTAGAATATTTAAAAAACACGCATGACTCTTATCGATAATGACCTAACTTGGACACATGCACCTTACACTTAGCTCAACTCAACTGAAGTGGTAGAGGGATGGATGGCATGAGACACAAGCAAATGGAAAAATAAGAAGTTAGAACTTGTGGCCATTGTACCCCAACCTGATCCAGTAGTAATGAGGTCAAAGGATAGGATGTTGTGGGTTGCAATAAAGCTTCAAACGAGGGATAATCTACTGACTCAATAGGGAAAAAATCCTTATGTAAATGCCGTTGTAAATAGTATCCAAAAAATACAAAATCAAAAACTTCAAAAAAAGTTAGACATGCAAAAATCAAAGAAAAATCAATTCCCGTTAGAGATATGTATTCAATAAGCAAGCTTATGCTTCAAAGTCAAAGATACATGTGAGCATGTAGCTGGATGACTTGGCAACAATGGTCAAGCATCATAGGATAGGTAGCTACACCGGCTACCATCCATTATCTTCTTTGCGAGCCGGCTGCACTTGCACTTAGAAGGGAATACCATGCTCCTCGAGGAAAGAGTTGCTGGATTGGGTAATTGAGGTCACCATGTTGGAGAAGATTGTCTCTTTACCGCTTCAGTTGAGAGGAGCTACATATCACTTACATTGTACAAGATAGATTCATAGTCATAAGGGTCTATATATGAGGTAGACTTTGTTCTGATCTGGCTTTTGAGGATACTTGGACAAAGTTTTGTAGTTCTTAAAGGTTGTTGAGTTTCAAATGCGATTCCCAAAAAGGTTCCGACCAAACTAAAATTGCTAAAGGTTTGAATAAGCTCCAAATTTGATTTTATGATGATAAATTTAAAAATTAAAATCAATCATGCTTATTTCTTTTTCTTTTATTTATATTCTTTTTCTACACTAATTATTGTAAGTCTTTGCTAGGGACTACCAAAGGTAAATATATGGGGGTGTTGAATCTCCATTTCATTACCTTTATCCTTTTATTTTGGCCTTAAATCCCTAGTTAAATGCATGTATATAACATCAATTTGTAAAAATCAAGACTCAATAATGGACATAGAAATACTGTATAAATATAGGTATTTAATTCTAAAATAAAAGAATAAAAAAAAGAAAAAAAAAGAAATAATGTGTCAAAGATAATGAATGATCCTAGACCCCGAAACCAGGTCAACATTGATGTGGTCAACTATGAATAAAATAGGGGGAGATAGAGCACGAAAATTGTACACGAAACACAGAAACCCCAAATTTTATTCATCAATAAATAACCATTTGGGCCCCATTATATTTTCCTTTTTAAACACCTCAAATAATAAACCCCTCGATATAAAACTTGTACATAAAAATACAAAATTGATTGCACGTAAAAATAATACACAGTACACCCGGGACATACAGAATAAAAAGCTGCAAATAAAAATTTACAGACCACTATCTCCTCCGTACAAACTCAAAATATATCAAACTCACCTCTATTGTTCGTAAAATTAAATCATCTATTTAAGGAAGGTATCTTCATTAAAAATGGAGTTAGGATGCAAAAGTTGACTATTAGGTCCCTATTTTATTATATACATGTATATTATATTCAATGTATTCAATATTATATTTGTTCCTTTCTTATATTTTTAAATACTTGTAAGTATTGTCTAAAATACAATAAAAATATAAACATAAAATAAAGGCACTAAAAATATAGTTAAATAAATAATGTATCAAAATACATAGGTAAACTATACTTATAATATACATACACATATTTATTTAAGTAAATGACTAAAATAAAAAAATGTACTAAAAATATGTAAATATATATTTAAATATATTATAAGTATATAAAATACATATATACAGTAACAAAAACAAAATACAAAATAAAAGTAAAAATATCTCATATGCAAGTAAATATACATGTAATATTAGCACCTAATAAATAGTGTCATAAAATTAAATAAAAATACCCAAAAAACTACATAAAATAATAATCATTCTTTATTCTTTGACATTTTTTAATAAATTAGTTTATTATTTTCTTTTGAATTAATAAGGGATTTATATCCTCAAAATTCCTGGTTGGTCCATGTGGACCAACCAGGGCACCCTGACTGTTGAACAATCCTTTTGTCCCCTCCGACTTATGTGAGAACTCATGAGGAGCCCGACTTCCTCCCTTTTTTCACGTTTTCTCAACTACGCCATTACCTCGAGCTCCTCCCAGTCACCAACCCCATGTCCCTAACCCAGACACTAACCTACCTTCCACCAACTCCTCTTCTCCTTCATGCCATCGCCCCTCGAAACTACCCCCATCGCATGTCTATAAAATTCCACCGTCGCCTCCTTTTGTCATTTTAGTCCTCCTTTGTCCACTGGAACCCTCAGATCATTGCAATATCGGGTTGAGGTTGGTGACATCAATATCCTCGAGAGATTTGCAGTGAGCATGAGGTGGCGGGTGGAGCGATCCCTGTAGCTCGAGCTTGCTCCGACCATGGCTTATGCTCCATGTTCTTGAACAGGTTTGAGTTGCTTTACTGCTTTCCTAAGTAGATTCCTTACCGCCTCTCGTTTCTCGCATTTATTCTGCGTTTTACTGTCATTTGTAGCACAATTTTTATATTTAGTGTACGCCGGATTATTAGACTCCAGCCACTGTCCACCTGTGTACCTTTTGTTTCAACTTTACGTACATCTCATCATCTCCTCCTATCACGTCTCCATCGCCTCGACCATCTAATCCACCACGATCCCTCACACATCAACGAAATTGAGCTCACTCCTCCGCCATCCACCGGAGCTCATCGCCACACATCCACCTTCGTATATTTCGCTCAATAAATGCCCAGGGACCTTCACTTGTGCTTGCTATGTCTAACCCTGTAGATTCATGGAGGAAATGTCCTTGCTTGAGGCATATGTGGGTCTTGGACATCTTTAACGCCACCAGACGTTGCGGAACACCTGCAGCTACCTTCTGAGCATCTCAGTAGCCCGGAGAGAGCCTTGGATCGCGGGAAATCAATGAATGGGGGAAGACATGCCTTGTGTTCTTCCATGTTCTTGAGAATGAGGCCTCAACCGTCAAATGGAGCGCTGACTCCAGTTTGTACAAGAGCCATCCTATGGAGTCATACATCTGTCGTTCGACCGCTCACATGATATGATCTGAATTGTCATTGCTGAAGTAGTATCGACCAATCTCGGTCGTCCATCGCATAAGTGATGCTACGTAGCATCTTCAGCGTCGTTGGATGACGCGTAAAAATTGGGTAATTTATATCTGAGACCCTTCACATTTCTTGTTTTCTTTTTAGTCCTGTAAATATAATTTGTAGTATAAATTATGAATAATTCGCAAGGACCCCCAATACCCTTATTTCTCTTTACAAACTTGTCCTTTGCCATGTCACCTCGCGTGCGCCCTCATGAGGTGCATGGGCTTTTTGCATAAAATCCCTCATGTCGTTTAACATTGTAATTAGTCATGGAATTTGTAATACAAGTTTTAACTTTTGAGGAGATTTGCATATAAAGACATGTACTTCATTTTAATTGTAAAAATACCCATGTAGGCTGTATGTTTCTATTTATGTTTATCTTATTATTAAATAGATCCAATGCCTCAAATTTTGGGAAAAATATGGTAGATGCCTCTTAGTATGTTTGTTGACGCTCGTATCTTATTTCGGCATTTATTGATATTTTCCTATTTATTAAAATTCAATTAGGATCTACTAATTCCATGTGTACTTATAAAAATCATATTTATATTTTAAAAACAAAAGAGAAACTGGAAATTTGCAAACTTAAAAGAAAATATTGAAAAACTAAAAAATCAAGGTCCATAAAAATTAAATATGAAAAACCCACGAAAATAATAAAAATAGAAAATACAACAAATTAACTATTATTGTTTCTTATTAATAATAATAATATCTATCCCTCGTGCTCTCCGTGGTTCAACCTCTACACTTGCTTTCCATACACATTTATTTATAGGATATAATAAATTTCACCCCGCACAAGTTTTCATTAATATCGTATGTTGATTATTGATAATTGATTGAGACAAGTTCCGAGTACCGTGAGAGCAGCCGCTACAACTTGACGGATTCGACTCGTCGGATACAACAGGCCCTCCAAGACCGGGCGTTAGGAACCCCTGTCGAAGTCTATTTATCACATATGAAACTAAATCGAGCAAAAGTGTCAAGGAGTGTTAGTCAAGGCTCGTATCTTTTGCTAATTTGGCATTCCACATGGAAATTTGGACCGTCTGTCTGCATCTCCCTTATATTTGCCAAGAAGATGTGTAGGATACAACCCTCGTGTTGATTCATGTCGGAGAAGATTTAAGACAATTAGTAATAAACTTATTATTGCACATGAATACTATTAAAATATTGTAATATATTATGAGCCTTGCTTGGAGTACATGACGAGCTGTGTGGATATTGTATATTCCATGTTTGGATTAGAAGATGCATATCGAACATCTAAACGACGTATAAGATTCCACAGTCATTGTAGTGTAAATACTTTGCCTACAATTAGAGGCAACATCCTACTAATAAGAAAACTAGATACATGTAAAACAAACATTGTTAGTTCTTATGTATGTGTGAACCCCAGATGCACATACATAATTGCATATAAATTCTCAACATACGTCTCGTTGAGCGACTATACACTATTAATGTATATTTTATCTCATATAAATTATGTCATGGCCGAGTGATTTATCATTATTTACACTGTGATAAGGCAAAAGTGGTGATGTACGAGCTAACAATAGCTAATTGCTTGGAGAATTGAGCTACCAAGGAGATGAAAAATTAACATTATTTTACTTTCTTTTTTATTATTGAATTGCCTGCATAGGGTGGACTCGATGTAATACTTAGGCCATGTTCGATTGGGGGAATTGGCCTGAGAATAAGGCGCCGATTCCCCTCCCGACGTGGTTCCTAGAGGTACTACTGTTCCTTGTTCTTGGAGCTTTGGAAATCTCGCCTCGAGCAATCGCCTTCTCCCCCATTCTCCCCTTCACCTCTCATCCTTTGATCTCCTCATGTCAACGATTATCTTCCCCACCAATCCTGCCCACTCCTCCTACCATTTGTCATTCTCCTCTCCTTCGACTCTCTCTCGAAACGGGGCGTCTCCTGTCGTGTATTGTCGGTTTTTGTTTCAAGATTTGCAGGTTGTCCTTGCTTCATGAAACCCACGAATCTTGTCATAGAGCTCTTTAATCACCTTCAGTGGCGGTGGATGGTGGTCTTCCTTGCTATACAACCCATACCATAGCCATTGGAGATAGGGACATGGTGTCCTTGGCTATGTGCAATCTTCTCAACTATGTCCTCATACACGAAGTCTAGGGTTTCTAATACACACCATGTATGAGATGACATGGAAGAAGGGCTCCTTACGAGTATCTCAATCCGTTGCTGAGTTGTTCTTGTTGTGCTTGCGCTTTCATAAATCTTCAACTATGTGGGCTATTTGGATTCCATGGTATTTTCTGTCTTTGTGCTCATGATTATTGAATAATGCATGTGTTGCGTCGTTTTTCCAATGTTAATACCGGGGATGGATATCATCACTTTGTGATTTACGCCTCTGTTGCGTGTATTACATATAATTTCCATCAGAGCATGCCCCTTGTGGCCGTTGTGATCGCGAATCCTTCTTGAGCTTGCTCATTGCTGTCAAGTTAAATGATTTTGTGCTTTTAAACCCTGGTTCTGGTGGTTTCTCAATTGTTTGGCACTTGGATTTTTATCTGATTCCAAGATTTGGGATCTTGTTATGTTTGCTGCGATGTGTTGGTTCTCCTCCATGGCATTGTTGGTTGAGAATATTTCGTACCTTTCCTTATATGCACATCTATTGCTATAAAATTTGTTTGTTTCGTATAAGAGGCTGGATGTTGTGATCGGGGATGGATTTTAGTCAATCATGTCTTCGTGGGTGTTTAACACATGCTTATTACACAAGTATTGCATGCATTGCGCGTGATTTCTATCAGAGCATTATGCCCGTTGTGGTTGCCGTGATTATGAATCTTCCTTGAGCTTGCTTGGAGCTGTAAAGTTAGAATATTTTTTGGTCTTTTTAACCATGATTGTGGTGGTTTCTCAATTGTTTGGCACTTGGATTTTGATCTGCTTCAAATCTTCAGTTGTCGGATCTTTGGTTCTTGTGGTTCCTTAATTGTCTAGCATTGGATTTTAATTTTATTCCAAGCTTTGAGATATTGTTACGTGTGTTGTTATGTGTTGGTATTCTAACATGTGCTTATTTCTTAATTGCTGCATGTATTACACATGATTTCCATCTGAGGATGTCCCTTGTGGTTGCTATGATTGCGAATCCTCATTGAGATTGCTTGCTTCTGTCAAGTTAGAGGATAAGTTGTTGGATCCCTGGTTCTGGTGGTTTCTCAATTGTTTAGCATCGTATTTTGATCTGATTACAAGCTTTGGGATGTTGTTATGTGTGCTGCTTTGTGTTGGGATTTTAACATGAGCTTATTTCTTAATTGCTGCATAGAGACCCAATAAGAAGAATTATCAAATCATTTCCTTATATACAGAGATCCTGTAGATATAAGGTCATGGCATCAAGTTGCGCCCGACACTGGAGTCCTTGGCTGCAAAGAAGGTGTTCCTGATAGACATTATAAATGTGAAGAAATTTTCAGAAGAATTATTTGTTGAGAAGCTGGAGTAAACCCAATGACAGCTCCAGGAGAAGGAGAGATTGATTGTACGCTTGACATGCAGATCAATTTCAACACATGAGATTGTCGATGACCCGTTGTATGACAAGCATGTGATACTGTAGTCAATTATGTACGTTGAACTCTATCTTTGTGGATTTTGAATTTTTAATATTCTTGTGGAAATTTTGATTCGTGTGAATGATGATGATGTGTTAGATTTTTATGGTATCTTCGAACTCACATAATCTAATAACAACCAACATCTTTAACTAACTTTCAAACCTTATTCCTTATCCCCCATTTGCCAATCGAAAAGAGAATATCATTTTTTCAGTAGCAGGTCCAGCAATTTTAGGGGTCTGGAGCAACCCCATTGGGATTCAAACCCGGGTCCTTTAAGGTGCATGCACACTGCACTACCACTATGCCACTCCTTGGGTTCCATCGGAGAATAACACTTACCCATCCTTATTCCTCCTTGTTCTCCTTATTCCTATGCTTCAACCGTACAAAGAATAGACCCTTATTCTCTTCACCATCTTTATTCCTGCGTATTCCCAAAATGTATTCTCTTCACTATCTTTATTCCTGCGTATTCCCAAAATGAACACCCCGTTAGAAAATAATATAATCATTTACTTCAACATATGCCATTTTTCATACTTGTCTAATGAGATTATTGTGGTAATTATTTTGATTAACGGAATAGGTATACTCGTCATCAATCTGAACGGCCACGACTGAACCACCAGGTAATGCGACCGAACCCGAGTCCCCTCCCAAGTCGAGTCGAGCCGGGCCTCGAAGGGTCGCACACGTATCCCCACATCCTCTCTTCCCCCATTGCTCTTCGCATCGGAGCTCCATTCTTCCATCCGTCACAGATCGCCCCACCTCACCCTTCCAGATCCCCCTTTCTAGGGTTTCGAAGTACGCCCCGCCCCGCTTCCCAGGAGCAGAGGGCTGCCACTTGGGGCCGCAGATCTGAGGCGTCGGGGAACCCGTGGTCGGAAGGATGTTCTGGCGCATGACCGGCCTGTCCACGGCCTCGCCGGTGAGATTCCTCACCTGTTTTCTGGGCAAAGATGGTATCTTTTTGACCCTCTCCGGGATTCCGCCGAAAGTTGGCGTCTTCGATAGAGTGTCGTTTTGGGTCGTCGCTCGGCTGGGTGGGCGTGGGAGATTGGATTTTGACGGCTTGTTCTGGCTCTGCAGGGGCTGTGAGATTTGAATTTGAGCTATGCAGGAATTTCCTAGTAATTTGGTAGTTTTGTTTTGCTGAAACAATAAAGACAAACAAATTTTCGGTGGATTTATACGAGCAAATGTGGGTTTGTTTAGGAAACCGAACTTCAAAATAGCATAATTGTTATACAATACATATGCGAACTTCAACATATTAATAACCCAGGAAGGAGTAACCAAGTATTCTGATGCCTCTGAATATAGTCCAAAAATCAAAAACAATACCAGAGCTAGGACATAATTCCGGACGCTCCGCAGTTTCTGACTTTGTGGTCCTCCTTCTGAGATTGGCGAGCCCATTGAATGACTGTCCACATATATTTTCAAGAACACATGTGTTCACTGGATAGGAAGCGCCTCCTACTCTATCATATTCAGGGAGGGTGAACAAAACTGACACTCCAGCAAGCTTCTCTTGCTAATAAGCTGTTGTTCAATATTGTACCTGATTTTCCCATTGAGGTTTTGTGACAGGGACTTATGCACTCGTTATTTCCTATCATATTAGCCCTAATTGACTTGGAAATCATGTGGAGCCCTTGGTCTTTTCTATAGCAACTAGAGATTCATTGCGTTCTTTGCTAAAATGTCAGGAGATCTGCTGACCTCTTTGCCAGAATGTCCGAGTTTGCTCCACTTTTTTCAGACAGAGGCTGCTAAAGAATCATAGTTGAATGAAATTATTCTTGGGATGCTGGCAAATGATTTCTGGCAGGATGGTTACTCCTGCCGAGTATGAAATGTGAATGTGTATTCATAGGAATCATGAGGCGGCTTTCTGTGCATTTTATTTTGGTTGCATCGTCGCTTCTTATCTTACGTGAATTTGTAGACTTCTATTAGTTGACAAAGATGTTCTACTAAACATAGGAATGCCATTGTGGAGCATCATGAATTTTGCTGCTGGTATGATATTTGAGGGTCCTTCCAGAGGGGATAAGTGAGTGCATTTAATGGCTGACATCTCTAAGCATCATGACTATTTTCGTATTTTCACCGTTCTAAACTGATGATACAAAAGATAGAGAAGGCCATTGGATACATAAGCTATGAGGACACAAAGATGTATACTTACATAGGGATTGGGTTTCTTAATCTGGATGTGGAAAATGAGATGCTTTTTTAAATGTTGTGGTGACACACCCTAGCAAGGTGTTCACCCAAAGTAAGTTGTTAATAGTGAAGTGACTTGGCTCCATCAATGAGGATAATGATTTTTGCAAGGAGATGTCTAATTAGATAGATGGAAGTGATGCAACCAAAAGAGGTCAAGTTGCGAATTTTTGGACAATCAAAGTTGAGGTCGCCAATGGCAAGTCGATTTTCCTAATGACAAAAGGCAAATTGGGGTTTTTTGCTGCAAATGACAAATAGCTTGTATTTGCGACAAGCTTAACTCAAGTGGTTAAACTTAGTAAAAAGCTCTTCGCCACCTTAGCCACCTATATATCAACAATCCTAAACACCATCTAGGGAAACATCCCCTAAAATTGTTGCCACATGTAATTATCTAATTAAAACTAAAATTGCCCACACAACACATGGTACTAGCCAAAAAAGTTGATAAAATATCTGAATTACCGAGTTAACTACAGACATTTGCTATCAAACATCCAAACAAACCCACAATTGATTCACTAGCAAATAGTGGACGGATTAGTAAGCACTCTCTTGATAGAGGTGATTTTGACTGATTTTGCTCTAAGTGATGCACCCCAAAGAGCTTTACGAAAAAGTTGAGGGATTTGTGGCACCAAATGTGTGTGGCATCTTTATGCATTAAGAATTCAATGGGAAAATCTCTTTTTTGGAATTGTCTGTGTGTCTTGATTGAGAGAGTATTTTTTGATGAGTTGATATATTAAGACCAGTGTTCAAATCCCTCTTTGCGGGGGTTGTGTTAGGTAGCCGACAACCAACGTAAAAATAGTCGGATCTTTCAACATATATTCGAGCAAAAATCCATGTACCAGACCCTACTCAAAATGGGAGAAGGCTTCAAAAGTTTTTTGATGTATTAAGCATCTAGATAGAGATGTTGTTAGTTCCCTTTACCCGAGCTTGTAAGCTCAGAAAGATATTGACATGAATTAGTAGTTTGATCTAAGCCCTCTGAATGTATCATGTGTATCAAAAATATATATTTTACTTAGATCAGGCAAAGTACAATCTCTGCTTATATTCTATACATGTTCCAAGTTGTATTATACATATTAATTATATGAGTGGAGGTAATATTAAGCATATGCCACCTTGAGATGAAATGTCATTTAATACAGATACATGTGAATAGGAAAAGACTTGTCTGAAACTGCTACCCAATGTGGCAAGAGTTTGAGGCAGGCAGGGATTCTTCATCAGATAGGAAATCTGAAAAAACCCATGAATGGGAGGTCATGGCCCCAAAGGCATGAGATAGGATCATGCAGGAGAAGGGCCATTGGGGAAGATGCGAATAGAATATTTCCAGATTTTGAGAACATGAGGGTTCCATACTGGGACAGAGAAGAATTCTCTGGGACTAAAAGAGATGGCCTGGCCTTCTATATTTCGATTTGGTATTATCTTATTTTGGTATAACAGGACAAATTGGTATTAGAGAATGTCATCATAGATGTAATTGTTATATGTTTTGGCATCAAATAGATTAGAACTATTCCCTTACGTGAATTTTGGGGACACTTGAAATAAATTGGTTTCTTTTCCCATGAATTCATATTCAAACTGACTGAAACTATTTTACATAATTGTAAGGGCACTTAGAATGGTGAAGTGCTTGGAGGAAATAGGATAAACCTGGAATAAGTGACGTTGATCAAGTTTTGGCTCACTTTTCATCATTTTAGTATCTGTTATCGTATTCGTATTTATGTTATTTTTCACTTTCATATTTTTCTGAAAGGGTTTTTCACTTCCATATTTTTCTGCATATGCGGGAAATCAGTTTGATTTTGCTGGGTTCCCTGAATTTTTTTCTATTTATACCACTTTCTAACTCCTGGCTGTTGTCTTAGGTGGATATAATCTTGGACAAGGAAAATTTTACACTTGAGGAGCTTCTTGACGAGGATGAAATTATACAAGAATGCAAAGCCTTAAACTCCCGTCTTATCAATTTGTGAGTGCGATTTTTTGTAATTGTTCCACCCACTGCTTTACCTTTTTTTGTTGCAATTTTCAGCTTATCCTCTCTTCTAGATTTTTGCTATTTGACTAATTACTAGAAACATGGCAACCCGCATTTTACGTCTTCTTAATTTTGATTGATAGAAAATAGTCATAGGCTAAGAACTGTACATGCTTCCAAGATCTACCGAAGTGATAAGATTATATGGGTGAATTTAACATTTAATTCCGCAAATATGCTGTGCAGAAAGAATGGATGATTACTTCTAATTGAGAAATTGCTCTTTTTTTATTTGTCTTATGTAGAGAGGAATACATCTAAGAATTCACATAAAAAGGATGATCTAAGACTAAACCAGAAAATTCATCTAAACTAACATAAACCTCTATACTTGTCCGTGTAAAGTATGAATTCTTACCACGTTTAGTTTGGATTTTTTATACATGGAAGTGCTTTCGTTAGATGCTCATCATTTTATTTTTAGTAGATAAATTCCAAATGCTTATTTGTCAAATTAAAAGCCCTGAAACATTTACCAACTTCAATTCACTTTGATTTTCACAAAAAAAGGTGGAATTAGTGAGGACCATGCTTATAAAAGGAATTTCTCCTCGTTATCACAAGGAACGGACTTGGAAGCTCAATTCATATGCAAATTATAAAGCATGTATAGGATTCTAAAGCAGATATCCAACTTTTGACCTATGTTGCATATACACATTGTAATTGGTCACGGTGTACTTATGCAGATGTAGAGTTGGGATGGGAGGGAAAAGGATAATTGTGAGATAATCGGTGGATGCAGTAGTTGTGTCATGGAGTTCCTTGTACACATGGATTGATCATAAAGGAGGATCACTGCATTTGGAATTGTAGGAAACATCATTTGAACTAGGGCCTTTCCATAGGATGACATATGCATCGATTAGCGTATCGGATAGCATGCATCCATGGTTGTAGTTACATGTTGATGCAGCACATAGCGACAAATTGGGGCTCAATCTGGGTTCTCCGTCGGTTCAATTTTTCTGTTATAAATCAGGGTTTTATTTTCTGTTCGATTAATTATAGTCTAATTAAATTAAGATCAATATAATTTCATTTACAGTTGATTGAGCCCATTGAAATTTTGATTTCAATTTAATAAGGAGATCGCATGTGATGTCCGGTTAATGAGTTAGTCAATTGGGGGTGGCGCTGGGGGCGATAGGTTGGGGGTGGCGCGGGGGGCGAACAACGTTCTCAGGGAGTTCTTATCACTTCTTTATCTCTGTTCTCAGGGAGTTCTAATCTTATCACTTTATCTCTGTTCTCAGGGAGTTCTTGGGCGCCGATAGGTTGGGAGTGGCGCGGGGGGCGAACAACGTTCATCACTCCCCGTTTTGGCGTAGTGTGCTGGACGCCTTTGCAAGGAATGCTGCGCTGTTTATTCCGGTGCTGGGGAAGGGGGACTCATTCAAGTTTTGGTTGGATGATTGGTCGGGCGGTGGTCCTCTGCAGGTGCGTTTTCCGCGCTTGTTTGCATTAGCGTCCCATAAAAGTACGACGGTTGCTGATTGTTGGTTGGATGGGTGCCGGTGTCCGCGCTTTATCGCGAACTTCTCGGATCAACGGGTGGACGATTTTGTTTCATTGTTTGTTGCCCTTCGTGACGCTGCTACGCCGAATGAGCGTGTGGATCATTGGTGCTGGAAGGACGGTCCCTTCTCCACGCGGAAGGCTTATCGGGCTCTGGTCTCTCCACCTCCTACCGATGCTGCTCTTCTTGTGCGTGACTGTGGGTTCTTTTGGGGCTTGCGGTTACCAGAGCGCATAGGTTTCTTCCTTTGGCTCCTTCGCAGACGGAGGTTGATGACGCGCGATCGCTGTGCTAGAATTTTTGGCAACTTAAGTGCCACCTGTGTCCTTTGTGATTATGAGGAGGAAACTGTTGATCACCTATTCTTCGGGTGCTAGATGGTGCGTGGGATCTGGGATGATTTGCCTTGGGCGAAAGCGGACAACCTTTCTGCTCTTTGCGAGCTTCTTTGGATCAACATGAACAGGGATAGGCGGGATCTCTTGGCCCCCATTGCGCGACTGTGGTGCATCTGGCTGGGAAGGAACGATACTATATTCTCCGATCAGCGGTTCTATCGGGAAAATACTCTAATCCTTTGCACTCGCCTTATTCGTGACTGGTGTAATTTGTAGGCGTTTGGGCCTTTTTGTGTTGGACTGGTGTCCTGTCTAGGTTTTTGGGCCTTGTTTTTTTTCTTGTGGTCTTTTTTCCTCTTTTTTCTCCTCCTCCCCCCTCTTTTTTGTAATTACCGTTTTTGATTTTTATTTATACATTTTTGGAGCGAACACCAAAGAGTGTCTCCCCCTTTTTTGAGCCTAAAAAATGAGTTAGTCAATTAAACCAATTAGTTAGTCGATCCGAGTTATATTAGGAGTCAAATAAGATTTATTTTGATTTGAATTTATCTTCTTTCTGTTTTGCAATTCCACCCCTCCTATATAAAGATGATGATAGTCTAATGTTGAAGACAATTGAAGTTAAATCAAAATTGGAGTTATCTCCATTATCTCTCCCCTTCTCTCTTCTCCCTCCATGTGATCTTCATGGTTCTTCTCCCGCAAATCCCTCACATTCGGCGAGTCTTCTTTTCTCCCACCCCCAAATTTGTCCCACCGTCAAAATCTTTTTTTTTTCCACTGTTGAAATTTTTTTATGGACGAGTTGACAAGTCACATTCATGATGAGATACCTTGGTGTATGCTATTTGCTGATGATATTGTGTTGATTGGTGATACTAGAAATGAAGTAAATGAGAAGCTTGAGGTCTGAAGAAATGCATTAGAGACTAAAGGATTTCGTATAAGTAGGACTAAGACTGAATATATGGAGTGCACTTTTGATGTAAGCAATGATGAAGGAATCAAGGTGAAGATTGGTGACGATAACACTCAAAAGAGGGATTCTTTTAGATACGCGTGATCTATTTTGCAACATGATGGGGAAATCGATGGAGTTGTTACTAATAGAATAATGCAGACTGGCTAAAGTGGATACGTGTCTCTGATGTTCTCTGCGATAAGAAAATTCCTTCGAAAATCAAATGAAAGTTCTACAAATCAGTCAAGAGACCTGCTATTCTCTATGGATATGAATGTTGGCCTGTGGACCATAGACATGTGCAGAGAATGACAGCAACAGAAATAAAAATGCTAAGGTGGATATGTGGACACACATGTAAAGATCGGATTCAGAATGATGCAATCAGAATGAAAGTTGGTGTAGCTCCGATCGAGCATAAGATGCGAGAAAACCGCTTAAGATGGTTTGACCATTTTTTTGAAGCCAAGGGACAAACACTCAATGGTGCCCGCCCCAGAAATGCTAAGGAAAAATTAGAGTACAGAAAACATAATTCAAATTACATGATCCATGCCTCTACGAGAGCTTTTGCCTGGATACAAACATTCTCCCTGTAGAACCTCTGTCTTGAAAAAAGCAAGTCATTCCTGGCCAGCCAGATAGCCCACATGATTGCCACCTGTTGGAACAGCTCCTTCGGGCGGTGCTTAGCGAGGATAAGTGATTCACATAACAAAAGCATACTCCTTGTATCAACCCAGGCCAGATCTAACCTCTCCCATATAGATATTGATTCATGGCATAGGAAGAAGATGTGCTCAACCGATGTGCTCAACCGATTCAATCCCGCTGTCACAGAGAAGGCACTTTTCACGCGTCATCAGTCTCTTACGCCTGAGGAGCCACATGAAGAAACCAATTCTTTCTGGGAGCCCAAGTCCCCACAAGAAACGACAATCCCTAATCAGCTCGGCGGATTGCGATGGGGGCGGCCTGCAGATCGCCGTATATTCCCTCCTGATCATGAAGGCCCCCCCTCCAAACCCAGTGGTCCCGCTCCCCAGAGGGACCACCTAGAGCTCTCAGCGAGTCAAGTAGTAGAAACTCCTCAAGACGTTGGTCGGAAAAGCTAGCACGAAAAAGCGACATCCAGTTTTCGTCATCCCACCAGGAAGCTACCTGGGCGTCCCGATCAGCAGCCAGGGCAAACAAGCGCGGGAAACACATACTAAGTTGTCCCCCACCCGCTCAATCATCATTCCAAAATGCGAAGGTCTGTTCGTCGCCCAAAACCGGTCTGAAGCACCAACAGAAGCGAGGAAGGATCTTCATGCCTCCAAAAGGAGGACGGTGCCGGTTCAGGACCACAGTTCTCCGGAGAGGCGCCAGACGTCGAATAAAGCCGACGGACAAGGTCGGTGCCAAGGTCGACACCACTCCCCCAAATCCTGCTCAACCATCTCTGTAACAGGGCCTCATTCATTGCATCAAGACAACGGACGCCAAGACCCCCCTCGCCCTTCGGGAGGGTGATCGTCTCCCAATCAACAAGGTGTATGCCAACCTTGTCCTGGCTATTTTTGCCCCACAGGAATTTCCGCATTAGTCTCGCGACTCTCGTGCGGATACTAGTCGACATGAGGCGCGTAGACATGAAGTAGATCAGACTCGTAGAAATGATCGCCTTCAACAGTACAAGACGACCCCCTTAGATAGGAGCGAGGATCTCCAGCCCACCAACCTCTTCTCCAGCTTCTCGACAACAGATAACTAGTCGCTAAGCTTTTTCCTACCAAGAGTTAGAGGAACCCCAGGGTATCGGACCGGGAGAGTGTCGCACTCCGACCCCAACGACTGACTGCAGGAGCGCGCCTTCTCATCCGATAGAGCAAACAGAACTACAGTAGACTTGTTGGCATTCTGCATCGGCCCCGACATCTCACCAAAAAGCTCAAGGATGTCCGCCATGGCACCGGCCTCGTCGTTACCGCCTTCAATGAAAAAGATGGTGTCATTGGCATACTGGAGCAGGGGGATTCTGATGCCATCATCGGAATAGCTGCACGTGAGCCCACCGTCCTGCACTTGAGCCGCCATGCAGGCGAGAACGTCCGATGCGATGATGAAAAGAAGGGGGGCAAGAGGGCATCCCTGCTTGACCCCCCTCTGAGGTTGGAAAAAAGACCACCCTCCGGGCGCCCATTCACGAGAACAGAGAGCGAGGCGGTCGTGACACAACGCTTCATCCAAGAGATCCAGAGAAACTCCGCCTATGCAGAGCCGTCCAGAGGAACCGCCAGTCCAAGGTGTCATAGGCCTTCAAGAAGTCAACCTTCCACAATAGCGCCGCCACATTCCGTCTTTTCCAATCTGCAATAATCTCTGAAGCTGTGACCAAGCAGTCGGCAATCTGCCTCCCAGGCACAAAAGCCAACTGGGATTGGGAAATAATATGCTTTAGAACCTTGCTTAACCTGATAGCCAAAACCTTAGCCACAATGAGGTACAGAGCGTTGGACAAAGCGATCGGTCTGAAGTCCTCTATCCTGTTGGCTGACTTGCTCCTCGGTAAGAGAAAAATGAGAGCCCTATTGATCTTATCAAACCCCGCATTGCCGCTGCAAAATTCCAATAGGACCTCCAGGCTCCAGTACCTCAGCCCCCAGCAAGTCCCAGAAGTCTCTGTAGAAAGATACCGGGAAGCCGTCCGGCCCCGTAGAGACGTCGCAATTCAGACTCCAGACCGCGGCCTTTACCTCCGTTAAGGTGAACTCCTCCGTCAAGCTGGCAACGTGTGCGGCCGAAAGCTACTCGGCGCCCCGCCTCGTCCACCTCCAGCGACTTCTCGGGCCTTTTGCCGAGAAATCGTGAAAGTGGTCAGCAATCGCCCGACCCATCTCCATGTTGCCGTCGATCCGGACGCCACCAACTACAATGGACCGGATGGAATTTGTACGACGTCTCCTACTAGCAATTCCGTGGAAAAAAGTGGTGTTTGCATCACCCTCCTTGACCCAAGCAGTCCTAGACCTCTGCCTCCACTCCATTACACGTTTCAAGTCTTCAGCAGCAATCTTCCGCTGAGCCACTACCCTAAGCTCCCACTCATCCGCAGTCAAAGACCTTTCATCCTCCATAGCATCCAGACGGCTGACCTCCTCCTTCGCCACCACCCTAGCCGAGCGGCGAGCCTCCCTAGGGGCGCTCTTGAACTCGCATAAGCGACCACGCAGGGAAGCCAACTTCTGCGAGAATCTCATAGCAACGGAGTTCGAGGTAGAAACAGAGGTCCAATGGGAAGAGACCAGGTCCCTGAAGGAGTCCTCTAGACGCCAGACCTTCTCGTAGCGAAAAAAACCTCTCAGCGGTGAGTGCTCACCTGAGTCCCAAAGAATCAACAAGTGGTCCGAACTCAATCCCGGCTTACCAACAACAAAGGACAGAGGAAAGAGTTCGACTAACTCCGTAGAAGCCAGAACGCGGTCGAGACGGGAGCGAGATCCCGAGTTCCTCCAGCTATACTTCGTGCTGCTCGCGTCCAGGACCTCCAGATCCCAAAAGTCCATAAACTCCGCAAAGTCCGCCGAGCCAGGATCCTGACCGCCCCGAAGTCTCATTCTGTCCGAGGATAAAAGGGTGGTGTTAAAGTCCCCACCAATCAACGGGGCTGCCCCAGGGAAAGCCTCTCTAGCCGCGTGAAGATCAGACTAAAGCTGGTGCCGCGAGGAATGTTGACACGACCCATAGACGCAGTATAGAGCGAAGACAAAATTCGTGCAGAGACATTCCAGGAGCACCGTAAGGACGTGGGTGCCTTTAAGTTCCGCCCGTAAAGCAAAGGCTGTATTTTTCCACGCCACAAGCATGCCCCCCGCAGAGCCCACGACCCCTATCAGCGAAAGTCCGTTTAGTGAACCCACATCAAAAGTGCGCCAAATCAAATCTGATACAGTTTCTAACTTTGTTTCCTGTAAGAGAATAATATCGCAGCCCCACTCCAGAAATCTCGACCCCTGCGTCTCCCTCTTAATCGGGTCACCCAGACCCCTGACATTCCAGGATAAAATCTTCATTTAGAACTGGGAGGTGGCCCTTGCGTACGCACCGCTCCCGCCAGCTTCGCTATCAATGCCTTGTGCTCAGAGAGAGGTGTTAGATCCACGTCCAACACCCTCGTGTGTTTCCTTCTCCTGTATCTCTTCCCGGGCCCTTTTTCGGCTCGTTGAGATGAGGGTAGAGTCAGTGGCTTCCGCAACAGTAATCATGCCCAGAGGCTCGACGTCGTGCAGACCGGAAGCGTGTTCCACGAGACTCTCGGATTGGGAGCTCCCACTTGACCCCAAGAACAAACAGTTCGAGCCAGGGTTTGTAGAAAGAAGCATTGCCATCAAGGGAGCAGAAAGGTTGGTTGTCGCAGCAAGGCAAGGTTCCACATAGTACAACGCGCCCACGTCCAACCGCGAAGAGGTTCTAGTAGGCCGAAACAGATTCAAAGATTGGGTCCAATCGCGAAGAGGCCCGTCTGAAATAAGCGGGTCAAAAGCGCCCGCAACCGGAATGAGTGAAGCATCCAGGCGCCTGCGTACAGAGAGGGATAACCGAAGGTCCAATTGAAAGGCCCGAGTTGTAGTGTCCGTACGCGAAAGCTTTGGGAACGAAAAGAGCAGATGTCGGCCTTCCCCCACACCGTGGGGAAGACCAAGCGCCAACGAACATTCTTCGGCAGTCTAAAGAGTCGCCTCGATAGTCTCCTCCCGAAACGCCTCAAGGGTCGCGCCCGGGGCGGTGTCGGCCGACTGTTCAGAATCCAGAGAGGAAGATGAAGGGTCACCCCCAGCCACCGCCCGCGACAGCGGAGGCGGAGGGTCTGAAAGTTGGATCTCTAAGCGGAAGAAGAATCGACCGACAGAGAGGATAGACTCAGAGACCAAGGAAGCGTCACCGGAACAGTCCATCGCAAGCAAAGTAACCGCAGGATCAGAGCCTGGGGTCATGCCATCTTCCAACACACGCAGCACCGAGCCCAGGTGGCCCAGGGCTGGTCGCAAACACTTAACATCTCGGGAGAGGAAAGGAATCCCCCCTACTTCCGCAACCCACACGACTGATTGGTCGAACGCACCATCAGTGAAACGCGGTAACCTCAAAACAACGGCATCCCTGACAGAACACAACAGAAGCTCTTTTTGATGCCCCTTCAAACCGCGAACGCAACACTTGCGAGGTCCTAGCGGGACCACATCCCCCACAAAAGCATCGCCAAAAAAGTGCCGGATTTCCGCTTGTATCAACTCCACAGGAACATAGTCTTTCGTCCAAGAGCCCACAAGGAGGCCGCCCAGGCCGCCCACCGTCGGGGACACCGAACCCGAAGGGATCCCTCTGCCCATCGGCTACCGAGAAATTAGAGGTTCTTCCCCCACCCTCCTCTCCTCACAGATAGGGGCGACGGCATGCACCGGGCATGAGACCCTACGATGGCCGGCGTGCCCACAGGAAAAACACTTCGGAGGCAGTGCACATGCCTGAGCCAAGTGACCTCGATCGCCGCACCAAAAGCATCTCTTCTCTGGCTTCCTGTGTGAGACGAGCGTCCAGCCCGCCCCGACCTCCTCTCCCACCTTCTCGCAGTCGCGGACGGCTTCTTTACGATGCCAAACTTTTTTACCACTTTCTATCTCCCACCGGAGTCGCTGTCTCCCACGCCTGCCTTCCCGCCCCCTCACCCGAATCCCTCTTGAGGTCAACTAGTGCATCGATTAGGAGTTGTAGTTTTGGGATGTTGAGCCGGCTAAGAGAGGGCGAGAAAAGCCCAAGAAGTGTTGGAATGAGACTACACGAAGGGATCTTAGTTTTTTGGATCTAAGCCCGAGAATGACCTAAGATAGATCTGAATGAAGGCAAAGAATCCATGTAGCCGACCCTACTTAATGTGAGGAAAGGCTCTGTTGTTTCTATTGTTGAATTCTTTTTGGTTTGCATCACATGTAGTGCTGGTGATGCTGGCATTGTGGTAATAAGAAACACTGTAAGCCATAGATGGTGAAGTGTGTAAAAGATGCACAATGTGTTGTGATTGACAGTGCTTGTTAGAAAGCATAGTGACGATGGTCTTACTCGGGGGTTCAAGGCGTGGAGGATGTGCACAAGGAGGCTGACTGCTGAGGGTATACTCGAGGTGTTGGTTTATGACGAGGGTGGATTTGTGCGAAGGAGTGGTAGGAGGGTTGCTTGGTGGTTAGATGATGTTTCACCATGACTCATGCTGAAATTGGTACTTCTATGGTCCTTGTTGTTGGAGTCATCATCGTCGAAATTCTTTTCTTTCCTTCCTTTGAATTTTATGGTATTCTCTTACAAGGAATATGATGTAATCTGACATCTTAGAGCATGTTTCATTCATTTTTAACATGATTTTTGAATTTCTAAAAACGGGTTACATACGACTCCTTGAACGATAATTTAGAAATTCCTTCTTAGAGCATGTTTCATTCATTTTTAACATGATTTTTGAATTTCTAAAAACGGGTTACATACGACTCCTTGAACGATAATTTAGAAATTCCTTCATGTCACAATGACAACAAGAGGATGACCAATCTTTACTTGTTCAATCTTTGCATATTCCATAGAATTGTTAAATCATGGGAACAATTTATGTTAGAAAATCGGAAGCGGAAGCGAAATCAGAAATAAAGATAGAAAAACTTAAGAACACACGGGATTTTACGTGGAACCCTACTCCGTGAGGAGCGGGATGAAACCACGGGAGAAGCCCTCAAAGGGGCGGATATTTTATTGAACTTTCTCAATGGATACAGGAGGTCTGGGGCTCCTTATATAGCCTCTCCAGAGCCTCCAAGTCCCATCGTTGGACGATGTGGGACTAAACACTAGATGGGGTAAATGGATCCTGGAGGGGATCCATTTACCCTGCTACAACACAATGGGCGCATACAACGAATGCTTAAACACTCCCCCTCAAGCTGGAGCATGCAATGCTCAGTTTGGACAAACAGAAAGAAAACTCAACTCAACGCTACAGGACACTACAGACAATATCAACCCAACGCGCATATTGCTGCAGTCGAGGGCGTTGCTTCTCATGCCGTGCAGGTGAGGAGGACGAACGGGCTGGAGTGTGAGTCAACTGAAGACTCAGAATCCGACCATCGAGTCTAAAACTGCGCCTGAAGTCTCCTCGTCGGAGAACTGGGTCTCTCCCATCTGGCTCAGAGAATGGTGCTCTACTCTGGAGTACCTATGATACCACATGAAAACCCTTGCCCTCAATGGCATAGGGAATGGTCCTCTGCTTTGGAGTCCCTATGGCTCACATGAAAACTCTGGCCGAAACAACCACAAGAATGATGGGGACCTCGAACAAATTTGCAACATTTGCTCATCTGAAAGTGACCGCAAACTCGTGCGTGTCTGAAACGCAGGCTCGGAATAATGATCGTCGAGTCTGAAATCGAACCGTAGAGTCTGATCATCTGGCTGGTCTGAGGAATCTGCATCTGGCATCTGAATCTGGAACACAAGACCTGTGACTCTACATATATACTCTCCCTTTCTCTCATACTTGTCGGAAAATGACATCGACAAAGTTGGGAGAAGACAAGATAAATAGGGGTAAATGAAACAAAATAAGCCGTTACAATTTTTTTTTCCGGCTTCTCAAATCATGAATTTTGGCCGTTTCATTTTTTTCGGCTCTTTTTTTTTCGCATTTTTTAAGCCATCAACTTTTTTTACGGCTTTCCTCTGTTTTTTTGCGTACGTCTTTTTTTATTTTGTACACGCCTTTTTTTTCAAAATTCGACCCAAATAGGGCCCAAAGAAATGCAACCTCTCTTCCTCTCTATTTTCCAAATTTTTTCCCGGCCCAACTCTGGGCCCACATAACTTCACTTCATTTTTTTTAACTCACGTTTCCTCCTCTGATTTTTCTCACCACCGACCCATTTGGGCATAATACCCCCCGTCCCCCTTTTTTTTTAAATGGCCCGCAGCCCTAGGGTTCCTTCGGGAATCCTTCTTTTCCAAATGCCGTCGCCCGCGACTCGTGAGATGGGAGATGCGGAGGCCGGTTCGACTATTGAGGCGACGCGAGATGCGGAGGAGAGATGCGCCACCGCCGCTCGGTCGGGCGGTGCTGCGATGGCAGGCGATGCGTGTGGCTGTGCCAGAGTTGCTGATGTTGCGCCGCCTTTGAAGGAGGGTGTGCTGAAGGGCATCGCGCGGACGGTGCGTCTGGGACGAAAGGGGGGTTCGCGCGCTTGGACGGTGCGGCTAGGCCTCGCCGCGATGAAGGAGATGTCGCAATGAAGGAGGATGGGATATGCGCCGCCTATGCGACTTGAGGTTGTGGGTGCGCCGCCTGGGTTCCTCGATAAGGAGGTGCGGCACTGCGGGGACCTCCGCCTTGGTTGATGGAGGTGGCTAGGGTTCATTGCTGGGAGGGTTGCCATGCTGGATGCGCAGCCCACGAGGGCATCGCCGCTCGGAGCCGTGCCGTCAGGCGAGGGGTTAGGGCTCCTCCCGATCCAGAGGCGCCGCCTGACCTGGGCGAACACGGAGTCGACAGGGGGCTCACCGAAGCCGCCTGGAACAGCCTTCGCCGCATGTAGCTTTGGCCTGCGAGGGGAAGGCTAGGGCACACCGATAGGACACGGTGCCCAGCCTGGAGATGATCGGGAGAGGGCTGGAGGCCCGCCTCGATTGCTGGAGATCACTTGCCGCCTGTGCGGCTTGAGGAAACTGCGGATCTTGAATGACTCTTCAACGACTCTTCAATGAGGAAACTGAATCGGGGTATAATAAACCCTAGAATTTGCAGATCTTGAAAGAATCATGTATATTAACAATGATACTTCACAGGAATGACTCTTTTAGAACAACTAAGAATCGGATCTCGAATAAAAAAACACGAGGAAAACCCTCAAAATCGAACTTGCTTTGGTACCATGTTAGAAAATCGGAAGCGGAATCAGAAATAAAGATAGAAAAACTTAAGAACACACGGGATTTTACGTGGAACCCTACTCCGTGAGGAGCGGGATGAAACCACGGGAGAAGCCCTCAAAGGAGCGGATATTCTATTGAACTTTCTCAATGGATACAGGAGGTCTGGGGCTCCTTATATAGCCTCTCCAGAGCCTCCAAGTCCCACCGTTGGACGATGTGGGACTAAACACTAGATGGGGTAAATGGATCTCCTCCAGGATCCATTTACCCTGCTACACCACAATGGGCGCATACAACGAATGCTCCAACAATTTAGATGTCATGCTTTGATACCAATTGGTGTAGATGTAGATTTTGAGATGAGAGGGAAGGGAGAATCATGAGAGAAGACTTGGAGTGGATAAAAGGGCAAGGATGAGAGATAGTGCAACCGAAATATATTCACTATATGTTTTATTGTAATTTCTAATTAAAATAGTAGGGAGAGGGCTTTTAAGTATGGATGATTCTTTAGTCCAAGAGATATGCTCATTGCCTGGGATTGAATCTGTAAAAAGTCACTGGTGCATTTGTAAAAGAGATTGATTGAATGGATATGCTTTAGCCATTGGTTTTATTCCTTTCACCCTTTAGATTTTTTTTCTCCACTATAAAACCCTCTAATTCAATCCCCACCCATTCCTCCTTTTCCTCACTGGCTTGGTGTATTTCCTCCTTTGATCACACATATCGTGCAATTTTTGTGGTTCCTCCTTCCTTCATCCGATTTCTTCAATCTGATGTCAATGTTCCTCCTAAAATTATGATACACATCTATTGTAATGATAGCGTGCCCCCATGTTGTCCTTACGACTTGTCGGCCCGATTTTTTTGAAGTAGATGATCCATATTCATGTTATTTTGGTTTAGTTTATTTTGCAAATTTGACCTCTACAAAATTACGAGTACGTGATTTTTTGACTTGTGTAAGGATGGTTTGTTGGAGTGCAAGTGCATTAGACCAAGTAGGAAACACAAATTGTAATATTTATTTATATCTGCAATCTGGTTACACATGATGCTGCGTGTACGACGGATCCCATTCTTCTTATAAGAATTAAGAGCAAGAACACTCGTCAAAGAAGCACCAGAAAAAATGAGGTCACATAAAAGATGTGGTTCCCATGCTTCTTATAAGAGCAAAAGCTCTCACCAAAGAAGCACCAGAAACAACTCCTTCTAAAAACTACAACAGAAATATGGCGAGAGGAGCAATATCTGCAGAATTTGGCGAAATCGGGATTTTTTTGCCCAGTTTACCAGAACTGTGGAAAGGAAATTATGGATATAGTTGAAACAGTGAAATCAAAATTTGGGTAAACGCTCACTGAAATTTGATGTATTTAAGTATAAGTCCAAACTTCCGTCTTAATTCTCTACTAAATGGCCCCTCATGAAAAAAAGAATGGCATTGCTATTATAAGTAAAAAATAATCCAAATCTATATTTTAAACTTTTTTATGTCATAGCGCCCGGGATAGGCACTGTAGCAACCACGCTAGCTACAATGCCTATCCAATACACACATATTGTTTGTTTTATTTATTGCTCGCCAGATACTAATGGTCCATTGGTGAAACCGTGAAAGTCGTAAATTTATACGGAATCATCTAATGACTGAAACAAATAATATAAAGTTTAATTTCATTTTTGATCTAAAATAATAATTATCACCCAATATTTTTGATCTAAAACAAATCATTATTTTGCTAAGGCCTATGACAGCGTCGATTGGGCCTTTCTTTGGTCTGCTCTCAAGAGGCGTGGTTTCCCTAACTTGTGGATATCATGGATGCGGCGCTGTGTTACGACTTCCTCCTTTTCTCTTCTACTGAATGACGGGTTGGAGGGGGGCCGCTTTCAACCTCGTCGGGGCCTTCGGCAGGGGTGCCCCCTTGCCCCCCTCTTGTTCGTGATTGCGTCAGACGTTTTGGCTCGGATGGTGACTCGGGTGGTTGACGCGGGCCTATCTAAGGGTTTCTCTAAGGGGACCATCTCGGTGCCTCTTATTCAATTCGCGGACGGCACGTTGTGCTTTATCGAAGGGGGTGAGGCGGAACTTGCGGCTATGTCGGCGACTTTAGACCTCTTTAGTCAGCTTTCCGGCCTACGCATGAATGGCAATAAATCGAAGGTCATTGCTTTTGGTGTTTCGGACGCGCGCGCTTCGGTTTTCGCAAATATTTTGGGCTCTGCTTTGGCCAGCCTCCCGCTGGATTATCTGGGGATTCCGTTGGTGGTTGGGCGGCCTCGATTGAAAGATTGGAGCCCGGTGGTGGAGAAGGTGGAGGCGAGGTTGGCTAGCTGGCGTGCTGCTCTCCTTTCCAAAGGAGGAAGACTGGTTCTCCTTCGCTCGGTCCTGGCCGCTATTCCTGTTCACTTTTTATCGACACGTCGGTTGCCTGCGGGGATCAGCAATAGACTGGAATCTTGCTTCAAGAAGTTCCTTTGGGGGAAATCGGGCAGCGGTGGGAGGGGGATTCACCTGGTCGCTTGGGAGGAGGTGTTGAGGGAGAAGTCGGCGGGTGGCTTGGGGGTAAGGAGTCTCAGATTGATCAACGATGCCTTCTTCCTTAAATGGGCAGCTGGGGTCTGGGGCAGTGATGAAAGCTTCTTCATTACCATCTTGAGGGGTCTTCACGGGCGGGCGTGGCCTGGTGTGGGAGCTTCGGAGGACGTGGACGGGAGTTCTCCTTTTTGGCGTGGTATTCGGGTGGCTTTCGTGAAGTTTAGATCGTTTTTCAAACCTCTGCTCGGTGACGGCCGCACTTTCTCCTTCTGGAATGATTGCTGGTTGGGTGGGGAGCCACTTTCTTCTCGTTTCCCCCGTCTATTCACTTTGGCGGAGGATAAGGGTGCCTCCGTCGCCTCCTGCTGGGTGGACGATTCTTGGTCTCCTCGCTTTCTGGGCTCCTTCTCCGATCAGAGGTTCGATGACTTTCTGGCTTTGATGAATGCTCTTGCTCAGGCGGGCTCTCCCTCCGGTGGCTTGGATCACTGGCTTTGGAGGGACGGCCACTTCTCTACTCGGAAGGCCTACGGGTCTTTGCTTCGTCCTCCGCCTCCTGGTTCGGATGCGTTGATGCGTGACTGTGGCTTCTTCTGGGGCCTGGGTTTGCCACTTCGTATTATCTTCTTTCTGTGGCTCATGCGTAGAAGGAGGCTCTTGACTCTCTGTTCCAGATTGATTCCCTCGGTCTCTAGCACGTGCGGCCTGTGCCTTTCTAATGTGGAAACTCTCGACCATCTGCTATTTCTGTGCCCCTCAGTCCGGGCAATGTGGGACGACCCCCTCGTGAATTGGATGCTCGCGCGTGATGTGGAATCCTTCTGCGACTCCCTCTTCTCTAACAGGCGGTTGGAGAGAAGGCGTTTTCTTGCGCCGGTGGCTTGCTTGTGGTCGCTTTGGCTTGCTCGCAACGAGGCCCTCTTCTCCGACCAGCGGTTTTACCTGGAGAATGTCTTTTGCCATGCTAGGGCTTTGGTTGCCGATTGGTGCCTTGTGTGATTGGTTTGGTTTCTCCTTCTGTTTAGGTGCTGTTTGCCACCCTCGGGAGGTTACTTGCCTCCTTCGCGGGGGGCTTTGTTTCTCTTTCTTTTCCTTTTTGTAACACCTTCTATCACTCTTAATAAATTGGGGCGAGTACCAACGAGTGTATCCCCCTCTTCTTGGCTTCAAAAAAAAAAATCATCACCCAATATGGCATGAATTAATCTAGTGCATGTTTCAGATTTTGCCTTTCTTATCAAATGATATGTATCGTTTCATTAAAAAACAGTATTGAAAAATGTATAGGTTGCATGTGTGTTTCAAGAGGGTTGTGTCGTGTTTGATATTAACACATCTGTGTACCATTTCCCAATGTATAGGTTTCGAGCCTAAAAACTATTTTTCTCGGTTTTGAAAATGGATTAGAAAAATTGCATCTAAACCTAAATAAAGTTTTGAATGTTAACAATTGCGCATGTAATTGACCTTAATTTTGATGTTAATATGAATTTATGAACTTTTAGATGATTACACGAATTTCCCTCTAAACAATTAATATCTCACAAATGCCCTTTTATTCTTCCTAATTGCATATGATTTTATAGATATTACTTTATCTACCTATATGCCTCTTTATTTAAATATACACGGATTAAAATTTTAGTCTTTTTACCAATAAATATTAAATATCACGCAAAGATCTCTATACCGCATATACGCACGTGCACCCTTTAAATGCCGGTTTACACATATTGCCTGTCTTTTTCTTGGTGCCAATATTTAAGAGATAAAATGAGCATTTGTCCAACTTTCTTGGGATATCCTGCATCTAAATTTACATTATTTAGTTGACTTAGTGGTTGTGGGCATATTTGTGGATCTTGCATTTGTAATTTTTTAATGGCATTTGTTACAATGAAACAAATATTGTGGTGTATTTTAAAAAACCCGACCAATTAATATGTTGCTCAGATATCAATATCAAACATATTCATGGACATATACTCAATTGGACTGATAATTGGACCGGAGAGGGACAAATCTCCATCAGATTTCCTCGTCTCTTTGCTTTGGTGGCAGATCGTGATGCTCGTGTTGCTGATTGCTGGATGAATGGTAACTGGATGCCTTCTTTTGCTACGAATTTTTCTGGCCAACATTTGGAGGAATTCCCTGTGCTCTTGGAGTCTCTGAGGCAACACGACATGCCTTCTGACGGGCGAGATCACTGGGAGTGGAAGGGCAATTCTTTTTCGGTCAAAAAGACGTACCATGCAGTTTGCATGCCTCCACCATCTAGGACTGATGATGTGGTCAGTGACTGCAACCTGATCTGGAAGCTCAAACTGCCTGAAAGAATCAGGTTTTTATGTGGTTGTTCAGAAGGAAGCGTATCATGACAAGAGACCGATGTGCTAGACTCGTTCCAAATTATGTCAAACATTTGCCCCATGTGTCAGAGTCAAATTGAAACTATAGATCTTTTCTTCCATTGCTTGGTTACTTCACCAATTCGGTTGGGTCAACATTCATAGTATGGAGTCGTTCTGGAACTCATTGACTGAGGCGGAAGACAAACCCAAAGAAGAACTACTCTGCCTTTGGCAGCTATTTGGGCCATTTGGCCGGCTAAAAATGGTGTACTTTTTTCTTCACAGCGATTCTACTGTGAAATTATTTTTGTTCACTCCAGGTCTATCATTGAGTCCTGACTTCTGTAAGACTTTCCTGCTTTTTTATTAATTAATTTAATGGGATGGACACCATAGCATGTTCCCCCTTTTTTGGCCTCGAAAAAATATTCATGGACATATATTATGCATGTATAAAAGATCTACAAAACTACTATATAATTATCTTTAATTGAAATATCGCCTAACCTTATACAAAATGTTCATAATTGCATCATTTTTTAACATAATTTTTTGAGGCAAAAAAGTGGGAAATACACAAAGGTAGTCGCTCCAAATATATTTAAAAAAGATATAAAAATACTCAGAACCCAGGACTCAAGTTCTTGCTGACAGAGTTTCATGTTTCACACCAGTTCTATTAATAAGGAGATATGCTAAGAACCCTGATGTCTTCTTTCCAGCCAGCAATAATATCAATTCTGTTTAATAGGATTCAAAAAGGTGATATATCCCGCCCATTCTGTGGGGATATCGAGTACTATTATACTCAGAACCATACCCTTCTCGAAGCTGTGATCATCCTTGGTAATTATGCCGAGCTGTCAACGTTGGACTTATGGAGTGAAACTCATTGGGTTTCCCACTTGGCCATTTTGATGGTGATTGGCTGCTTGTTATTATGTTTTCAGGTTTTTTGTCTTCTAGGAATCAAAGAGATAATTGGACTTTTGGTTCCTATAAAACATGGCAAAGCCTTCTCCCACTATAAGTAGGGTCGACTACATGGATTCTTGCTCAAATCCATGTTGAAAGATTCAACTATTTTTATGCTGTCTGCCTGACTACCTAACGACCCCCACAAGGGGGGATTTGAACCCTGGTCTTTTTGGGTGGTAGGCACACTGCGCTACCACCAGACCAATAAGTGGGTACTAGGTGTATTTCTTATAATGTCACAAAAAGGTTGAATGATATGTATCCACTATCCATTAAGAAAGTTGGTCTATCTAGCTTTATTAAAATGCAATTTGAGGTTATGGGTTTATGGTATATTACTTCAATATGGGCTTGTGGTATAATACTTCTTAATGGGTTACTTGTATAGTCTTCTTGTTTTTTTGGTCTACCATCTTTGAGGTATATCCAGAATCAATTAATGAAGTGGAATTTAGGTAAGAAGTGTTTGACTTATAGATTTTCTCCCTATATGGCTTCAATTTGATGCCTAGTTGACCATCCATATGAAAAGTGATTCTTATATTCATTGTTGTAAATATGACTTTGGAGCATCTTTTTTTCACTTGCCCTTCTGTGGCTCCAATCTGGGACGATCCCGGCCTAAACTGGGTGGGTAGGGCCGGCGTGGATGATTACTTCAGGAGTTTGGTGGTGGCCAAGCTCCGGCCGAGAGAGGAGCTTCTGCGGCCACTTGCGTTGGTTTGGTCCGTTTGGCTTGCTAGGAACGGGGTGTTGTTCTCTGGTCATAGATTCTACAGGGAGAATGTCTGTGCTGGTGCTTTGGGTCTGTTGCGCTCTTGGCTCGCCTAGTAGCGCTTCTTGTATTTCTTTTGCTTTGTTTACTTATTAATATATCGCTGGGTGAACACCTTTGAGTTTCTCCCCCTTTTTTGGCTTCAAAAAAAATAATTATATTGACACTTGGATGCCATCACCATTAATTTTCAGTTTCCTGTTTTTCTAACAATATCATAGCTCATAACTGTAAAATTGGAATTTGCCGACCCGCTTCTGTCATTGCTTATTTGCGCAAACTACTTCCCAAACCACCAGGGAAACCTGCCTATTTGGATAATTTGAAGTACTCTGAAGAAGTTTCTATGTCAAATCATCACGATTTCTTTTCCCATTTATGCTGGTAAATATTGGCAGACTTGTCAAAAATATGGGGTGACTAATCACAGAATTCCCTAAACACCAATCTCTCTCTTGCTCTCTCTGGAAGTAGGTTAAAACTGTACCCCCTTAAGTCCGGCCTCCAAATGTTAAACTGTTCTACACTTGAACAACTGTTAAAGTATGTATTATTATTTAATACCCCTGTTTGGCATCATTTGAGGTTCACAATGCCTAACCACCACCATTGGCAAATTAGCAGTTATAGTACATCTAGCCCTGAAACCTTCACAAATAAACAAAGTTTGGTGGTATGCCCCTCCTTGAATAAATAATACATGATATTAGCTCTCCTTTCACATATATAAATCTTAGTTTTGTTAATATTTCTAGCCCTGAAACCTTTACAAATAAACAAAGTTTGGTAGTATGCCCTTCCTTGAATAAATAATACATGATATTAGCTCTCCTTTCTTATGTATAATTTTTAATTTTGTTAATATGCATTCCTTCTCTTGGACCTCTTATTTGCCAGTCTCCGTGACAAAACTCAAGTGGAACAATTAATTCGTTATATCGTTGAAGAAGCTCCAGATGGTGCAGAAAAGAAACGCTCCTTTAAGTAAGCAGTTATTTTTCTGGCATGTAGCAATACCTGCTTGTGCGAGTATATAAACCTGTGTTTTCTTTTCTTTTCGCAGGTTCCCCTTTATTGCATGTGAAATTTTTACTTGCGAGGTTGACATCATATTGAATACATTGCTAGAGAACGAAGAGGTTAATTTTTAATTTTTTTAGATTGAAGTTCTTTGCAGATATATTGTTTCTAGACATCATTTTTGTCCAAAATTTCATATGGTTGAAATGGACTTATACAAAATTATTAACAACAGCATCATCCTTCTTACTCATCATCAGAGGTTTATGTTGGAAAGTAGTTGTCCTACTTTTCTTTATGATAAAAGGACGGTAGGCGTGCAAAGGAAACAAAAAAAGCGAAGAGAGATGCTTTTAACAGAGATGGTTGTGATGATGTTTGAGTGGTATTGTATAAAGCGCAACTATGCTGAGGGAGTTGAGAGTAAGGTGGATTGTCTTGGTGATTTTTCACCCGTAGATGCTCAGCAGAAGTTTTCTTCTTCAAATTAAACTAACAAAATGTACATGTATGCTATAACACTCATACGAAGAGAAGCTACATGTAGGTTCAAGGAAGCAGATCTTGTAAAAAAGGGGATTCTGCACAAATATCCTATCCACATACGAGTGCATCAAGATGGATAAGGTATAGCCCCTGAAGTAACCTCCATGCGTTGCCTAGCATGTCCTCACCGCTGAAGTGTTTATTGTTGGAACAAAGAGAAGAAATGCAAATGAAACTGTTGCCCGATTCCCCTATGTGTCTTAATGGTCTTGCCCTTTGGGTGCCCGTTTATCAATATAAGGAAGAAGTTGTAGTCACACATCTCTTTATCCATGTAATCCAAAAGTTTGGGAAACCCCTCCGGTGTTGGAGCTTCGGAGGAAAAACTAGTCAATTGTATCACAAGTCATCAAGTAGCCCACTTTCCACAACAAACTTGACTCCCATCATTACTTCTGATTCACCACCATATGTGAAGCTATCACTAGTCATAACCCCAATCAGTCTGCTAGGCATGAAAATTGTCTGTTGCGGGCTAATGATATCTCCTTACTCAAGATGCATCCTATTCTCAAGAAGCTTTGCCAACATCAAATATACAACATTTGAGAGAGTTATGCGATTGGAATCCTTGATTTGTTGGGCCACATCCTTCTTAGATAGCAAGAAAACTAGTGCCATGTTCAATCTATCAAAACTTGGGTGTTTCTCCTTGAACTCCTCAGTAATCCCCATAGCATCCATTTTTGCCACCTCTTAAACTCATTGAAGAATGGAGAAAATCAGATTCCTTCCAATCGCCTCCACTTCCTGCACTGAACTTATTGAAGTATGGAGAAGATCAGATTCTCTCCAATCGCCTCCACTTCCTGCACTGAAAAGCTTATGTTCTGTCCCTCTTCCTGATCGAGAGCGTAACATCTAGACGCTCTTTCCAAGCCACCTCAAATCAACCTTCATACTCTACTTACCGATGTGCTTAAAGTAATCAACATTTGTTCTCCCAACCTTTTCGCCTACTTAAAATTGAGAATGATAAATCTTAATCGACTTGATGAGATTCCTTCTAGACTACCCATAATTGATTGGAAGAATGCAAATTGAAGATGCAACTCATTCTAAATATTCTGTTCTCTTGTTGTATATTTTAATTTGTCACATATCATAAGGTAGATCCAAAAATGTACGTGGCTCTTGGATAAAAGGGTCTGGTCTGTCTATAAGTTGGGATTAGCTCTATATAAAGTGATCCATACATTTGTTAGAGGGAATAATAAATAAAATGGATTTATTAGACTTTGTCTAATTCATGGTCTTAAATATCACGATTGATGGTATATTGATATTACATATCAGTAGATATCAATGCCTAACTTATATATCGTTTTTTTTGGGATAGTGGTCGATGTCTTGTGGATATCTCCGATATATCAAGATATTGATGGATATCGATTGAACTTTGAAATTTTGCATGCAAAATTTTCTCATTTTGACTTATGTCGATGATATTGGCTCTTCATCTATCATATGTGTTGTTGTATGTAGTTTTTTGGCTCTAGAGAAGGTTTAGATGATTTTCATGATTAAAGTGCTTTTTGAGGATGATTTCGGGTTTTATATATTTTGGTGCTCTTTTACCCGTTCTTAAGTTTTGTTAATGTTAGGTTATGATTTCTTGTATTTATTGAGATCTTAGGGAGATTTTTTTAGATTTTTTATTGAATGCGTTTATATTTCCACTAGTTTAGAGTTGCTATTAATAAAAATTGTAATATAAATCTTAGATCTCAAATTTCCTCTCGAACAAGCACCCCACTGTTATAAAATAAGAATGCAGAAGCTAATCGATAAACATAGCATGGACAATAGAAAGATAAATCTTGGAATACAAAGATTTTAACGTGAAACCCTACTTTTTAAGGAATGGGATGAAACTACGGGAGAACACCTCAAAAGGCTGATTTATGCATTGCACTTTTTCACTGGATACATGAGGTCTGGGGCTTCTTATATAGCCTCCTCAGACCCTCCAAGTCCTACCGCTGGTAGATGTGGGACTAAACTCTGAATGTGATAAATGGATCATGGAGGGATCCATTTACCCATCAATACATATAACACATATACTCCAACACTCATCCTCAAGCGGGAGCATGCAATGCTCAGCTTGGACAAACAAAAAGAAATCTCAAGCTCACACTACATGACGCTACAAACAATATCAACTCAATGCGCACAATTATCGGCTGCTGTCGAGGATGTTGCTTCTCATGCCGTAGAGATGAGGAGGAACAAACGAGATGTAGTGCGAGTCAAACTGAATCTCCTCGCCGGAGAGCATATGCTTTGTACTACGCCTGTCAGAGTCACTGCAACTGAAAATGAGTCTCCACTTGGAGGACTCTGGCCTACCACAACATGTGGACAACTGCTCCATCTCTAAAAGGGTCGAACTGAAAAGCCGTGGAGACATCCTCGTTGGAGTCCACGATCGCTGGAGAATGGAGTTTGAAAAGTCTCATCGTCGGAGAATTGGGTCTCTCCCATACTGGCTCAGAGAATGGGATCTCTACTCTATGTCCCTATGAAACCACATGAAAACCCTAGCCCACATGGCACTGGGAATATGATCTCTACTCTGGAGTCCTTATGGAACACATGAAAATTCTGACCAAAAACAAAAGATGGGAACCTCTGAACTGATGATCGCAGACATGTGCGAATCAAACTGAAGACTCAAAATCTGAACGTAGAGTCTGAAAAACATCTGTAAAGTCTGGAAAATCTTGCTGGTTGGAGTCTGGAGAATCTGAAAATGCAGCATGTAAAACTCTACACAATACTCCCCTTTCTCCCATACTATTTGGAAAACAATGACGTCGACCAAGTTGGGAGAAGACAAAGAAATTGGGGAAAACATGAGTCACATAAGTCCTATGAATTTCAAATTTTTAACAACTTTTCTCCCATTTTTTAAAATCATCTTTTCTTATTTTTTTTGGCGATGCATCAATTTTTTACGGCTTTTCTCTTTTTTTGCAAACAATTTTTAAGCTATGACTTTTCTTTTGTACACGTCTTTTTCTCAAAAAATTTCCTTCCTTTTTTGAAAAAAATATCTCGGCCCAAATAAGGCGGATATCACGGCCCAAATAAGGCCAATTTGTAGCAGTAATGCTGAAAGGGCTTAATGGAGGAGCCACCTGAAAGCGATGAACTCGAGGTGATCACCGCCGCTGGAGGAACATTGCCACTGCCTGGGTGATGCACGCTTGTAGAGGAGTTGCATGCGAGGAGGAGCGGCCTGGTACTAAACGCCGCCGCCTGGAGTAGTCGTCGAGAGTGGGGGTGCCTGGATCTAATCTTGCTCGAGGAGACACGAGGGGGAGTCCGAGGGCAGGCGAGGGCGGAGCCACTCCGACAACGACTGCGCCGAAGGGAAGGCCAGAGCCAAGATCTGCGCTGGAGAGGGCTTGGCGGTGCCGCCTCCCGTGATGGGTCGGATTGGGTACACCACCAGGCTCTCGTTTCCTGCAAGGGGCACTACCATGCTGCTACAACCTGGAGATTGACGAGATGCCATGCATCTGCAGCCTGGAATCAGAGGATGAATGATCGAACATGAAGAAACTGCCATCGAGATGCCTTTAATCTTCTACAATATTAGGGTTTCAAAATAAACCCTATAATTCCTAGATAGGAACATATCTCCAGAACTTGAACTTGATTGCAAAACAAAATAATACTCCTCAGAATATTCTTTAAGAACAACGAAGAATCAAATCTTGACAAAATTATAAATCAGGGTTTCAACTTTCAACAAAACCCTAGAACCGAATCTCGAACATAAATAAAGAACATAAAATATTTCCTCGAGAATCGAACCCGCTCTTATACTATGTTATAAAATAAGAATGCGGAAGTTAATTGATAAACGGAACATGAACAATAGAAAGATAAATCTGGAACACAACGATTTTAATGTGGACCCCTACTTCCTAAAGAGCGGGATGAAACCACGGGAGAACGCGTCAAAAGGCTGATTTATGCAGTGCATTTTCTCATTGGATACATGAGGTATTGGGCTTCTTATATAGCCTCCTCAGACCCTCTAAGTCCCGCCATTGGTAGATGTGGGACTAAACTCTGGATGTGGTAAATGGATCCTGGAGGGACCCATTTACCCATCAATACATATGACACACCATAGAGTTCATGGCATCCTCCATCAGCATCACCACATAGTTTCCAAGCTCTGTCACGTACTCATCATGCTAACGGTGAACACGGTTCCTCCAATTCATTGTATATCTCCTTAATTTTAGAATGCGTGGTTATTTGTTTTTATGGATGATGTACGCCAATTATTATCAAATGAATTTCATAGGGGCTAATTTTATTTACGTTTATTTGAGTCGCCGTAAAAGAGATCGCCTGTGATCTCAAAGTAGTTAGTTTCAATTTGAATTAGTTAGTCGGTTAGAGTCAAATTAGGATAAGTAGTTTTGAATTTGAATTTCTATTTTTGTAATCTCATCCCTCCTATATAAAGGGATGATAGGCTATTGTTTTAGATATGTCAGAATATATGAAATTTGAGATTTTATCTCTCTCTTCCCTCTATTCCTTCTCCCTTGACGCGATCTCCGCGATTGTCTTCTCCAAGATCCCTCGATCTCCGACGAGTTTTCTCTTCTCAATCCCTCCAATTTCTCCACCAAAAATTCCACCGATCAAAATTATTTTTCCACCGTCGCCGACTTCTTCTGCATCACATGATCTCTGCAAAGGTCTCTGCAAAATGGCTTATCTCTGATCCTTATGGGTTAGACATGAAGTCTAACTATAGTCATCAACAAAAAGCAACATAGTACCTGCATTGTGCAGTAGTATGTTCTGGGTGAGGACCCCAAAAATCACAACGAACAAAATCAGATATAGATGACCTTCGTGGCTCAGTTTTTCGAGGAAAATACCACGACATCGTTAGAATCCCAATTTATACTTGCCATTTCTTAGTTTTATATAAATTGTAAATTTGATGATTGTTGAGATTCACCATGATACATTCCAATTTATACTTGCCATTTCTTAGTTTTATATAAATTGTAAATTTGATGATTGTTGAGATTCACCATGATACATTCGTGGTTAGAACCCAGATTTTATCACATGCATCCCTTGGCTTAACATGCATCCCTTAGCTTACATGTCAGTAGAAGGTCATACATTAACATACAAGTTTCAGTTCTAAGGGTTTAACATAGGGTAAATTACAATTTGGGTCCACATCTATGGGTTCGATCCCAGAATGGGTCCCGATCTTTAAATTGTAACGATTCGGGTCCTAGGACCATTTAGGAAATGGAAATTTTGGAGTTCATGACGAATATGCCCTTGTTGGGAAGGGAATGGGGGTTGGGTTCTAACTTTAAACAAGGGCATAATCGTCATTAGCCCCAAAAAATTCTTTACATTAATGGCCCTGGGACCCGAATCGTTACAATTTAAAGATCGGGACTTATTCTGGGATCAGACTCATAGATAGGGACCCAAATTGTAATTTACCCTTTAACATAATTAGCTCAATTCCTCGATTCTTTGTCACCATTTTGAGGTTTAGATATTATTGATTTGTTGATCCTTATGTAATTGATGGTGTTTGAGTCAGATCTGAGGTATAGAAGCAAATCCACAACCCAAAGGAACCTGTAGAGGAAGAGTTAATGATCCCATAATCATTATGCAATGATGTAAACAAATGACATGCAACTCTTTATCTCAAAACATAGTAGAAATCAAATTAAAGATGAATCTTACAAAGCACGAAGAAGGCAAGTAATTCGTAGTGCGAAGGCGGCAGTGTTGTTGGAGGCACTGGGCCCCGTTGGACAGGATGCGTCATTGTTGGAGGTGTGGTGCCCTGATGGAGGCAGTGGCAAGGCGAAATTAGAGGAGGTGGCGATGGAGGTCATTGTGGAGGCGGCAATGGTGGCGGCGTGAGCCTGCTGGATGGTGGCGTGCTGGAGGCCCAGGAGTGTTGTTGACGACACACACACACACACACACACACACACACACACATATATATATATATAGAGGGGTTTGGTGATGGCGGCTTGGGTTTTTTTTGGCAAGAAAGGTCTAGTGCTCCAGTCTAGATCGTCATTTTGATACCTCATGGAAAAACAGTCAGATGGAATATAATATTCATTGATGCTCGATCTCTCTATTTATGGGTGTAGAGAGGTTAACATAGGAATATGTTAACATGGAATGAAATCAAAAGGTGAATAATAAAGATCTCATAATTTCTACGAGATGTCTATGATCTCCAGAGAGCATTCAGTATCTAAAACATGAAATATAAGATAAATATATATTCCTTGTAAATTGATCAACAAGATGGAAGGCATTTCCATTTCTGTTTCCAACAACCCTGCATGTATTTCTTGGTACTAACTGCTCCATAAATCTGCCAGCTTGGTGCCCTGTTCCCTGAAGTGACCTACAATGAAACAACTTTCGGTGACCTCCAACTGGTATAACGACCCACTGCTGGCTTCTGCCACCCAAACCTTCATCTGACACACGTGTAGATCTCTCCAACCGATCCACATCCACCTTCTCTGCCATCTCTCTATGCGCATTCTGCTTCTGGCAGCTCTACCTCCTCCCCCAACCTAGGCGACAAACCAGAAGCTGTCATTACAAGCACACCCGGATCAAGTCAATGGTGAAACTTTCTAATATGCTTCACTCTCTTCTGTAGGATGAAAAGCTTACCATCTGCTTGACCGTTGACCCTCCTATCTTGACACCTCCTATAGACAACCCTTTAAGCACCGAATACCCTTTCACACTTTCCAGCCAGCCTGAGCAGCACTGAATCTTTATTTGTTTAGGATAATAGTCAACGTTAATAGGATGGTTTTTTAATTTACTTTTTTGATACGATGGTTTATATTATAGGATCAAGAAAGATTAAACCCTCATTTTGTAAATATTATGCTGAAATTGTTTAATGGCTTTCTTTCATATTTTTATTTTTTTGATATTTCTTGTTGCAGTTAATGGATTTGTTGTTCTCATTTTTGAAACCGGACCGCTCTCATAGTACATCTTTGGCAGGATATTTCAGTAAGGTGATAATACATTACTACCGTTGATGAGCTTGTGACACATCTTTTCAACCAATTTCTGAAAAATTGTGATGTGAACAGATTGATATGCTTACATTCTCTTTGCAGGTGGTTGTTTGCTTGTTGTTGCGAAAAAAGGGTTCCCTTATGAATTATGTTCAGGTACTATTTGTTATTATGCTTTGGTCGTTTGGTGAATAAGCTACTTATCAGTTGCTTGGCTAGTTTTTAGATTTTACACTGTACCTCTCTATCTTCTCTTCAATGATCAAGAATGCCTTTGATTAAAGTATGGCTGAGTGAACTTGCAGACTCATCAGGAGATCTTTCATCAACTAGTTGATTTGATTGGTGTAACATCCATCATGGAGGTGAGCAACATATGCAGTAGTTAGTCTTTTCCTAGTCTTTTCAAGTTAATGTAGAGTACACCATCCTTTCAAAAAAAATATAGAGTACATCATAAAGAAGTTAGACTTCTCCATTTCTCTAATATGTTTAAATTTATAATGAAATTCTGTGGCATTCATCCCTACAACAACACCAACAACAATGCCTTTTCCCACATTAAGTAGGTTCGGCTACATGGATTCTTTGCCTCCATTCAGATCTTTCTTGGGTCATTTTCGGGTTTAGATCCAAAAAAACTAAGATCTCTTCAGATAGTCTCATTCCAACACTTATTGGGCTTTCCTCACCCTCTTCCGGTTCAACATCGCAAAACTCGCATCTCCTACCTTGTGCATCAGTCGACCTCCTTTGCAAATGGTCAAACCATCTTAAGCGGTTTTCTCACATCTTATCTTCTATCAGAGCTACATCAACTTTCCTTCTGATCATATCATTCCGAATCCTTCTCATTGCATCTCCTAACTGTGGCATTCATACATATTTTACAAAAATATAAACAATTTGCAACTCAATTGTTTCGGACTTTTGTTAACTTAATTTCTGCATTTTGAGTTTAAGTTGCTGGCTGGATTCAGTGGTAAAAATGAGGAAAGCATCTGTGCATGTGTATCATTTTATTCTACAGTCTAAATATCAAGTATTTATCCTTTTTTAGCAAGATTGATTTGTTCATATTGTGAATCGACCGTGTTTTCTCTCTCTAGGTTTTGATAAGGTTGATCGGTGCTGATGATCCTGCGTATTCCGGCTACTCAGATTCAATGCCATGGTTAGATGATGTCCATGTGCTTGAGATGATTGTGGACAAGTTCAGCTCTTCAGTATGCTACTCGTGACTGTTCATTATTTTAAATCACATCCATTTTTTTGCTTATTTTCTCTTGGGTAGTCATTGTAATAACTAAAATACATTGAGGAAATGAGTAGGAAACCTTCAACTGTGGTATTACCTGTAATTATTGACCGGCTTGGGATTTTCTCTTCTCTTGAGTGTGCTCACCTTTTGCTCCTCTCATGTTAGGAAAAGTTCAATCAAGCATGCTTACTTTTCTTCTTCTTCATGGATATATTTGGATTAGTCACTATATACTTCGATGTAATTATGACAGGATTGTCCTGAAGTACATGCTAATGCTGCTGAAACACTTTGCACCATCACTCGTTTTGCTCCTCGTGGACTTGTAGAAAAAATTTCTAGCCCAAGGTATTCCTTGTGATCGTTTGAGTTTAACAAATTTGAAGATTTATTTGGAAGTGCTTTGATAACTCAGGGAATTTTTTTTGTTTAACATTATTGTTTTTCTGTCATCATTCTAGACTAATTTCATGCTTTCTGCAGTTGCTTAGATGTCTATTTCAACATTGCTGGTCTTTATATAACCTGTTTTTTTTTATGTTTTCCAGTTTTGTCGCAAGATTATTTCGGCATGCGCTTGAAGATTCAAGACCTAAATCTGTTTTAGTTCATTCATTGACAGTATGCATATCTTTACTTGATCCAAAGAGGCTTGTTTCTGCTGCATCTCATCCATTCAGAAACCAGCTAGCTTTTGGGTCATCGGTTATTGCTAATCCTGAGACAGTTGAAGGCATGCTTGAAAATCTAGGTATACCGTTACTTATTGTGTTGAGCTAGATTGGCATGCATGCTATCCCTTAATGATTCGTTGTTTTTGGTGGTATACATAACGGTTGCTAGGCAGTCATCACTGAAAATGTGATTTTCTGTTGTAGCCTTCGGTGCAGTTGGTCTATTATTTATTCAATCTTCTAAGGAGAAACTAATTATATATATCCATATGGAGGTTTGACATACATCAGTATTAATTGCACAACACTTTGGTTAATTTATGGACATGCTTCACAAAGTTCATTGCTTCATAGTTGCTGCATTTTGGAACAACTTTTGCATGATATAATCATGTTTAATGTGGAAAAAAACACATATCTCAAGTCATATTAATCCTCTCCATTTATGTCAAAATTAATGCGTACTAGCACAAATTAATGCGTATTAGCACTTAAGGTCAAAATGTCAAAACACGTATTAGTTTTGTTTTTTGAATTTATGTAGTTAAAGTTGCAACTAATGATTTTGTTGAATTGTCAGGAAAAGCTATAGTTTAAAATATGAGTAAAATTTTCCTTTATAGGCAATCTCCGTAAATACACTTGTTAACTGAAAAATATCTTCATTTTGCATGAATTTAAGTCTACAGATTCTTTTACAATTTCCTGCCTGGCGCATTAGGTGGAAGAGTTCAAACTCTCACAAAAGCCTAGGCACTCAACGGCACCTTACTTGTGAACAAGTTGGGGCACTCTTGAAAAAAGTGCACTCATTTCTGTAAAATTGTCTACAGGCCCCTTGCAACCTCTTGCTCGACAAAGATTCTCTAATATATTACTGTAGTTTCATATGTATGCGGAAATGATTTCATTGTATTTTTCTAAGATTAATAGAGAAAAATCAGTAGAATGAATTTGACAAGGAAATGGAATGGTGCTATTGTGGGGAAGCGTTGTTTTCTCTATTCACGTGCTCAGTGCATGAATCCAATATTCACTGATGGTTTGATTTTTTTGATTGTGTTCGCTATTTAGTGATTGGAATTGTGTTGGTTTTTTAAAGTCAGGTCCATGTTATTTACATAGAATACAAAAAAGATGTTTTTTGCTAGTTCTAAACACCCTTAAATAAAGAATACAAAACAGAACTTACACTAAAACTTCTAATCAATGAATGTGCAACACACATATTCAAACTCCAAAAAATATGGATACCATAGTGCACCTAGGTACAACAAAATTATATATCTTCACCCCAAGGTAGCTGAGCGGTACTGTCTTTCTTTTCACGTGCATTTGTGGGAAAAGATGATTGATTTCATGATTGTTTTTTTGCTAATGGGAGTGAAGTTCGTTGGAAAGTCACCGCTCTACCCTTTTTCCATGAAGAAAAGAAAGAAGGGCAATGGTTAATACCACTGCATGGTTGAACTGGATACAATGCGAAAATCCACTTCTGAAGCATCAGAAAGAGGGTGTGCAGGAACACAGACACAGGGCAACATGCTCAATCTGTCTTAGTTTTTAGGTCCTTTTTATGAACAGCCTATCATCGTAGGATGTCGATATCTTGAAGGTTTTCTGATGTGATATCATATAGTTGTCTCTCAGGCCCCTTCTTGGAGTTGGTTCTTGCAGTGCCTTGCTTTGTACCTCACCTAATGGACATTACAAGATTCACATCCTTCACAGTATATTGAAAACCACTTTTCCCCCTCCGAAGAGCCTGATGACTCATCCAAGTAATTTTAGGTCGTGGCCAATGTGGACCAAGCTTAGCTAGTAGTACTGGCTTTCGATGCAGTTAAATGCGTGAAGTGCTCCAGGGTAGTGTTGTAAAATGCGTGAAGTGCTTCCTGGTGTAAAGGATACTACGCACTTGACCATGAAAAGCATGGCACAGAATTGTTTATATAAATAAATGCTTTGCGTGTATATACATACATAGGTATGTGTGTGTTCTTGTGCGGCAATTCCAATGAGCACAAGGTTCATTTAATTGAAATGAGTGGCATGTGTAATGAATCTAATGTCTCTCAAGTGTTAGTTTTGATGTGAGTGGACATTGTGTGGGATAACTAGATTCCTTGCTGGATATCATTTTTTTCTTCAATTCTAGATTAATGTTGTACATTTGATATAAGTTTTTCCGGGGGTGACTTTTTTACTTACTATTTCATGTCTTTTTGTAGGTGATCTGTTTAAGCTTTTGGACAACCCTCCCGACACTGTTTTGCTTACGACATATGGGAGATTACAGCCTCCTTTGGGGAAGCATAGATTGAAGGTAGCGTGTCAGTTTATTTGATAATTTTGCATTTTAAAAAGCAAAAAGAAAGCAATTTCCGTTAACAACACATTGTTTTTCTTTTTTAAGGGTCAAAAGACATGAAATTGTTACAGTATTTATGTTGCCCTGCCTAGTTCATTACTAATTTTTAGGGAACTTTGAAGAACGACAAGTTCTTCCTTTTTTCTACATGCTCAAATTATCGATGTGAATCAAACTGAACATTTCCCCCCTAACTCCTTAATTTGGACTTTGATTTACATTTCTTTGCTTTTCCTCCCACTGTTGACTGGTGATATGCTATTTGTGGTTTTAAGTGCTGCTAGCTGCTTCTCCTAAGTCATCAAAATGTTAATTGTATCGTTTAGTTTCAAGTGATGCATTGTCGTAACTTTGCCTGGTTCTTTACTTGTAACCCATGGATACCTATACATACAAAACCGTAGTTAGTTCAGAACAACAAGAATGCTGGCTGATTTATGAAAATATGTATGCCACACCTCTCAAGGATTTCAAGGAGATCATCTTGATAGGCTGTCACACTGGGTATCCACTTATTTATCTTTATTATAGCATTTGTGGTTCTCAATTCTGTAGTTTGTTGGAGCTGTTACGTATATGCATCTATAAACATATATTATCACAGTTGTCGGCACGTTCTTAATAGTTTCATACTTACAAAGTTTTTATTATGAAAATGGCCCACATTATGCTGTATCCAAGATTTGCTATTATTTAAAGAAGGTTTTACTCCACACTTATGAATTCATATTGTTTGGTATCTCATTCTTATCATGTAAATAACATGATTCTCTTCATATTAGCTATGGATTTAGGTATTGGATGGTTTATCTGGTAGATAAAAGTTATGTTCTTTTATTCGTTTTGCTTCTTTAAAGCTTCGGCTGCATATTAACTCTCATGGACATAGGATGCATGCAAACCTAAAAAGGGCCATGAAGCATCGACATCATACAAATGTAGGGAACATATGTTACTAAATCAATTTTGTGATGATCTTTACATAATTATGTCGAGTATAGGGGTATTTGTGTAAAATCAAGTATTTACAGGGGACGATCATGTAAAAAATTGTCTTGTTGTTTGAAGCTAGAAATACATTATTAGCAAATTGATGTCCATTAAAAATCTCAATCGCAAATTAAAGCACGTTAAACCCGACTAAGAAAGTATTGTCTTAAAACTTTTCTTCTAAATTCAAAACTAATGGTGAACTTACAGATTGTGGAGTTCATTTCTGTTCTACTATCAGTGGGTAATGAAGCTGCTGAAAAAGAGCTGATCCGTTTGGGCGGATTGGGGCAAATTTTGGATTTATTTCTCAAGTAAGTTGCATGTTTATGTAAACTCTAAAATCTTGTTAGAACACATGATTATTGTAACTAATGGTTTATTGCAGGTATCCATTCAACAACTTCTTGCATCACCATGTAGAGAGTATCCTCATATCTTGTTTAGAGAGCAAGGGGAACCTGCTCAGTGTACATCTTTTGCAAGAATGCAACCTTGTTGGTAAACTTCTTACGGAGGAGAAGAACTTTCTGTTGCCCGAAGGCCCTGACAATGTAATGTCTTATACATCATAGATTCTGTGATGCGTTGTTCTAAAGATCACCATCTGTGTTGTTTGAAATTTAAACAGCTTATGTTGCTAATTTCTCCATCCATTTACAGCCTACAATACCTGCAGAAGGCAAACCATCACCTAGAATTGGGAACATCGGTCACATTACTCGTGTGGCCAACAAGCTGATTCAGATGGGAAATAGCAGCGACACCATTTTTACACATTTGCAGGTGTGCATTCTACTTGTTATTGAAACAGTTAGTCACCGCGGCATGGTACTTGTCATAAAAATATTTCTCCAAGGTAGTCTGTACTGACAAACTTTAGAGCTTGTTATTTATTAAACCTGCCTACGTACACAATTTTATGCTAGTTTTTTCATGATTGATATATTTATATTTTTAGTTGTGAATGAAGCCAACTTTCACAATACAATACGTTTTTTTGTGTCGATCGTTTTAATCCTTCGTCCAAAATCATACAATCGGTAGTTTCAAATAATTAATAACTTCTAATATAGCTACACGAATAGTGGAGGACAACAGTTTTCTCTGTTAGTCATCTTGAGGTGATTATATGTACAATTGTGCAACTATGGACTACTTATGGATAACAAAAGGGAACCCCTGCTAATTTCATGTGAGAATTTGGGAGTGGCTGGGTTGCTTTTTTGTTATACTCTATGCAGCTTTACTCTGCATTTCATTAAGATCCGGTTTACAAAATTCCAGGCTATGGAAAAATTCTGTACAATGGTCAATACTCATGTATTTTAAAAGAAATGAGCGATGTAATAACATACTATTTATGCAGGGGTGTAGAGGGGTTAGTAGTTTGGGGTTTGGTTTTACATCTTGCTTTGTCTGAGCAGAATTATGTGAGCTCCGTGGCCTCTATGGCTTCCATGAGAGTTCAAGGTTTTTGGACAGCAAGGCATACTATTGCAAGAAAGCTTGCCACAGTGGGATGACTAGGCCGACTATGCGTTTCGTTGGAAGAAAACGGTTGGTAATCAAATATAATAACTTTGGTGAATATTCAGTCCGATATTCCTGCCGAGTATACAACTGATGGTGAAGGTGATGGTTTGATCTATCGAAAATTTCCTGTACTCTTAAAAATAAATTAGAAATGTGACATGCAAACATTGAAAATTTAATGATTACTACAAGTATAATATGTTTTAAAATAATTTTTATATTTCATATAATAAACTACATAACCGAGTAATTTTCACAAGTACGATTATTGTTTACACTTTATTTAGTGACCCTTGCAAATGTGCATGGACTTCTTACTTTTGCAACCTTGATTGGAAATTTCTCCGAACTTTAGGATTTTATGCCCTTGTATCCTCCCCCATTATTCATTGCTGACTAATCAAGATTGTTTTGATTGTGAGCTTCTCGTGGACTTAGAGGGAATGAAGAAAGGGACTAAGAGAGGGAGGGGTGATGGAAGTACATGCAAGGGTTACATACCTTTGTTGCACGGACTTCGAGCATTGGGCACAATATTGTTGGGATCTCATCCAATGTCTACTTTGCATGTGAGTCAACCACCACCAGGAGACACATCTAAAGTTGAGTTATGATACCGGGGAGTACATGGTGATCGGAGTCACCTTGGTAGAGTGACCATAGGTAAGACGTTCTATATGTCGACATGCTGAACCTTCTTAGGGTTTGACATGGTAGGGGAGGCATGAGTCATGTTGTCGTAGGTCTAAAAAGGCATTGCAGATGTTTTTTCACCTTTCGGGAAAGGAAGTTTGGCGTATCTCCCATGATGTCAGTGTTGTTGTTGAGGAAGTTGGATCAGGAGGTGTTAGGGGTGGCTTACTTAGAAATGTTTTTCTTCTGTGGGGGATGACGTAATGCAGATGCAATCACGAGCCTTGACAAGGGCTTCGTTGCTGTAAAGGCTAGGATGGTGCTGTTGAACTTTCTTGGGTTTCCCTTGCTCCGCTAATGCACGCGACTTGTTCTATCACGAAGCGTCGAAGCCCATCTGCCTTCATGTGGGATACACATAGGGCTTAGTGTTTTGATCGTTATCATTGCTTATGCATTGCCTCGTCGTTGTAACATATCGGTTTGTCAACTTTCAGAGGGCATTGTCATCGTGCTCATCTTCGAAGTCTTGTGCCGTACCTCTTGTGTTGAGTTCATGCATCACACACTATCAAACATCTGTAAATAATTTGTGAACTGAAAAAAAATTGAATCAGACATGAATTTGGAATTTGTGAAACACTGTAATCAACTTGCCTTGATGCCTTTTGGACTTTTAAAATATGCATAATTGAATAAAAAAGAGAATAAAACATGATTTACGTGGTTCGGGGTGCTTTCAGAGGTTTAACCATTTTCAAGAAGATCATGTGTGGCCCGATCTCGATGATATCTTTCTCAATGATTATAAGAGGCATGTGCATCTTTAGATGGTGCTTCCAATGCTCCTAGACTCCAGCATTAGGCAATGTGGGACTAGAAACAAGAGATGTGTGTAATCGGACATTAGATAGATCCCTTCATTATTCTCGACACTTGTAGCCATAAACGAAAGAGAAGACTGGTAGATATGCTATATTGGATAAAGGCATTGTCATCGTGTGAATAGTTGTCCGCTAGAGTCATTTCTCATATTGCAGATGAGGTGATCCACGATGATACTGTGTTCGAGATTTGGAAAAATATACAACAACAAAGCCTTTTCCCACTTTAAGTAGGGTCGGCTATATGGATTTTTTGCCTCCATTCAGATATATCTTGGGCCATTCTCAGGCTTAGATCCCAAAAAACTAGGATCCCTTCATATAGTCTCATTCCAACACTTCTTGGGCCTTTCGTACCCTCTTTTAGCCGGCTCAACATTCCAAAACTCACATCTCCTCACCTTTACATCAGCTGACCTTCTTTGCAAGGTCAAACCACCTTAAACGATTTCCTCGCATCTTATCCTCGATCGGAGCTACACCCACTTTCATTCTGATGGCATCATTCCGAATCCGATCTTTACGTGTGTGTCTACACATCCACCTTAGCATTTTCATTTCTGCTACTACCATTCTTTGCACATGTCTATGGTTCACAGGTCAACATTCAAATCCATAGAGCATATCAGGTCTCACAGCTGCTTTGTAAAACTTTTCTTTGATTTTCAAAGGAATTTTCTTATCATAGAGAACAATAGAGGCTCTCTCCACTTTACCCACCTGCATTTATTTTATTTGTAACATCTCCATCAATTTCTCCATCATATTGCAAAATAGATCCCAAATATTTAAAAGAATCTCTCTTCTGAATGTTATCATCACCAATCTTAACATCGATTCCTTCACCATTGCTTCCATCTAAAGTACATTCCATATATTCAGTCTTAGCTATAAGAAATCCTTTAGTCTCCAAAGCATGTCTCCAGACCTCAAGCTTCACATTTACTCCATCTCTAGTCTCATCAATCAACACAATATCATCAACGAATAACATACACGAAGGTATCTTATCCTAAATGTAACTTGTCAATTCGTCCATAATCAAAGTTGAGTCATGCATTCTAGAGATTTATTAGTTGATGCATCTCAAATAAGATGGGAATCCCCATGCACATTATGGCTCGCAATTGAAGGCATTGAGCGAGAAGTACACTTCTTTGAGAACAATATGCATGCGTGAGCTGCAGAAGGCAACTTGAAAGGTTGATGGTTATGATATTCATAGATGGACTGAGTATTACCTACGACTCGGTTCAGGATCATGTGATGATGTACATCAAACTACCCACTCTCTAGTTGGTGCACGTCAAGCTTGGTAGCCTCGATGTCGCAACATCCTGAGGTACCGTAGTCCTAGCTACTGCTCTCATTGCTATTTTTGGACAAGGTAAAAGCGTGTTTCAAAGAGGATATGGAAAGGCCACTATAGAGATATTGGATCGCTGGGTCCAATCATCAAGCAACCTGGCATTACTACTAGCTCTATGGGTTGAGCTAAGGCCTAGTGTACGACATAAACATTGCCCTGTAGTGCTCGCTATACATCCTGATATAGTAGCTGAGATTGTAGAAACAACTACTACCTCAGCCTCCATGTCCTCATCAGATATACCATCTTTTGATGTTCACTCCAATGAGTATGATTGGTTTATAGTTTCTATTATATCATACCACATAATACAATTTGATAACATATGGTAGACAATTTAAGCGGCAGATGATCTCCTATCCCCTCTAGTAGGATGAGAGAGATCCGAGTTACCTCTACTATTAATTTTTCTGATGTGCTACTTGTATTAGATTTCTCCCTTAGCATGCTCGAGAGAAATTCCTAAGTAGTACCACAAGATTACAAAAATCCCAGGGTACTACAATATGTTTTTTTACTTGTGTACTGTAGGAGTGTCGCATTCTAAAGATGCGAAACAATCGAATGTTTTTTTACCTGGGTACTACAGGCGTAGCACATCTTAAGAATGCGATTTTGGTATCACATACTCAGGATGCGATATAATAGGGAGCTTCTGGAAATGATGCAAATTCCAGGAAGTTTCTTCCATATCGCATACTTGATATGCGATTTACTAAAAACTTCTGGAAATGAAAAACTTCATAGAAGGCGCATCTTGAACATGCGATATAACCTAAAACTTCCTGGAAATGATGCAACTCCATGAAGTTTCTACTATATCGCATACCAAGTATGCGATATAGAAGAAACATCCTAGAATTGCATCATTTTCAGGTTCCCTTGCATTCATACATAATAGATCTTCATTTCCTTGGAATAAATACAGTGGTTTTGTTGAACTCTCATCCACAATGAAATTGAAATCAACAAAATGCACACACGATTGACTCCAAACAATCAAGAAACATTATAATTTCATTAACAACATCGAATTTACAAAAGCTGTCTCTATGAATAGCATCACATGTTACTTTACAACACCCATAAAATATAAATACAAATGTTAATTCTATCGCCTTCTTGTCTGTTGATATTTCTTCATTGTATCATGTGGACCAGAAGGCAATAAACGACTGCCCTCAGCAATCATCGTTACTTGAGAGGGTCCTGTACCATCGTCCTCAAAGGTTGGCATCGGTGGTGGTGTAAGCATGCAGTAAGTGGCTTGAATTCTCCTTACATCCACACCCATCCTCATCGGTGCCTGCGGTGTCAGCATGTCTTCACTCGATGGCTCGATAGCTGGTGTAACGAACTAGGTCTCCAGGACATAATCGGGCAGCTGTATATCCAAGTCCAAGGATTCCATTTCTGCAACATATGTTTCCTCCTCTACTACTGGTACGACAGGTGGATCACGTGCTCTGCCCCTGCGTCTTCCTCTCCCTCTAGCCCTTCCTCGTCTAGCCTCTGTCGGAGCTTGGTCATCATGCTCCTCGTGTATCGTCATCGCATCTGCAAATTGGAATGCCAACCATTGCACCGTTTCTGCCTTAGCCTGGACTGCAATCTCTCGACACTCCTGGTGTCAGGTATTGTATATGCGGTCCAACCTGGACATCTGCATAAAAGAAGAAGAATACACACAATAAATGTGCATGTAAAACTAACATAATATTTAACGGTTATTTTTACGTTGTTTGCCAAAGCAACACCCACCCGACACATAAATCTCATCGTAATCATTATGTACGAATCCATATAGCCTGGAGTCACAATAATCCCATTGGATCGGTCAAGGGCAACAACTCTATCCAATCGATCATCCCACTAATGTATCTGCAGCCAATGTCATGACCTCCAATCAATATGTACTTTCTCCCTCAAGTCGATGGCGTGGAGGTCCTCGAAGGTATAGTACGGTGCTGGAATGTCCCGACGGTTGCCAAAATGATGAAGAACACGGTTCGAAAAATAATATTCCATGACGTGGAAGTAAATCAACGGCACCTGTGCCCTCCAAATGACCTTCCCTTCCAGACAATAGGTAGGTAGATGTGTAAGTACATCATCATCATATGACATCCACATCACCTGCATGAAAAACAATATGTAATTTAATGACAGTTATTTGAAGAAAATTGAATGAACGTGTCACGACTTATTTATCTGCTCAGGTGATTGCATGTTGAAAGCGTCATGGTATGGTCTCAAGCCTCCATCGCTCCACCAAGGCTGTAATCAAATGCCAATCTAGCGTGATAAATTCTAAATCTGTAATGCATCCAAATCCAGTCTGAGCTACGTAAGGAAGTAGGCGGTCATCCAAAGGGATGCGTCGCACATGTGTTTCGCGTCATCGACAATGCAACCATGATGATGCATGTAATTTGAAAGAGACGATATATTAGGAAATATAATTAGTAATTGGAAATTATTAAATGACTTACAGCGCTCGTCCAAATGCAATGTGAACGATGCCACTCCTACTGAGTCCAAACTGATGGATTAAGAGGTCCGAGATCCATCTGCAATCAACATACATCAAAGTAGAAAGCATAAAAAGAGCTTCAAACGAAAGAAAAATTATTATCAACATAAGGCACATAAAAGGAAAGAAACTCAAAACATGATATTTTTGTTTGTTATGACCTTCCCCTCCACACGTGCCACACTTATTTTAATTCTTTTTTGAGGGTTGTGAATTAGACGTAGATGCTTAAGAAGCCTGTGTATTTTTATTAGGATAACCACGGTTGATACGACCAAATACACCACACAATGAATATGTATTCTGTCTCATGACATCCCTAATATCCATTTCATTATGATTCCTGGTTGACTGTTGGCAAGCCTTAGTACTCTTACGTAATTTATCGGGACTCAACTCTGGGTACTCTAATGGGGGCCACGTATCTGGGTCACGAATTGAAAAAAACCTCCCTTCGTAAACCTTTAATTGCTTCTCCCATATGTACCATTCACAACATAAGTGTCAACCTCTGATCGACGTTGCGAAAAGACAACGATATCGTGAGAACACGGGATGCGAAAAATTTGCCATTTACTACATGTACATGTTTGTTGTTTCAAGTTCACCGTGTATAGTTTGCGGTCTCGAATCCCATACTTCGTACGTCGAACACCACTCAAGACCTCAAACAATATGTCCGGTTGTCTTTGTATGTGGGTTACTAATGTGTTCATTTGCAGCCGCACTTTACCATTGCAGCTCTGTTGCAGTATAATGCGTGAATTTTTTGCCAGCAATGAGGGCAACAATAGCCTCATCTGCTTGCTCGTTGAAGTATAAGACACAATTATAAAAGGTCTTCTCGATTAGTGTAGCAATTAGAACATCATGCATCCTTAAGAACCGCATTGCAACATTCACTTAGATTTGTAGTTATTTATCCCAATCTATAGCCACCATCATATGCTAAAATCCATTGCTCCATGCAACAATCGTGAGTTGAAAACCATCTACTTGCATCTGGGTTCCACTCCTATAATTTCCTCATGAAACACACAAACTTCTTACTTGTCGTTCGAAGTGCGGCAACCTGTATCATCATTTTCATAAACCCATTTTAAAAACATTGTTGAAGTTGCTTGCGCCATGCCTTGAACGCTATTATGCGAAAGGCTCTAATAAATCAACATCGACATCATTTATTGTCGATTTTGTACCAAGATGGGTGTAAGAAATGATACATATTGACCCTGCACGCACATCAATTACTCTGATACGTAGCAATGAAAGGAACTACTTCCATGTACGACCGGATTCCTCGTCAACAATTCTGAATGCAAGAGGAACACTATGTTTGTCTCCATCCATCCTGCAAATAATCAATAAATTCTGTTTGTACTTGTTGTACAAATGAGTGCCATCAATACTTATTAAAGCCTTGCAATATTTGAATGCTTCAATGCAAGTGTCAAATGCCCAAAAACATCGTTAAAATATTCGAAAATGTGATTTCTGTGGGTCAGGGTGTTTGGTGTGTTCGATATCTATTTTAGTCCTCAGAATGACAACCTTCATTGCATGCCGAAAATACAACATAACGACATAAAACTTCTTCCAATCATCGAATATTATTCCAATTGCTTTCCTCCGAGCATCTCATGCTTTTTTTTTCTCGTTACCTAGTAATTGAACATCTCGTAAATGTGAGCTCTACAACTTGACACCCGAACAGTATGATCATCCCTCATCGAGGATAAAAATGATCTAGACATGAATTTGTAGTTCAACTGAGGACGATCATGATTAATCGTTGGGTTTATGCAAGTGTGTGGGCCAACGATCTTAGAGATCACACACATACTATCGAATTTCCTGTAATGACCACGCGGATACGAAAGACATCCTTTTGATTGATTGGTGCAAAAAACAGACTAGATCAACCTAGTGGATTCTTTAACTTTGAAGTCGTAGTGTGCAAGGATGTGATGCTTCTTCACAGCATACATCAAATCATCTTTACAATTGAATGTTCTATCTTTTCGAAGTTCAACACCAACACCGTCAAGCCTAGACTTATTTCGAATGTCATCCTCATATGCAATGTTCGGAAATGCGGTCCATGCGGCCGCATACACGTATTCGATCACTTGACCGAAGCGCATATGCCATATGTGACAATATGCGGTCAAAACGCATATGCGGTCACATATCTAATAGGATTCATGTTAATCCGTGACATGTTGATGAACATTAACTCGATTTTTTTTCCGAGCAACTCTTATACCATCATTTACATTGATGCATCTTTTCATTATTCTCGTATATGTTGCATTTGGGAATATAATCTAGGGTATTTTTTCTCATATCCATTTTTCATTGTTCTCAACACTTATTAATGAATTATTTACTGCTTTTTGAATTTTCTATCTAATGAAATTCATTCTAATTCTTCAAATAAAACATGAAATAACTGACTAACAGTCTAACATTTTACATTTTCGTGCTTCTAATACATTTTGTATGTAAATGCAATTTTTCCCTATATTTTGTGTCAACAAGTTGTCCCTTGGAGATACATATATGCGTATAATTTTGAATATATGATTTGTATGCCTATGATTATTCGTTAGCGTTTGTTATCTATAGGATCTATATATACATTAAAAGTTTTCTTATAGAATTAATGCGTTCCCTGTTGAATCCAAATATTTATATGTATATATATGCATTAAATTCAAAATACACATTAAAAAACAATTAATTTATAATGCCATATTTATATATTTTATTGATTATATTATCTTATTTGAAAATTTTGATTTTGGATTTTGTTAGATCAACTTTTTTATATAATCACACTTATTTTTGTATTTTATAATATTTTAAATTAAAATATTATAAATTGTACAAATTGCATATACCTCCATATATTCCTCTGCATAACCGCTTACTCGCTTTAGATCACATGACCGAACGAGTACCGCATACCGCGTTTCTGAACCTTGCTCATATGTTGAACGAGCTTGAGATCCGCTTACCCCCAAAAATGGTAAACGGTAAACAATTACTTGGGGATTGGTTTCATCGGCTTGTATCTCCTCATTCGCGACATTATCTTCAACTTCACAATCACTGTCATCTTCCAGCTCATCATCGATTACCCTAGGGATGACGTCGTCCAAGGCTTGATTAATCTCTCTCAAGAGCGCATCACTCATGTGCCATTTGTGATCTGTAGATGGCTGCGGTATGGGTCACCGGTGCTCCGGAAAATGGAAGGACCGAAAGTGAGGCGATTGTCTGCATCAACAACATTCGACACTTCGTCTGCTGGCAATTTCTCAATAATAATATCAATAGGTGTCGATTTCCCAATAGTTTGAGCATACACAAAAACTCCCTGAGTCCCTGTACATTATCATCATCATTGACGAAAGATGTCAACGTAGGCTCTTCGCATGTCCCACGTGGAATGCGACATGAGTTTGATTTTATGATTGTTCTTGTTCATGTTGAACTTTCGGTGGACTCGTCGAAGGTCATGGTCAACATTAGCCCAAAATCACGTCGTTGGCCGTCGAAGAACTAAAATTTGAACCATTCAAATGGAACATGACATAAATCGACTCCATTTTGACCTATTACGTGAGGGCACATATAACTCAACATTATAGGAACGCAAAATTGGGAAAAAATCATGTATGATATATCCTAAACCTAACACTTTACCTAAGCTTTCGAGAAACAAGGGAGAACTTGGGAGGAGAGGCTACATCACAGGAAGACCACAAATGATGTGGTGGTGGTGGTGCATGAAGACCACCGAGAGGGTGGTGGCGGAGTGGGGACACGAGGTCGTTTAAAGAGTCGCCGGACATGAGGAGGATCGAGCGGTGAGCGGAGAAGTGGCAGGGGAAGCAGTCGAAACGGGATTGATTAGGTTTAAGAGTCCATGGATTTTGCTAGATATCGCATTCGCTTTAAGCGAGATAAAGCTATATCGCATCCTAGGTATGCGATACCAAAGTCACATTCTTAAGCTGTGATACGTCTGTAGTACCCAGATAGAAAAAACACATTCGACTGTGTTGCATCTTTAGAATACAACACTGCAACAGTACATATGTAAAAATATGTTGTAGTACCCAGTTTGTAATCCTGAGGTACTATTTAGGAATTTCCCTCTAGCATGCTCTCTATTTGCTAGCTCTACAAGACTTTGCACCATCGAGTCATGTGATTCAATTTCTTTAATTTTTCATGATATTCTGACAGAAAATGAATGGTTAGGGTAGGGGGAGTGGAGTAGGTGGCGGGTCTATGCTTTGATCGCCACTTGTTACTTTTTCCATGCTCTATCAATCTCCTACGGTCGCTTTCTTGTGGCATTAACATCCTAGTCATCTTTCGGTTAACTAAGGCCGACATTTTCTTCCTCAGTTGTTGCTCGCAATTTCCCTGGAGTTTGATGCATCCTAGCCGTTAAGGCATCATCGTTGTTTCTTTTCCTTTATTAGATCATCTACATCCATTTTCTAGTTTTGATCTCATTCACATGGATGTCTGGGGTGTGAATCTCATCCATCATTCGGGATTGCTTTGGTCGCTAGTCATGGTGGATGATTTTCCTGTTTAAGCCGGTCTTTTCTTTTGAAAAATAAGTCATATATATGCTCCACAATTATTCAATTACAAAAGAAATAAATACGCAGTTTGGTGCTATATTAATAATTTTTTCTGTAATGAGATTTTTTTGCTTATACAGTTCTTTTTGCATCGTCCATTAGACATCTTATATTCGTACTTTCCACGGGAACTGTATAGTGGAACGGAAGCAATGCCTCATTCTTCAAATTGCGAAAACATTGCTTATTCAAGCAAGTATTTTGTCATCCTATTGGGATAGTTTTATTCTTTGCTTCCTAATAGTACTTTATACCTTGGTCATCCTATTTTTGTCCTTTCAACTCATATATTCTGTTGTGTTGCATTTGTACATAATTTGGAGTTCGGAAGAGGTATGTTAGGCATGTAGCAAATGGTCAATATAATTAGGTAATTGGATCCGTCCAAGATTCAATTATATAGTTCTCATGTGTTTAATCCCGCATCGTCTAGTTGTAGGACATGTGTATGTTGGTAGGGTTATATGAAGAATCACACACATTTTGTATTGTTTGAAAGACCTAACCACACGATTAGAACCCACATGGTCTTCTCCCTGATCCTTTATGATTACATTGAACCTTGTATATTCATGATATTGTCATTGTTGCGTTTATCTCTAATTTAGAACTCCACATGGTATAACAGCAATTTAGTTTTAGTTTCGGGTTCATCTTCGAGGTTCGATTTTATTTCTATTATAATTGTAATCCTAATTATTGAAGTTTTTATTGCGATGTTTGTTCTTGAAGTTCGCTCTTCAAGAGATTCACATGACAATATTTCGATGCTGAGGAGCACTATTAAGAAGAAGATATGTTATCGTCATAGTTTTAAAAAGCGCCGCCTCGAGGCGCTGAGGCGTACGCCTCGAGGTGAGGCGAGCCTAAAGCGCCTCGAGGCGTGCGCCTCGAGACCTACTGCTGGTGCGTACGCCTCACCTCTTCGTGAGGCGCTCGAGGCGTGAGGCGCTCGAGGCGAGGCGGAGGCGTAAGCCTCAAGCATGAGGCTTTTTTTTAGCTTTTTGGTTGTGTGCTTTGCACATGACCCTATTTTTCCTTAGGCATTATTTTTTTAATGTTTGTGTTTTTGTTTCCATGTTAAACCTTGCATATTTCTATATTAGTTCCATGTAAAGAGAAGAGATCGCTTGAAAGAAAGTTTGAAAATAAACACAGCGAGACCCCCGGCTTGTTGGGATATCATATGGCAGGAGGGGATGCATACGATTCTCCAACAACGTCCAGCAAGACAAATAGTTGGGATTCAAGGTATGTTGGTATTTTTTTACTTTGAACACTAAAAATTATTGTTTTTATTGTACTTTAGTATTAAGCATAGACTTTGTTTCAATACTCATATAGAATTATTGAAAGTTGGACTTGGAACTTGATATTCCATATATTGGTAGCTTAGTATTAGTTTTTTGAACTACAATGCCTTCAACGCTTATGTATTGTATCTTTTACTAGTGTTAAACTATTCTTAAATGTGTATTTGGGAAAACTTAACATTATCATATACTTTTTCCAATGTATTTTGCTCTAATTTTAATTTTTTTTCCAAAAAACTGAGGCTTACGCCTCGAGCGCCTCGAGGCTTACGCCTCGCCTCAATTTTAAGAAAAACGCCTCGGACCGCCTCGCGCTTTTTTAAACCTTGGTTATCGTTATCAAAGTTGCAAGGGGGCATTGGCCTCTAGGCCTGTAGGATATACCAATGGTTACAAAGTACCTCAAGCAAATGCAGACCGACAATGGCCTAAGGTATTGATTTTGAGAAAAGGTCGAAGCAATTGGCAAGTGGCCACCATCTTGATCACCATCGTCGACGATGAGTAACCCTTGCACGTGAGTGGTGTGTGCAAGGAGCGTGGATGATAAAGAAGAATCTGTGCGATGGGCAGAAATGAAGATGCACCACAAAGCTCTACACAATAATGGTTCAAAATGTGTCATACTACTCATGGTGAGGCGACACACGATTTGTGCTTGCGGCCAAGGCCTTAAATGTCAGTTTCGGTCACCATTTCGGTATCAACCAAAACAGAATTTCGGTGGAATTTCGACCGAAATTTCGGTCATTTCGGTCATTTTTTGTACTAGGACCCCCATATTTCGGTCATTTCGGTCGAATTTCGATTTCGACTGGATATCGATATTCGACAGAATTTCGACCGAATTTCGCTGAAATTTGAGGCCATGCTTGCGACTCCATTTGATAAGATAAGCTATAATGAGGGGGTACAAGGTGCCTCGTGATGGATGAGATGTGCGATCAGATGCACAAATGCGATAGGTTCTCCCATGTAGAACTCTATTTGTAAAATGGTGAAGGAGTTAGGGTCCCTATTTGTGCATCTGCCCGTTTTATTCATTTTTTACTCTTTGTTTTGTAGGGCCAACAAGGGTTGCTACCTCTTTTGTCCTAAAAAGGAATGTGAATAGACAAGAAAGATAGGACATGTTTTATCCTAATTTGGTCGATAATTCTCATGTTGTGGGAAAAAAGAGAAGGAAGACATATAAACAATTAAATTTGACTGAGAAAGAAAATGAAAAGAATGGAGAGAAATAGAGAAAGAATGAATAGATATATTATATATTTTAACCCACTCGTTTCTTCTCCTATTTTGGTTGATAATTCTTATGTTTCTTACAAGCATGTGCGAGAGGTGGAGTGTCAGTAGAGTTTTCAGACTCCACTATTCTTCAAGTTCTCCAAAGAGAGATTCGTGTATGTCCATGTGAATGAGAATCAGGTTTCATCCGTTATTGATTTTGATCCCAATACAAGATCCATTTGAGGTTTCAATGAGAACCCATTTTTTTAACAGGAGAAAAGAACCTTTTTTTTAAGGAAAAGAGAGCCTATTTTTCAAATGTTCCTACATGGGAGGTTCATTTTGAGTTTTCATATAGGATATACCCATTCAAAGTAAGTGTGAGGCGTATTTTCAAGATTTGTGTATTGGCAGTCCAAGGACATTTTTGAGTCTCGAGAGAGATGGAGTCTATCATTTAGGAGACGCGTTGTTGATCGTTGATCTCTAAAAGGGACACTTATGTTGTGTCGGTAGCTGATCTATTTGGGTACAGAACATGCACGTATTATTAATCTCTCTAAGGGTCTTCATTTCAGACTCCAGCTCTCTGGTTCCTCATCATAACATCACTCGAAAGACATTGTCGCAATCTTAAGCAACTAAAGGTGTATGCATTGAATCGGGGAGATTTATATGTCATGTATTCGGCTTGAGAGAGTTTTTAGTTTGTCTAAGCTAAGTATTGCATGCTTTAGCTTAAGGAGCTTGTTGATTTGTGAAGTCAATTCGGTAATTGGATTTTTCCAAAATCTGATAGACATCTCATATGTTTAGTCTCACATTGTCTAGTAGTGGGACATGGTTGTGTTGGTGGGATTATACAAAGAGACATATACCTCTTGATTTCTTTAAGAAAACTTATAGCAATATTCGAACTGACAAGTTAGCATATCAATTACAAAGTTGGATTGGATTGTGTAGTTTTTTCTTATGTAATATCTCGACATAAACATGAGCGTGCATGATAGAGTTCAAGATTCAGTTAAAAGGCTAAAAACAAATTACTTATTTTGGCTTTTTTGGTGGAACAAGAAAATGCCTGAATAATGGAGGAGAATCATCATGGTGCCTCTTTACAAGAATAAATGAAACATTGAAAATTGTTCGAATTAAGAAGGTATCAAACTGGTGAGTCATACTACAAAAATTTGGGTTTTGTGTGATCGAAAGAAGGTTAAGGCAAGTTTGCAAAGTAACAGAAACTTATTCGGATTCATGTTAGGTTGCTCAACTTTTGAACCTATTCATCTATTAAGGAGGGCAATGGAAATTTATAGAACTAAAGGGAAGATCCTCCATATATTTTTTATTATTTTGGACAATGCTTATGATTCCATCTCATGGGAGGTCTTGTGGAGAGCTTTGGAGAAGAGACATGTACTTGTCTTGTGCATTAACCTTATAAAGGATATGTATAATAACACATCATATTGTGCGAGGATCCAATATAGGAAACCTGACTATTTTGACATCAGCATCGGTCTGCATCAAGGTTCAATTTTGAGTCCATTCCTTTTTACTTTGATTTGATGAATTGGATAGTCACATTTAGTACGAGATATCTTGTTGTATGTTGCTCATTGATGATATTTTGTCCATTGATGAGACTAGAGATGTAGTAAATGAGAAGCGTGAGGTTTGAAGACATGCCTTAGAGACTAAAGGATTTTGTATAAGTAGCGCTAAGACTGAATATATAGGGTGCACATTTGATGTAAGTTGTGGTGAGTAAATCAAATGTGAAGATTGGAGAAGATAATAGTCAGAAGGAAGATTCTTTTAGATACTTTGGGATCTATTTGCAACATGATGGGAAATCAATGGAGATTTTACTTATAGAATAAATATAGGTTGGCTAAGGAGCCTCCCCTTACAAAGGTATTACAAAGCAACCATGAGACCTGCTATGCTCTATGGATCTGAATGTTGGCATGTGAACCATAGACATGTGTAGAAAGTGACATTAGCAGAAATGAAAGAATGTGTGGCCATATACGGAAGGATCAGATTCAGAACTACGCGATCAAAAGGAAAGTTGGTGTAGTTGCAAGAGAGAATAAGATGAGAGAAAACCACTTAAGATAGTTTGGTTATTTGCAAAGGAGGTTTGTTGATGCACATGTTAGGAGGTGCAATAGAGAATAAGATGAGAGGAAATTGCTTAAGATGGTTTGGTTATTTGCAAAGGAGGCATGCTGATGCACATGTTAGGAGATGCGAGATTTGGGATGTTGAGCCAGCTAAGAGACGACGAGGAAGGTCCAAAAATTGTTGGAAGGAGACTATACGAAGGAATCATAGTTATTTAGATCTAAGCTTGAGAATGGTCCAAGATAGATCTGAACGGAGGCAAAGAATCCATGTAACCGATCCTACTTAATGTGGGAAAAGGTTTTGTTATTGTTACCTATCCATATGATCGAGTCCTTGGATTTTTGAAATATCGGTAAACATTTATATGTTTTGACGCAACAAGTCTTTAGGGTTATGTAATATAAACCTATTATTTCTCTACTATATAGTAATATATATAATTTATCTATTTTTCATATAAATGAAATACATTTTTTAGAAATATAAAAAGCTATTTATTTTTTCTAAAAGGGAAATTTAATTTATTATGCTATTATCAAAAATTATAAATCGTATCAATTATAAATATTAAAATTCTGTAAAATAATATGCATAATATACATAATCTACTCATTCTTTATATATAAAAATAAATAATAAATATAAAATGATGTAATCGTTATGATATTATTAAATTCTTAACAAATTCTCTTTTTTTACCTCTTATATTATATAATTTAAAACTTTAATTCTATCCATTCTTATAAACTCGAAAAAATTAGTAAAAAACTTGACACATCGTGGAATAATCATAAAAAAGATGCGATGAAATTCATCCACCTCCGATATATTTTAACCACTTCTATACGGAAACTTGCTATCAATATAGTTTCACTTCCATTAATTACACATCTAGCTAAAAAAATCTTAGTTCAGATAATATTCTCATGCCCCTAGTTAAGATTGTTGTATAAGTAAAATTTATTATAGCCCCGATTATATGACCAGTATATCGCATATACTGTTGGTTCCATTAAAATTCTCTTAGAGCCCATTTTTACAAAGGAGTTTCTTAAATAAATTTTTAGAAAGATGGCTAAATAGACCCATAAAGAATTAATGCTATATATTAGGTGTCTGTTTAATTGACACTGATTCCCAAGGATCCCTACGCTCGGCTATATAAGGCGCATAAGCTGGTTGATGAAGGGTGGTGTTGTAGCGTAAAAGCTTCTCTTCCTTATAATCACATGACTGGATTTTTTTTGAGAACCCAACGGGTGAGCCCCCAATTTGGGGTTCACCGCCACTATATTCCATTAAAAAGTTTTAGAGTACATTATCGTGATAGTCAGAGATTGTGAAGAGCGTTACAATGGGACAAGATGTTCTCAACATAAAACCTCTGGTTGTTGAAGATTGCCTCGTTTCTCCCAGTCCAAATGGCCCATAAAGCAGCAAAAGGCTTGGAACAGTCGTCATTGGAATTGCCGCCCACCACTCTAATGGATCTCCAGAACTCAGCGTAATCCTCGCTTCGCACCCATGGAATCGCCATCTCGTTCCAAACCGCAGTCGATGAGGGGCAGGTGAAAAATATATGTTCAACGTCCTCTTCTGTTGCTCCGCATCTATCCAAGAATGCGTCCCCTCCGCACCTTGTCACAAATACGATTCCTCCTCAGGCACCAAAGAAAGATCTTTACCCTCAACGGGATCCTTGTCGCCCAAATGATATCGACGTCCTGGCATAAATCCCTGTCCTACTCCACCTTGACTGAGCTCCTTGTACGCCCTTTTGAGGGTGAAATTGTTACCCATCCATAGGAAGTGATCCCTGATGTTACTGCGGTTATCCGTGGACGACAGTATCGATTGCATCATCATAAACTCCTCGAATCGCTGATCAGACAGGCCGAAGATAAAAGGTGGGGCCCACAAACCGCCGTCAATATCCATCTCCGAAATCACAACATCTTTGTCCACAACCAAAGAGAAAAGACGTGGGAACCTGTCCTCCAAAGAACCCTCGCCGAGCCAATCGTCGCGCCAGAATATGAAAGATTGTCCGTCCCCCACTTTGGGGTACAAACAATGGGCCAAAGAAGGTAACACCTCCTGAATACCCGTCCAGAGCGGGGACTCGAAGGGCAGTCTCGTCGCGGCCAAAACTCCCCCCACCCCGTATATTTTCCGCAGCAGAGTAATGACCAGGGAAGTGGAGGGCCCCCAGATTTGAACTATCCATTTGGCTATGAGGGCCTTGTTCATGCGGCAGATGTCTCTGACCCCCAGACCTCCCTCCCTACGTCCCCTCGTGATTTCTTCCCACTTGACAAGGTGAAGGCCATGTCCCGACTGCTTCTCATCCGACCAAAAGAACTGCTTCATCAACGACTCAATTTTCCTCCTAACATCGGTCATCATGATTCTGGTCGAGTAGAAGAAGATCAGAATGGCAGAGAGCACGTGTTTCAGAAGTACCGGTTTTCCTCCTCTAGATAACGTAATAGCCTTCCATCCTGCGAGACGTTGTTCGATCCGTTGCACCACGTGATCCCAATCCTTATTCCTCAATTTCCCAGCCGTTAGAGGCAGCCCCAGGTAGGAGATGGGTAGGTCCCCCAACCCACATCCGCAGACAGCAGCAAGCTCCACACGGTCCGCCTCCTCCATCCCAAAAGTTACGACGGAAGACTTCCTCTTGTTAATCTCAAGACCTGAAATGTCGCCAAAGATCTCCACCAAGTGGGCTGCGTTCTTGTTCTGCTCGGCCGTACATCCCAGAAATAATGCAGCGTCGTCAACATACTGTAATAGGGGAATAGAGATTCCCTCAGCGTGGAAGCCCTCACACCAACCCGCCTCGACCGCCTGCTTGAAAAGGACCCCCAAGGCGTCCGCCACAATGGCAAATAACATAGGCGCTATCGGGCATCCCTGTCTAACTCCCCTTTACGGCTGGAAGGAGCCGTCCTCCGGTTTGCCGTTCACCAGGATCGAGTAAGAAGCCGTAGTGACACACCTCTTCACCCGATTCACCCAAGCTCCAGGGAAGCCCCTCTTCGTCAGAGATCAAACATGCTCATCGGGATGCCACCATGATGGTAGTGTTGTGCATCAATGTGACTGGGTGGAGACGCTTCTTTTATATATGATCATCTCTGAACTTTAGCATACTGCAGTGCAAGGCCTCAAATATCGGATTTCGGTTTCGTTTCGGTAAGCCCAGAAAAGGAATTTCGGTGAAATGACCGAAAATTGCGGAAATGATTTAAAAACTCTTTTTTTTCAAATTGAAGATTTTCAATGTTGTTTAATAAATAAAAGAGATAAAAATACAAGTTTTTTAGTTATAATAAGATGTTATAATGATAAGTGCCTTAAATAATGGTCTCGGTCACCATATCGATGACCGCCCAGAGTGAAATTTCAGTACATAAAATTGGCATTCTATTTTTCTGTCAATTCTCAAAAGAACAATAGTGCTTTTATAGAGAATGCATAGATAATTTTAAAAACGTCATAATACAAGTTTACAAGATCACATGATACACCAATCACATAATATGTCTGCACTTACTAATACTATCTACTAAGTTACTAGTATTACATTCTTATTTGGGATGAGAATGAGATTCGACTGAACCACAAATTCCTTGGTGGATCCATGCACTCTTTTTTTTTGAAGCCATTAATGTACTCTTTCTGATTCCTTCCTTGGTGGAATGGATGGAGCTAGACATTAGTTGAATGGAATCATTTTGGTTAAGTGCATTGGGCTACTAGATAATAAGTAATAATTTGTGTCTAGAATATGATCTCGGGTTAAATAATAAAGTACTCCATGCTAATATGAATTTCTATGCTGATTACATAGCCTCCTGATAATAGTAGGCAGAATAATTCTTTCCTTGTAAATGGCGCATGTAACACTGTCAATGCTTGTTTGGCCTTTTTATTCAATATGCATGGAATTTGCACCAATGGTCAAGAGACAATTAGAATAACGTTGGTTTATTAGCATGTGCTGGTCATGAGATGCCCAACAAACTGACAGTTTTTTAATGCAAAGATAAGAGGATGGTTATCTGAAGTTAGCAGCCAAATGGTAAAAACCATATTTGGCTCTCCAAGATGGCCTAGCCAAATATAACAAGATGGTTATATAAATATTTTGAACTCTGAAGATTCTGAAGTTAGCATTCAAAGATGAAAAAAACATATTTGGCATCTCCAAGTATGTTAAAAAAAGATGTGTTATGGAAAAAAGATGGTAAAAACCCCACCTTTCTTGGAATTTAGAAACTTGGCTCTCCAAGACTTAAATTGGATTGTAAACTTGTGAGATGGAATGAGAATGTGTACATTATATTTATAAGGTTTAAAGAGGACCCCTAATGGTCTAATTTTATTACAATGGTAGTTGGAATAGTGGCCTATAGTGCAATGGTGGTTAAAATAGTGACTTAAAATTTCATTTAGTGACCAAATAGTGCCCTATGAATAGCAATTAGTGGCCTAGGCATGACATATAGTGACCTAAAACAATTTCAGTTGAAATGGACCGAAATGAACCGAAATTCCTTTCATTTCCATCGAAATCTGGGAAATCTGTGAACCAAATGGACCGAAATGATCGAAATTCGGTCGAAATTTCGGCCGAAATCCTGAAAAGCGACATTATATATGGTTTCGATATCGGTATCGTCACGAAATCGAATTTCGACCGAATTTCGGTCGAAATTCGACGAAATTTAAGGCCATGCTGCAATGCTGGTTATGATGTGTATGACAGATGAGAACTTTGCTCATTGTTTCTTGCATAAATAGGGGGAATCCTCTTCATAGGGAGAAATAAGAAACATGAAGTTGTATCTCGATCTAGTGCAAAGGGGGAATACTTGGTGATGGCCAAGGTGTTTTTTTTTTGAAATAGAAAAAGGGAAAACACACATAGGTGCCCGCACCACCATTATTATAGACGTTGGCCAAGGTATTGTAGAGATATAGTATATATAGACAGATTTCACAAATAGAGGGTTGAGGATTTCACGATCGTTCTAAGTATGTGTAGACCGACTATCACTTCATTGAAATCCTCATTTTGGAGGGGTCCTCTTTTAGACTAGGGTGCAACTGGATAAGGATATATTCGTATCCGACTGCCATCGTATCCATTTTAAAAAGCGGATATGGATATGTATTTTTATTTGGCAGATATGGATATTGATACATATATAAGTTTTATTTTTTGCAGATACGGTTATGGATACGGATATCCATTCTCAAAATTTTCAAGGATACGAATACAGATAGAGTTACTATTTTTTGGTGGATACAAATGTAGATATCCGCATTACTGATTTGTATAAATATATCAAACATATATCAATATATGTGTAAACAAGTATCTAAATAGAGGTAAATGGGGCTGCTCCCACCCCCATTTTCCACCAAATTTTTTTATTTGATTGGAAAATAAAAAATTGTATATTCATCACTATATCCCTCTAATATTCTATTAAAATTTCGTCAGAAACAGAGACTCCTATAGCCTCCATCCAAACATGGTCGATTTAAAAATCCTGCGAACGTAAAAAAATGACGTCTGGATGTAGGGCTTAGAAGTCTCTGTTTCTGACGAAATTTTAATAGAATGTTAGAGGGATATAGTGATGAATATATAAATTATTATTTTCTAAAAAAATAAAAAATGGGGGAAAAATAGGGGCCCAGCCCCGTTGGCTACTCCCAGGGAGCATACTCATTTTTCCCATCTAAATATGTTATTATAGGGTTACATGTAATATAATACATTTAAGAGTCGCTTCAAATGCAGTAGCGAGAAATACATAGGGTAAATAACAAAAGAGCCCCAACTATACCTCAAAAAGCCAGGTCCTCAATTTTGAAACATAGCCACAGAATGATTCGATTTTTTGTTCTGAGATACAAGCTTCTGTAAACTTTTGCAACCTTTCTATTTCGATATTAAAATATAAAGTTGAAAGTTTAGTACAATTTTTATAGCATTTAAAAAACGAGGCCTATGATTGAGAAATAAACCCATGGTTCGAGCCATTTTTTGTTAATTTGCCTACATATATTATTTTATTTAAATGGGGCTGGGGAAGCTGCACCCGAGGGTTTAGCCAACTAGCTGCACCCGATTATTTTTTCATTGGTTTTTTGTGTTTTTGAATGAAATCTAGGGGATATAATCATCATATATCATCGTGTTCTCATTCCAAATTCAACTAAATTCGATACTTCTATCATCTCCATCAAGTCTATCACATTTTACGATCTCAGAAATGGCTGAAATTGACCCTATCTAGGTGGGCATGTAAGGAATGTTGTTTTCATGAAATTCGAAACATATATTCCATTCAATAAACTAAGTAAATCCCCATAGGTTTCCCTTCAAAAAAAACCCAATAAGAAAAAATTGCCAAGTGTAGCTAGTTGGCTGCACCCCCCGGTGTAGCTTCCCTTTTCCCTTTAGATAAATAAATAAATAAATTATAAAAGTTATTTAGTTTAACATGTTACTTTATTTCCTTTTCTATGTTATTGTATTTATAGTTTAAGGATTTTATCACTTGTGCCCCCTCTTAGGTGTTGCAATATTGTTTATGCCCCTCCCTATTTTGGAATATCAGTTGTACTCCTGACTTCTTCCCTAGTTATCACTCGTGCCCTTTCATTAGTTTGACCATCAATGAGTTGAACTAAACAATGACTTTCTCAAACCATGGCGCAGTTAAGAGAGGCATAACAATCCAAACAACCCCCCTCCTCCCCAACCTCCTCGACCCCCTCCACCTCCGGCCCCCTATTCCATCGTTCCCGCTCCTCCTTCCCTCGCCTCTCCTCTGCTCCCGCACAATCCCTCCTCCCCTCCCCCTCCAGCCCCATCCCTCGCCTCCCTCCCTCCTCCTCCGATCTCTCTCATCCTTCACCATCCCTCCAACCCCTTCCTCTGCCTCCCTCCTCATCTAAATCGGAAGTTGCCGTTCGAGTGTCAGCGCAACGAGGCTTCGTTGAAGGTTGCAACTGCTAGTGAAGGACCCTCAAGGATGTGGTTGTTACAAAAATGGGGACGAAGGACTCCCAGTTGCACTCCAAGCATAACGAGGCACCGAAGGAGAGTTGTTCTTTGGATCACCGAAGAAAATGGTCGTTGGCGTCCAGATTTTACTTTACCCACCTGACAGAAGAATCCAAGGCTCGATTAAATGTGGATCGACCTGGGGTAATAGGAAATCGATAAAATGGAGGTTGGGTTCCACAAAACTCGTCTACTTCATAGCAACAATTGGAACATAACAAGAAGCAATTCACGGGCCTTTGCTATCAAACGATAGAAGGTCAAATTGGAATTATAAAACTATGAAAAATGGAATACGAATCTAAACAAAATGAGATAATTTTGATGGATGCATGTTACCTAGGAATTGGTGTTGTATGAACTCCGGTGTTCGCTGGACAGGTCGGCACAAAACTGGAGCTTAAGCTTAACACACACCAGTTGTGCATGATTCAGAGATAATGATCTCTGGAACCTCCCCTGGTGTGGTATTCAGAAGGAGCATCCATAACGATTGTCAGCGATGAGGATCTTTAGGTTTCATTAAAGGGAAACCAGTGGTTGTTATTTGTGAGTTTTATAGAGGATCGAAATGGGTGATGAATTGCATGAATCGGGAACAGTAGAACTACAGATGTCGGAGAAGATGTCGACGGTGATGGGGCTCGACAGAGGAGGGGACCAGAGGAGAAAGAAGAATGTTTATAAAGGAGGAAGAAGAAAAAGACATGTCTACCCTATCTTTTCAATCTAATTACCCTTGTCTCCCACAAGTTAACGTTCGTCTGGCCGCGGATGGACGACAACTAACCTGGGAGGTACACGTGAGAATTGTTGAAGAATTTAGGGGCACAATTGATAATCCAAAAAAGGTGGGGCATAATTAATATTGCAACATATAAGATGGACAAAGTGATTAATTCCTTATAGCTTATGTAGCCGACCTACTTAATGTGGGAAAAAGACTTTATTGGTGTATAGTTTATGTAACTTTGTTTTAATAACTATTTATTAAAACTTTACAAAAATAAATATTTTGAATTTGTTGGAGTATATGCGTTGTTTGTATAGATGGGTAAATGGTTCTATCTAGGATCCATTTACCACATCCAATGTTTAGTCCCAGATCTACCAGTGGTGGGACTTGGAGGGTTTGTGGAGGTTATATAAGAAGCCCCTGACTCCCTGTATCAGATGAGAAAGTTCAATGAACAAATCAACCCTTTGAAACGTTCTCCCGTGGTTTCATCCCGCTCCCTAGGAAGTAGGGTTCCATGTAAATCTCGTTGTTCTTCAATGTTTATTCTATTTCTCTGATATTAGCTTCCGCATTCGTATTTTCTAACATGGTATCAGAGCGGGTTCAATCCTCGAGGATTATTTTATGTTTATGTTTTATTCGCGATTCGATTATCAAAGCATATTTAGTTTCGGTTGTTTGTTCTTAATATGTATTCTTGAAGATTTGTTTTTTGATCTGCTCAAAGTTTGAGAAAAAAATTAGGATTTATCAGAAACCCTATAATCTGCAAGACGCCCTCTGTGATCAATTTGGAGTTCGAGATTCAGTCCAGGCTTTTCGGAACCCTAATTTGCATACATGTGTGGATCGTCATCAACACATCTCCAGGATTTTTTTGGTGCTGCCACCTACTCGCAGCCATCTCCAAACATCTCCAGGCACACCCACCGCTGCTGTATCAGAAAATTGGGGGCTTCGATTCCCTACCGGTGGCTCCAGACGATGAGGTTCCCCCTCCACCTTCATTCAAGATCCATTAGGAGAACACTCCAGGCGGAAACCTTCAAGCTGCCCTTGAATCTAAGGACAACAGCGGTGCAAGATCTCCCAACAAACCCCATAGGGCTTCATGTGGAGCCCTATAGAGCTCCAAGCCCAGGCGATATGCAACCCCATAGATCTCCAGACAATGAGTCCAGCAACACGACAAAAGAAAAAAAGGGAGCCAAGTTTTCTAAGCCCAATTGGGCTAAGTTGTGTTTTTGGCCCAAGTTGAGCCGCGTTTCAAAAAAAATCTTTTGAAAAGGGTACGTACAAAAAAATCGCACGCGACAAAATAATTTGCAAAAAAAGAGAAAAGAAAAGCCATAAAAAATGAACGGCTTATTTAAAAAAAATGATTTGAAAAAAAAATGAAAAGGAATGCTGAAAAAAATGAAATCGGTTTATTTGGTTCATTTGTTCTTCCTTATTTTCTTGACTCATCCCAACTTGGTCGATGTCATTATTTTCCGACAAGTATGGGAGAAAGGGGGAGTATTGTGTAGAGTTCTACATGTCAGATTGTCGGATTCTTCAGATTCCAGTTCCGATTCACCAATCTAGATGCATGGTCAGATTTCAAACTCTACAATTCAGTTTCAGACTCTGCGGACTAGTTCAGAGTTCAAGTTCGATGCACTCCATATTTGAGTGACCCAATTTCTTCGAGTTCTCCAGAGAGAGATTCCTTTTCATACGCACACGTGTGCGATCATTATTTGTATGATCCTGATCTTTTGTTTTTGGTCTCAAAGTTTTCATGAGGTCCATAGGAACTCCAGAGTAGAGATCTCATTCCCTATGCCATATGGATAGGGTTTTCATGTGGTTTCATAGGGACTCCAGAGTAGAGATCCTATTCTTTGAGCCAGTATGGGAGAGACCCAGTTCTCCAATAAAGATACTTTTCAGACTCCATTCTCCAGCGATAGTGGACTCCGACGAGGATGTCTCCACAACTTTTTCATTTCAACCTTTTAGAGATAGAGCAGTTGTCCACTTGATGTGGCGGACCAGAGTTCTCCAAGTGGAGACTCATTTTCAGTTGCAGTGACTCTAACAGGCACAATAAAGAGCACATGCTCTCCGACAAGGAGATTCAGTTTGACTCATACTCCAGTCTGTTTGTTCCTCTTCACCTGCACGACATGAGAAGCAACGTCCTTGATAACAACCGACAGTTGTGTTTGCGTTGAGTTGATATTGTCTATAGTGTCTTGTATTGTGAGTTTGAGTGATTTCTTTCAGTTTGTATAAGTTGAGCATTGCATGCTTCAACCTTAGGGGGAGTGCAAGGCCTTAAATGCCAGATTTCAATTTCATTTCGGTAAGCCTGAAAAGAGAAATTCGGTGGAATTTCGGTGAAATGACCGGAAATTACTTGAAACCTCCTTTTTAAATAAAGATCTCTATTTTTTTTAACTCAATAAATGAGAGAAAGATAGTTTTTTTCTAATAGTAAGATATTAATATGATATGTTACATTAAATTTCCATCCAATCGTCCCAACAGTCGAACGATAGTACACTGCTCAAAACCAGGATCAGATTTCGAACCGTAAAAAGACGTCATTGGTTTCTCCTCTTGAACATGAAGAGAATGGTGTGTCTAACTGATATGATAACTACTGATTAAAACATATATTTCAAAATAAAGAAAAACAAAAAAATATAAAGATCTTTGATTAAAACTTTAATTTAACTCTTAAATATTGTGTCTAACTGATTTGGTTTGGATTTAGATTTATATTGTGTCTAACTCATTTGGTTTGGATTTAGATCTATAATATAGAAACAATGTAAAACACTCTAACAACTCAACGTATTAGTGAATAAATAAGTGAAAATTCATCAATATATGCAATTTTTGATGAAAGCGAATGGTACATTCTCTTATTTTTGTTGTTTCATCGAAACAACATGTAATTTCGATGAAATTTCGATGAAGTTTCATTGGCATTTCGCTGATATTTTGTTGAAATCCTGGAAAAAGAAATAGAATTTTGATACCTATAACCCTGAGTAATTTCACAATAACAATCATAACCTCGCATAATCGTGAATTACACGAGAAACCCTGTATAGTCCATCCTTCTTACACCTATAACCCTCAGTTAAGAGGACATTTAACTCAACCATATCATGGGTTAATCTAACCCATGGTCTATCCAATGGATATTAAAAATTTCAAAAAAAAACTCTCCAGGCTCCCTCCCCTCCCTCCATGCCATCGCCGCCACCCCCTCCAAGTTCGTCTCCCCGCCACTCCCTCCATGCCCGCCGCCCCCTCCCTCCACCCCCCTCCGACCTCCTCCTCCTTCCAGCAACCCTCCCCGCCTCCATGCCCGTCGCCCCTGCCACTCCCTCCAGGCCCGCCGCCCCCTCCCTCCAGGCCCCCTCCGACCTCCTCCTCCTCCTTCCAACAACCCCCCCTCTCCAGGCCCGTTGCCTCATCCACTCCCTCCAGGCCCGTCGCCCCCTTCTTCCAAGCCCCCCTCCGACCTCCCAGCAACTCCTCCCCACCTCCAGACCCGTCCCCCCGGAAATGAATGTGTGGAGGAGATCTCGCCCGCAACCTCCCAAGGGATGAAGCTCACGGGTGAATGTGTGTGGGAGATCGGGGCTCGGCAGAGGTTCGGGAGGTGCAGGGCAGGAGGGGTGTTCGGGAGGTGCAAGGCGGCGTTTTCGATGGGTTGGGGCACGGGTGGTGGAGGGAGGTAGGGCGGGGAGGGGGGGCTTCGATGGGTTGGGGGCATGGGTGGCGGAGGGCGGTAGGGCGGGGCTTTGATGGGTTGGAGGTTCGGTAGTGATGGGGTTGGGGGTCCCGGGGGTACAGGGCAGTGGGGCTTCGATAGGTTGGGGTACGGGAGGTGGAGGGCAGCCGAGCAGGGGTGCAGGCAGCGCGTGGGGTTGGGGTAATGGAGATGGAGGGCAATAGGGCGAAGGCTTGCAGACAACCTGGGGAGGAGGTGATCGACAGGGGGAGTTTGTTCGGTGGGAGATCGCCTGGAACCTCCTCCTCCTTCCTCCAGCTCTCACCGTCCCCTCCTCCCAGGAACTCTCGGGTCCCCGTGATGTGCACATCCTGCGACAATCCGTCTAGTCCGCGAGGTTGGTGTGTTTTAAGCAGAGGATTTGCAAATAAAGTTGAGCATTAGGGGCAGTTTTGACATTTTCTAACGGAAACCGTCAACTATAACAGACATTTTAAACGGAACACAACACAGGGTTATGTCATGTAAGAGTTAAGCATTACTCATGGTTTCTCGTGTAATTCACGATTATGTGGGGTTATGATTGTAATTGCAAAATTACTCAGGATTATGGGTGTAAAAATCCCAAAAGAAATAAGAGAGCATTTCGATTTCGGTGACCTAAAGAAATGGAAATTTTAGAGAATTTTGATGGAATTTTGTTGAAATTTGAGGTCATTTGGGAGTGTTGGAGTATATGCATCGTTTGTATAGGTGGGTTACCAATCTAGTGTTTAGTCCCACATCTACCAGTGGTGGGACTTGGAAGGTTTGTGGTGACTATATAAGAAGCCCCAGACCCCCTGTATTAGATGGGAAAGTTCAATGAACGAATCAGCCCTTTGAGACGTTCTCTTGTGGTTTCATCCCGCTCCTTAGGGAGTAGGGTTCCACGTAAAATCCCGTTGTTTTTCAATGTTTATTCTATTTATCTGATATTAGCTTCCGCATTCGTAGTTTCTAACATAATTTATCCCCACGAAAAATATATTATTTGTAGGATGATCTGCCGATATTTGTAAATATTTGTATTTGAATTATGATTATTCATTTCTATATCTGTATTCATATTTAAGTATATGGTTTGCGATTTTTAATATCCACTAGATATCTGTTTTCGTATTCATATCCGGATTTTTCAAAGGGTACTGATATGATAATTCCTATATTGTATTCATATCCGTACGTTTGCATCTTTACTTCAAACGCATGTGTTGGTTTTCTCGATATCGGTTGATGGGTGTGGGTAGATCGGAAGTAACCACAACGTTATGTAGTACTTTTAATCACAAGCTAAGCAATTGATCCACAAGTACACATATATTTCATGTGGAAACCCTCATGGGTAAAAATCACGGCCAGAGTCTTCCGACTCGAGCTTTCAACGACCTGACTCAAACGAGCCTTCCACTAATATGAGTTTCTTATGCAGATAACTCAACCACATTATAACAAGTTGTTTCGAACAATTTACAACAACATTACTAGCTGAGTTGATTACGCGGTCAATTCAACAGTATACATGTAAATAAAATCCTAATAACTTCAATACCAAAGTAAAATATGCAATGGATAATATGAGGTAAAACTAAAATGAGCTTACAAAGCCAGGAACATGCTTGTAAGAATTGAGCGCAGAACACCAGAGTTGGCATGAGGAACGGAGTAGAAAATAGCTCTTCGATCTATCTCACAGAATACAAAATGGAAAGTAGAGAGAAGAGAACTTGTTGCTCTTGTTGTATGTTGTAGAGTGAGGTATGAGGTCCTATTTATAGGGCTAGAGTCCCCATAGATTTGGCTTTCAAAAAGTAGTGTTTGAACAAATCAAGAATGAAATTGTCTTCAAAATCTTCCTGAAATGGAATATGATCGATCATGATATAAAGTGTAATCGATTAGCAAATGATCGATCATGTGGATTTAGATAATTAATCGTAATAGAAAGATGATTGGTCAGAGATTAGAACCAATTGATTAGAATATAGTCATTACAATTCAAAAAATGATCCGTCAGGAAACAAGGTTGATCGATCATGCCAGAATGGTTTAATCGATCAGCTTGACTCTTTGACCTGAAAGTCAAAGTCAAATGGCTTAAATTCAAGATGCGTGGTTCATTACAGAATGCAAAACTCAATAAAAGAAAAGTCTTCGTCTTCTTCTTGAGCTTGGCATCCTTTCTTGAGTTTGAGCTGAAGTTCCTTAGCTTCGAACTCTTTTGAGCTTCCTAGCACTATCTGCACTTAAGCTTGAGCTCCTCAGCTTGAGCTTTTTCCTGGTCCAGTAGCTTTCCTATTGTTGACCTTGCTACAGGCTTTACACACATGTTTTATTATCATCAAAATATGCATGTTCTTGTACTAACAATCTCCCCACTCAAGCATGAACTAACAACATTGTGTTTATTTGCTGATCAATTGACAAACATGATTATTATGGCCTGCTCATGAAGGATATTTGGTATATTAACGGATTAGGGATTTTATATATTAGGTATGGTGTTTCCTTTTAATCTTGGATCCGTCTTTAATTTTTGATTTAAACAAATTATAATCAATTTAGGTTCCTAAAATTATGGGGTGGACAATTTAAATTGAAAGTCGTTTTAATAATGAATTAGGATTTTTTTCTAATTCATTTTGTAATCCCACCCCCTCTATAGAAATGAGCTACTAGGAGTTTGTAAGAATAGATCTCACCTCCTTATTTTTTGTGGATTTTATCTCATCATTTTTTTCTCAAATCACGAGGCTATTCACATTCTTCTCTCTTCCCCGTTGATTCACTAATCTCCATTGTCTTTCATTAGTATTTATGTTTCAACTTGAAGGGAAGTGTTAGTGTGTCAGCATTAAGGTTGGAATTTGAAATTTGAGTACGTTCTACAACAATAGACTGGTTACAAGAGCATATAAAAGCAATTGGATGATCATGACCTTTCTTGCACTGTGTAATTCACGTTAAGTATATATTGGCAGTCTCTTCTTTCAGTTCCTTATACTAGACACGTTTAGTCTGTCACAGACATCAATGGATGGGCACTTCAAGCTGACGTTTTCTGGTTGTCATTTAAAGAAGGCTGAATGGGTGGAGCAGTGGCCTCTTTCGACGATGTGTAGAGCATGAGCCTCATCATCATCTGAGCAGTTTGGTTGCAGGAAAAAAAATGTATTTTTTTAGAAGAGTAACAATATAATATTGAGGATGGGCCGTCCTTGCAATAAAAAATTGCTATATTCATGTACTTGTTACTATAGAGTCTGGGAGTGGTCATTGTTTCTTAGCCCACCCCTTGCTGCCCAACCCACACGGTTGAGGACTAGTGCATAGAGGTGGAAAAAAAGAAACATGAAGGTCCACCAACCAAAGTCTGCATTTGAAGGTGCACAAGATCTAGGTTTTTTTAACCTAGTGAAATCCGGAGAGGTATTTGGAGGACTTCTACCGAAAGGATGTGAGCGAGCATGCAAGGGAGCTTAGCTAGGTACTAGAAGGTCATAGCCATGTAGTCTAGAGATCAGATTCGGGGGTGGTACATAACACCAAGGGAGTAGATGAGATTGCTTTCGGAGTAAATAGCTGCTTGTATAGTCCTCTTCTAGAAAGGCACGATGGCGTGATAGTTGATGGGATCATTAATGTAGGGTGGAAATCGAAGATCGAGCGAATGAGCTGAGATGGATTTGCAAACAAGATCACATGCTGTCAAAAATGAGCTTGCTGGTGAATTATCAACAACAAAGAAAGCATTTATTCACACCCTTCTATTGTTGAACGGGTCTACAACTGCCTTCCTGTTTACACTACCTTGAGACCAATTGGACTATATGCCCTCTGGTACTCATCCTGGCTTTTCTCATACACCTTTCCCACAGATGACATAGTCTATGCTTGCTAATGGTATTTTCGATGAATATATATTTGACTTCTTGGGTACTCATTGAATTCGGCTTTTGACTCTTCGATTTTGTCTTCAATCCAAAACAAGTCACCAAAACCCCCAACACCCCCACTCCCTTATGACTCATACCTTCCACACCTTCACTTCATCTTGCGGCTCCACTTCCTTGCTTTTCAATGACGTGACATCCGTTCTTCTTATTCTCTATTGCAAGAGATCTCTCGTCAATGATACAACAACAACAAACACCAACAACAAAGCCTTTTCCCACAATTAAGTAGGGTCGGCTACATGGATTCTTAGCCTCTATCTAGATCTATCTTGGGTCAATCTCGGGCTTATATTCAAAAAACTAAGATCCCTTCGTATAGTCTCTTTCCAACACTTCTTGGGCCGTCCTATCCCTCTCTTAGTCGGCTCAACATCCCGACACTCGCATTTCCTAATTGGTGCATCAACTGATCTTCTTTGCAAATGACCAAACCATCTTAAGCGGTTTTCTCGCATCTTATCCTCGATCGGAGCTACACCAACTTTCTTTCTGATTGCATCATTCCAAATCCGATCTTTACGTGTGTGTCCAGACATCCACCTTAGCATTTTCATTTCTGCTACATCCATTCTCTGCACATGTCTATGGTTCACAGGCTAACATTCAGATCCATAGAGCATAGCAGGTCTCACGGCTGCTTTGTAAAACTTTCCTTTAATTTTTAAAGGAATTTTCTTATCACAGAGAACAACAGAGGCTCCTCTCCACTTTAGCCAGCCTGCATTTATTCTATTAGTAACACTTCCATCAATTTCCCCATCATGTTGCAAAATAGATCCAGATATCTAAAAGAATCTCTCTTCCGAATGTTATCGTCACCAAGCTTCACCTCGATTCCTTCACCATTGCTTCCATCAAAGGTGCACTCCATATATTCTGTCTTATCCCTACTTATACGAAATTCTTTAGTCTCCAATGCATGTCTCCAGACCTTAAGCTTCTCATTTACTCCATCTCTAGTCTCGTCAATCAACACAATATCATCATCAAATAACATACACCAAGGTAACTCATCCTGAATGTGACTTGTCAACTCGTCTATAACCAAAGTAAAAATAAATTGACTCAAGCCCGAACCTTGATGTAAACCATTGTTGATCTCAAAATAGTCAGTCTTCCCAGACAAGGTCCTTACACAAGATAAAGCCCTATCATACATATCCTTTATGAGGTTATGTATAGGACATGTACTTGTCTCTTCTCCAAACTCTCCACAATATCTCTCGTGGGAGAAAATCATAAGCCTTCTCCAAATCAATAAAGATCATATGGAGGTTCTTTTTTTTAGCTCTATAAATCTCCATTATTCTCCTCAGCAAATGGATGGCTTCAATAGTTGAGCGACCTGACATGAATCCGAATTTATTTTCTTTTACTTTGGAAAACTTGCCTCAACCTTCTTCGATCACACGTTCTCAAATTTTATTAGTGTGACTCATCAGCTTGATACATCTGTAATTTGAACAATTTTGAATGTTTCCTTTATTCTTATAAAAAGGCACCACGATACTCGTCCAATCTTCGGGCATTTTCTTGCTTCGCCAAATAACATTGAATAGATTCGTAAGCTAAGTCAAACCGCACTCACCTAAAACTTTCCATACTTATACATGGATATCATCCGGTCCTACATATAAAGCCTGATATGTTTGAGAAAAAAATGCTTCTAGTTTGGGTTTTTTAGATAATTTTAGGAAGACTGAACTGCAAGAAAGGATAATAGATAGTGGGATAGTTATATATCGCTATCATCCTGCTGGTAAAGAAATCTTAGTATGTGGGGATATGGATGGTCAAATAGGGCTGAAGAAGGCATTGGACAGGTCACAGATGGTGGTAGGTAAGAGGAGCCTGCCTTTCACATGTAGAAGTTGATGCCGACATCGCTTTATAGGAAAATTATGGCCTTTTGCTGTTAAGCCGACTTCCTTCTGTTAGTTAACTGGTTCTCAACTAGATCATAGAAACTCTTCCAGGGTCTTTTGTGCCTGCTCTACCTTTTGCTTTGACGACAGGCCCAACCATGACATGAAGAAACTGACAAGCTGGCAACAATCCTCACAGCGGCTCTTGTACAATCATCTCCCTGACTTAACACTCACCGACCAATTTCGCATGACCACACCACGTCATAGTTAGCCCAGCTTGTTTCTGGGAAATCTGGGAGGGGTGATTGTTATGCTGCAACTCGTTATGTTATATATGTTTATTAAATATGTCTATATGACTACTGATCTCAAATAAGCATCCTTCAAAAAAATAAAGAAAAGTGAAATTATGTAGTCTTTCAGATAAAAAAAGTAGCTAAATAATTAAGAAAATTGTTTTGGTGGTGTGGATCCCTTGTCCTAATGGTTGAACTGGGTAAACATGCTTACTATGTGGCTGAAGATCTGCATGATGACATCAAAGGTCCAGCTGGAGCAGGTAGTATTTAAGATGGCCTTTGTGCAGCCTGGAAGGAGTTTCTAAATCAATAACTTGTCAATTTAAATATCTGTTTTAAGGATCAATGATCTAATTCATGAATGTCAATGTTAAATTTTTTTATGTCAACATGTAGCTCAATGCTTCCTGAATATTTTTTAACGGCCATATTCAAATGACAAATGTTTTTGTCCTTGTTGAAGAATGCTTGAAGTGAACAAATTAATTTGCATTTTTGGATTGATGCACAGGGTAATGCTGAGTGGGTTGAGTGGCACACAAATGTGCTGGCCAAACGCAATGCAGTAGAAAATGTCAGCCACTGGGCGTGCGGGTATGTACTTCAAACAGTTTAATGTGTCACCATCGGAGCTGTTTTCTACCAAAGTTGGGAAAATACCACCCATGCTTCTTCAGTGGTTTTCTCTTACAAGTAGTTTACATGCTTTTGGTATATTTGAATTATTCTAGTCCGATGCACGTGATTTTGAATGATGTAGAACAAGTAAAATACCCATGTCCACCAATATCCAGTTTCTCCTAAAAAAGGAGTTCATGACCTTCAGGTCTGGAATCAGGTGGTTGGGGGCTCCAGTATCACACTGAAGTTATTTCGCAATAAAATGTGGATGTTTGAATTTGACACCCAATTTGCATTTGCAGCCATGAGATTTAAGGTGATGGTCAGCTGTAAGCCTGTAACTTTGGCAAACAATTGACCTGTGTGTGCCTAGCGGACAATAAGTTGTTGCTTGGCCAGATAGTAAAACATGCTTACCAGTAACAAACAACATTAGAGCAAGACAATGCCCTGCATTTTTTTGCACATATCTTTTTAATGCATGTTACAAAGACGGTCTAAATATGGTATGCATCATGGTAAGAAAAGATTTTACCTAAGAACCACTGTGTTTTTTAATGTGTATCCAAATCAGAATATTTCACGATATATCTTATGATTCTTATCGCGGATGTTCTAATGCTGAACAAAAATATGGTTTAAAAGATCATAATACTTCTTGATCCATCAAATAACACTGAGTAATCTTGGGAACCAACATGCGCCGCCATTTGGCAACATCTTCCAAGCATCCTTGTGAATTTCATCTGGTCATATATTTATTCCCAGTCTTGTCTTTAAAACATCCTTCATCCTATTTTTTCCGCTGATAACATGCACAATTCAATCAGGTTCTTGAGTCCACTTGCTCCCCTATTTGATCTTCCTAGATACACTGTCACTACAAATATTAGAAAATGTACTGCTACACAACAACACCACCAAAGTCTTTTCCTGCAATTAAGTAGGGCCGGCTATATAGATTCTTCGCTTCCATTCATATCGATCTTGGGTCAATCTCGGGCTTATCCAAAAAACTAAGATCCCTTCGTATAGTCTCTTTCTAACACTTCTTGGGCCGTCCTCGCCCTCTCTTAGCCGACTCAACATCCCACCACTCGCATCTCCTAACTGGTGCATTAGCTGATCTTCTTTGCAAATGACCAAACCATCTTAAGCGGTTTTCTCGCATCTTATCCTCGATCGAAGCTACACCAACTTTCTTTCTGATTGCATCATTCCGAATCCGATCTTTACGTGCGTGTTTGCACATCCACCTTAGCATTTTCATTTCTGCTACAACCATTCTCTGCACATGTTTATGATTCACATGCCAACATTCAGATCCATAGAGCATAGCAGGTCTCACGACTGCTTTGTAAAACTTTCCTTTAATTTTTAAAGGAATTTTCTTATCACAGAAAGAAACGAGGCTCCTCTCCAACTTAGCCAACCTGCATTTATTCTATTAATAACATATCCATCAATTTCCCCATCATGTTGCAAAATAGATCCTAGATATCTAAAAGAATCTCTCTTCCGAATGTTATCGTCACCAATTTTCACCTCAATTCCTTCACCATTGCTTCCATCAAAGGTGCACTCCATATATTCCGTTTTAGCCCTACTTATACAAAATCTTTTAGTCTCCAATGCATGTCTCCAGACCTCAGGTTTCACATTTATTTCATTTCTAGTCTCGTTAATCAACACAATATCATCAACAAATAACATACACTAAGGTAACTCATCATGGATGTGACTTGTCAACTCGTCCATAATCAAAGTATAAAGAAATGGACTCAAAGCTGAACCTTGATGTAAACCAATGTTGATGTCAAAATAGTCAATCTTCCCAGACAGGTTCCTTACATAAGATAAAAGCCCTGTCATACATGTCCTTTATGGGGTTAATATATAGGACATGTACTTGTCTCTTCTCCAAAACTCTCCACGATATTTCTCGTGGGACAGAATCATAAGCCTTCTCCAAATCGATAAAGATCATATGGATGTTCATCCTTTTAGCTCTATAAATTTCCATTGTTTACCTCAACAAATGGATGGCTTCAATAGTTGAGCGACCTGGCATGAATCCGAATTGGTTTTCTTTTACGTTGGAAACTTGCCTCAACCTTCTTTCGATCACACGTTCCCAAATTTTCATAGTGTGACTCATCAACATGATACCTATGTAATTTGAACAGTTTTGATTGTCTCCTTTATTATTATAAAGAGGCACTGCGATACTCCTCTAACCTTCAGGCATTTTCTTGCTTCGCCAATAACATTGAATAGATTCGTAAGCCAAGTCAAACCACGCTTACATAAAACTCTCCATACTTCTACAGGGTTATCATCCGGTCCTACTACTTTCCTATGTCTCATAACTTTTAAAGCCTCCTCTACTTCCTTTCTTTGTATTCGTCTATAGCTTGAATGATTCAAATAACTTTCACTACTAGCTAGATCACCCAAAGTGATCTCTCTATTTCCTTCACCGATGAAAAGCTTATGGAAGTATTGCTCCCATATAGTCTCTATATCCTTCAGAGTAACAAACACACGACCTTCCTCGTCCTTATGCGTCTCACTTGAGAAAGATCTTTGATCTTTCTTTCTCTTGCCTTGGCCAACCTAAATATATCCTTCTGACCATCCTTAGAATCGATATACAAAACTTCATAAGCTTTTGACTTAGCTTCGCTTACAGCCTTCATTGCTTCCTTCTTCGCTATTTTGTAGTTTGTGACAGTTTCCTCTGTTCTATCCTTAGACATAGCTTTAAAGCATGCTCTTTTAATTTTTAGCTTCTCTTGCACCCCTTCACTCCACCACCAAGCCTCCTTTTGACCTGGAGCTCCTCCCTTTGACTCGCCTAGCATCTCTTTGGCTACCTTTCGGATATAAGATGCTACTGCCTCCCACATCTCGTTTGCACTTCAGCTACAATCCCAAGATAAGTCTTCTAAAACCTTCTCCCCGAAGCTCGATTGCTTCGGTGGAAGATTCCACCATCTAGTTCTAGTGATCTTAGGAACCCTCCTTTTCTTTTCCAGCCTTTTTATTTGCACATATAATACTAACAAGCGATGTTGGGTTGTCAAACTCGCTCCTGAGATTACTTTGCAGTCTTTACGACACAACCAATCTCTTCTCCTCAACGTAAAGTAATCTATATGTGTTCTACTTGGCCCACTCTTATAAATAATTAAATACGCCTCCCTCTTCTTGAAGAGAGTGTTTGTTATGAAAAGATCGTATGCCATTACAAAATCCAGAATGACTTTTCCTTCTTCATTTCTATCCCCAAAATCATATCCTCCATGAACACAGGCATACCCTGAAGCAACTTTTCCCACATGTCCATTAAAATCTCCACCTATTCTAATCATCTCTCTTTGTGGGATTCCTTGTAAAATCTTATTTAGATCCTCCCAAGAAGCTTGTTTAGTCCCTTCATCTAAACTAATTTGTGGTGCATTACTGAGATGATATTCAGAATTTCTTCTTCGAGCACCAATTTTAGCAAAACAATTCGATCCCTGAATCTTTGCACCTCAACCACACAATCCTTCAAATCCTTACGAACAACCACTCCAACACCGTTTCTGCCTTATCTTTACCTGAATACCAAAGTTTAAAGCATGTCTTCTCGATCTCCCTTGCTTTCTCTCCAACTCATTTAGTCTCTTGAAGACACAGTATATGAACCTTCCTTCTTTCCATCGTATCCACTATCTCCTTCAAATTTCCAATTAAAGTGCCAATATCCCAACTACCAATCTGCAACTTCTGTTGCAATCTCTTTTGGACTAACTTCTTTACTCGCGTGCGTCCATTATGCGAGAACCCTTGCAAATTTTGGACTGCATCCGAGCGGTGATGCAAGCAGAACTAGCTTATTTACCCGCATGCGTTCCTCATGCGAGAACCCTTGCAAATTTCGAACTTCATCCAGGCTGTGATGTTGAAGACACAGTATATGAACCTTCCTTCTTTCCATCGTATCCACTATCTCCATCAAATTTCCAATTAAAGTGCCAATATTCCAACTACCAATCTGTAACTTCTGTTGCAATCTCTTTTGGACTAACTTCTTTACTCGCGTGCGTCCATTATGCGAGAACCCTTGCAAATTTTGGACTGCATCCGGGCGGTGATGCAAGCAGAACTAGCTTATTTACCCGCATCAAGGCCTAAAATGTCGGATTTCGGTTTCGTTTCGGTGATTGACCGAAACGACATTTCGGCCGAATTTCGGTCGAAATTCGACCGAAATTTCAGTCATTTCGGTCGTTTTTTGAACTAAGGCCCCCAAATTTCGACCGATATAGGCCATTTCGGTCAAATTTCGGTTACCCACCGAAACCGAAATTCGACCGAAATTCGGTCGAATTTCGGCGAAATTTGAGGCCATGACCCGCATGCGTTCCTCATGCGAGAACCCTTGCAAATTTCGAACTTCATCCAGGCTGTGATGTAGCGGCCTTTGCCAATTTTTTATTGCATTCAGGCGATGCAACACATCGCAAGTAGGGAACGTCCCAAGGAAATCTGTATGTTTGCTTAAATCCATGTTGAAAAGATTCGACTGTCATGAGGCAACTTCCTAAATAGTATTTAAAAAAAATACTCTTCAGGAAGTTGTCTCCGACTGTTTTACGTTGGTTGTCGGCTACCTAACACAACCCTCCTCATTTACTTGGGCTTGGGACCGGTCATGGCTGAGTTAGAAAATGTACTGCTACTTATTAAATTAATATCTTCTACTATTTACCGCACTTTCGTAATTTTTCTTGATACACTTCGGTTGGATAGAGCTAAAAAAAAGAATCTCTATATGATTTTTATTGATTTGGAAAAGGCTTATGACTCTGTTCCACGGGAGATATTGTGGAGAATTATGGAGAAGAGGTAAGTACATGTCTTACATATTAACCTCATAAAGGATATGTATGATAGGGCTTCATCTTGTATAAGGATCCCGTTTGGGAAGACTAATTATTTTGACATCATCATCGTTTTGCATTAAGGTTCAACTTCGAGTCCATTCCTTTTTGCTTTGATTATGAATGAGCTGGCTAGTCGCATTGAGGATGATATATCTTATTGTATGTTATTTACTGATGACATCGTGTTGATTGATGAGACTAGAGATAGAGTAAATGAAAAGCTGGAGGTATGGAGACATGTATAGAGACTAACAGATTTAGTATAAGTGGTGTTAAGATTGAATATATGGAGTGCACTTTTGATGGAAGCAATGACGAAGGAATCAAGGTGAAGATTGACGACGATAACATTCAGAAGAATTATTCTTTTAGATACTTGCGATTTATTTTGCAACATGATGGGAAATGGATAAAGATATTACTCATAGAATAAATGCAGGTTGGCTAAAGTGGATAGGAGCCTCTACTGTTCAATGTGATAAGAAAATTCATTTGAAAATCAAAGGAAGGTTTTACAAAACAGTTGTGAGACCGGCTATACTCTATTGATCTGAATGTTGGCCTGTAAGCTATATACATATGCAGAGAATGGCAGTAGCAGAAATGAAAATGCTAAGGTGAATGTGTGGACATGCAAGTAAAGATCGGATTCGGAATGATTCAATCAGAAGGAAAGTTTGTGTACTCCGATCGAGGATAAGATGCAGGAAAACCGCTTAAAGTGGTTCGGCCATTTGCAAAGGAGGTCGGCTGATGCACCAGTTAGGAGATGCGAGTTTTTGGATTTTGAGCTGGCTAAAAGAGGGTGAGGAAGGTCCAAGAAGTGTTGGAATGAGATTATCCGAAGGGATGTTAGTTTTTTGGATCTAATCCCGAGAATGACCCAAGATAGATCTGAATGGAGGCAAAGAATCCATGTAGCCGACCCTACTTAATGTGAGAAAAGGTTTTGTTGTTGTTGTACACTTCAGTTGGATAGGATTTTAGATGTTATATAGCTTTCTCATTTGTGTTTTTTTGGTGGTTTTGAGAGTGTAGTTTGTAGGAGAGAACTCACTTATATAATATGACAAATTTTAAAGAGGACCATGGCCCTGCCTTGCTCCACATGCGGGGCAGGATCTTGCCATTGCATGCTTCACGAGGTCTCTGCTGTTGATGAACACCTGAAATACTCGTTGCAAAGTTTTGTTTAAACTACATTTATAACTGCTTTAATCATTCAGATTCATTAGAATATTCGATCTCTAGCATTCTGTTCATGACTTCCATGTGGACGCCGTAAATGCACCTAGAACCGCTTTTCCAAGTGTTTGTGAAAACGGAGATTCAAAAAAGTAGAGACAGAGTATTGTGGATTGGTGGGAAAACAATCTGATTTCAGTTAGAGGACAATACTTTATCTACGACAATCGACATGGATTCTTTTCTGTGGTTAAAACTGAGCAATGTTTGAGTACACCTGCCATTGAAGATGCCATGTATATATTTGTCGGACATTTTTTTAAATTACACCGCAGTTGTAAGGTTTACCAAATTTATGTCATTCAAGTAGAGTATAGATTTCTCCCATCTTACGGTGCACCTTTTTTTTAAGGTTTGACTTCACGGAAGTCATGTATCTAATCTTTCGAAAATATGGACATAGTTGTATCATACTTTATGTGCCGTACGTTTTTCTTGTAATTTACAAAGAATTTTCCTGGCTTGTGCAGACGCCCATCTGCATTACAGGAAGAAGATGAAGATCCAAGGGATCGAGATTATGATGTTGCGGCATTGGCCAACAATCTGAGTCGGGCCTTCCGTTATGGTATCTACAGTAACGATGATAACGAAGAGGTATAGTTTGGGATCTTGGTCACTATAAATAATGGCATTTTGACGTTTGTTAATAGGCTTGGAGGTTAATGGATTTTTGTCTCTGTGGCTAAAATTCTTTGCCGTCCATCTTAATCTCATTTAATAGTTGCGGTACTGTCTTGATTGCATAGCTTTAGATGCACCTTTGTGGCACCTTCACATAGGGGATGGTGTAATCTCATAAATTGTATGTGGTAAAAAACTAGAAAAATGATAGAAACCATTTAAACAAGCAAGCGCTGAAACTTTCATTATTGGACATAAAGTGTTAACCCATCTACTGTTTAGGCTAATAATAACATGGCTTTTTGAACCACCGAATATCACATAACAAGCTTTGTATCCATATGGGACAGTCCGTCATGACTCATAATCGATGGAACACCAGGCTCTGCATTTTGATGATAAGGGATGGTGCTCGTGTAGTTAATCGTTCCATATCTTAATCGTTCCTTATCTCCTAATTAATGCTAATGGCCTGGTGATGTCAAAAACCAAAATGCTGCATACTTTTTGAGAAGTGCATGTGCCTCGGCTATTGTAATTGCTGTAATGATAACTCAGAAGAATGGTTCTTGTATTCAAGTTATATGAGTTGTCCGGAGAGCCATCATAGATTTCCTTTAGTATCTGGGTTCAAGTTTAGTTGGCCCTTCTAGAATTTGCAGGAGTTTCTTGGTCGATGTAAAGACACGTGTACTATTTGTACTTATTAACAAGAATGAACAGAGAAATATGGATTTTTTGGTTCACTTTCCCAAGTGAGTAGCAGTTTTAATAAACTCTTCATCTAGCGTTGCTATTCATTTTTTCACATATTATCTTTATGCTTTTACAATATGGAAATTGGGATCTCAACCTTGGTTTAATAATGGAAAAACATGGTTGACTTTGTGATGGTGTGGATCTAGAAGGTTTCATTGCTTAGTCCCTTATGATTTATGATGGCAATCACAGATGAGGCCATCATCATGATCGAATAATATTCATCTTAGGCTTTCCGAAGAGAGCAGAGCATGTTGCAATTGACATAAGTAGATTCATACTATACTTTGTTTATGTCGTATGATTAATTAAAAATTCTGCAGATGAGAGACAGAGAGCGTGCTCAGAAAAAGTTTTCCATTTGAGTATTGCTTAACCTTTGTTGGATTTAATGTTAGGAATAGAGTCTCCACTTTATTATAGGTTGCAGCATTGCATTAGGCTACTGGTTAGTTTTTTTTAAACATGATTTTTAATTGTTCTTTATCCAATTTTTTGTCATGGAGACACATCTATCGTACGAGGGAGCAACTCTTTTTTTAAGCATTTGCTCAATCTCTGATCCCTGATTTTTTGTGTTTTTTGCAGACTAATGATTCCCTTGAACGAGATGATGAGGTGATTATTGTAGTTTCAGTCTTATCTGCTTGGCTGCAATCTGTTCCTTTTTAGCTGATATTAATGTTCTTTGAATGTGGAATACTTGTGCTTGTTTTTCCTTGTGTTATAGTGGGATTCGGGTTTGTTCTAGATTTACTTTCGCCTGGGCCCCTGGCTGCCATCTGCCTTTGGGTGGGGGCTTCCTATGATTATGTGCAGTCATTGATAGATACACTTATACTTTATTAACATTGTGATAGCCACTAGTGTAATACATGGCCACACAATCATACCTGTATTTTAGTATATAAATTCAAGGGTTATTACATTTAGAACATGCTAGTAATATTGCTCTTAATCGTAGTTTGAATATCCATAGTTTGATGGCTACTCTTAAATCACCTCTGACAGTAGCATGCCAGGAGATTTTTGCTTATATTCCACTGTTACCAGCCTACATGTCTATATTTTCATTTAATACTTGGCATCATTAACTAATTACCGTCTCTCCTTGGGGAGAATCCTGATTTTGATTGACTTCTCTTTTGTTTGCAGGACTACTTTGATGATGATTCTGCTGAAGTTGTCATCTCATCACTGCGCCTAGGAGATGATCAAGACAGGTACCTCATGGATTTTTAGCTTTCACATATCATTGTTAATCATTTGTATGGAACTCCAGTGACAATTTTGTTGGCAGTTCCCTCTTCACAAATTCCAATTTATTTGCCTTTGATGAGGACCGAGTTACGCGCGAGCGCTCGATAAGTCATCTTTCTCCTTCACCAAATTCAGATGATGCCCTAGCTGATACAGCGAGCCCTAATCTCACTGAAGCAGAACCGATGATCAAAACAAAACTTGATGCTTTGATAAATGGTCCTATTGACGAGTCTCATCTCACATCAACCAGCGAATTTGAGAAGCCACCTGAATGGGTTGAATGGAGGGAGATATCTGGTGATATTAACACCCCTGACATGCATCGAACCCCCAACCTTAATGGTGAGCTTGAAAATATAGAGCACAGTGTCGTCGAAGAGGAAACTTCAGACATACTATTATCTTCATCTTTGCCAAATTATGATACTGGAACTTCTGGGAGAGAGTTGTCTGAGGTGAGCGATACATCTGATGCAAAAGTGAACCCTACTGGCGATTCATCCCAGCTGCATGAAGCAGTTAGTACTGAGACTGTCCATCCGCCTGCACTCGGAGATCCGGAAACTATAGATGCAAAATGATCAGCGTCGACAAATGATTATTCAAGGAAAAAGGTGGAAGAGGGTGCAATGTTGAGCATTCTTATCTGAGTAGTCCCTCCAGCAGTAATGCAATTCTGCCCTGCTTGGTCAGCAAATGTGACCCACTGCGCGCCCTGGAGCCCTTGTACATCTCCATGGAGGGTCGCCCATTTCTGGCTCCTATATTCTTTAGCCGTCCTTCGGTTAGACGTATCAGTGCTGGCTCTTTGTTCTAATTGATTCCATGCCCTTGAGCACATTAGTTCTAGAAATCCAAGTTTTGCATCCTCATGTATTTATTTACATTGTATGCTAAGTGCATAGACCACTGACCCTTGTGATTGTGAAGGTATGATTCTGCTGGGGTTACAAGAAATGCCACCCTGTAGTGCTAACTTCATCCTTGTGACATGACACAGTGCATAGCTCTCAATTTCATTTCTTTGTACAATTTCCCCCCTTTAATTTTGTCTAATGCCTATTCTCTACGCTTGTTGCAGTCGATATTTTACTGTCATTTTTGTTACTACATTGATTCTGAATCATAGTATTCTTATAATCACACACACACACACACAGATATATATATATATATATATATATATATATATATATATATATATATATGGGAAAAAGGGAGTATGCACCAGCGGGTGCAACCAACTAGCTACACCCAGGCATTTTTTTCATTGATTTTTGATTTTTTTGAAGAAAACCTATGAAGATTTACTTAGTTTATTGAGTGGAATATGTGTTTCAAATTTCATGCAAAATAAACATTCCTAACATGCCCATCTAGATAGGGTCAATTTCAATAATTCTAAGACCGTTAAAATGTGATAGTCTTGATGGAGATGATAGAAGTGTCAGATTTAGTTGAAATTGATATGATATCATGGTGATATGTGGTGATTTAAATCCCCCTAGGTTTCATTTCAAAAACACAAAAAATCAATGAAAAAAAGGGTTGGGTACAGCTAGTTAGCTACATCCCCGGGTGCAGCTTCCTCAGCCCTTATATATATATGATCTCTGTGAATTGGCAGTTACAATCTGGTAAGATCACGCCTATGGAGCTTCGAACGGTATTTGGTTGTCGTAAGAGCGCTTCTTGTCCTTTGATGGCTAGATTGTTAAAGAAGCGTTGAAATGAGCTCGCTTATACTGGTATGAGCATGTATCATACCGATGATTCCATTTGGAGGCATGCTTCCTCGTGTTGCTATTGAATGATAATCCTTGCCATCTCACCTATGGAGAAAAACTACAGCGGTGATGAAAATGTAATCTTACAGGTGAGATTTTGAGTAAGTGTTTAGATAGTCTTTTCCAACCAAAGAAATGATCCATCGAAACAACGAGCCACCCTTCCATTAATATGGACTTTTTCTTGTTGTTGGATAGTTTGTTAGTGAATTTCAGACAGAGGTAGAAAAGATCAAACCCTTGATGATTCCATTGTACACGATTGATGTCATTGGCAATTGAGGATAGCCTCACTTTACCTAACCCTCCAACCAAGTCTATGATTCGCACCGATTGTTTATATGTCCTTCACTTGACTTCTAAGGTTGAGCAGAGTTTCCAAATTGTCAAGTCTTGCTTGAGAAGTGTACTTGCCCTATGCGATTGATTTTCGTGACCTCTTACGATTTGTTGGAAAAGATTCACCCTAATAGAATGTGTTACATTGGCACCGTCATGCAAGTCGCATTCTCCGGTGGAAGTCTCTCTTGGCTACATCTCTTTAAAAGAATCATCGACTACAGTGAGAGTCCTCTATTTATATGCACATATCACAATCCTCGAAAGATCCTAGCTCAAAGAAGACTCCAACCATTCTCGGTCGAGTAAAATGCGAGTGAGATTTGATGAAATTGATTTTTTCTTGTCGAATCTGATCATAGCCTCGACAACATTTACTTTCAAGTTTTAACATAACTAAATTATTGCTTTTTAGTCGGGAAAAGTTTCGTTTTCGATGATTTCTATCGATGTTTATGTTTGTGCAGTTAAGATGATAACACTTTCGAATGTTAGTGTCGTTGAAAAGCTTCGTTTTCGCCAACATCGTGTCTCTGATGATCTGTTATAGGCAATCTCTCCTCCTCTCTCGACAGTTAAGGAAGGTTTCAAAAATTACGAAAATACTACTGCATTAAACATGCATTGTTTGAGCTGCGGATGTCGGAATTTCACGTCTGGCTTTTCAAGAAAAAGATGAAAAAAAAGAGAGAAGCCAGAAGGGAAACAGCTGAGGAACAACCAGTAAGGGGGAGAGAGATGTTTGTTGGTGCTTTGCTGCCATATCCCTCCACTCGTGCACCCCATTGGCAGATTCCTCACCCCAAGTTGTTTGCCTTTAGATGGTCACCACCTCTATAATTTTGGGATTATCGCTCCAACTTGGTCCTTTCATCCCCACCTAAAAGCAATCATGCATCAAGCCTGTGGTCTACATCACAGCGAGGTCATCTGATCTTGTGATTGAACGGTCCGGATTATTAAGAAGGAAATGTGAACCTAATGTGGTTGGGAATTTTAACTTCCGAGTTCATATATATATATATATATATATATATATATAGGGAAATTATCCAATGAGCCCTGTGCCCATTTGAGATGAGATGAGCCCACTCATTTTTTACCATTATTTACTATCATTTTGAGCATAATAGGTATTTGTTTACAAGTGTTATATCATATTCTTACTACTAGTAACGATTTTCAGGGAAAAAAACCTTAAATTCATACAAAATGATTGTATTATTATTTGTATTACTAGTCTCATTTTTATTCTTACTAATGATCATTTCTTGTGAATCTATGATTATCTTTATATGAAAATAGTTACTAATAGTAAAAATGTGATATAACAACTGTAAATAAATAAGCATTGAACTCAAAATGATGGAATATATTGGTAAAATATGAGTGGGCTCATCTCATCTCAAATGAGCACAGGGCCCATTGGATAAGCCCCCTATATATATATATATATATATATATATATATATATATATATATAGGGGCGATCCTGTGAGAGCCAAAATTGGTGAGAGCATGAGAGGAGTGATTCTGGACTACAAGATTCTGTCTTCTCTCTCATAATCTTCTCTCTCCTGGTTGAATCTTGTGGTCTAGAATCATTCCTCTCATGCTCTCACCAATTTTGGCTCTCACAGGATCGCCTCTCTCTCTCTCTCTCTCTCATATATATATATATATATATATATATATATATATATATATGAGGATGGGGAGCTTGCACCAAGGTGCACGTAATTTTACATGCACCGGGACTTATATTTTCCATATTTTTTTTACTTTTTTGAAAAATATCACCATGTATATTCATCTATATATCCCTCCAACATGTCAATCGAATTTCGTCAGAAACAGAGACTTCTATGCCCTCCATCTAGAACATGTCGATTACAGCAATTCTAAGACCGTTAAAATTACATGTTCTAGATGGAGGTCATAGGAGTCTCTGTTTCTGACGAAATTCGAATGGCATATTGGAGGGATATATAGATGAATATACATGGTGGTATTTTTCAAAAAAGTAAAAAAACGTGGAAGATATAAGCCCTGATGTATGCAAAATTACATGCACCTTGGTGCAAGCTCCCCATCCTCTCTCTCTCTATATATATATAATAAAAAAATCAAAATAATCTCGAGGGGGAAGAGGTTGCAAGACTGAAAGATTAGAAGTGTCTAGATATAAACCATCTCTCTCGGGAGGAGGCACTCAACTGTGAGGGTCAGGCGATAACATACAGATGGGTGTGAAAAGAAGATCACTCCAACATAATGCGTTTATATTGGTGTTTTTTTTTAAAAAATTATTATTATATTGTCTGATATTAAATATTTAATGATGATATTACTCATTGCAAAAATATTTTTATATACTTGAAATTAATGAGTAACGTCGTATCCATTATTATATAATTAGCGATTTGAAAATCTTAGCTAATCATTTTTAGTTGAAAATTTAACGATGATTAGTTAAATTTTTGGAAAGTAGCAGTGAATAACCACTGCTATATACATCATCGTTATTTATATAACACCGTATGTAACATTTGCTGCTAATTTCAAATATAAAAATAATTTCACCATGAATAATATCGCTACTATATATTTAAGGACATGATGCCGAATTTTAAAAAAACCGTCATTATAATAGATAAATTTTGTTGTAATGGATATAACGGAACACAATAAAATTTGCGGATTGTATAAATATTTTATTCCATTTTAGCTCTTTCATCGTCAAATTTTCATTGATTTGGCTCCTTGGTCTTGATAAGTATTGGCAAAGATGCTTCTTAAGGACCACTTTGTAATTATGAAATACGTTAAGGTGCAAGAGTTATAAACAAAAATGGAAGAGACATGAATGCAATGCCTCTTTACGTTATTATTTCATCAGTCGATTAGGTCTCCATGGGACCCAACTCCATCATTTGATTTAATGGAAGCTTAATCTATTTCTAATATAAAAAATTAGATAAGAGGCGTGCAAGGAAGTGCAAATTTCCCAAAAAAACCTTCTGGCACGTAAATGTATGACTTAGTCCTACGAGGACTTCGTGGGATACAGCTGTGACACAGATGCCCCTCAATTTTCATATTTTTCAAAAACCCCACAAGTTATTATTTCTTAACAGCCTGTCCTGCATCATTTATGAGCTAATTTTCATTTCAAAATGAAACAAAGGGGCATAATATCTTATCTCTATTAATATATTTTGGAAAAGACCATATTTTAATTTCTAGCACGCACCTTGCCTTTTTTGAATTTTTTTTGCAAGGAGAGAAATTGTTATCTCATTATTCCATAGCATGATCGTTAAGGTTTAAGTCTCATAATACTAGGGGTGTACGTAAAGGATTGGATCAGATTTTAGCTTATTTCGTATCCAATCCAACTTTAGCGGATTTTGACTTTTTGAATCCATTCTAATCTATCATGTATTCAAATCCAATCCAATCCATCAGACTAAAGATTGGATCGGATTTTTTACGCTTACATTTTCTACTAGAAGTCTACTTTCTCGTATTTGTACGCATATTACCCTCAAAATTTGATTTATGCTCAAAAATAGATAATATGAATAGATTTAAAGAAGGAACATTTGAAGACCACACAACCAAATTAAAGTTGAAGAACTCCATAATATATTATAAAAAGTTGAAAACTACACAATCAAACTAAACTAAAAGGATTATACTGAATTTGGATTTTAAGTTTCTTTTCTATATATGATGCATAAGTTTTTTTTTGCAATTGATTTCCAACAAATGATTCAAATAAAGCTATCGAATTAGGATACAAAGATAAGTTAGATGAAAAAATATGGTCTATGTTGCTGGATATTGATTATGTCCATGGTTAATTTAGATTGTTAAGCTATGCCAAAATCAAACCACTCCTAATAACAACCTTGAAGGTCATATAATATATCATTAACATACAAGAATAATAGAGCATTCATACTTGATTGAGCATCCAAAACAAAACTAACTTAAATATAGCCAACCAATTGGGCATTATGCCTCCATTTAAAACGGACTTAAAATGGATTTTTTTACAAGATTATACACATAGTCAAAATATATTTTAAAATACGAATAAAAATTGTATTTCAATAAAAAATAAAGAAATGCAAGTGATGCTTATTTATTCTTAGATGAGCTTGGTACATCTGAGTATGTCTTCATCCTTGGATGAGACCGCATGCTGAAACAAAAAATAAGAAGTAAAAGGGTCAAGAATAACAAATAAAGTTATCGTAAAATTATCTTAAATCTATTTCTTTTGATGGAGGTTAAACGAGTGGCAGCACGTTGAGGACAAATGCTATCGTGTGAGAGGAGGACGATATTGTGTGAGATAGTGAGAGAGACAACGCTGAGGAAGGAATGGTGGCGTCGTGATTGAAAACTAGCTCTTCACCACTCATAATTAAGGAAATTAATGTCGATTGTAGTAGGTGATAAAGAGCAAGTAATAAAAATGATCGCACAAGAAATAATATGAAAATTAATCCAATGTGGTCAACTGTTTATTTTCCTTGGGCAAGTCCTATGGTCGAACTCAAATAGGTAATATGAGGGGCTAGTATAAATTTTTAAAACAATTATGGAGTTTTAGATTTTTCAAAGATAGATGAATTTTTTGGTTTTAATTTTACATTCTTTTATGGATTTTTAAAATAAAAGATGCAATTAGTTGAAATAAATATAATGCATAGATTTTTATATATAATTTATACAACATAGCAATAACATACAATGTGTGAGAGAAAATAGATAATGCAAATTTATTTGGAGTTTTTAACTGATAATGAATAAATGATGCAAAGATAAATGCAAGAACATGAACGAAGTAATTGAAGATTCAAGAACTTTGCATCACGGAAACACGGAATATTTAGCAAACTATTTCCTAAAAACATTGTATGTTCATCATATGAGTAAGTATTTTTAGCATAACTTTTGTACTTTACAAAACCATTAATCTAGGGAAATAATTTTCCTAATATGGTTTCTAATATTCTAATGAATATTAAGATAAGATCAGAGTTGCATCTTGAAGCGTGAATCTTTAAAGTAAGGGACCTCCTGAATCAAGTCTGATATACGCTTATCTCTCTTGTGGGTACGATGATGAGTTACGTAGCTTGCCATGAATTTTAATGCCTTCTTCTTCTTCTTCTTCTTGAAGCTATTCACCCAAGGATGAGACCAAGAAGATCTCAATCTTTCGATTTCGTCTCATGAAATCGAGTCCTCTTACACGTACGTGAAGAACGATGAAGAAGATGATCTTATCTCTCGTAGGGACACACCTATGAAGAGAAGATGGAGGCTTAACTGTGGACATCTAGGGTTGTAGAGAGAGAAAGGGAGGGAGGGAAGGATGTGTATTAGAGAGTCTTCTGCTCTCTAAACTTCTCTCTCAATGATCAAGACAACTTAGAATTACTAGGAGAAACAAGCATGCTATGAAACATAGGCATTGCCTTATCTTTTATAGACATGAGGGACATCTATGAGGAGTCTTCTCCTCATGGTAGACGTCCTCTGTGATTTCCCTTGGACCATGGATCAAGGGCTATACTTTAGTCCTTATTCAACAAGGATTAGGACTAGAACTATCTCATTTTTATCATTAGTTGATTAATTAATAAGTTTATCAACAAATTGAGTCTGGTCCAATTAGGACTCTCATAGAGAGTGCCATGTGTCACTCTCTCAACACACGCCCCTACATTCCAAATATAGATTGGAATTGTTGCTTTATTTATTAATTTGATAAACCAATTATCAAAATTAGTAATTTTATGAGATTAATCCTCATAGCTTATGAATCATATTCATAAATTGAAATAATAATGTAAATCAAATTTACACTAATTATTCTAATGTTAATCACATTCACACATGTGTCTTGAAATAATTATGCGAATCATATTCACATAAATATTAATTATATGAATCGTATTCATGTTAACATTAATTACTATGAATTATAATTCATACTAATTAATGGATTACATTTGTGAATCATATTCACAAAAGTACCCTCAAGAATATAACAACAATTATTAGCTCAATATTGACATCAAATAGTATGAGTCCTAATCTAATTAGGACTCATGAGATACACATGCAGATACCTGGAGATAATGTCGGAGAGATCATATTATCCATGTTTAGTGATTTGAAATATGCATATCAATCCAATTTCAGGGTTTATACCATTTTAACTTGAAATTGATACTCTTATCAATTGAGCTCAAGTGGAACACTTCACACTCTAAGTGAGCTCAATGAGACACAAGCCACTCTATGCAAGCTCGAGAAAGTATCAATGAGATGAACCCAACCGCCCGGACCATTTCTTATCATAGCCCAAACCATTTGGAGCTTAAAAATGAGTTTAAGGAGTTTGTATATTTCCATTTCCATGAACATTCTATTTCCTAAATTTAGACATTGAAATTGAAATTGAAATTGGAATTGGAATCAAATGAATTGTGATTTAATCCAATTAAATCTCATCTAGCTGAATGGAGCCACTAAAATCCATCATGTTTCATAACTCCCTCGGAATGGAAGTGTCATGGTAGATGATCTATTATGATAGATTTAACCATGAGTATTTGATTATCCACATTTTCTTACATTAATGTTTGTATTTTATCGTAGTATAGATGGTGAAAATGATCCATGCAGAACCATACTTTTGAATATGTGGAGAATTTAACTTGGCGAGTCTACCAAGGTAGAACACAGAGACATGAGATTCTTCATCTATTTATCACAAATTAAAGATTAAATTGATTGATTAAATTCATTCAATTAGATCTTTACTATGCATATACAAAATACATCATAGAATAATGCAAACAAAATGCATACAAAAATGCACAGGAATCTCATGCAAAGACATGCATGCAGTGAATGTTAAGTATGTTATCTTTATTTGATTTAGCATTATAGAATGATGCAGGATGAGATGATGATACAAATATAAAAATGCCCTAAATTAGTTCAATTATTGAGCAATAAAAAGAGATCTAATTTCATTATCCATTGAAGCACAAAATACATCAAAGTTCTAAGAATGGCACTAAAATGAGGAGCAAAATAAACATAGAATATCTAAAATTTATCATCTTAAATAAAGTGTCAAATCATGAATAAAATATGCCATCAGGAAGAGAATAAAATTTACAATTCAATGAAACTGAAATAATCTAATTTAGAGTTCAAATGCTCAAGATATTAAATAAAGAGTGCAAGGGCATAAATGCATTAAAAATATGAGGTTAAAATGCATGAAATTTGCATAAAGGTCCTTCACATGGGGTATTTTTGCAATTTTTGAAAGCCGACGGGGCATCTTTGCAAATTACCCAAGCACACACATTAGGAATTTTTGCATGGGAAGGGCCTATCTACAATTATTGGAAGCTCTAAGGGCATAACTACAAATTACCTAGCCCGCACATGTGTTGCACGTGCGCGGGCCAAGCTTGGGGGTGGGGCGAGTGGCTTTAGCCACATATCGTGGCATGATGGAGCGGTTCCACCCGAGGCAGGGAGGCACGGGTGGACAAATCTAACGGTTGGGGTTCTTCTCGATCAAGGAATCCAACAACAGGGAAGAGAGGGCTTCCAGGATCGTCGGATCAAGCCCAAAGAGGCCAACGGTATATGCACGCCTTTCTCCTCTGTGGGTGGTGACGCGAAGGCTGGGCTCCGACGACCTCCCAATCTCTCCTCCTCCTCTAAGAATCGTTTGCATTAAAGGTCTCATTATCTCTACAAAGAGCTGGAAAAGGTCCTGGAAGGTTGATTGATCGACGGAGCAGTTCGAAGTGGGCAATGGATGTAGGGTCACCAAAGCTATGGCTCTAGAACGGAGCCTAGTCGATGCTTCCGACCATTGATGGAAATAGCCGAAGAAGAGGTGTGTTCGTGCGAGATAATGAAATGGGGTCTTGTTCGGACGGTGGGATGGAAGACCAAGGATTCGTCTCTAGTGAGCCGAAGAAGAAGGGGAGTGGAGGTGATGGAGGTTCTGGAGAAGGGAAGGGATGAGAGGGGGGTGTCGCGAGGATGTCAGGGTTGTGGCGGAGCTCGGAGAATGGTCAGGTGATGGTGGGGTGTGTTGTGTTCAGCAGAGTCAATAAAAGAAAAATGGAGAAAAAGATGAGGGAAGGCGTACCTGATTAGAGCAGGGAATCAGTGGAGGAGGCTTGGGCTGAGGCTCCTTGGGAGACTCCGATCGTCGCCCATCGAGGTTAGCCTAGCCTCAAAGCTCGACAGCGACAAGAGCGTTGTATCTTGGCCGGAGGAGCCAAGGGTTGATGCCTTGGCTCTAAGGGGTCATGGGTCATCAATCCCCCGCCCCTCTATCACAGGAGGGAGGAGATGACCTCACCCTAGGCCATTGAATGGTGGACGATCGGTATCGATGGCGAAGCAGGTAGTTTTATAGGTGGTGGCAGACGATTTCAAGTAATGAATGGGTGAGATTCGTAACAGTCGACGACGACCTTAGAGATAGGTCTTGACTGGGTAGCGACCCCACGAAGGAGGGGGGTGATTGGGCTTCGTCGGGGAGGCGTTGGATTGGGATGAGGTGGTGGAGTAATGGAGCTAGAATAGGGAGGAGGAGCGTGCTCGGCAAGGTGTAACACTTGTGAAGGAGGAAGATGAAGGAGGAAGACGCGTGCAGGGTTGTTGGATCTTGTGATCCAACGACTGGGGTTCGAGCACGAGGGAACGATCACGATAGGCTGATGGGTTTCATCCTATGGTTATGAGAGGAAGGGTGACTGGAAGAATCTAGGATGTTGGATGAGCCACCATCCAATGGCTGAGATGGAGGCGAAAGGGGGTAACATGGATCACATCAGAGGGAAAGATCCAATGGTGGAGAAGTATGCAATAGTGGACGGTAGAGATGAAGGCGAGGAAAGGGGGATCAGATGGTTGATGGAGAGGCAGAGATCAACGGTGGAGATGGAGGCTGGAGTTGAAGATCCAAGGTCAGAGGAGGTGGTTGGGTGGCACAAGGAGGAACGACCACATGGCCGGCCTGGAGGGCGCCATGTAGCCCAATCAGATTATTCTGAAATAAGAAAGAAGGAGAAAATTACAAAAGAAATAAAAGGAAGAAAATTAGCAAAAAAATCAAAACATGAAAGTTGTAGATCTCAGTGAGTCTACAAGTTTCATGTTGCATGAAAAGTCAAAAGAGATCAAATAAACAACATAAAATTTTTGGAAGTATTTTTAATGCATAAAAACACTACTTTTAATGTTTTCTGATTTTTTATCTTTTTGATTTCTTTTTAACACCAAAACTAATATCTACAATAATTAATCTAATTTTTAGGGAGTTTTTAAGATGAAATAAAACAAGGAAAAATAAAGAAAATAAAACGGTTAATTTATAGACAAAAATTAGGGTTAATTAAAGGAGAAGGGTTTATTGTTAATGATGCGGAATTACTGAAGATTTAGATTAAGGTGATTATGCTCTGAGGATAATAAGAGAATATAGTAATGATAAATCAGAGATTTATCACTTTTCCCAATACTCATTCATCCTTCACACTGGATAACTTCGACAAATCCAAAGTTCAAACCCAGTTTGATTATCTTCTTATTGATTTCTCATTTGATATTTGAGTGATATTATTAATCATATACTTTCCAAAAGCATATATTAATATCTCACATTTCATATCTTATTTCATAAATAAGATGACCATGCATTGAATTCATTATGACCTCAAATCATCTTATGAGTGAGCTATCTCCCTGTTCATCAACTATGAACATGTACATCCCATATATCTTCATATGCACACCAACACGTCGGTATATGGACCTTGACGAGGTCACCGACTTATTGGTCTATGAAATGTACATATTGATGCATATATATATATATATATGCATGTTTGTATCAGGACAAAGGATGTATGCACGATCGTGACATTTACAATTCAGGTCTTAATTTATCTTGACCTCATCAAGTCAACTCTTTGACTTGATTGTTCCAACACTTCCGAGTCTCCATTTCTATGTAGAGGACTTGCATCTAGAAGTTGGTTGGAAATCAATATTTAGAGAAAGATTGGCATATCTTTCTCAGACTGGGGATTTTTATTGAATATTACATGTTTAAAGTTAGTTGCGTCCTCCCAGTTATTTGGTATTAAATATGGACATGGTATATAACCTTAATTATATAAAGGGATCTTAATAGTAAAGTGCATTCCCGTTCATTCATTCATTTCATTTCAGATGGACATGATAAAATAATAACTTTTATTGCATTAATGGATCATCAAGGGCTTAAAAGTCCAATAGTCTCCCACTAGAGCTTAGAGCCATTCATGTATAACTCTCATCTCCATATTCATTACATGTTGGTTGAAGATCTTTTGACTTAACATCTTGGTTAGCGAATCAACAATGTTATCGATAGAGGAAACCTTGGTGATCATGATATCACCACACTTCTGGATCTCCCATATGACGTGATTCTCCACGTGTTTGCTTCTTTGAAGCCATTGGAGTTCCTTCGCTTGCATTATGGCACCCGTGTTATCGTACAACAACGGATGGGAGATTCCGACGAGGAAACTATGCCAAAATCTAAGATGAACTTGTGCAACCACACCTCCTCTTTAACAACATCCAATGTGGCTATATATTCTGCTTCATTTATTGAATCAGCCGTGGTGCCATGCTTCTTGCTTCTCCAGCTCACAACATTATTGTTCAATATGAATACGAACCTTGAGGTTGACTTCCTATCATCAACATCTAATTGGAAGTCTGAATCAGTGTATCCTAAGACTTGGAGATCATTATCTACATAAATCAAGGCATAGTATTGAGTTCTTCTTAGGTACTTGAATATGCTTTTCACTGTAGTTCAGTATTTCCCTTCATAGTAGGATTTGTAATGGCTTACCACTCCCACTGCTTGGCGGAAATCTGGTCTAGTACACATGGAATACATCAATCTTCCCACACCCGATTCGTAAGGGCATCCGACCATAGTTTTCTTTTCCTCAACATTTTGAGGAGCCATCCTTTTAGATTGCTGAATACCGTGTCTTAAGGGTATGAAGCCTTTCTTGGAATTATCCATCCAAGATCTTTTTGATATATCCTTGTAGTCCCAATACACTCATTTATCTGTTTCTGAACACCTTCAGACTCAAGATATAAGTGGCTTCTTCGAGATCTTTCATCTAAAAAGGTATTGCATCATCTTCGTAACATTCCCAATGATAAGGATGTCATCCACATAAAGCACAATGAACACGATTGTACTCCCACTACATTTATTGTAACACACGGCTCATTCGGATTCTGCACAAAGTCATAACTCTTTATGGTTTCATCAAATCGAATGTTCCAACTATGAGAAGCTTGTTTGAGCTCATAGATGGATTTCTTTATCGTGTACACTACACACTTCTCCTTCATTAACTATGAATCCCAGGGGCTGCTTCATATAGATATCCTCTTCGAGGTGTCCATTGAGAAAAGCGGTCTTGACATCCATCTGCCAGATGTCATAGTCCATATGTGTAGCTATAGCAAGCAATGTCCTGATGGGTTTAAGCACGACCACAGGAGAGAACATCTCATCTTAATCGATGCCTTCTCTCTGTGTGTGACCCTTGGTTAGGAGTCATGCTTTGAAGGTCTCTACCTTCCCATCGGGTCCCCTCTTTCTCTTGAAGATCCATTTGCACCCAAATAGGTTTGACCCCTTTAGGTAGATCTTCGAGGGTCCATACACCATTCTTGTACATGGAGTCAATCTCAGACTTCATTGCTAGCATCCGACTATCCATGTCACGATCAACCAAAGCTTCATAGAATGAAGTTGGATCATCATCAGACTCTTCTAGTAGATGGAATTTGTACCTTTCGGGTTGTCTTACAACCCTAGAACTCTTTGTAAGAGGAGTCGTGTGATTTTCAATTATCTCTTTAGTTTATGTATTAGGGACTTCGTTAGTCTCACTAGATTTGATTAGTTCCTTAAATTCATTATTTTCTTGACTTTTAAGGAATTCATCTTCTAGAAATTTGACGTTCTAGAAACAAATACCTTTTGAGTCTCGGGATCATAAAGTTGGTATCCGATACCAATCGTTACATATCCAACAAAGTAGCACTTGTGAGATTCCAACTTGGTTGAATCCACGCTTTTAGCATGGACTAAACAATCCCAAATCCTCAAGTGCCATACACTCAGCTTGGTACCATACCAAAGCTCGTGGGGGGTATTAGGTACATATTTAGATGGAATCTTGTTTAGGACATAAGCTACAATCTCTACTGCATGTCCCTAAAAACTTGAATGTAAGTTTACTTTACTCATCATTAATCTCACCATGTCCAACATGGTTCTATTGCATATGAAACTCCATTGAGTTAAGGAGTACATGGAGGAGTTAGATTAGAAATAATTCATTTCTCCTTAAGGTATTCTTTGAATTCATTTGAGAGGTATACGTAACCCCGGTCAGATCGAATATGTTTTATCTTCTTTCTTGTTTGGTTCTCAACTAAATCCATGAACTCTTTGAACTTTTCAAAGATTTCATGTTTGTGACATAGCAAGAAGACAAAACCATACCATGAATGATCATCAATAAATGTCACATAATATTGATGTCTATTTCGAGTCGTTGTATGAAAGGGACCACACATATCGGTATGTATTAGGTCAAGTATACCTCCGCATCGTTCATCTTTCATAGAGAATGGTACCTTGGACATTTTCCCACGAATACAATGTTCACAAGTAGGTAAATCATAGACTTATAGGAAATCCAGAGATCTGCCCTTTACCCGTTTATTGATCGAATCAATAGACACATGTCCAAGTCTTTGATGTCAGATTATAGCTAAATGATCTCCATCCTCTCTTGATACAGCCGTATTAAAATTCATGAAACAATCATGCATATTCAATTCCTAAAGTCCACATGCTGATATAAAACTATATGCTATAAAATTAACATAATGATTTATTTGATAACTTTATAACAAAAACGCAAAGTATATCCATGTCTAATTAGCTTAGATACATATAGTAAATTTCTTCTAACATTCGATACATAGATATAATCTATAATATCTAGGACCCTCCCACTAGATAATGATAGTTTACAGATTCCAATGGAGATCACTGCAACAGTTGCATCGGATCTCTTGTCTAATGTACTTTAGAAGAAACTTACAGACATTGAATCTGCTCATGACATCCTCCTGAATCTGAAGGAGATGTATGGATATGTGAAGTGCACTCTTTCTACATTAAGGTCCACTAAGGATATTATGAAGAAATAATATCCCTCTAGCGATGCAATGGTTGCACAGGTTAAAGGGAAGCATGATAGGATGTGTGGATCTCGGAAGGACCCGATTCAAGAGAAGAAAGGTTTAATTGTTGATCAATCTTCTAATGCTTTGATACATCTAATATCCATGGAGATGGATGTCTACCATCACTACTATAAGCCAGGATTATGAAGAGTAACCATCCAGAATACCTAAAGTCCTTAGGTACAGTTTGGGTGACGGGTTACCTGCGGGTTAGGGGAGTTTACCCCCCTTAACCCACATCCCCCTCTCTCCCCGTGGGCCCCACTTTATTCCTTTTTAAAAAAATTAAATAAATCAATTTTACATCATCAATCCTATCAAAAAGTAATATATTATACCATCATATCATATAAAAGTTATAAACTACTCCACTTTACTCACTTTTCCAAACTTCAATACAATCACATCACAATAACTACTCACTTTTTCAAACTTCAATACAATCATATCACCCCAAACCCACTTCTAACCCACCCCCAGTTTAACCCTCTATCCAAACACCAAAATCCAAAAACGGGTTACCCTCTACCAGTTTAACCCGCCTTAACCCGCCAACCAAACACACCCTTAGAGAAGGACCAAGGTATAACTTTAGCTAATAAGAAATATGATTTCATCATTGAAACTAACTTACTAATAGGACGAGAAGGAAGTTGGGTTGTTGATTATGGTGCTTCTGTTCATGTATGCAATCAGATGCATATGTAAGAAACCGGAAATCTTGATGAAGGGGAGATAGTAATATGTTAGAGGGTTCTCATATTTCACAGACAAGAGCACATACACTACGTGTTATGTATCAAGTACGAGTTCCAGATTATGGACCCAATCTGAATAATCTGGACCAGTCAACTGATTGACCTTAAGCAGATTGTTAAGTGGGGTGAGAGACTTCATCTGAAATTAAAGAAAAATAAATACACTTTAGTATATTAATTAAGGAGATTAAATAATTTAATATTTTAAATCAAGAATTCTCATATTTTTTATACTTTGAAATGCTTCCTCTTATAAGCTTTCAAAGCATGAGGCATGCTAACCAAAGGTCTCATTATAAGATCTGAGTCTCTTTTCAAGTTTCATTGCACCCAAATAATATGAGAAAATTCAACTACAATGAAAGAAGTGTGAACTCTTTCCACCTTACAAGTTCAACTTGTATTCTTAGTTCGGTCCCCAACATCCACACACCCCACGTATATGAGGTTAGCATGTTGTGGATTAAATAAACTGTCAATAAGTGAAATATAATTTATGTTAAGCGCAATCCAATGCCACCTCAATAATATGCGGAACAACATTGGGGTCACTACGCATATAGCCTATCTCTTTCGAGAAACGAAGAATCTGATCCAAGTAAGTTCTTATTCAGGAGTCATGACTACACATCGACAGAGTTCTCTGCAGTGACGGAACACCATGGATGTCATCATATGACTTAGTCCATATTTTATTTAAATTAATGATTAATCACTTCGAATAATACATCATGATTAGTCTAAGGATAGTGCTAGGATACATGCTTTTTATCTTAATTTTAATCCAATTAAAAATGACATTTAGGCAATCCCAGCTAGGGTTTGGCCTTTTATGCACTTTATGTTACCATATAGTATTACACTTTTACTTAGTACAATTTAATATTCCAATTTTAGTTGCTAAAGTACGGCATGACTCTTCATGCTACTTTTCCTAGAAAATGGATCCTGCCCGATCGGACATATAAGGCCAACAGGGAGCGCTTCCACTACAAGCGCGGTGCATGGCGTCAATTAAGTAATCCATTAGCATATCCACAGCCTAGACACCATCGCCGATTCAATTTGAGACAACACAATCGGTACATATTGTACTAATGGGATTTTATCGATCTTTTGATCGTTTATGATACTATATAGTAACTCTCAGAAAATTTATTAATTTAAAACTCTTTTAGTTTCCCAAAATATCTATTGCAACAATCTAGACACTTCTTGAATTAAAATACCCTTTTTAAAAAAATCAAATGTTCTATTACAATAATCTAGATAGTTCTCTGAATCAAAACAAATTTAGTTTTGAAAGATGTCTACTGCAATAATCTAGACATTTCGTGAAATGAATCAAATCAATTTCACATTTTATAATTGCATTGTAAACATTCAAGTGCATAATTAATCATGGGAAATATGAAATAAAAAAGGCATTCTAATTTATTTCATATTTTCAAAATAAACAAACGATGATTTCATATTCAAATTTGTAAGCTACGACCGCCGTACTTCAAAAATAGAATATGTTATAGAACTTGGACTTCAAATCCATTGCGACCTCTGATATTTTCTAAAATATTGGATCAAACTTCGGATGTCAATATATCATATTTTTTTATCAATTTTTAATCCCTAAAAATATGAGAAATAAATCAATAAATAATCGAGTCCTCTTCCAACTCCACCTATAGAGAAATCCAATTTCTCAAGGCCGCATGATTGGAATCGCACAAAACTTTTTTGTATTGTTTAATAACATGATTTAATAATTATCAATAAGTATTTATCATGTTATAAAACTCAAAAAATAGTATCTAAAACTTCACAATTTTAGAGCTACGATCTTTGAATGAAATCAAAGTATGTGATTCCTTTTAAGATACGAACCGTTCTCGAATACCATCACTTTTGGTGCAAGGCATGATTCTAGATCTTCTAGATCTCATTTATATACCAAAATAATGTTCAAAATATGGGAGAAGAGTAGCGACTTTAAAAGTCGTCGAATTATTCAAATGTTAAAACTATCGCGAGATTATGTACCAGATAATCGAGTTTCTCTGGCAGATCTTTCACCAGAGTTGGATGCAATCCAAATCCTCTAAACCAAGGCTTTGATACCAATTGAAGTAAGTAATAAAATAGTCAAGAACTTTGCATCACAGAAATACAAAATATTTAGCAAACTTCTGAAAACACTGTATGTTCATCGTATGGATAAGAAATTTCAGCATAACATTTGTACTTTGTGAAACCATGAATTTAGGAAAACAATTTTCCTAACATGGTTTCTAATATTCTAATGAATATTGAGATAAGATCAGGGTTACCTCTTGAAGCATAATCTCTAAAGCAAGAGACCTCCCGAATAAAGTTCGATTTGTGCTTATCTCTCTCGTGGGTATGATGATGAGTCGCATAGCTTCCGACGAACTTTAATGCCTTCTTCTTCTTCTTTTTGAAGTTGTCCACCCAAGTATGAGACCACGAAGATCTCATGCTCTGATTTTGTCTCATGAAATCGAGTACTCTTACACGTGACACATGATGAAGAAGATGATCTTCTCTCTCGTAGGGCCACACCTATGGAGGCTTGACGGTAGAAGTCTATGGCTGTAGAGATAGGGAAGGATGTGTATCAGAGAGTCTTCTACTCTCTATACTTCTCCCTAGATGATCAAGGCAACTTGGAATTATTAGAAGGAACAAGCATGCTATGAAAAAGCGACATTGCCTTCTCTTTTATAGTCATTGGGGACATCTATGGGGAGTTTTCTCCTCATGGTAGAATCCTCCATGGTGTCCCGTGGATAACATATCAAGGGTTATGATTGAGTCCTTATTCAACAAGGATTAGGACTAGAACTATCTCCTTTTAATCATTAATTAATTAATTAATTAATTAAGCAACAAATTGAAAGTCCATTTCAATTAGGACTCTCATTCAAAGAGCCATATGTCTCTCTCTCTCAACACACGCCCCCAACATTCCAAATATAGATTGTAATTGTTGCTTTATTTATTAATTTGACAATCCAATTATCAAAATTAGTAACTTTATGAGATTAGTCATCATAGTTTATGAACCATATTCATAAATCCAAATAATAATTTAAATCCAATTCACACTAATTATTCTATTGTGAATCACATTCACACATGTGCACTGAAATAATTATGTGAACCATATTTACATAAATATTAATCATATGAATCATATTCATATTAACTTTAATTATTATGAATCATTATTCATATTAATTAATAGATTATATTTGTGAATCATATTCATAAACGTACCTTCAAGAATATGACAACAACAATTATTATCTCAACATTGACATAAAATAGTATGAGTCCTAATGAAATTAGGACTCATGAGATACAAATGCTGATACTTGGAGATAATGTCAGGGAGATCATACTATCCATTTGTAGTGACTTGAAATCTAGATATCAATCCAAGTTCAGGGTTTATACCATTTTATCTTAAAATCGATACACTCTTATCAATTGAGCTCGAGTGGAACACTTCCCACTCTAAGTGAGCTCAATGAAACACAAACCACTCTATGTGACATTGAGAACGTATCGATGAGTTGAACCCATCTTCCTTGACCATTTCTAATCATAGTTCAAACCATTTAAAGCTTGGAAATGAACTTTAGGAGCTTGTATATTTCCATGACCATTTTTGTTTCCAACATTTGAACATTGAATTTAGAATTTAAGTTGAAATTTGGAATCAAATGAATTTTAGTTTAATCCAATAAAATCACATCTAGCTAAATAGAGCTACTAAAATCCCTCACGTTTCATCACTCCCTCGGAATGGAAGTGTCATGGTAGGTGATCTATTATGATAGATTTATCTATAAGTATTACACTGGAAGACTTCGACAAATACGAAGTTCAAACCCCCTGATTTGACTGTCTTCTTCAGAATAAATCAATATATTTCTCATTTGATATTTAGGCAACAATATTAATCATATACTTTCCAAAATCATATATTAATATCTCGAATTTTGTGTCTTATTTCATAAACTAGATGTCCATGCATGGAATTTATTATGGCCACAAATCATCTCATGAGTAAGATCTTCTATTGGTCCATCAACTATGAACATGTATGATTCCTTTTAGAGATCATATATCTCATATGTCTTCATGTGCACACCAATGCACTAGTATATGGACCTTGGCGAGGTCGCTAACCTATTAGTCTATCAAACGTGCATACTCATGCATATAGATGCATATCTATTTCAGGTCAAAGGATGTGTGCCAGATTGTGACATTTAATATTCATATCTTAGTTTATCTCGATCTCATCAAGTCAACTCTTTGACTTGATTATTCCAACACTTCCAAATCTCCATTCCTATATAGAGGACTTCCATCAAGAAGTCGGTTGGAAATCAATCTTTAGAGAAAGATTGCCATCACTTTCTCAGACTGGAGATCTTTATTGAATATCACATGTTTGGACATGCATCAAGAAAAATCAATCGGTTGGAAATCCATTCCTATGTAGAGGACCTGCATCAAGAAGTTGTCTATGATTGGAGGAGTCAATGCTTCACTCCTTTCTTTGCCTTCAATCATGGGCGGTTCACGATGAGGCTTTGCTACTTGTGAGGAGCAGTGACACGGGTGTTAGGGCACGTGGATCTCACATGTGAGAGGTCTTTGTAGGATGTTTGCGGCTACTGTCACCATCACACAGTCCTCGGCTCTCTCTTTCTATTACTCGATTGCTGTAAGATGAAGCACAATGAATGAAATGGAGGATGGTCGGATATGGGGTTTTAATAGGAGAGAATCGGGGAGAGGCATTTGGGTTCTGTTCGTTGGCCCTCGATATGAGAATGTGCATTTGGTTGATCGATTCGGTTGAAGGGCGGTTGAAGGGAAAGGATAAAGAGATCAGGGCCCTGATAGGATAAGGGGATTGATGTTCATGCAATGGGTTTGATTGTTGGTTGCAGTGTGAAGAGGTTACAAGTCAGAGGGAGCGAAGGTGGTCATGGATGTAGATGATGGAGTGGGGGGGGGGAGGGGTTGGTCGCCTGCGAGGGATAAGGGAAGAGGTGGTGGTTTGATGGTTCTTGGAAGATCGCTAGGCGATGGGATTAGGATTTGGTGGTTGGAGTTGGGTTACGATTAGGATATGGTTTCGCAGGAGGTTGGATCTGTTGGAGAGAAGGATAAGTGAATTCGATGATGGAAGTTGGTTGAGAGATGAGCTGGTCATTGGAGGTAACAACGATTGAGGAGAGGTGGAGCACAGGCGATCGGAGCTCATGTCGAGGAGCAACAACTATAAGAGAAGAGGGGTTTCGGGCGGTGATGGCTGGAGGAAGAAGACGGTTCGAGGACCGTTAGATCACCCATGATCTAGTGGTCGGGATGGATCATGTGCAAAGCAAGTGAGGGAGATAGAATTAAGGTGGGAAAGATAATGTAACGGGGGTGCTATAGGACAGGAGGAGAGTTTACCGGGTTTGACCAGGGCGCTTAGGCGGCGATGAGGTGGCCTAGTGGCATGATGCCACATGTTCCGTTGACTTTGACCAATGCATAAAATGCAAAAAAATGAAATAAAAATAAAAGATGAAGTTAAATGGAAAAATATCCAAAAAGAAAAATATTAATATAAATGCATTATACAATATTTCATTAAGGATCAAATGTAGATGGAGTCAACTATATAAGATATGAATTTTTGAAGATATTTTATGAAAATAAAATACCATATTTTAATTTTGTAATTTTTATTTGGGTTTTTTTGTAGATGAATAATGTATGCATAAATCAAAATATGATGTAAATAACGCAAATAATGTAATTGCATTTTTTTGGATTTTATGACTTAAGAAAATGTCAGAATAAATGAACGATTTAAAGTATGTACATGTAAATTAGGGCAGTGAGATCAAGTCAGAATTAATATTTTGCTTTACTTTTCTGATTTTTTTAGATTTTTGATCTTATGTAATTAGTTAAAATATGAGATAAAATAAAGAATGAAAAATGAATAAATAAAAAAGAATCAAACACGTATATGAAATAACAAGTCAAAAATCAGTGAATATGTACAAAATATAGTCAGGTCCCAAAATCTAAATTTCACAAATGAAACTCTGATTCTTTTAAATTTGATCTTGATTTGTAGATAATTGAATGTACATTAATTCAAAAAATGAATAGAATGAAATTGGATATTGTGAGTGAGAGATACCAACTTTTACGACTTTCTGTCATGGAATTAAGGTTTGTGTTTATTTCATATATATATACAAGTCAATATTTTTTTGAGATTTTTCTTTGAGTAATATTAGTGATGTGTACATAATAGATTTTGTTTTATGTTAATCTGAGTTAGTGTTAATTAATTAAAGACAGGTGTTGTTAGATGAATATTTATAAATGATCATGATATGCTAATTTATGTAAATTATTTACTAGTACGTGAATGTTAAGTATGAGTTACAAACACCTAAATGCATCTAATTACTTAGTTAAAAGCTTAATTTTCAGTTAATTAGAGTGATGAATCACATATTCATTAGTGTTGAAAGGAGACAACATTGTGTGGGAGAGGGCGATGACAAAATGGGCTGAGCGGAGGGGGAACTGGAAGTAATATTGGCGGTCATGAGTGAAATGATAGGGAGAAGGAATTGAAAGGGAACTAATCGAATAGGATTTATAACTTTACAAGTTACAACCATATTTTATTATTGTGGAGATTTAGCAATTGGCTTTTAAGAGAGAAGAAAAGGTGGCAGTAATAAGACTTGTATATAAGATTGATATAAAAAAAGATGAATGATATTGATTATGACCTTACGGAAAATTGAGAATGGATGTCAATAGATATTGTATGTTTTTATGTGTGAATGAAAATATATCTGCTTATATGTATGTGTTATTGGATAGGATCGGATTGGATTTTTGTTATAATCTGATCCAATCTATGATTTAACTGATTTGAAACATCCCAATGTGATTGATGAATTCATGATCATCTACTTTACAAAAGATCTTAGTAAAATCTCATTAAAAATTCACTAAACAAACCCTTTAAATTGACTTAGTTAACTTTGCTAATAAAACATGAAATTAGGGCTAATTACTGTGTATAAATAAACCATAATGTTCAATTGACTTGTGCTTATCATTTTATGTACAAAAAATAATCATTTTTATCTAATTATTTTCATTTATACTCTTTGAATTATTTACTAACTTGACATAGAGAATTAAAAGTAAAAGAAAATAAGAAGTCTTGACCACATATATATTGTACATAATATATCTTTGACATATTTATTTCACCTTTTTCTTACTCTATAAAAATCTATAAAAATTAGATTAATACTATATATATTATATATATATATATTAATCCTTATTTAAGGCCTAAATAAAAAACAAAAAATTACAAAACATAAAAATATGGGGATTAATTGACAACTATTATTTATATAAAAATTGTATTTTGTACAGATGACCTCTTTCGATTTTGTGTCCTTCATGAAAGGTGTAGATCTCAATGAGACCAACAATTTTCATGTTGATCACCTTTTGATTTGACATTTATTTCTATTTTCTTTTATTTTTTCCTCGATCAACATTTTGGTCAACATTTCATGCCACATGGCGCCCGCCTATGGGGCCACCTCAAGGCCCAGTCATACCTGCTTGTTAACCCGGTCTCCCCCTCTTTGTTCGTTAGCACTCGCCTCATGGGTCGTTGGATCATATTGATCCAACAACCTATGACCACCATGGTCAAGCCAGCTCCCCTCACGCGCACCCCACGTGTTCTCATTACGTGCGAAGTACGTGTCGCCCTTCCTCCATCCTATGTCGTTGGATCAATCCCGATCCAACTGTACCTGTAAGTCGTCCCCTTCCTCCATCCTTTACCAAACCCATCGAATGGTTCACCTTCAATCTCCGTTACCCTCCTAACCACCGCCTCTCCGATCGCCTTCCAGATCCTCAACTCCACCTCACCGTCACCGAAACCTTAAAACGATCGACCCCCCTCTAGTTGTTACATGCTTCACCATTACTACCCCCTGCATGAAATGCCACTGCCATCAAATCCCTCTCCCTCTCATCGACGATCACCTCCGAATGCCCCTTCTTCCAACCGTTACCCCCTCCTCCTATAAAGCATAGCCTTTGCCTTTAGAAGAAGGTGTCCACCACAATAATACTTCCAACCTCTAGCTAGATCCTCCTCTCACGTGACAAGGGATGAGGTACTCTGATCAGGTGGTGTCGAGAGCCATAGTATGGTGAGATCCTCGACCTTCTTCATAGCCGAGTAGCTACTTTGTTGACTGAGTAGCAAAAGCTCATAGCTTCCTCCTCGTCGAAGCCCTTCGAGCGATGGCCACCAAGGAGGATCCTCCTCATGTTCCAGGCAACACGACTTCAACACTCCACCATTGCATCCATTCCATCTTCGATCTCATCTGCATCACTTCCAACTCGCACGAAACCATCTCTTCGACTCGACTCTATCTCACCTTACTCCTTCTTTGATTCTCCTCTTCCTCTCCAGAACCTCTCCCATCTCATGCCTTGCTCAGGCTGAATGATCGAGCTCTGTCCACTGCCATTGCAAGAGTTCCCACTCCCCTCTTCTTTCTTTTTCAGACAACCATTGCAGGTCAAAGTCTCATCTGGAGCCTCTACTAGAGGCCATCACCTTCACCTACAGGCAGAGGATCTCCTCTCTCCTTTGATCACGCTCGTCGACCAACAAGCTTGAGGAGAGGAGGAGCAGATCCTCCTGAGTTCCCTCTTACTCTTCTGCCTTTGCTCGAGATCCGATCAGCACAACAATGATCTCTAGAGCCTCGCATCAAGCACCTCCATCATCAACAACTCTTCCTCGAGACTCCTCAGTCGTGTGTCGACTGAGGGGCCTCAGCTCCGTCGTGGACATCCATACTCTGATGTAGCCAAATCAAAAAGGGGAGGAGGAGGTGAAAATAGAAACAACCACCCGATCAAGATCTCCTCAGATCACAACCCTCCAATAATACCCAAATATTCACCGTAAGATTAGAAGCAAACGCCTCAGATTCGATTTCAGCTTCAAGTACGAACTCGAGTGCCTCGGTGGCAACAAGGCAATAGGGTGGTGCCACATGGAGGTTCATGCTGAACCTCAACGCCCCTACTTGGCTCCCATGCGGTGGAGTACTTTTTGTGATGGACCCCTGATCATCCTGGAAATTACAATTGAGCCCATCACGTGTAGCAGGCACGTGGGTGGAGAAATTTTGCGCTGAGCCCCTCCGCTTCTCCAAATTCACAGAAACACCCCCGCTTGGGGCAAATTACAATAGACACCATGGCAACTTTTATTAATTGAAGATAAGCCATATATTTGGGCCTTTTTGTTATACAAATTCACATTCTTCATTTTAGCCTCTGGAACTTAATTTTATCATATCCTGGTTATTTTAGTTCCAGTTTTAGCATACATTATGTCATTTTAAAGCCCTTCTTATGCTCTTCCATGTTATATACTTGATTATCAAATTAGAGTTTATTGACATTGAATAATTATTTGAGGATTGAAATGATCTATGTAGGCTTGATTTGACTTATCTTGTTGCAATTATATTTGTATAAAATTGACATATTTTACTAGAATTCTATTAAGGAGGCTTGAGTCTTTTCCCCTTGATTTTTTTATGATTTAAGATTGCCTTTGAGAAATTGACACAGCATGGAACTTGGAGAAATAAATTTAGGGATCTACTTGAATATTTGGGAATTATCTTGGCAAAAATTAGATTTATTTGACTCAAACTTTAACTCATATTATAGGATTTCTATCAATAAATTTTGCTTGGACACGTTTTATAGATCTGTGAAGTATTTGGAAGATGCTAGATTAACATTTCGAGGATAAAAAGATACATACTCATAGATCTTTTTCTCCGTCTTTTCTTTTATTCTCTTGTAATTCTGCATTTATTTTATTTTCCGTATTTATTTTCTAACACATACATTAACATTGCAATTAATTAGATACATAGATTAACTTAAAACTATGCACTAAAGAACATTGTTCCTTGAGTTCGATCTTGATACATTTACCAAGTAAAATTCGAAACATATTCAAAACTGTGGTTTTTTTATCTGATTTATGCCTTCTATACTACACCAATTCATTATTATTTTAAACAGAGGTGGAATACGGTTCATAAGTGACCCGATCAATCAGATTGGAAAACCAAATCAATCTCATCCAATAACATCGGATTGAATCAACCGGATTGGATCAACCTACATATTTTATTCAATCCGTGTGCAATCCTACATAATACAACAACAATTTCGAGATTACGTCTCCATCTACACTATGATCCCAATAAGTATCCGTCTAAAGTATTTTATTGTGCTTAAAATAATGGGATAAACCTCACTTATTTTTTATCACACATTCTTTTTTATTTTTATATATTTATTTTTACATTTTATCTTTCTAGTCTTAAATCACATTAGCTCAAATTTTTTTTAGACAAATCTTAGAGATTGAATACCACATTGTTTCTTTAAAATTCGGGCATGCCATTGAAATTGGGTGTACATATCTGGGACTTCTGTGTAACTTATTCTAAAATATATCTGATTAAGTGTAGCATGCATTTAGGTCTATGTCTCAGTCTCTTATCCTTTTCTTGTATCATACATATACTGATTGAATCGTACAGTAACAAACCAATTTGTATTCAAGTTCAATATAATCAGAAAGTTCAAAGGTTCAAATTCAAGTACGATTCGTATATGTATTCAATAGCATGTGTTCAGTCAACGTTGTTAAAATTGAACAAGTTTAAATTAGTTTGGAATTGAAATTCGATGACTATGGTTTAATAGGTTGATAAGCATTTATGAAAATAAAACATAAATCAATTTGAAATTATAGGAAGTCCACTTTTTAATGCTATATATTCATTAACTTGAAAGTTCATATTTGTGTACAATTAGAGAGATCAGAACATATACAAACATACATGTGTGCGTTAAAATCGAAATCAAATATTTATCGAACGAATAGATACTATGTGAATGTAGGTTTGTTAAGCTACCGAATTAAAATATGGAATTCATGTTTAATTTATTTTAAAAGAACACATATTTTCTTGCATATCTATAAGAACATGTCAATTCGATTAATAGCCTGAGTATGTTTAGGTTCTGTTTGTGCATACGCACTATGCAATTGTTGATAAGAATGAAAGGAGGAGCTATTTGCAAATAAATAAAAGTAGAATGGCTTGTGGTGAAATTAGCTGGAAAAAACTGGGCAGTTATTTCCAGCGGTCGCCACGCGGCGGTCCAAGAGGCGCCCGCCGTCCATTACTGCTCTCTCTTCCCTTCTTCCCTTCCATCCCAACCCCGGTAATAGCAAAGATCCCACCTTTCTTTCTCCAAACCGCGCCCCATCGCCTTTCTTTCGCGTACCCAGTTCGCCTCGACATATCTCCTGCTCCCCCAAATCTCGGCTCCTTCGCTTTTTGTCCAGTGATGGCGGTACGACCCTCCCCTTTCATCTCCTACTGCAAATAACATGGGTTTTTCTTTCTTTCTTTCTTAATTTGTATTTTGATGATGGCGGTCTTATTATTTGTTCTTCTTTTGATTTGTATTTTGTGGGTTTTTGTGCTTGATTGAAAGGGGCATGGATGGGAGGGGTTTGTATGGGGATTTTGGGAAGGGGTGTTGGATGGGAGGTTATGTTGTGTTGATTAAAAGGAGGTGGGATGGATTGTGTTTGGTTTTTAGGTGGGATGTGGGTGATGATGGATGCAATGTGGTATCGTTGTGTTGCGAGGGGTTGAGAATGTGATGTTCATCCTTATCTTGGTTTTGTGAAATGTTGATCAAAGCCATTTTGCTTTTAAATGGATGGTCTAATATTGATGGAATTATGTTTTGATTGTTTGTTTGAATAGTTGTGATTATGGGGGAAAGTATCTTGACGTTGACTTATTTGATCTGTATTTGGATTGTTTCGAATTGGTGGATTCTTTTGAAAATGAAAAATGCATCTTTCTCTTACTATCTTCATGTTGAACTCTTCGTTCTGTACATGTGTTTCTGATACGATGGTTTTGTTATATTTTTCTTATCAATGATTGGTGAATTTATCTTGAGTAAATGTGGGGAGTGCTTTATTTTGGAATGGTTATGGTGGAATTTCTTTTGTCAGGCTATGTGTAGAAGCAGGAAGCTCGTGTATAGCTAGAGCAAATATGCTTAACATGCTGGTTATGATATGCTTTTTTCTGTGTGGGATGTATACATCTAAGAAATCGACATATAGGTTTGGCGTAGCCTATCCGAGTGTGAAGTGGATTTGCTTGTTGTAGATTGCTGTTCCCTTTCTCGATTCGAGGTTGCCTGTCCACGGGTCACTGTTCATTGAAACTTCGGTTTATGACCTTACTGTCATGAGTAGATTATGTTGTTGACAATTTATTTATGGTTTAGAAATAATCTGTTATCTTTTGGAGATATAATTTTGGTGATAGCATTAGGAAATTACATAATGGAATATCAGAAAATGAAAACAATTCATTTTTGTGAAGAGCTTTTGGATCAGTGTTCACTTGGATTAAAGGACTTTCAATTTGTGTTAGTTTTAATATAAGGTATAAAGGTGATTGATGCCTTAAGGGCTATTTTAATTAGGATATTAACAATTTTGGTTTCTTAACCAAAACGGCTGTATTGATGGGAGATGCTGAGAAGATTGAGATATACGTGATTCTCGGGAACTCCAGCAGATGAGTTATGTTCTCACCTGAGTACTATAATATTGTATAATCCCCTTACAACATATTTTTATTTTTGCTCCAGTTCCAATGGATTTAGACTTCAAACAGGCAACACCCTAGAATTATACTGTACATATGTATTTTCACTTGAACCTATACTCCAGTATTTGTGCCAGAACATACTTGGGTGAAATGTTGAAGAAGAATGTAGCATCTTCAACTCGAAAAGCCATATGTGTGAAGTAGCTTGGACGGTCAGATATCGTTGCTGTCTACACTAATTAAAACATGATCCTTTTGGGATGATATTGATGGAAAGATATTTTGTTTGTGTGCTTTAAATTGTTGTAATCAGAGTTTCTATATTTAAGGGGGGAAGGTCTAATTGTTGATTTATTCTCTTGTTTTCATTTTTTACTCTCAATCTCTTGTTCGAAAATCCAGCATCTTATTCTTGTAGTCTTTTTAAAATCTTTTATCATAATTATTTGTTATCTAATTGCATTCTAACTTTGGCATTGGCTTGCTATTCTTGTATTTTCAATAGGTAGAATATCCTAGGGCAACACGCTTTGTTTTACATTACATTAATTTTCAAAACTACATTATGTTCGAACACTTGAGATTCATTGGTCCTTGTTTAACCTTGAAAAGTTTTGGCTTTTGTGAAATTTCTTTTAGTAAACCAAGTAGACGAAGGAAGTTTCCTCACGCGTTCTGAGTGAAAAAAGGAATCATCTAGTTCTGGTTTGCATTTTTGCTGAGTGTGCACAAATTTGGCCAACTTGTATCTAGGTGATCATGGCATCATCAGTTCTAAAGTATCTATGTTACTTGTAAACCCCTTCTTATTCTCGATTCTTTGGTGGAGGTTGGTAGTCATCCGACATTTTAAAAATTAAGGAACAGCTACTTGACCACACTGATAATGTCAAACCCTCCTACATGCGACCTATAAATAAAGAAAAAAATCACATGTTTGTATTCAAGGCGTCAACCACCTCTACATGTGACCCACATAATGTACAAGTTTGACACTGAGAAAGGATATGACATCCTCGACTTAAGGACACACATTCTGAAAGACTACTACTGAGTTGCATGCACATTGCTCATATCATCACCATGATTGATTGGAACATCCTTGTTCTCGAGCTTATGAATTTAAACCTTGTTGGCAATTGCATATCGATTTTCTGATTTGCATATGCTGGCATTAGTAAGGATATATGCTTTTTTATATCCTGATTGTCTCACTATTTATTTAGGGAGTAATGACTTGTTACAACTTGTTTGATGAGCTTGGTGGAATGGTAATTTCGAGTGTTTAGGTTTGAGGCACATGCTATTTAATTGAAAGCCATTAACTACTGCCTTTTTATATAATGGGGATTTATGTGTCTTGCACTTCATCTTTGATGATACTATCTGTTAATGTTTCTTGTTGGAAATTCAACAATGTTACATGTTTTGTGAGGTTTTCACAAATGCGTTGAAACAATTACTCATACGGCCTAAGAGTTTGGTGTCCATCTTGTTACTTTATGATCTCATCCAAATCCTATGGTTATGACTGTCCGCTTTCAGTAACACATGATAATAACTCATATAATACTAACCTTTTAGCTTATTCTCGGTGGACATGCTTGCATATGCTATTAGAAAGGCACTGCATTCAATTTGTTAAGGTAGTATTTTTTATAGGGAAAATGATTGTGTTTTTTTCATTTTATGTTAAAAAAGATGCTTGTCCTAGAATCTCTTGTTCGACCATGCCACAAGAAAGGTTTAAAAAGCGTGAAGCGGTTCGAGGCGTTTTCCCGAAATGTGAGGCGAGGCGTAAACCTCAATTTTTTGGAATGAAAAATTAAAATTAAGAAAAATACATAAATAAATATATATATATAACAATACTAAGTTTTGCCAAAAACATATTTAAAAACAATTTCACACTAGTAAAAGATACAACACATAAGCGATGAAAGCATTGAAGTGGAGAAAAACTAATATTTGGTCACTATTTGTGTGTGATTACTTCCACTATACACAACAAAATGTTATTTAACTCCATGCATTTCTTTCAATAGTGCTTATTCATGTATGTGATAACCTTTTTAAGAACAACCAAATAACAACATCAAGTTGCAAACTTGCAACTAGTATACAATTTTTATTACAATTCAAACACAATCATGCACTATTGTGTGTAATAGAACTAGTATGTGTGGATGTGATATGATAAATTGAACATGATGTACAAGATCATCGAGCTTTGTTTATTTTCAAGCAATCTCTTCTCTTTCTATGTACCTCTTTATAGAAATATGCCAAGTTTAACATGAAAAAAAACAGTAAAATAAATATAATGCTTAGGGGATAACCCAAAAGTTAAAAAAGCCTCATGCTTGAGTCTTACGCCTCCACCTCGCCTCGACCACCTCACTGCTTCATATGCCTCAGAACTTCTAGGTGAGGTTTAAGCCTCGAGGAACTTTTTATAAAAAAAGCCTCGAGGCTTATGCCTCACTGACCTCGAGGCACACTTTTTAAAACAATGGCCACAAGTTGATGCCAATACCCCTTCTTATTGTCATCTACGCTTATTATGAAATTAGGGTTTTAAATGCTGCCATCTCTGACTTTCACATCATCGGCTGCACTTTTACCGTCACATGTCGATCTAGTTGTAGTGTATGACCAATTTGGACATGCTTAATCATGTTTGATGATGTGTGCCACTCATCAATGTTTGCCTTCGGATGCTTTTGCTATGCTGCTCTACTATCGACAACATCGTTGCTTTCCTTATTCGATTAGAGTCACCCATACCCAAGATCTGCTTGCAACAGAACACGACTCACTTATTTTGGCCACCTTCTTTCTGATTGCACAACTACCATGCCACATGAGGTCGGAGCCCCAAATTTGTGCCTCCCTTAGTCGCCCCCATCTTCATTGTCACTCAACCTTGATGTGATGCGATTGATGCACCAACCATCAAACCACCTACTTATCCTCTTTTCTCGACCGTTTACGTATAGGATCATTAATTGGAAAATACATGTTTATATTCTATTAGAGTTCATTTGGTAATAGTTCGAAAAAATATTCGTTCATTTATAAACGAGTTAAACATGAACTTCAAATTTTATTTTTATAGCTTAGTGAATCGAACATGAACATTGATAACGATTTGAATACACACAAAAGAAGTTTGGGGACTTTGTATCGTTTCAACTCGAATCATACCTTATTTTATAAATACTTATCAAAATATAAAACTTTATTCTCGAATTCTAATTTCGAACTTATTCATTTTAACAAGTTTGGCTTGAGTTAAATAGTAAATGGATGTTTATCAAACCGACTCGAACGTTCGTTTTCCAAATGAACTTGAACTCGAACATGTGTTACTAAACTTTTTTTAAGTTGAACATAAACTCAAACCTTCTAACTATTCCAAAAAATCAAACTCAAACATAGGCTCATTTGTGATAGTTCGACTCAATCAACAACCCTATTTCTTATATGGTCCGTGAGAGCTGCTTTCGTCATTACAAATTGGAGCATCAGTTTAGATTCCCTCACCATGAACTACACTGTAAACAACCAGCATCACCACTTGTAGGCGATGCCTTGTACGGTTGACACTTGTAGCAATGCATTGTACCGGCTTCAATTACATGACCAGTTTGCCAACTACACCTCCTGCTGGCATAGATTGTGTGAGGTTCATGCCAACATCATCACCATGTTGATTTATGCACGGTCGCCACCGCTTAGCTCATTGGGGCAGTTGATCCCTAACAATGTTGAAACCCTATCCATGTAGGACTCATGTCCCCTATAATAGGGGGAGCTCTTGGGGAACTTATAAAAGGCTTTTCATCCTAAAAAATATTTAATGAGGGGTCATGTACTCGACAAAAAACTACAAATTGAATGCTTGATTTGGTTGGGATCCAATCATTATTTTGATTTGAATTAGGAATCATAATTCCCCTTATTTTAAGGGATTAATTCAATGTATGTTCATTATAACATCATTTGTCTCTCAGTTGTCATTTCTAAGTAGTCCATGTCTACTAGGGTTTTTTTTGATAGAAGGTAGGGTGACCTCCCACCGGGATTCACCGTTTTTTTTGATAGAAGGTAGGGTGACCTCCCACCGGGATTCACCGCAGTTGCTATTTCATTAATATTGTTTTAAAGAAAGTACATTACCTGGCAACCCAGGAGTTATGCAGAGCTTAAAGTGTGCTGCAACATTTTCTGAATAAAAAGTTTAGTTTTTGAACAACATCATTCCTCCCTAGCCAGATTGTCCACAAAACCACAAATGGTTTTGAGCAATCGTCTGATGAGCCGCTCCCCATCACTCGGATCGACCTTCAAAAGTGTTCCGCACTGTCTGTCGCCACCCCACAGAGACCCGCATCATGCCAGACTTGTGCCGACTTCGAGCATTTGAAAAATAGATGATCGAGGTCCTCTTTCATGTCGTGGCATCTGTGGCATAGGGTATCTTGAGCACCAAAGATCCGTCCCCTCCTTGTATTGACGCACATGCGGTCCCTTCTCAAGCACCATAAGAAAACAACGATTCTGCACGATAGTTTCGCTGCCAATACAATCCTCATCTCTTGGCAGAGGTCCGGTTCCTGCACCTCATCTACGTTTAATATCTCATTGTACATGCTCTTCACTGAAAATCGCTTGCTTGTCCACTCAAAGTGATCCAAACTGTGTTCTAAGTCGCCCGTCGAAGGCAGTTCCTCGTGTCGTCTGATAAAATCTTCCAGGCGTTGATCCGACAGGTTCGAGAGGAAATCCGGCGACCAAGTGTCTGATTCCGCTGTCTGCGCAACAGAGCTCTCTTTAGACGTAGCCGGGGCAAACAACCGCGGAAATCTTACTGCCAGTGAACCTTCTCCCGTCCAGTCGTCGCACCAAAATCTGAATGTGCTTCCATCACCTAACTTTGGGCACAACCTATGAGCGATCGTAGGCAATACCTCGTGAATTCCGACCCAGAGAGAAGACTCAAACCGTGCCCTTCTCGCCATTAAATCCCCCACAACATTATATAGCTTCCTCATGAGCTTGGCGGCAATCGAGTCAGATGGACCCTTATTTTGATCACCCATTTTGCCAAAAGAGCATTGTTCATGGCCTCAACATCACGCACCCCCAGACCTCCATACCTACGCCCCCTCTTTACCTCCACCCATTTTACTAGGTGTAAACCTGATCTCTGTTGTTTACCGTCGTCTGACTACAGGAATCTTCTCATTAAGGCCTCCGCCTTTTTACGTATCCCGGTTGGCATTAGTCGTACTGAGAAAAAGAAAATTGGGATGGTCGAAAGAACGTGCTTGAGGAGTGTCAATTTCCCTCCCCTGGAGAGAGTGACAGCCTTCCAGCCTGCCAACTGTTGTTCCATCCTGTGCAGCACTACTTCCCAGTCAGCGTTCCTCAGTTTACCAGCCACCAGCGGTAGTCCCAAGTACTGTATAAGAAAACTCTCTAAGGGGCAGCCTGTCAACTCGGAAAACCGTGTACTCTCCTCTTCCATCCCAAATGGGACTACCGCGGACTTCTGTCTGTTGATCTCCAATCCATAGATGCTGCTGAAAATATCTACAATGCACGTGTTGCCACTTTTCTTTGACTATGAATCGACGCGAAGGGAGTCGAAAGCGATCCTTTCAGGCTTCAACACAAAAACATCTCTCTTTCACACCCATGTCCATGCAACCCGACTAGAGCCTAGACCGAGCATGATACACGAGTTAAATCCAAATACTGGGTTCATTGCCATCCAATAAAGGTGCAAAAGATATGCTTTTAGGAGTTTGACGTGAGCACACAACTGCATATAGGAATAATTCAGACCACATATTTCATTAGCATAGTATAAAAAATGCGTAAAGCATGAGAAACTTCCACAGTTACTTTCATGTCCTTTTCAATCCAAATTCTGGGCATTAAATGTTACATTTAATGCTTTGAATATTACATTTCGTCACATTCTGTATATACCACACTTATAGTAATGTTGGTTCTGTCGCGTGCTTCACATTTTCTTTTCAATCACGAATTCCGTAGCATTAGTGTGTGTTAGGGTAAAAGAATACTCAGATGATCTATTCCATAGAGCCCTCGGGTCTCTTATATAGGGAGAGAACCCTTGGGTAAATTACAGTGACGTACAATATATAAATAGAAATGATGAAACAGTACACCGTAACATAAATAAGTCTCTACACTCCCCCTCAAGATGGAGCATAGATATCTATCATGCTCAGCTTGGAAGAACATCTCTGGAAAGGTCCTCTGAGCAATGGCTTGGTGAATATGTCTGCAGTCTGGTTCTCTGAACTGACATGAGACATTGAGATGAAGCCCTTCTGAATCATGTCCCTAGTATAATGACAATCCACCTCGATGTGCTTTGTTCTCTCATGGAAGGCTGGATTGTTGGCAATAAACAATGCTGCCTGATTATCACATTGAAGGTTCATAGGCACGGGGACATCAACATTCAGATCTTCTAAGACTGCTTTAACCCACATCATTTCTGTGCTTGCCTGTGCCATGGCTCTGTACTCGGATTCGGCACTGGATCTCGCCACAACAGTCTGCTTCTTGCTTTTCCAAGAGACCAGAGAGCTTCCTATGAAGATAGCAAATCCAGAAGTAGACTTACGATCCCTTGGACATCCTGCATAATCTGCATCTGCACAGGCTGAAATAAACAGATCTGTATCTTTCTTGAATAACAACCCTGTGCCTGGGGAAGACTTTAGATATCTCAATATCATATACAAGGCATCCATATGAACTTGCCTCGGCTGCTCCATGAATTGACTCACCCGGTTTACTGCAAAGGCAATATCCGGTCGAGTTATAGTAATGTATAAGAGCTTACCCACCATTTCTCTGTACCTTCTCTTGTCCACCTCCTCGGTATCATCATCGTACAGCTTCATGCTCGGGTCCATAGGTGTACTTGAAGGTCTGCATCCAGTCATTCCTGTTTCAACTAGCAAGTCTGTGACATATTTTCTTTGAGTCATCACCATTCCTTGCGCATTTCTTGCAAACTCTATCCCCAGAAAGTATCGTATTGTGCCTAGATCCTTTGTAATGAACTGGCTTCCCAACATGGACTTGGTTATCTCAATCCCCTGAGCATCATCTCCTGTAACCAATATGTCATCAACATATATCATAACAACAATAGTACCTCTAGGGGTCTTCCGGACGAACAACGAGTGGTCCGCATTTGACCTTCTAACCCCTGTCGTTCAATAAGCTGGGAAAGCTTCTGGAACCATGCTCGAGGACTCTGTTTAAGGCCATAGATAGCCTTATGAAGTCTGCACACCATCTGAGTCTCCCCCTCAGCAGCAAACCCGGGTGGCTGCTGCATGTAGACTTCCTCCTGTAGCTCACCATACAAGAAAGCATTCTTGACATCAAGCTGGTAAATGGTCCAGTTACGTACCACAGCAACAGATAGGAGGATGCGAAGAGTGGAGTGTCTCGCCACTGGTGAAAAAGTGTCCAAATAATCCACCCCATATGTCTGGGTGAATCCCCATGCTACAAGCCTGGCCTTGTATCTGTCTAGACGGCCATCCGCATGATATTTCACCGTAAATACCCACTTGCAACTCACCACGGAGGCACCTGGAGGAATGGGGACAAGAGACCAAGTCCCTCTAGATTGCAAGGCACGCATCTCCTCTTCCATAGCTAGACGCCAGCAGTCAATCTTCATGGCATCCTGATATGTCCGCGGGATCTCCACTGTCGATACGGCAGCAGCAAACTTCTGGAAATCCCCAGTGAGACGATGAAAGGAGACTTGAGAGGCAAGAGGGTATGAGGCACACTGTCTGCGCTGCTTCCTGTGAGCAATGGGCCGGTCCAAATCATCCAGGACTGTGCTGACCGGTAGATCCTCCTCCTGTAGTAAAAGCTCCTGCACAGGTGCATTGTCTAACCCATCATTACTGTTAACATCAGAACATACCTGAGGCGTGTTGGATGGTTGACATGTAGCTTGAGCAGGGCCTGTCCGTCTCGTATAGACCTTAGTGAAAGGGACAACTGGAGGTGGTGGCGGGGGTGGTGGTGGTGGTGGTGTCGGTGGAGTAGAGGATTGACCCAGGCTTGGAGGTGGTGGAACATAGACATTGGAATCTGGTGATGTGGAGGAGACCAATCTGTCACCTGCAGGAGAGAAGTACATGACAGGTTCGAAAATGTAACATCGGCACTCACATAGTACTTGTCATGGACAGGGTCATAGCAACGATATCCCTTCTGTGTCCTGGAGTAACCCACAAAAACACACTTGATAGCCCTAGGAGAGAGCTTATCAAGTCCTGGAGATAAGCGGTGGACAAACGCAACAGTGCCAAAAACCCGAGGTGTAAGTGTAAACAAGTCTCTGTCGGGAAAAAGAACAGAGATTGGAGACTTTTCCCCAAGAACAGTTGTAGGCATTCGGTTGACTAGATAGCACGCTGTAAGTATAGCATCCCCCCAAAAGGATAATGGAGCACAACTTTGAATAAGTAATGTGCGAGCAATATCAAGAAAATGTCGATGCTTTCGTTCTGCAACCCCATTTTGTTGAGACGTGTAAGCACATGTGGTTTGGTGAACAATGCCTTTAGAAGAGAGAAAGCTAGCAAGAGAGCGAGTGCAGAACTCCAATGCATTGTCAGTACGCACATACTTAACAGTAGATGAAAAAACATTCCGAACTTCATTAATAAGATTCTGAATAACACTTCCTGCTTCAGATTTATTTTTAAGAAGAAAAGTCCAGGACACTCTAGAAAAATCATCAACCACTACTAAATAGAACCTGTGCCCCTGATGATCTGGGACACGACTTGGACCCCAAATATCTATATGAAATAATTCAAACGGGGAGCGACTGCTCCGACTCTGACGACTGGGGAAGCTAGACCGATGGTGCTTCCCTAACTGACATGCTTCACAACGAAAAGAGGAACTTGGAGAGATCTGAGGCAGGAGGTGACGCATTTTCTGCAGCGGGAGATGACCGAACCGAAGATGCCAGGTGTACGGAGATACGGAGCCCTGGGAATGCAGTGAGACGCCAGCGTAAGCGTTTCGGACGAGACGATAGAGGCCATTGTGCTCAGAACCACAACCAATCACCCTGCCCGTTAGTATGTCCTGAAAAATAACAGACGATGGATCAACAGTGCAAATCACGGGTAATCTGACTAATAGATAAGAGGTTCATAGAGAATTCTGGAGCATGTAGAACATTCTGTAAGTGCATAGAAGGTAGCAAAGCCGTCTCCCCCTGACCGATGATAGGGGAATGAGTGCCATCAACAATGAGTACAGAGCGACCAGGCTGAACAGCTCTGTAGGACTGCAGAACGTCTTTCTCACGGCATAGATGATGGGTAGCTCCAGAGTCGACAATCCATCCTGTGAGATCATGACTATGAAATGAGACTGAAGGACTACCTGAGGCACTGGCTGAGGCAAATGTACTAGCTGACGCCGAAGCCGCAACATCAGAAACTTCAGCACCCTCTGACGATGATTGTGGCATGATATCACGAAGTCGTGCCACCAACTCTTCAAACCTGTGATCTGGAGTAGATGCTGATGGACCCTGACTATGATCAGCGATACGTGCAGAAGGAGGGAAGCCATGCTTGGAATAGCATGTATCCTCCGAATGACCAGTACGGCGACAGAATGAGCACGTAGAGCGTATGCGACCTCCGCGGCCACGTCCACTACTTCCTCTGCCACGAAACGAGGACGAACCACCACGTCCCCTGGAAACTGCCATTGCTGACGGAGGTGCAGTCGCTGTATTGGATGGTACAGGTACACGACTTAGCCTCCTGTATACCTCTTCCATCGGCGGGATGGTGGCATCTGCTAGGATCTGAGAGCGTGCTGCCTCGTACTCCGGGTCTAGGGCAGCGAGTAATACGCCAACCATAGTGGCGTTGCGGAACGTCTTCTGCTGTTCCGGCGTGGCTGTGAGCGGAATGGTGCTATAGAGCTTCTCGAACATGCCACGAAGCGACGTGTAAAGGGAATGAAGAGGCCGGCCATTCTGCTTCGTGGTAAATATATCGTGCTGCAGCTGGAGCATCTTCGTCTCGTTGCGTACCTGAGAGTACGTCATGGCCAAAATATCCCACATCGCCTTGGCGGTGGGCTGGTGAAGAACGTCATTCGCTATCTCCGTCGTGAGTGTTCCTGAGAGCCAAACCTTGGCATACGTATCGTCAGCCTCCCATGAGGCATAGATCCCTGTCTTCTCCGGCGGTTCATCCTCGGTAAGAATATGCTTCTTACCACACGACTTCATGAGACTGAGGAACTGCATCGCCCACAGTTCGTAATTTGTCCCGTCCATTTTGACGATCGGTGCCGAACCTTTGAAAGCACCTATGGCAGGCATATCGAGCTTTTGTTCTGACATAATGCCGGAGAAGAACTACTATTGATAGACCAAGAAAATGTTGTCTACCAAGACCATTTAGGATTCAAGTGCATATGTAGACGTTATGCACTTGAATCCAACATCTATCCGAGGCCGAGTGAAGAAGCGGTACCCCGGTGGCGAGTAGAGGCTTTGGAAGCCTCTACCAACTCGAGACGGTGGCTGGGAGAGGTCCCAGCAGCGGCTGGGGGTGCTGGGCGGAGAGAAAGGGCTCCCCGGCGGCGGCTGGAGGCCGGGGAAGGGGCGAAGAAGGGCCGGCGGCGGAGGGGCTGGGGCCCGGCGGAGGGGCTGGGGCCCGGTGGAGGGTGTTGGCGGAGGGGCTGGGGCCCGGTGGAGAGGCGGAGGGGCTGGGGCCCGGCGGAGAGAGCCGGCGGAGGGACTCGAGAGGTCGGCGGCGGCGGGGGTGGGGTTGGGGGGGGGGCGGCGGTGGAGAGAACCCTAGGTTAGGGTTAGGGCTCTGATACCATGTTAGGGTAAAAGAATACTCAGATGATCTATTCCATAGAGCCCTCGGGTCTCTTATATAGGGAGAGAACCCTTGGGTAAATTACAGTGACGTACAATATATAAATAGAAATGATGAAACAGTACACCGTAACATAAATAAGTCTCTACAGTGTGAGGTCTTCTCGTGATACATTTGATGATCAATTAACTCATCAAATGATGAGTTTTTTACGCACGGGAGAATTGACCCTATCCAAATTGGAAATTTACCCAAATTGGAGATGAAGGATTATGCTAATTTTAATTAGAGTCCAACTATTCCATTTTAGTAAGTAAAATAGAGATCAGTTATGGATCTCTAATTTTGGTAGTGGATTTAGTTAGTTCACTCTTCTCCTCTTATCCCAAATTTCCATGTCCATTAACAAGGCAAACAAAGAAAAGATGGTCCAAGTCTTCATTCAACCTGGAGCAAAAGTGGTGACTCCAACATCCGTCACTTACAAACCCCAGTCAACACTCTTCCTAAATAGCCAAAGGAACACCTTAACTTTTAGAAGTGCTCAGGTTTTCGAAACAAGACGTAAATCATGGAGCGACAATTGATCCATGATAGTAGACTTGTCTGTATGGTAGATTGTGTAGGTCTAGCTATAGAAAATGTCTCCTCATCTACTCCCAATCGTCCACTGACCTGACGTCGAGAAGCAGGCCTGCAAGACCTGTAAAAGTTTGAAGGATCTCATTCGTGAATATGCATCCAAACTCCACTCCTAGGGCCAATACATCGAACATATGCTATTGATCTATAATCTGTCACATGTAATAGATCTTGGTGGTAAACGGTGAAATTTTTGGGTATGCACCTATACAGTGTAGGCCCTTTTCTTTCAAAAATATAATCTGTTGCAAGGGTGCAACACCTTAACCTTTAAAAGTGCTCAGGATTTTGAAACAAGACGTAAATCATAAAGCAACAATTGATCTATTATAGTAGACGTGTCTGTATGATTGATTGGTTAGGTCTAGCCAGAGAAAATGTATCCCCATCTACTCCCAATCGTCCACTGACCTGATGTTGATAAGCAAGCCTGCAAGACCTGTAAAAGTTTGAAGGATCTCATTTGTGATCATGCATCCAAACTCCACTCCTAGGGCCAATACATTGAGCATATGCTATTGCCCTAGAATCTGTGGCAAGGATGCCACCCTTGGAACACACACAACACACACAACCAACCTATCATTGGTACATAAGTGGAAGCCTTTGCCATCACCTCGGTCTTTAGAGCAAGATTGCAAGATCAGTGTTTATTTTTTTATTCACAAAATCTAGAATTGTTTTTGGTCTGAGATGAATGAAGTCACAATTTTGGAATGGAAGACAATCTCTTTGAAGAAGCTGTTGGAGTATTTGGTAGTGCGCCTACTGAGTTGTAGATGGGTAAATGGATACCTCCAGGATCCATTTACCCCATCCAGTTGTTTAGTCCCACATTGTCCAGTGGTGGGACTTGGAGGCCCTATGGAGGCTATATAAGGAGTCCCAGGCCTCCTGCAACAGATGAGAAAAAGCAATGCATATCACGCCCCTTTGAGGGCTTCTCCCGTGGTTTCATCCCGCTCCTTACGGAGTAGGGTTCCACGTAAAATCATGGTGTTCCCATGTCTATCTTTCTTGTTCTTATGCTATGTTTTATCGTTTCTGCTTCCGCTTCCGATTTTCTAACATGGTATCAGAGCGGGTTCGTTCCTCGAGGATTTCATGTTCTTTATCGGTTCGAGATTCGATTGTAATATTTTGTTTGAAGATTATTTTTATGGAGCGAGTTGTTCTAAGATTAAGTTATAGAGTTGAGGTTTACGGTTTCTTGATACCCGAGTCTAGAGATTTTTTGAAGTTCACGTCAGTCTAGGATTTCGATCGAAACCCCCAATACAGATCCAAGCAGTGGTTCATTCACGTTGTTCCAGATCCAGGCGCGGGCCCCATCTTCAACTTCCTCCCTTGGCGGTGCAAACACCAGGCAAAGTCCTGCATCTCCGCAGGCCATCTTCAACGTTGTTCCAGATCCAGGCGCGCTCGTGCGCGCAGGCGCTAGTAGGCATCTCGCAGGCGCGATGTCATCAGCATGGTGATTCCTCCCTCATCGCGCACCCTCAGAAGCAGATCTTCGCGCGGCTCCAGAACCCGATCCTCCTCTTGAGCATATCTACAGCGCTGCTGGCTCCCATCTCTGGCCGACAAACAATGATTGCCGGTGATCGCGCCGCCCCCCCTCTAAACGATCCAGGCGGCAGTCTCACCGCCGATCGACCGCGCTCCAGACATGGCGGCGCCCCCACTTTCGAGCCCAGGAAGCCTCCTAGCCCCGACCTCGCACTCCTCCTCGTTAAGGCGGCGATGGCAGCCATGGCCCCAGGCGGCACCGCACAAGCCCTGCGCATTGGCCGCCATCTTCTCCAGATCTTCAGGGCGACGACGCACCCCCACCCTATCGGTATCCCCAGATCCCCTGCGTATTCTCCAGGGGCGGCGGTCCTCTTATCGGGGGCTGCGAGAGGGTTTCTCGTGTAGGGAACCCTGGTGGGCCGTGTTTTTAAAAGTGAGGGCTGCAAAGATTAAAACAAAAAAAGGGAAAGAAAGAAAAGAAAAGGAGGTGAGAGATATGTTTTGTAAAGCCCAAATGGGCTGATACATCTTTGGGCCTAACTGGGTCAAATCTATTTGATCAAAAAGGGGGGGGGGGAGAAAAAGGCGCGTACAAAAAAAAGATCGTACGTTGTTAAAAAAAATGCAAAGGGCCGCGAGTTGGATGCAAGTAGGCCGGTGAAAAGTAAAAAAAAAAGTTTTCCAAAAAAAGGCGCGTACAAGGAAAAAGCTGTACGCTAAGCAAAAAAATGCAAAAGCCGTAAAAAAATGATGCTGAAACGACTTTAAAAAACTATTTTTTTTAAAAATGTGGACGGCTTTAAAAAAAATGGAAAAGCCGCGAGGAAAATTTTGAGAATGTTCGTACCCCCAATTTCTTTGTCTTCTCCCAACTTGGTCGATGATTGTCATCCATGTTTTCCGACCAGTATGGGAGAAAGAGGGAGTATATATGTAGAGTCACAGGTCTAGATCCAGATTCTAGATTCAGATATCAGTCTCCAGACCAGCCAGATGATCAGACTCTACAGTTCGGTTTCAGACTCGACGATCATTGTTCCGAGTCTCCAGTTTCAGACACGCACGAGTTTGCGGTCATTTTCAGATGAGCATATATTGCCATCATTTGTTAGAGGTCCCCATCATTATTCTTGTTTTGTAGGCCAGAGTTTTCATGTGAGCCATAGGGACTCCAGAGCAAAGGACCATTCCCTATGCCATTGAGGGCAAGGGTTTTCATGTGGTATCATAGGTGCACCAGAGCAGTGCACCATTCTCTGAGCCAGACGGGAGAGACCCAGTTCTCCGACGAGGAGACTTCAGGCGCAGTTTCAGACTCGATGGTCAGATTCCGAGTCTTCAGTTGACTCACACTCCATCCCGTTCGTCCTCCTCACCTGCACGACATGAGAAGCAACGTCCTCGACTGCAGCAATGTGCGCGTTGGGTTGATATTGTCTGTAGTGTCTTGTAGCGTTGAGTTGAGTATATTTCTGTTTGTCCAAGCTGAGCATTGCATGCTCCAGCTTGAGGGGGAATGTTGGAGTATTTGGTAGTGCGCCTATTGAGTTGTAGATGGGTAAATGGATACCACCAGGATCCATTTACCCCATCCAGTTGTTTAGTCCCACATTGTCCAGTGGTGGGACTTGGAGGCCCTGTGGAGGCTATATAAGGAGTTCCAGGCCTCCTGTAACAGATGAGAAAAAGCAATGCATATCATGACCCTTTGAGGGATTCTCCCGTGGTTTCATCCCGCTCCTTACGGTGTAGGGTTCCACGTAAAATCATGGTGTTCCCATGTTTATCTTTCTTGTTCTTATGCTCTGTTTTATCGTTTCTGCTTCCGCTTCCGATTTTCTAACAGAAGCAAAATTTGTGTATATAATTTATAAGGGTAAATCACAAGGAGAGTCTCAAACCAACATTTTAGTCATGCCTTGTATGTCATTCAAATATATGGAAAGCAGCTGAACTGGAAAATCAGTAGCTCATCGGGAATTAGAAATGCAAATGGCTTAAGAAGAACATATCATAATAAGACACATCCAATGGTTTCTGATGGTAGATATGATTAGTTGGTTTAAGAACTGATTGAGGACCGAGGGGAGTAAAAATGATCCTCTAACATGTAATCTCGACCGTGGATCTTGGATCTTCGTACATAGGCATTTGGAGACAACATTTTGAAGTGTCTCCAAGACATGCACCTACTGTCTGTCTCCAAGTATATGCGAGACAAGAATATACGAGAAGAGTTGGGAGATTTAAGGCAAATGGTACTATAGGAAGAGAAGAAACCTTTTTCTCAATATGATAAGATTTGAACCTAGAACGTTTATGCAAAAGCTCGACCAACATACTTTATAGGGGTGTGTGTTTAGGACGATTGTTCGTAAGATTTGAACTATGGTCTTTAGGGTGATGGCCACATGACCATTTACTGAACCATCCTCTAGACTTTATCTCTCTGATGGAAGGCCATACAGTCCTTCATATGTATATGGTGGAGTGTTTTAGTGGCTTCAGAACCTCAACCAACCAAGATCAGCACTACCTCATGGGAATTCATTGTAGAAATCTTCATATGCCATACGTAGCCTGAAGGAAATGAAAAAAGCCCTGCTCAACAAGTGGATAGCCCATATCTGGGGTGACTGTGATAATATGATTTGCACGCTTCTCAGGAGGATCTATGGCTCCGGCTCTTCTTTACCTGGCCCCGGGGATCTGGGACATGCCCCTTCTTACTTTTGGAGAGGTATATGCAGTGTGATGTAGGAGATCCGTCCAGTTTTAAGTCCTATTGTGGGGGACAGTGTGGACTTTAGATTATGGACCAATGACTTGAGTTAGAATGCGTTAGTGGGTGCTAGATTCCAGCTTCTTATGACGTTGTCTAGTGACTCGAAATGCTCAGTGGTAGATGTGTGGGATGGACATCCCTTTTTCTCTCGGTTTAGATCAGAACTTTCTGATCAACGGTTGAAGGAGCTTTTGATGATGATTGCAGAGATGAATAGTGTGACAGGGCCTACTAAGGGCCTGTTTGGTTGCTGGGTTGGACTGGGTTGGCACAACCCTGGTTACTATTCACAAGGGTACTTCCTCCTCACAGATTACTATTCACCCACCCCAACCCAGCGCCCAACCCAACCCAGTCCAACCCAGCAACCAAACATGCCCTAAGGGTCTGGACGGTTGGAGTTGGTGTGATGGGAGCTTACTTGTTCGTAAGGCTTACATGGCATTCAACCGCCCAATGATTTTCAACCCTGGGGGATGCGTTGTGGGCTGCAGGAGCATCTGGAAATGGAAAATTCCAATGCATATACAAATCTTTTTGTGGATATTCAGGATGGGGAGATTGTTGACTGGGGACAGACTAGCTCGGTTTGTTCAGGCATTTGATCCCACTTGTTCTAGGTGTTAGGTGGTAGTTGAGGATGTGGATCACTTGTTCTTCAGATGTTGGAGCTTTGTAGATGCATGGAATCTGCTCTTAAACTAGGCAATTTGCATTGATGGTGTGTCTAGATTCTGGGGTTCCATCGGATCGAACTGGATTGGTATGGAGAGAGAGAGATCGGAGTGTGGCTATGTTCAGGGCGATTTGGCTAGCAAGAAATGGGGTGGTGTTCCGCCAAGATAGGTCCTACAGTGAAAATGTGGTAGCGCATGCTAGGGCATTAGCTGAGACTTGGAACTTGTAATAGTGTTTCGGCTATTTACATGTTTAAAGGCATGTATTGATTTTTGGTGATTAACGGTGAAGTTTTTGGGCACACATCTATATGGTGGAGGATCTTTTTTCTTTCAAAAAAAAAGTATTCGCTTCTCTACCTGCAAATAAAAGCATATTAATTGGCTGTAAGGCATATGAAGTTATCTTCACCTTGTCTGGGACATATGGGGTAACCTTGCGAGTTGCGACGTTGGCAACATGTTCCTTGCCAAGACAGAATTTATTTTAATTGTAGAGGAAGGAACTTGAGCAGGTCCTAGTGTGTATGGCAGTTTCGGGATGCAAATGTTCCATGATTTTTCCCTTGATTTGGAGGCTCTTATGATGGTTTTTTTTAAAAAATTGGAATAAGATTTTGGGTTTTAAATTTTGTGCAAATGGGTTAATTTTTGTTTCTATTTGGTAAATTCTGATGGGTAGAAGTTGGGATAAACCATTCAATGAACTTTTTTGTTTAACAGAAGCTTGTATTAACTTATGGGTTAGTAATGCAGACTGATCTGTCTGTGCCTGTTCTTGGCTCTTTTCCTCCTCTTGTGAGGACGGGAAAGACCACCCTTAATGGGATTGGGAGATTAGACCAGACCTTTCAGGTAAGCATAGTGGACTCTCTTTTTTTGGTCCTAGGTTTTCATTGGCAAGGGCCTATCGCCAACTGAGAAAAAGAATATAGGGACTTTTGAGGCCAAAAGTGAAGGTACATTTAGAAGATGGAAGAGGGGATCAAAGACCGAATCGAACTCATGTGCAGGGATTGATTATTCGAAGAAGGCTCATCTTTTGCTCTAGCCTTTGTTTCGACTCCTCCAATGTGGGTCGGGGCTAGAAAAAAAAATCCGATGATAGTATGTTCATGGAACTAGAGCAGGGAAGGACATACTGACTCAAGCATAGCTATGAAGCTTCTTAAAAGGCTCCTTTCTTTGTGGAATTGTATTCTAAAAGCGGACATGTATATTGTTTTATATGGACTATGTCAGTCTGAACTTGCAATATTTTGATTTATTCCTAGACTCCTAGTGAAAATACATCATCCTCAGGGATTCCCGCATTTGGCGATCCAAGGAATGAGAATTGATCGGATCTACAACTTAATGCGTATGTTATCGTGTTTCCAGAACAAATACTTTTCCTTTTTCGGGTTCTTCATCTACAAAATGCTCCTTGTCATATTTTTTGGTCACATTCATGATGCTTTGCACGGATAAATCATAGTTTGACACATCGAACTTGATGACTAGCGTATAAAAGGGTTACCATCGAAACCTTCATGCTGGACCATATTCTCGAAGGAGAGCCTGATGGAATAATTGCATCTAGTATTTTTAAATGCATCAGATGCGAGCTGCTGTGTGCTGTGCTCACCAGGATGCACTGCTGGTGCGTGTCTGGGTGACGTGATGCCAATGCCTAGGCAGTGGTGCATATGGACAGCGCTGCTACAGGTGGCAAGCGCTGCTGTTAGTCTGGTGGTGGTTTTTCTCAAGATGAAAAGAAGCCATTAGGGTTTCTTGGTGGAAGGAGGACATGGGCTTATTTGGGTGGAAATTTTGACCTTGAAGAAAATAAGTGATTTATTTTTTTTGCTGAGGAGCCTATCATCTTAGATTGGAAGAGGAATGATGCGCAAAATAGTATGTGAGAGTGTGGGATTGAAAAAGAAAAAGAAAAATAAGACACCAAACATAAAAGTTGTCTTAATATATATTGTTGTGCACTCTGCAAATTCATATACTCTTTATAGTTTGGATCTGGTTCGTTTCACTGGAATAATGCCATTTTATCGCTGCATCTAGCTTTGTTTTACAGGCTTGTGCTTGATAATAACAATGCTTCATTTGTGCTTCAATCGAATAATACTGCATTTGTTACATTAATTTGCACTTTGAAACAGGAAAAGAACATGCCTTTGCCTAGATTTGGAGAGTGGGATGTGAATAATCCTGCATCTGCTGAAGGATTTACTGTCATCTTCAATAAAGCTAGAGATGAAAAGAAGACAAACAAAGTCAATGAATCTGAAACATTGCCTCAGAGGAAAAATGAAGGCGGGTTGAAACCAGATCCTAGCTACCAGCAACCAAGGAAAAACGTGAGCTTGTGTTGCTATACTTGCTTTTATAATCTCATACTGGTAAAGAGTAAAAGGAACTGCTTTTGCAAGTGCACCTAATCAAAATATTTGAATCACATAATCCATGGTCTTCATATGGTTCTTGGCGCCTGGGTTTTATAGCTGGAACTTTTGTCGAGCATATTAATAGGTGATGCTCTGGTTAGCAGGGATGCAACCTGCCACACACACATGCACACAGGTTTAAGTACATGGGAACATATTTTTCATATTGTTTATCCGTATCCCTATCCATATTTTAAAATGATTAAGGATATGCTAACACCATTATCTTTGTATCAGTCCGTTTGCATCCCTATGGATTAGAGCTAAATAGTAACATGAACTGCTTTTGCAAGTACACCAAATCAAAATATTTGAATCACATAATCCATAGTCTTCATATGGTTCTTAGTGCCTGGGTTTCGTAGCTGCAACTTTTGTCGAACATATTAATAGTTGCCGGTTGGTGTTGTGATTAGTAGGGATGCAACCTGCCACACACACATGTGAGCGCATGCACACAGGTTTAAGTACATGGGAACACCTTTTTATATATTATTTATCAGTATCCCTATCCATATTTTAAAATGGATAAGGATATGCTAACACCAATATCTTTGTATCAGTCCGTTTGCAACCCTCTTGATTAGAGCTAAAGTCACGGTATGGTATGTGTGGTTAGGTTTACTTTCAAACTCCCATGGTTAAGTTTACTTTCAAACTCCCACAATTTGTTCAAAAAATTCTTCCTACAGCTATTTCATTATTTGTTTTTTAGGATTATTATTATATTATTTGCTGCATCCCCAAAATCTGAATTTGATAATTGTAAATCATAGGATCTTTCTAAAAATTTATTGCCTGTGACTCAATATAAATTTCCTACCTTAGTGCAATTTAGAATTGCCTATGCACACCTTTTTTTACCAGCTGATATGTTAGAATGGGGAGGTTAAGTACTTTCCATCCGATAGGAATGAAGAGAACTGATGGAGAAGTGCTTTTCTTGATGTGAAAGTCACACATAGAACCCGAAAATAATGCTAATTCTTATTTGGCCGAGCTAGGTGATTTCCGAAGAAAAATGAAGCATTGATGGATCCTTAAGATATCATGCTGTTGAACTATATTATTATTAGCGTTATTTATGATTTTGTTTTGGAGGTAGTATTGGATGGCCAACTAATTTGCCTGGCTGTAAAGGGGCTGGCTTATGAACAGAAGGCTGACTTTAGGTTAAAATTGTTACCAAATTGATATGCAAGAAGCAAGTGGTAATATTTTATTTGTTATCTATTGGAGAGAAAGAATAGCTGAGACCCTAGGGCTCTCTTATATAGGAGAAAAACTCTGGGTAAATTACATGAGAGGTATATGAAAGAAATAGAAATACGAAATAAATATAAAGAGATAAAATATCTCAACATTCCCCCTCAAGCTGGGGCATATATGTCTATCGTGCTCAGCTTGGAACAACATATCTGAAAAGGGCCTCTAGCAAGGATCTTGGTGAAAATATCAGTTGTTTGATCTTCAGTAGGAACATGGGAAGTGGATATGAGACCCTTCTGGATCATATCTCTGGTGTAGTGGCAAATTGGCAATCGACCTCGATATGCTTGGTTCGTTCATGAAATGCAGGGTTATCGGCAATAAAAAGAGTTGCTTGATTGTCACACAGAAGTTGCATAGGAAGAGGAACCTCAACAACAAGATCATTCAAGACCGATCTAACCCACATCATCTCTGTACTCCCCTGTGCCATGACCCTGTACTCAGATTCTACACTGGATCTAGCGACCACTGTCTGCTTCTTCCTTTTCCCATGACACAAGGGAACTCCCAACAAGAATAACAAAGCCAGACATGGACTTCCTATCTCTAGGGCATCTTGCATAATCTGCATCTGCACAGGCTGTCACCTCAAGAGATGTACCTCTGCTGAATATAAGACTTGTACCATGTGAATTCTGTAAATATCTCAATATCATATAGACTGCATTCATATGAACCTTCATGGGCTGCTCCATGAATTGGCTCACCTTGGCCACAATAAAAGATATGTCCGACCTAGCAGTGGTAGCTATCGATATCGATATCGTTTCGATATCGTGTCGATATCGATATATCGGCGATATATCGCCGATATATCGCTATATCTAGGAATCTTTCTGAAGAAAATGCCAGATCGTATATATCGACATATCGATTTCGATATCGGTCCCATGTCGATATCGATATATCGGCGATATATCGCCGATATATCGGGATACCGTAGCATATAGGAGCTTCCCAACAAACTCCATGTATCTCCTCTTATCTACCTCCTCACTGTTATAAACATATAATCTCATGCTTGGATCCATCGAGGTAGTGGCTGGCTTGCATCATGTCGTATCTGTCCCTAGTAGAACATCGGTCACAAACTTCCTCTGGATCATCACAAGATCGCATGGGTTCATGGCGAACTCTAATACAAGGAAGTATCGAAGATTGCCAAGGTCCTTGGTCACAAACTGCTGACCTAGGAACTCCTTGGTTGCCTGAATGCCCTGCTCATCATCACCCATGACAACAATATCATCTACATAGACAAGAATAGCAATAGTATCCCTCCGTGTCCTCTGAACAAAAAGCGAGTGATCCACAGTGTACCGTGCAAACCCCTGGTGCTCTATCAACTCTGAAAGCTTCTGGTACCAATCTCTCGGACTCTGCTTTAGGCTGTAAATCGCCTTGTGGAGCCTACACACCTTCTGAGTCTCCCTCCAGCAGCAAACCCTAGTTGCTGCTACATATAAACCTCCTCCTGTAGATCTCCATATAGAAATGCATTCTTCACATCAAGTTGATAAATGGGCCAGTCCCGTGAAATAACAACTGATAGAAGAATGCACAATGTCGAATGTCTGGCCACTGGAGAGAAGGTATCATGATAGTCCACCTCATAAGTCTGGGTGAACCCACGTGCTACAAGCCTTGCCTTGTAGCGATCCACACTACCATCCGCTCCCTGAAGACCATGGGAGTAAGGGAGAATATGCCCTTCTTGGGAAATGCAATCAAGAAAGGAACCTTTTCTCCTAGGATAGTGGATGGCATGCGGTTCACTAAGTAACAAGCACTGAGAACCGCATCACCCTAGAATGAATGAGGAGCTTGACTCTGAATCAAAAAAGTCCTCGTGACATCCAAAAGGTGATGGTGTTTGCGTTCAGCAACACCATTCTGCTGCGAAGTGTAAGCACACGAAGTCTGATGAACAATCCTAAGAGATCTGAGAAAGTCAGACAATTGTAAAGTAAAAAACTCCAAGGCATTGTCAGTACGGATGAAATTGACATTAGTAGAATAATTGTTCTTAATCTCAATAAGAAAAGATTTAATGACATGCTGAGCTTCAGACTTATTCTTTAATAAGAAAACCCAAGATAATCTAGAGAAATCATCCACGACAACCATATAGAATCGATATCCTTGATAATCGGGAACACGACTAGGACCCTATATATCAAAATGAACCAACTCAAACAACTGACTACTGTGACGACTCCGACGACTCGGAAAAGAAGAACGATGGTGCTTCTCAAGCTGACATGCTTCACACTCCAAGGTAGTACAAATAGAGATCAGAGGTAGAACATGGCACAACTTTTGCAGAGGAAGGTGTCCACAACAAAGATGTCACATGATGGGAGAGACAGATCCAAACAGAATAGTAGCAGCACCAGTACTCGGAGATTGGACTAGTCTGTACATCCCTCTCTGTTCACGACCACATCCAATCACCTTGCCCGTGAGTATCTCTTGAAATACAAGAGAAGAAGGATTAAAAATGACACGACAATGTAGATCTTTTGTAATCTGATTAATAGACAAAAGATTCATCTGAAATGTTGAAGCATGTAAGACATTCTGCAGACGCATCGGCGGGATTAGAACAATCTCCCCTGACCATTAATGCAATCATTGCATCAAGGCGAATCTATTGACTATGGTGTCCGTAAAGTGCGAATACTATCAATCCAATATTTCCTTGAAATAACACTTGATAACATTCAAAAGTATAGTGTACAAAACGCGTATTACAATCATTCCTACATATGATTGTGTAGACTTGATCAAATAAGTCTGCTCCCCAGTTTGATCCGTATTTTCGGTGATTAATTCATCATGTTAGAAAATAAGGGTAACGTTTTTTCACCGTCCAGTGCCTTCAAAGACTCGGCTCCTATTGTGAAGATAGATGGGACCAACTATGAGTTGTAGTCCAAGCATTTTCACACCCTTATGCAGTGTCATAACAAGGAGCACATTTTGACTGACTCAAAGCCCACGGACAAAATTGTGGCAAATGCTTCATGGAAGCAAGATGATGCCTATGCACGGATCTGGCTCTCTGGGACACTCGCCATGAAGATCGCCAACGACATTGTCAATCAACCTACGACCAAGGCTATATGGGATATCTTGGCTGACACATATGGTCAAGCGAAGAATGAGAGCAAATCCTTCAGTTGCAGTATAACATTTTCTCGACCAAGCAGTATAGTCGGCCTCTTCATGCCCACTTCTCGCATCTCCGAGGCATGTTTGAGCATCTTCATAGCTTCATGCCCATTATTACCAGCACTGAGAAATAACATCATACAGGAATGCCACTGTGACTGGAGTTTTCCTGTCATCTTCAAACTGGAGAGATGATACCCTCAATGGAGAAGGTCTACAATAGGCTGAGCAGGATCAATACTTCGTCTCCTACCATGACTTAGACTCCTTCTACGATGGCAGCCTCATGTGGCAGAGGGGGTTCTTCACAGTTTTGCGGGCGCATATCTCGTGGTTGAGGAGGAAGACACCATGACCCATGCTCACATTGCTACCGTGCAGGACATTCAGAGGAGACATGCTATCTGAAGCATGGGTATCCAACGTTTGCATGTGTAGCTGAGCAGACAGAGACTACTCCAGCTCCTTCCCATGACACGAAGTTTAATGATATTATCTTGAGATTGCGAGAGATTGTGATTACAACACCCGCCCCAGCAGCATGATCTTCAGATGTTGCAGCTACTGTTAGAGCTTCTACGAGTTCCTCGGGTATTGTCTACACACTTACCAGTTGTAGCAGTTCAGATTTCATTGACTGGATCATGGACTCCGAAGTTTCTCATCATATATGTGGAGATCGGACTCAGATCACTTCTTACAGATCAGTGGTGATTGCTAATGGGGTTCATCTACCCATTATTTGTTGTGTTTATATCAGAGACCATCTTGTATAAAAATGGACTTCAAAAGGTTCTCTGAATTGTGTAGCACATCAAAACATAGTACCACATCTAGTAATCTGGAATTTTGGTAGTACCTTATAAGTAGTAGAAGCCACTACTAGCATAGTGCCCATAATGTTATAGATTTATACTCATTAGCCATAATCACATCATTAGGACTAATTAAGCATGATTAGTGCTAATTAACCGTCATTAGTGATAATTAAGTGTCATTAGCAAAAATAGGACACATGGAGAGGAAATCATGGGACACGTGTCATTATATAGTCAGGACAAGTGTCAAACACTCAATAGTGCCATGTGTCATCATCCTAAGACTAGCACGTGGATAAGCCAAAACCTCTTGCTTGGGTAACAGGTTATCTCGTGAATAAACTAAACCTTGCTTGGTCAACAAGTTATCTCGTGGATAAGCCAAACCTCTTGCTTGGGCAACAAGTTTTCTCATGAATAAGACATATGGCATGTTAAATGGTTGACAAGTATTGCCCTATGTCGTTATACATGGAAGAAAGGCAACATGTGGCTTAAAGGCACCCTTACATGTTGACACATGTCACACATGTAAAGGGGGTGGAGGCCTATATATACCCAAGACCTCCCCATTCCATTTCACTCATTCCACGCCCCTCTCACCACCCTAGAGACCCAAGGCCGTCGCGGTTGCTGGAGGAGCACGATAGGAGTACGACGAAGCTCTGTCGGTGACCAATAACGCATTAAAAAGCCGTAACGAAGTTCTGTCCGCATCAAGCCGTAGTACTCAAATCTAAGACGGCTATAGAGGAGATTTTCACTAAAGAAACGTTTTCGACCCAAGTTAGACAACAATTAGGTGAGGGATTCTCAAGCACTATTTTAAAGCACTAGTCTTTCGCTTTTATGCATGTTTATGATAACAAGTATGAAATCGTGTTTTCTAGAGCTTTTACATAGGAATTTCAAGCACCGTATACCAGATATGAAATCAAGTATTTAGAAAGTATTTCCAATATCATTTCAAGTGCTTTATGTTGATAGCATGTTTTCGAGCATAAAATTCGTTGTGGAACAGAAAGCATAAGTTTCACTTCTTAGATTTGAGTTTTTATGTAAAGAATTATGTTTTGCACGGTTACTATGCATTATGGATCGGGTTTTCAAGTTCTTAATGGTTTTAGTTATCAGAATATGCATGCTATGTCAAGATTGTCTTATGTTCTTGAAATAGTTGTCGTGAGCATGAAATAGCAAGTTTACGGATTATTAGTGACAAGAAAATGATCAGAATCAGAAGATAAGCACCACAGTAGCTCTTTTATACAAATCATGAACTAGCCATTAGATATGGTGATGTCATTAGATATGACCCTGAAACCGCCATTAGATATGGCAAATCATTAGATATGGTATCAAGAGGACTTTGGGTCCGCATTCTGTATACATATAGGCTTTGGGCCGTATGAAGGGTGTTTTTGGTCTTTGGGACCGTCTGCGCGTATGACTTAGCTTTGTTTCAACGTTCATGAGTCAATAAATTAGCCACAGTGGTGATTAGTACAAACAGCTTGATAGTGATGATTATGTTTCAGTTTATCTGCTTTTGAAGTGATTTCAGCGTTCAATTTCAAAACTAGCATGTTGTTATATGTAATTTCTGTCATAAAGTCTCTTTCAAGCTATTTCACAGTATTCAGCAATAAATTTTTGTCATAATGCTCATATTTCAGATTTTAGCTATATGTAAAAAGCTTGAGATCCTTTCACTGGGTCTAAGCTCATAAATGGGTTTAGACTCATCCCTTTATATTATAATTATGTACAGATCAGCAGAATCACGAATAGCAGGGGAAAGGACCACTGATACACTTGGAGGAGGTGTCATTTGCTTTTCGTTGTTTTTGAACTGTCTGTGTTATTTTGTAAGAAGTTGTAATAGATAGAACTTGTGTAATACACTTCTTGGTATTGTGAACTTGAAATACAAAGATGTTATGTTTTTGAGATTGCCACATGTTTACTTGAGGAAAAAAAATATTAAAGAAAGATCTCTGTCGCAGCACGTCCTGGTTAGCGGGACGGGTCGTGACAACTTGTGGTATCAGAGCAAAGGTTTTAGGACCTTGAGCAAGAATTATATTAGGTGTTGACCTATAAGTATTTGAAGATAATTTAGTTATTGATATTATAGTCTTGAGGATGTCTAGAATCATTATTGGAGGATTTTGTCGATGAAGGATCTAACTGAAGTTTTATTTTTAAAGGAAACAATGGCAGCAGAGCAGCCACCTTTGACCACACAAGGCCCTAGTCATGAGAATGATAACAATAATAACGTGTACGACACGTTGACCTTGATAGCTCAAACACTAGGAGGCATGGCTGCCCACTCAGTTAAAAGACATGAATTTGAGCACCAGTTACCATTTGAACACGTAAAGAAGCTGGGAGGAGAACCATTTGTAGGAGACACTGATCCAAAGAAGGCCAGAGAATGGTTCAAAAATATGGAGAAAATATTTGCTCTAATGGACTGTACATATGAACAAAAGTTGAAGTATACCATATTTCTTCTGAAGGATAGCGCTGATGATTGGTGGACATCGGTGAAAATGAAATATCCAAACCCATCTCATATTACATGGGAGATCTTTGAGAAAGAGTTCAATGAAAAATACTACCCAAGGGTTTATCAGGAGGAGAAACGTAGGGAATTTCTATTCCTTACTCAGGGGAGCAATATGTTTGATGAATATGAGAAGAAATTCACCGAACTTTCAAAGTTTACTGCTTCTCTGGTTGCAACAGAAGAAGAAAGGTGTAGACGTCTAGAAGATGGTATGCATATTGACTTAAAAGAAATGGTTTCGGCCACGGGATGTACAGATTATGCAAAATTGGTGGAGGCTGCTCGTAGGGCTGAACGAGTGGTGATAGAAAGAAGAAAGTGCAATGATCACGGAAAGAAAAAGGTTTGCAGATAGACCCCTATGGAGAGGAACCATAAACAAAGAACCAAGAATAGCTGAGAATTCAAGGCAAGATAATAGGTCAGCTCCTAGAGTACAAGGGAATCAAACAAATAGATATACAGTTGGGAAATGAAAACTGAACTCTTTCTTTTCCACAATGTACAAACTGTGGAAAGTTTCATCCGGGAACTTGCCGCAAGGGGACCACTGGGTGTTATCAATGTGGCGAGATAGGCCACATACGTCAGAATTGCCCCGTACTGGTCCAAGGCCGTCGGGTTATGGGAAGACCAGCAACAAATGAAAATCGTGATGTCATTATACGTCGTCCTCCACCTGCAAGGGAACAAAATAAAAGTAATACACAGAAGAGATCAAACCAGAGAGAGGGAAAAGCGTTTGCTATGACCTTAGAGGAGGCCATATCCGCGGATGATGTAGTATCAGGTACCACTATTATTTTTGGTAAAAGTGCACATACTCTTATTGATTCTGGTGCAAGTCATTCTTTTATTTCACAAAGATTCTCCCTATATGCTGATAAAGTTACAAGTACTCTCAAGCATGCTTTAGCAATTTCTTTGCCTAAGGGAGAACCAGAATTTATTAGGAATGTCCTCCGAAATTGTTTGGTTAAGATAGGAGAAAATTATATTGAAGTAGACTTGATTCCTATGGAGATAAGGGAATTTGATGTTATCATAGGAATGGATTGCTTGAGTACATATCATGCTCTTCTAGACTGTCATAAGAAGCATGTTACTTTTAGAAAATCGGATGATGTCGAATTCACTTTCTATGGAGAAAGAAGGATATATCCTACCCATGTCATCTCCTGTCTCTTAGCCCATAAGTTGATAAGGAAGGGATATTCCTCTTATGTTGCTTATGTGTTTAATACTAAGGCAGAAGCAGTCAGTTTAGAAAATATTTCTGTAGTGAAGGAGTTTCCAGAAGTGTTTCCATATGAACTGCCAGGAGTTCATTCCCGATAGGGAAATTGAATTCACTATTGACCTCATTCCGGGTACCAATCCAATTGCCTTAGCTCCTTACAGAATGACCCCAACTGAGCTTAAAGAACTCAAAACCCAATTGAAGGAGTTGACAGATAAGGGATTTATACAATCCAGTATGTCCCCATGGGGTGCTCCCGTTCTATTTGTCAAGAAGAAAGATGGTTCCATGAGACTTTGTATAGAGTACAGAAGACTAAACAGAGTGACTGTCCGCAATAACTATCCTCTGCCCAGAATAGATGACTTATTTGATCAGTTGCAAGGGGCTTCTGTGTTTTCAAAGATAGATTTGAGATCAGGGTATCATCAGCTCAAAATTAAAGTTGAAGATGTTCTTAAGACTACCTTTAGAACTCGTTATGGACATTACGAATTTCTAGTAATGCCTTTTGGATTGACAAATGCCCCAGCTGCCTTTATGGACTTGATGAATAGGGTTTTCCGTTCATATCTAGACAAGTTCGTGATCGTGTTTATTGATGATATTCTCGTATATTCTAAAATAGAGGAAGAACATAGAGAACACTTGAGAATTGTACTTCAAACTCTGAAGGAACACCGATTTTATGCAAAGTTTGATAAATGTGAGTTTTGGTTGAAGAAGGTTGCATTTCTAGGCCATGTCATATCTGGAGAAGGAATAACAGTAGATCCATCAAAGATAGAAGCTGTTCTTAGATGGGAACGACCGATAAATGCATCAGAAATCCGAAGTTTCCTTGGATTAGCTGGGTATTATTGAAGATTTGTAGAAAACTTCTCTAGAATTGCTGCACCATTGGCAAGGTTAACTAGGAAGAATGTGAAGTATAGTTGGGATGAAGAATGCGAGAAGAGTTTTAAGGAACTCAAGAGTCGTCTCACCTCAGCACCTATACTTAGCCTTCCTTCAGGACAGGGTAATTTTGTAATCTATAGCGATGCCTCAAGATAAGGGCTGGGATGCGTCTTGATGCAGAACGATAAGGTGATTGCTTACGCTTCTAGACAGCTAAAACAACATGAGTTAAATTACCCAACTCATGACCTTGAGTTAACAGTTTTTGTATTTGCCTTAAAGATCTGGAGACACTACCTATATGGAGAAACTTGTCGAATCTTTACGGATCATAAGAGTTTGAAATATATTTTCTCTCAGAAAGAGTTGAATTTAAGGCAAAGAAGATGGTTAGAGCTAATCAAAGATTATGATTGTTCCATAGAATATTACCCGGGGAAATCCAATGTCTTAGCTGATGCTCTCAGTCGAAAATCAAGGGTCAGCTATCTCAGTTAAAAGGAGAATATTATCAGTTGAAAGAGTTACGTACAAAGTTAACCATAAATAGCTCTGGAGCCTTATTAGCATCCTTACAAGTAAGACCCATATTATATGATAAAATTAAGGAGGCACAATTCCAAAATTCTGAATCATTAAAATGATTAAGAAGATTAAGGAAGGTGATGAAGCTGGATATACAATAGATGGTCAAGGAGTCTTATTTTTAATAGAAGATTGTGTGTTCCGAAGAAATCTGATATAAAGATTGAGATTATGAAAGAGGCACACAACTCCATATATACCATGCACCCAGGAAGTACTAAGATGTATAGAACACTTAAGAGTTACTATTGGTGGTCTGGCATGAAGAGAGAGATTGCAGAGTATGTTTCTAGATGTCCTATATGCCAACAAACAAAACCGGAGCGTTTGAGACCTGCGGGGACATTACAACCACTTCCAATACCAGAATGGAAATGGGAACACATCACTATGGATTTTGTTACAGGATTTCCAAGGACCCGTCGAGGTCACGATGCAATATGGGTCATAGTGGACAGATTAACTAAGTCTGCACATTTCTTAGCCATTAACATGACATACAGTCTAGACCGTTTGGTAAAAATCTTTGTTAATGAGATAGTTAGCCGTCATGAGGCTCCTGTGTCAATTGTATCTGATAGAGATCCACGATTCACTTCTAAGCTTTGGCCAAGCTTACATAAAGCTATGGGAACAAAATTAGCATTTAGTACATCGTTTCATCCTCAAACAGATGACCAATCAGAACGGACTATCCAGACACTAGAAGACATGCTTAGAGCTTGTGCACTGAGCTTTAAAGAAAGCTGGGATGAACATCTCTCACTTATTGAGTTTGCATACAATAACAGCTATCATACTAGTATTGGGATGGCACCTTATGAAGCATTGTATGGAAGACCATGTAGAACACCTATCTGTTGGGGTGAGGTTGGAGAACGAAAATTGGTTCAACCTGAACTAATACAAAGCACAATAGAAAAAGTTGAGGAAATCAAGAGATGCTTAAAGGCAGCGCAAAGCAGACAGAAAGTTATGCAGATAAGCGAAGGAGAGACTTAGAATTTCAAGTGGGAGACCATGTGTTTCTAAAAGTATCTCCATGGAAAGGCCTAATCAGATTTGGGAAGAAAGGGAAACTAAGCTCTAGATACATTGGCCCTTACGAGATCACAGAGAGAATCGGAAGTGTGGCCTATCGTCTTCGACTTCCATCTGAACTAGCAAGGATACATGATGTCTTTCATGTCTCCACACTTCGAAAGTATATTCCAGATCCAACCCATATGATACAACCCCAAGATATTCAATTGAAGGAAGATCTGTCATACGAGGAGGTTCCTGTGGAAATTCTAGATTATAAAGTACAAGAGCTTCGTACAAAGAAGATTCCTTTAGTTAAAGTTTTATGGAGGAGTCATGCAATAGAAGAAGCCACATGGGAACGAGAGGAAGAAATGAGATCTCAATATCCCCACTTATTTTCAAGCTAGCAAAGGTACTTAAATTTTGAGGATGAAATTTATTGCAAGTAGGGGAGAATTGTAATACGCGTTTTGTACACTATACTTTTGAATGTTATCAAGTGTTATTTCAAGGAAATATTGGATTGATAGTATTCGCACTTTACGGACACCATAGTCAATAGATTCGCCTTGATGCAATGATTGCATTGAAACTTGTGTTTATATCAGAGACCTTCTTGTATAAAAATGGACTTCAAAAGATTCTCTGAATTGTGTAGCACATCAAAACATAGTACCACATCTAGTAATCTGGAATTTTGGTAGTACCTTATAAGTAGTAGAAGCCACTACTAGCATAGTGCCCATAATGTTATAGATTTATACTCATTAGCCATAATCACATCGTTAAGACTAATTAAGCATGATTAGTGCTAATTAACCGTTATTAGTGATAATTAAGTGTCATTAGCAAAAGTAGGACACATGGAGAGGAAATCATGGGACACGTGTCGTTATATAGTCAGGACAAGTGTCAAACACTCAATAGTGCCATGTGTCATCATCTTAAGACTAGCACGTGGATAAGCCAAAACCTCTTGCTTGGGCAACAAGTTATCTCGTGGATAAGCCAAACCTTGCTTGGGCAACAAGTTATCTCGTGGATAAGCCAAACCTCTTGCTTGGGCAACAAGTTTTCTCATGAATAAGACATGTGGCATGTTAAATGGTTGGCATGTGTCGTTATACATGGAAGAAAGGCAACATGTGGCTTAGAGGCACCCTTACATGTTGACACATGTCACACATGTAAAGGGGGTGGAGGCCTATATATACCCAAGACCTCCCCATTCCATTTCACTCATTCCACGCCCCTCTCACCACCCTAGAGCCCCAAGGCCATCGCGGTTGCTGGAGGAGCACGATAGGAGTACGGCGAAGCTCTGTCGGTGACCAATAACACATTAAAAAGCCGTAACGAAGTTGTGTCCGCATCAAGCCGTAGTACTCAAATCTAAGACGGCTATAGAGGAGATTTTCACTAAAGAAACGTTTTCGACCCAAGTTAGACAACAACTAGGTGAGGGATTCTCAAGCACTATTTTAAAGCACTAGTCTTTCGCTTTTATGCATGTTTATGATAACAAGTATGAAATCGTGTTTTCTAGAGCTTTTACATAAGAATTTCAAGCACCGTATACCAGATATGAAATCAAGTATTTAGAAAGTATTTCCAATATCATTTCAAGTGCTTTATGTTGATAGCATGTTTTCGAGCATAAGATTCGTTGTGGAACAGAAAGCATAAGTTTCACTTCTTAGATTTGAGTTTTTATGTAAAGAATTATGTTTTGCACGATTACTATGCATTATGGATCGATTTCTCAAGTTCTTAATGGTTTTAGTTATCAGAATATGCATGCTATGTTAAGATTGTCTTATGTTCTTGAATTAGTTGTCATGAGCATGAAATAGCAAGTTTACGGATTATTAGTGACAAGAAAAGGATCAGAATCAGAAGATAAGCACCACAGTAGCTCTTTTATACAAATCATGAACTAGCCATTAGATATGGTGATGTCATTAGATATGACCCTGAAACCGCCATTAGATATGACAAACCATTAGATATGGTATCAAGAGGACTTTGGGTCCGCATTCTGTATACATATAGGCTTTGGGCCGTATGCAGGGTGTTTTTGGTCTTTGGGACCGTCTGCGCGTATGACTTAGCTTTGTTTCAGCGTTCATGAGTCAATAAATTAGCCACAGTGGTGATTAGTACAAACAGCTTGATAGTGATGATTATGTTTCAGTTTATCTGCTTTTGAAGTGATTTCAGCGTTCAATTTCAAAACTAGCATGTTGTTATATGTAATTTTTGTCATAAAGTCTCTTTCAAGCTATTTCACAGTATTCAACAATAAAATTTTGTCATGTTGCTCATATTTCAGATTTTAGCTATATGTAAAAAGCTTGAGATCCTTTCACTGGGTCTAAGACTCATCCCTTTATATTATAATTATGTACAGATCAGCAGAATCACGAATAGCAGGGGAAAGGACTACTGATACACTTGGAGGAGATGTCTTTTGCTTTTCGTTGTTTTTGAACTGTCTGTGTTATTTTGTAAGAAGTTGTAATAGATAGAACTTGTGTAATACACTTCTTGGTATTGTGAACTTAAAATACAAAGATGTTATGTTTTTGAGATTGCCACATGTTTACTTGAGGAAAAAAATATTGAAGAAAGATCTCTGTCGCGGCACGTCCTGGTTAGCGGGACGGGTCATGACAATGATTGTACATGTAGACTCATACAACCATTCTCTCCAATCCTTATTATAGTGTAGGGTCAGAAAACGTGATTTAACTGTTCGAAATCACGTATTCCGGTCAAGATCAGACCGTCTAGCCGTGCAAACGATGGTCGGAGCCTCTAGGAAGAGGTGGTCGGTGGCTGGACGACCGGCTAGGACTGTAGGGCAGCCGAACTATGCCGTTGGGAGGCCGGAAGGGCCATTGGTGGCAGCCGACGAGCCGCTAGGGGTGGCAAGGGCAGCCGGGTGGGACACTGGGGTTGGTCGAGTAACTGGGCGAGTCGCTGGGGGCAGCAGGAGGCTGCTGGGAGCGACCGACGCTGGCGGGCGGAGGGTGGGCCTGCTGGTGGCCAGCGGTGGCGGGGCGGGGGTATGGCTAGGGTTTAGGGAGATATGGGAACCTCGGTATAGGACCGCTCCTCCGATACCATGTTTTTTTTAATAAAAGGGGGTCCTCCCAAGGCGGGAGTCACCATACCAAAATATTCATTAAATCCAAAAAGTTACATCAGTTGGATATCCAGAAATTGTACAAAGCATTACAATGTGTGGGCGCATTATCACAGTAAAACCGCTGCCCCTTGAATATGCTATCATTCCTGCCAAGCCAAATAGCCTAAAGAGCGGCAAAAGGTCTCGAGACATCATCGGAGGACCTAAGTCCCACCGATCGAATAGATCTCCAAAATTGTTCCAAGTCGGATGCCTGGACCCAAGTCAGGCCCAACGAATCCCAGACCTGTGCCGAAGACCTGCATCCGAAGAAAATGTGCCCTCCACACAATCCTCGCATCTACCACAGTTCAGATCTGTCACACCCATCAATCTCCCCCTCCTAACTTTGTCGCGCAGACGGTCTCTCCTTAGACACCAAAGAAACACCTTAACCCGAGTAGGAATCTTGGCCGCCCAAATCACTTTTATGTCTGCATAGAGGTCTTCATCGCGCCCCATTCCTCCACCATGTAGCTTCCGATAGGCACTCTTTACCGAAAACTTTCCATTCGCCCACCCAAAATGATCCAGCTCACCAGTCATTTCCCCAGGAGAGGGAACATCAGACATCAGTAGCAAGAACTCATCCATCCGCTGATCTGACAGAACCGAAAGAAACCTCGGAGCCCACGACCTAGAGTCGGCTACCTCCGCCAACCACGCCCCCTGTTCGCTGCTAATGCCATCAGCCTAGGGAAATAGTGGGCCAACACCCCCTCCCCCGTCCAGTCATCCTGCCAAAACCGGAATAGCTGACCACTCCCCAACCTCGGCCAAAGGAAAGGCCTGAGCCCCGAAAGCACGACACGGATCCCCATCCACAACGGAGACTCACCACGCTTCCTTGCAGCCACCAAATCCCCTGCGATACCATAAATCCTCCTCAAAAGCCTGGAAACCAAAGAGTCAGAGGATCCCCAAATCTGCACCACCCATTTGGCAATTAAAGCTTTGTTCATCATTTCCACATCCCGGACACCAAGGCCCCCCTCCGTAACAGGTACAACAAGATCCCTCCAAGCAACCAGGTGTAAGCCCTCCGCCGCCTGCCTCCCATCCGACTAGAAGAAGAATCTCATCATAGCCTCCACCTTCCTTCTAACCCCAACATGCATCAATCGCGTCGAGTAGAAAAAAACGGGAATGGCTGAAAGAACGTGCTTCAGCAGGGTAAGCTTCCCACCCTTGGACAGAGTGGTAGCCTTCCAGCTCTCCAACCGCTCCTCCATTCTTCGAAGGACACAATCCCAGTCGGACCTCCTTAGCCTACCGTCAACCAGAGGCATCCCTAGATAGGAGATCGGTAACCGCCCCAGAGGGCACCCCGACTACTCCGCAAGCCTGCTGCCCTCCTCATCGTCCATCCACAGTGGAACCGGAACAGACTTCTTCCCGTTAATTTGCAAACTCGACAGACACCCAAACATATCCACCAAAATAGCCGCATTGTGGTTATGCTCCTCCGCCCCCCCCAGAAAGATCAGCGTGTCGTCCGCATACTGTAACACATGAACGGAGATGTCCCCCAACCGGAAGCCCTCACACCACATCTCCCCTACCGCTCGCTGAAACAAAACCGCAAGACAGTCCGCCACCAACACAAAAAGCAGAGGGGCCAAAGGGCAGCCCTGCTCCCCTCTGCGGCTGAAACCACCCTCCCTCCGGCCTGCCGTTGACCAAGACCGAGCACGAGCTAGTAGTGACGCATCTCTTGATCCAACGAATCTACTCTTCCGGAAACCCCCTCCTCTGCAACGAGACCCACAAGAACTTCCAACTGACACAATCGTAGGCCTTGGCGTAGTCAATCTTCCAAACGACCCCTTTCTTTCTGGACCTCTTCCATTCAAGACAAATTTCCGAAGCAGTGATGATCCCATCCGTCATACATCGCCCCGGAATGAGCAGATTGTGCAGGTAAGACCACAGAGCTCAACACAGCCTTAAGCCTACTCGCAAGCACCTTGACAACAATGAGATAGATGCCATTAGAAATAGAGATAGGCCTGAAATCCCCCACCCCCACGTGTGTCTCTTTCTTCGGAAGCGGAAAAATCAAGGCCTTGTTAACTCTCTCAAAACCCCTGTTGCCACTCCTGAATTCATCCAAAACCTCCAAAATGTCGCCCTTCAGCAGATCCCAGAACTCCCGGTAAAAGGATATAGAGAAGCCATCAGGGCCAGGAGCTCCGTCCATGTTCAGATCCCAAACAGCCCTGCGCACCTCCTCCTCTGAAAAAGCGGCCACTAACGAATCTGCCTGGGGCCCGCTCAAAGATCCAACACCCAGATCCGTCCAGCCTCAGCCACAATCCTCCCGCACCTTCCGCGAAGCCCTCACGAAGTGCTCCCGCAAGGCGCCACCAATGTTCCTCTCTCCCGACACTCTCACCCCTCCTACCTCCATCTCATGCAGGAAACTCCTTCTCCTTCGCCCGGACGCCACTGAATGGAAAAAGCGTGTGTTTGCATCGCCTTCCCTTAGCCATTTCTGCCTCGATCTCTGCCGCCAGTGAACCTCATCTTTCTGTCCTCCAGAAAAGCCGCCTCCAACCACGATGCCCTCTCCTCCACCTCCTCCGGAGTTAGCCCCCGCTCATCATCTAGCCCATCCAACCTGATGATCCCCACCTCTGCCTTAGCCTTGACGGCACTCCGCCGCCTGGCGACATCCTTCCCATACGACAACAGCAACCGCCTTAGGGAATCCAACTTAGCCACGAATCACGACACCGCAGAACCCAACACCACACACCCCCTCCAATGATCAATCACCAGCTCCCGGAATCCCTCCTCCAACAAACACTTCTTTTCGAAACGAAAGGAGAACCGGCCCAACCGCTCCTCCCCAGAGAATCAAAGAATAAGAGTGTGATCAGAGAGCATCCTAGGGAGAGCTCAAGCCCTCGCCAGCAGGAAAGCCTCCCCCGCCTCAACCGACATCAGGAACCTGTCAAGCCTGGACCTCGACCTTGCATTCCTCTGATATCATGTTGGAGAAAAAGAATAGAATTTGGTTATTATTGAGACCCTAGGGCTCTCTTATATAGGAGAAAAACCTTGGGTAAATTACATGAGAGGTACATGAAAAAAATAGAAATATGAATAAATATAAAGAGAAAATATCTCAACATTATCAAATAGTTGTGTATTAGGTTCAGCTTTGGTACATCTTTGCACGCTTGCGTAAACTATAAGAAATCTTTTAATAATATGATGTATTCTTTGTTAGCCATACGCATGCTATAACTAACCTATAGAATAACGTGCACAGTATTCACCATTGCAATTTAGAAGATTAACTTGAAGATTTCTTTTTAGGAAAAAATCCCATTTTGGATAGGATATTTAGATGGGGTGTAGAATACTGATGCGTAACATAAAAAAGATCAGCAGTCTTGTAGTAGAAAATCTATTACTTACAGGCTAGTTACAGCAGGGAGGTTACTTTATTCGGGTAAGTGGGTCATATTATGATTATATTATTATGTCTCTGTATGTCTGCATTATCCCTCAAATCAACCGAGCAAGAATGGGGAAACCATATGAATCTGCATTATCCCTTAAATCAACCGAGCAAGAATGGGGGAAACCATATGAATCCAACTTATTCCTTATCCCTCATTCGAAATGGATAAGTTCTCGCTGTAAAACTAAGAGTATGGGTTCAAATCATGGAAGTGATCTTTAGGGCTGCATATCAAAGTGGTCCAGCCTATCTCTAGATCCCATATAGCGGGAGCTTGTATAGAAGCTACCCTTTTGTAAATCCTCAGAATTCCTTCAGAGTCGTGAAGCATGCATCATAAAGGGAGAGTTGATACACTGTCAAAAGTTCTTGTTGTATAACCAGAAGTTTATGAGTTAAGAGTCACGGGTATGATCTCTTGAAAAGGAAGCTTGGTAGGGTTGCATATCAAGGTGATACAAGCCTTCTCTAAATCTCATGGTATCCCTTTACTGTTTGGATGATGGATAATGAATAACGTGGGAAAAGGGGCAAGTGAGGTTTACCCTTGGTTCTTGTTTGGCCGACTTAAGGCCAAATGGATGATATAATCATGATGAGATCACTTTATTCTGTGATTGCTCAACCGTGGGATATAAAGTTCCCTTATTTCAACATAAGTTGCCCTTATCTCTCATTTATTGTATGTATATCGTGCACTGTAAAGCTCCATGATTTTACATTGACTTGAGATCCATACTATCGTTCTTCCATTTCCTCTAATATCTGCTTCTTGGTGATATTTATTCTTCTTGTTGCAGCCATTGAAGTGGTTTTGCTGTGGTTGACTGCTGCTGCCTTGATGGTGCCCTCTGCCTGCACCTGTGTAGAGCTCGTGAGGCCTTTTGTTGAGGTCTAAATATATACAAAACTTGTTGGAATTGCCCCGTTGTCCTTGTTCATCTGCACCCTCTTCCCTATATATGTGCATGCTTCTTGTGCTTCCTTGTTACCTGTTCGTGAGGTTTTTAATGTACATGTGGAGGAAATGATGGTCTGGGAACATGGTGCTTTACTTCTTTTGTCTGAACATGAGGGTCTTGGATTGCAATTGCAGGAACCTGGTTAATATACAAACACAGTGCTTGCTTTGGTTCCCTTCAGACGTTTCTTTGTTTTTTTTTTGTTTTGGCTCAAAGGATTTGAATTGAGACCTCCTATGATATTATAATATATTGTTTCTTTCTTTGGAAGTAACTGTCAAAGGATACAGGTCTTGAATTTCGTTTCTTCATAGATGTTGCTTGATTAGCATGGCGATTGACTTGATTTTTGTTCTCTTTTTCTGAGCAGTCATAGTAGGGATTGTAGCTTGGTGGTGATTAAGTGGTTGAAATTTCACCACGGGTACATTGGTGGTGGTGCGGTAATAGTGAGCACAAGGTGGCAACAACGGTGGTGGTGGTGGTAACGGTGAGATTGTGCAGTGGTGGCGATGGTAGCGGTAGTGATTGTGGTGTTTGGTAGTGGTGGTAATGTGGCGATGAGGAGGAAGGAGGAGACGGTTGTGGTGGTGACAGTGGTATTGGGGGAGGAAAGACAAGGTGGTAGGAGGAAGGAGGAGACGGTTGTGGTGGTGACAGTGGTATTGGGGGAGGAAAGACAAGGTGGTAGCAAGTCGCGTTAGCAAGGACCTACTATCATAATGAATTAATAAATATGACAAGTCTTTGAAGAAACAAACCGGTAATATAGTAAGTCCTTGAAGACGTTATTAAATGATCGGATAATATGGCAGGTCTCTGGAACATATGTATGTGGTAGATACCTAAACTTACAGTAGGTAGAGGACTTATCATAATTACATTTTTATTTATCGGATCTTATTATAACGATCTAGTGAATTAAAGAGATGGGCGGTGGCTTTGATGAGAATGTAATATATATTTGGAGTGGTACTCTTGGATTTCTAAGTAATTGTCGTATCTTTCATATCCGGAATTTATTTATGACTGGTATTCGTATTCTTCGTATTTGATAATTTTTGGGATCCAGATCCAAATCATCTTTGCTAACACGTGTTGAACAAACCGGACGTGAACTGGTTGGGCAGGCCTCACGCTTCCAAATAATGATATCACGTGCGAAAGCACGTCCTCTCACCGGTCACCGGCTACAGCCTCTCTCTCAGTCTCTCTCTGACCATAAATAAACTGTGCTCGTAGATTAGCCGTTAGGGATCACGTGATATTCTAACGTGCGCCGCTGGGTTGTTCGGTCTTTCCCAGGGGGTAAATATCGTGGGGGCAGAATGCAAATAATATGCTCCTTACTATAAAATCCCAACTTCACACTTTTTATGCATATTACTCCAAACCCCTCCATAGGATTTCCAATCTTTTCACGTGATAATGTTTAAATTTTGTAGGTAGATGTTCTTCCAACTTTGAGCATGGTTTTGAATTTCTTTTCTTACATGTTCTCAAGCCAATGTCTAGACCTTGCTAGGCCTGTGTGGAGGGATTTTACCACTATTTTTTTGAAGGGATCGTGTCCTAGGAGAATGAAATTGCGCGATATGAAGCACATCCCTCCCTCTCCTTTCTCACATGTTTGAGCTCTGATGGATGTAATGAACGAAGGCGATGGGAGGTCAGAATGCTAACTACTAAATATGCGCTCCTTCCAGGATCTCCCAAAATCCTGGTATTTGTCATCCTTGCCCGACTCAAGGTGGAATAAGTTTTAAGGTATGACATTAAGTTTACTTATATACTAGGCCAACATGGATCATATCCAACATATATGAGATTGATGTACATGATATCATAGATCACAATATTAAAAAGGCAAGCACAATGGGTTGGCGTTAGTATTCCTCGATGTAGAGATTATCGAACCAAATCTAGTTTCTGAGCACATCTTATAGAAAAATTGCTAAGCGATTACCATTGAAGAGAAGAGAAATATGCGTTGTTGTACAAGAAGTGACTTATCAAGATGTTGTATTCCCTCTATTGATCTATCTCGATTCCTATATATATGGAGTGACTTATCAAGATGTTGTATTCCCTCTATTGATCTATCTTGATTCCTATATATATGGAGTGACTTATCAAGATGTTGTATTCCCTCTATTGATCTATCTCGATTCCTATATATATGGAAAATCCTTACACAATATCAAATAAGAAAAATAAACTATGTAACCATTTTATTTAGGGATTGTTACACTATGATCTCTAAAATATTGTCCAATTACACATCAACTTCTGCAAATCTTGCAATTACATCACGACTCTTGTAGACACCACATCTTTTGTAATCTTAATAACTCTTACACCACAATCCTCGAGCAGGGATGTATGTGTTAAATCGAGTAAGATTCCAAGAGTAGTGGTGTAGTTACAATAATTGTAGGAGTTGTGGGGTAACTCGACAAGATTTAGGGTCGTGATGATGTAGGAATATGTTCTATCTACTCATTTCCTAAATCAACCAACAACCTAGCTTAAGGAGAATCTATGTTTTCCAATGCCCAACTAAGCATGACCTTCCCAAGAATCCCAATTCCTTCATAAGTAGACAAGAGGCCTTCTTGCATAAAGGAGCCTTCTTTTTTTTCCAAAAACCAAACCCCAAGGGCCCATACCAAATTAACCCAAAACATCTTTGACCTCCTTTGGAAAAGGTGGCCCCATTCCATGGAGGGGGAGAGAGAGAGGTCTCCCTTCTCAAGACACCATTTCCCATTTCCAAGACCACCATCACCCTCTCCCACGCCAATATTCTATTGTTCTTGATCTTTGTCCGATGTGGGTATCCCTCCCTCCTCACCACCAAGCTCTGCTCAGCGGGCAATGGCTGCAACTGTAGCAGCAGCAACAGCAGCAGGAGTGAGGTAGAAAAAAGAGTTTATCCAAAACCACAAGAGAGAGATAAATCGATAGACAAACATCACAAGTAAGTGTTAAAATACTCATTAGAAGCCACATGCATCTGCCCGTCACTGCTTGGAAGAATCCAAAGAGCATTTTTTGTTGGCCCTCACCAACCAAGCACTGCAGATTTTTCTTTTCAAACACAAACCACCGCCTTTTTGGAAGCTTCCCAGATAATGAGGGCGGAAGAAAACCGGTTGTTACCCCAGTGAGATCTACAGATTTAGAAGGTAGGTTTGTGGTCTTTTCCGATTTCTTGGTGTTGTAGGCGAAATGGGTCGTTTTGGATTCCGTTGATGCTATTACAGAAACCGAGCATTTGTTCCTATTCCATTCCACATCATATCACCCACAGCAGTCTTTTTTAGTTGTTGAATGCCGCAGGTTTATTCTGAAAGTGAAAATCAGTACGAGTTGGTTGATTTGTTGGTCTTGATCATATAACACCAGTTGTGGGTTTTCTCCAACTTTGTCGGTAGAGATCGATCCTGAGGAGAAAGAACGGTGGTGGTAATTTTTGTGTTGATAGAAATGGGGTGTGTGTATTCGAGTGTGGAGAAGGAGGAGAGTGTGAGGAGGTGCAGGGAGAGGAGGAGATTGATGAAGCAGCTGATGAGGTGCAGGAGGGAGCTTGCAGCAGCCCATCTTGCTTACCTTCAATCCCTCCGCAATACCGGTGCCACCCTTCGACAGTTTGCCGACGATGGATCCGTATCTCCATTGTGCCCACCGGTGCGTGCTAGATTGCCACGTTCGCCTCTCCGTCTGCCGCCATCGCCGCCCCCATTACCACCATTCAGCCCAGATAGCAGGAGAAGTGTCGAGGAAGAAGCGGACGGCAATACGAAGGACAAAGAGAGGTTGATTTCACTTGAGAAGATCTTATCTCCTGGAGAAGAGCTCACTGATACCAATGATGGAAGTAGTGGCATTTGCACGCCTCCACCGCTGCCTTCTTGGGAGTTTTGGGATCCATTTGACCTGCCATCGGCCTCAAATCATTCCTCACCAGTTCCTCCTCCTAAGAAGGAGAATTTGGTTGAGATGGATGCGATGGAGGAGGAGAATTGGGCAGAGACTAATACTGACTTTATGGAGGAGGAGGAGAATGGTGTCAATGAAAGAAGTGTGGCTGAAGTCAATCTGGTGTTGAGTTCATTGATAGAGAAGTCGAAAGGTAGGGGGCAATTGTTGGTCGATGATAGCTCATCAATGGTGAGCGGGTTAACGAAGGATACCGATATGGCCATGGTGGTGTGGAGGAACAGGAAGACCCTTGCAGGCGTCACAAGGGAGTTGGATGATTACTTCTTGAAGGCATCGGCAGGTGGGACCGAAGTTATCTCGCTCTTGGAATCCAACAGGAGTAACTGCCTTAATTTTGCAAGCAAAGGTAATCTAACAATTCATCTTGCAGGTTATGGTTTGTTGCTTTGTTTCAACTTTATCCATGTCTTCGGAATCTGCTATTCATCAAACAGGACTCGTGAAGCTAAATTCTATGGGATTTTGAGTCATTTCTGTGATGACTATCATCCTGTAGAAGTTATATTACCATTTTTTTGAGATGTTATCTATCATTATTTTGGGTTCATGCTGTTTATTTCTCCAAAGGTGGGTTACTTAAAAATTGCTCTTTAGTTTCATCCCCTGGCATTATGTATCTAGAGCTGCCTTTCCATATCCCGTTGTCAAAGGGCCGTAGAATGTACTATAGCAATAGGATTAGGCTTCGTCAAAGCTCATTTTTTATGGAATTGTCAAAGCTAATTATGTACATCTTGTGGGTATTTTGCTCTTCTTCTATTGGCTTTGTACTCTTTTGTTTATTTGGTCAATTGCATGTAAAGATCAAAACTTTTATGGAAGACTATGGTTTTCAGTTGTTGGAGATGTGTAATTCAGAGCAGAGCTAGGAATGCAAATGGATAGGGTTAGTTTGTATATGATCCATTACATATCCATTTATACAGATTTTGACATTTGTATCCAATTTATTCGGATATCACTTTGTTATCATCAGAATGTATCTATATGTGTTGGAGTATTTGTGTTATGCATCACTTATGTTGTAGATGGGTAGTCCAACATCTACCAGTGGTGGGACTTGGAGAGTTTGTGGTGGCTATTATAAGAAGTCCCAGACCTCCTATATCAGTTGAGAAAGTGTAATGCATAAACCAACTGTTGAGAAGAGGAACGGATGAGATGTTTATTCCATAGAGCTAGGGTCTCTATAGAGAGAAAACCCTAAAGAGTACAAGGGTTACAGAACCCGAAGGGTCACGGGGGGTTACGGAACTCGAAGGGTCACAGAAGGTTACGGAACCTGAAGGGTCACAGGAGGATACGGAAACCGAAGGGTTACAAACATAAATGTAAATCTAATAACTCTAACACTCCCCCTCAAGCTGGAGCTGAGAAAGCTACAACTTGTAACAAAAAGAAAAAGTATACACCACATCTTCACACGATGCATCATAAGAACATATGTCCGCTGCTGGTAGAAGACCTCGCTCGAGGATGGGTTTGCGGTTTTTAGGTCACCGGAACATATCTCTGTCATGCCTGTAGAGTCGCTGCGATATCAGGTCACCGGAACGTATCTCTGTCGTGCCTGCAGGTCACCGGAACATATCTCTGTCATGTCTGGAGAGTAATTGCTGTAGAAGAAGTCCAGCGTGGAGTAGTAGTCGGGTCGTAAAAGAAGAAGTATACGCCCTGACGAAGAAGTCGATGCTCGGTGAAGACGAATGATCTGAGTAGGAGTCTTGAGTGTTGGTCTGTCAATCGTGGTAGGGCAGCAGACATCTTGAAAAATCATCTATGACTCCTCATTTCTCTCATACTGCTGGGGGGGGCTCCATGCAGTGCCGACGACGTCGGAGGAGCGGTAGGAGCTGTTGGAGCCTCAAGCGGCGCTTTAGGTGTCGCTGGAGGTGGCAGCTTACCTTGCGCGAGACCATGGAATCCACGAGAGATGCAGGAGGTCCAGCCCTCTCTCCTTGTCGGCGGAGAGAGGGATGGTGGTGGCGGCGGATTTAAGGTATTAGACTTCGGTCTAGGACCGTTGCTCTGATACCATGTTGAGAAGAGGAACAGATGAGATGCTTATTCCATAGAGCTACGGTCTCTTATATAGAGAGAAAACCCTAAAGAGTACAAGGGTTACAGAATCCGAATGGTCACGGGGGGTTACGGAACTCGAAGGGCCACAGAAGGTTACGGAACCTGAAGGGTCACGGGAGGATACGTAACCCGAAGGGTTACAAACATAAATGTAAATCTAATAACTCTAACACCAACCTTTTGAGGTGTTCTCCCGTGGTTTCTTCCTGATCCTTAGGGAGTAGGGTTCCACGTTAAATCACACGTTCTTCATTTCTTTATCATTTATTTCTGATATGCTTCTGCATTCTTTATTTTCTATCATGGTATCAGAGCGGGTTCGATTCTCGAAGATTTTACGTTCCTTATTTATATTCGAGATTCGATTAAAGAAGCATTCTTCATTGTTCTTGAAAATTACTCATCTATTGTTCGAGATTTATGATTTTTTCAAAAGATCTAGGGTTTCACAAAACCTAATTCCATGAAGAATTGTTCTGATTTTTTCGAGATCTGGAAAGTTCATAAAGGGGGGGGTCATGTCTGAAACCCTAGATCTGAGCTCCAAGCGGCGAGTCGCGCCACATGCAGCGTCACCACAGATCATGCCAAGCTCCTTCCAAGCAGAGCTTGAAGCTCCTGGCGGAGCCACCTCATGTGAGCCACATCCATCTCCAGTTCTAGTTCTAGGCGGTGTTGCCTAGGAACTGCCCCCAGACTGCACCTCTCCAGATCCAGGCATGTGAGTCCAAGCGGTGGCGACGTGACCCCCGCGAAGCCCTGCTCTAGGCACGCGAGCCCCAATTCTAGGGCTCCACCTTCCAGGCGGCGTGATCTCCAGAGACCCCCCTTATCGCACAACCCATTGGTGATGGGGCTTCCAGCGGCGACACCGCACCCAGACGACGACATCATTGGCCGCAACCTCCTTCGTCGGTTCAAGGTTGATGAACCACAAATTTGCCTCTTTAATAATAAGGAATTGTCATAGCACATAAGGCAATTTACGATCGTGCAAAATCCACACCTTCGAATATGTGTAAGTTATTTTACTTGGCAAGTATACCAAGATCGAACACATGGACACGAGCATCTTCGCCTATTTATCGAAAATTATTGTTTAATTCAAGAGTGAATATTTTCTAGTCCTAAGTCTTCATGCAGATGCAAAATAATATGTAGATGGAATAATGCAAGGAATGATGCATGTCTTTTTATTTGGTTTTTAAATACACTTAAAAGTGAGATGCCATGCATGCAATTTAAGAATGTACAAATAAGCCCTAAAAATATTAAATCCATGAGCAATAGATTAAGGTCAATTTCAGAATCAAATTGAGCATCAAATCAAGAACAAGCATCTATTAATGGCAAAGATTTATAGAGCAAGAGACAATATATTTCATCAAAAATCATCACATTTAATTTAGTGGTCAAATCAAGAAATCATGCCATTAGATAGAGAATCGAATAAGCTTCAGAATGAAATTGAAATCGTTCAATTTGGATCTAAAATGCGCAAGACATGAAAGAAACAATGCGAATGGCATAAATGTAATAAAATGCATGAAAATAAAATGATAAATATTGCAAATAGACCCCTAGAGGGACCTATTTGTAATAATAAAAAACTGTCTGGGCCTCTGTGTAATTTCTCCATGTAGCGTGGGGGCATTTATGTAAATATGAAAATCAAGCGGGGCTTTCTTATAAAAGGTCCTGGCACGCACGTGAGACACGCACGCCTAGACCTTCTTGTTATTCTGGGAAACCTCGAGGGTATCTCTGCAAATAACCCAACCCACACGCGCTGGGCACGTAGGGACTCGGCTCGGATGGCCTGCAGCTTTGGAAGGACACGTGGCATGCCCCAGGTGCTTCAGCAACTGGCTCGGGGCACCCGACCTGGTGGCTTGGTGCGGGTTAGGTGGAGCCATTTGGGTCATCCGATCGTGAGGATCGGACGACAGTTGTGTCTTCGTGTACCACCCCTTCTGCCGGAGGAGGCTGTGCTCCGGCGAAGGTCCTCGAGCTCCGCCAGCCTCCAGATGGTGCTCTAAAGGTCGTGCAACCTTCAGACGAGGCTACCGAAGACAACAGAGGTGATGTGGTCCCTCAGTGATGGCTGAAAGTTCGAGTCAATGAAGCGTCGCCTAAGACGAGGTCCGAGATCGGAGTAGAAGCTCAGAAGACAGAAGCTCAAAGTTCGGTCATTAAAGGAACCTGCAGGAGTTAGAGTCTAGCCGAAGCGTGAGTGAGACGGGGATTTCATATGGGTGGAGGGATGGAGAATCCGATCTTCTTCTCCGATGATGTGGAGCTATTATGGAGCGTAGAGGATGGTCGAGTGAGTGGCCAAAATAGGAAGGGTGTGCATGTGGAGCTAGATGGTGGGGCGTTACGTGAAATTGACGACGATGCGTGGACTGTTGGATCAAGCGATCTACCGGTCAGGAAGAGGGCACAGGCAGAGGGCTGAGATTAGATTATCAGATCTGATCCAACGACGGAGAATGGAAGGATGACGTAGAGGTTGCGGAGCCATTGGATGGCAGAGCCATCCAACGGCTGAGGTGCAGTCGGGGAAGGACGGTTCTGATGAGATCCAGAGATCTCATTAGACGGTTGAGAGAGGAGCGGTAGTGGACGGCTAGTTGGAGGTGGGAAAGAGGGGATCTAAAGGCCAATGGCGCGGTCGGGTGGCAGAAGAAGAGGCGGCCATGTGGGCGGCCTAAAGGACGCCACGTGGCCGCTCCAGAAAATTCAAAAAATAAGAAATTAAAGAAAAATAAAAAAGAAATATTAGGAGGTTGAATTAGGAGAAAATCAAAACATGAAAGTTGTAGATCTCGATGAGATATACAAGTTTCATGTTGAATAAAAAGTCAAACAAGGTCATTTGTACAAAGGTATATTTTTGGGGTATTTTTAATAGGCAAAAACATTGCTTTTGTGGTTTTGAGATTTTTTTGTATTTTTAATTTCTTTTAAAAGCCAAGATAAATATAAACAATAATTAATTTAATTTTTAGGGGTTTTATTAAAATATAAAAACAAAGAAAATGTTAGTAACAATAATTAAGGTTAGAAAATATAGGTTAATTATACTCATATTATTCACAGTATAATACAAGTTAAGATTAGTGATTTAATTACGATTTTTATTGAGTTGTTTAAGTAAGGAGAATAATAAATGGATTTTATCACGATGTATCTAAGATTCATCATACCCCTATACTTAAATTATGCTCGTCCTGGAGCATCTAAAGAATGAAGGAGTCGGATTAATTTCTGACAGTGCATGTGAACTTTCAAGGCTCAATTCGTCGAAGATCCTCAATTTAAGTGATCCTAAAATTCTAGGTTCAACCATGCTCTAGTTAAAAGGAATCCAACTTCTCTAATTATCAGACTCTCCGTTTGTACATAAAATATAAGGATATGAAAATTAATGTACTGTATTCATGAGAGTCAAGTCAAGACATCACCCAAAGTTCCAGTTTCAGGTGACTCTCCTATAGAACTAATGCTCAACACTAGGGAATAAGTCGGTTCTTGCTTCAGTCAGCCGTCTCATTAGTTTGTCAGAGTTGAAAGTGTAGATGAACGCCCAGATGATGGAGGGCATAGGATTGTGTATAATTTTCTCCCTCACATTGGAACAAGGGGCCTCTCGAGTACCTTATTACTCAACACTTGTATTTTTGGTTTGTTGATCAATGTGTCCGTCAAGAGAATTCGGAGTCGTCTGCACTTGTTTTTCTGGGAGTACACCGAGGTATGTTTCTTTTGAGTATCTAAGATACCTTCGACACCCAGACCTTTATCACTATACGATGCAGAACTCTTTTTTGGTGCAAGCCAGAGTCCTTGGTCCTATTAGCATTTGGTCCAAGTAGACACTTTGAAAATGGTTGGGAGCGCTCGCTTTTGGTGGAAGTTCTTTTGAATCTGCCTTGTAAGGATAGAGCTTTTTTTTGATATATTTCTTTCTTCTCTTTTCTTTTTGGCTAGCTCCACTGCTTTTACCAAAAGTTGCCGCACACTGATCAACAAATATTTAGTTTCATCACACCGTAGCACATAGGTAAATATCAAGAGATAGCATGCTTACTTGTTCACATACTGGCTAAGATTTGCTGACACTCAGGTTTCTTGAAGCCTTCATTAACTTTATCCCATCCTCGAGCATAATTAGATCGGGTCTATACTCAAATCTCCAGTCTTAGTTCATCGAGTGATAACTCAACTCATCTCATCAATCATGCAGTTGTGAAAGTGTTGTGCTGATCATATTCTTTGGAAGGTAGAGATGAAGAGTGCAATATAATGCTCAAATCTTTCAAACTAGGGAAGTGTGGATATTTAAGTCTCAAAAATCCTAATGACTAAGATCGGCTAAGTCAAACTCTTAAGATATCAGAAATCGAGTGTCCTCAAAATCTTTAAGGCTTGAGTGCTAGTGAATGTGTCAGGAATACATCAAATCCTTGGTTAGTGATTTTTGTGATTTTTATCTTTTGCAATTTTTTTCTGAATTTTAATTTTTCATTCTTTTGAGAGGTAATGACTGACCCAGGCTCATATGATCAACAAATATTTAGTTTCATCACACCGTGACACATAGGTAAATATCAAGAGATAGCATGCATACTTGTTCACATACTGGCTGAGGTTTGTTGACACTCATGTTTCTTGAAGACTTTATTAACTTTATCCCATCCTCGAGCATCATTAGATCGGGTCTAGACTCAAATCTCCAGTCTTAGTTCATCGAGTGATAACTCAACTCATCTCATCAATCATGCAGTTGTGAAAGTGTTATGTTAATCATATTCTTTGGAAGGTAGAGATGAAGAGTGCAATATAGCGCTCAAATCTTTCAAACTAAGGAAGTGGGGATATTTAAGTCTCAAAAATCCTAATGACTAAGATCGGCTAAGTTAGACTCTTAAGATCTCAGAAATTGAGTGTCCTCAAAATCCTTAAGCCTTGAGTGCTAGTGAATTTTCAGGAATACATCAAATCGTTGGTCAGTGATTTTTGTGATTTTTATCTTTTACAATTTTTTCTGAATTTTAGTTTTCATTCTTTTGAGAAATAATGACTGGCTCAGGCTCATATGAATAATTGCATCTACTTCCAGCTAGTATGGGTGTAAGTACAGACCATTAGAAGGTTACCCGTGTTACTTGAGGACAGAGCCACATACAATGTCCTATAAACCATCCACTCTGCTAAGGAAGATCGAAGTTCCCTCACTGAAAATTAGCTACTCATTTTTAAGCCTAGTAGTCAGAGTCTCTACCAAATATTTTTTTTAATTTTTCAGATTTTTATGCAATTTTTTTTGAAAAAGGTTAATTTTATTTACAAAATGTTGATCCCTTAATTTTTCAAACAGGTTTTTACAGCAATTTTTACAAAAATCAGTTCACCGCTCAACATAAACCAAAGCTAAAAAGTTTTTAAAAATTTTAAAACACGAGCTATGACTAAAGTATATACATAGTAATATACGGTATACCCCCTATACTTAACTTTTGCTATGTTCTCATAGCACAAGTGATATGAAGTCATAGCTCCGGTTAAATAAAAGGTGATATAGCAGAACTGACTCGGAGGTCCCCATATACTTAGGTCAAAAATGACCTAAATATAAGAAAACAGTGGGAAGGTTGATTGATTCGGGTCCTCCGTATACTTAGGCTGAAAATAGCCTAAGTATCGAATGCGAAATTTTTAGCTGGGGGGCCCGTGGTTGTTAGGGTTAGAGGGGAGGGGAGGGGAGTGGGGATTTTTACAGACAAGATGTAGGAGGGATGGGTATATGCATTGTGTGAATATTCAGAGATGGTGAGGGGGTAGAGTTGAGTGTATATACATATATGGATGCGTGCGTATGCGTATGTGAGGGGGGGGGATCATCGAGTCATCTACTCTTTTTTTCCTTTTTTCTTTTTGTATACACTTGCGATCCCTCGAATGAGGACCGCTAAAAATGCATATGATACATTTTTTTTACAACAGAATGCATGAATGTGATGTTGACGATTTTTCCTTGAATTCTTCTTGTTTTCTTTTGCAGCTCCTCGCAGAGGGAGCTCCCAACTCCATGCCTCTATGTATAGCAAGCGTCCTCAATCTCTATGGGCCCTATCACAAAAGAAATAGTCAGAGAGAATATATAAAAAAATAATCGACAAATGATGCAAAAATAACATGATGAAAAGACCTAAAATTATTGAAAATATTCACATAAAAAATAAATCAACAAAATTCAACAAATAAATAAAGATGAGCCATGTCCCCGGCAATAGCGTCATTTAATGAGTCGAAAATTTACCTCTTTAATAATAAGGAATTGTCGTAGTATAGGAGGCGCATTTGGATCATGCAAAATCCACATCTTCGAATTTGTAGAAGTTATTTTACTTGGCAAGTATACCCAGGTTGAACATAGGGACATGAGTCTCTTCGTCTATTTATCAAAAATTATTGTTTAATTCAAGAGTGAGTATTTTCTAGTCCTAAGTCTTCATGCAGATGCAAAATAATATGTAGATGAAATAATGCAAGGAATGATGCATGTCCTTTTATTTGATTTTTAAATGCGCTTAAAAGTGAGATGCCATGCATGCAATTTAAGAATGTACAACTAAGCCCAAAAATATTAAATCCATGAACAATAGATAAGGATCAATTTCAGAATCAAATTGAGCATCAAAAACAAGAACAAGCATCTATTAATGGCAAAGATTTATAGAGCAAGAGACACTGTATTGCATAAAAAATCATCACATTTAATTTAGTGCCAAATCAATAAATTAAACATGCCATTAGATAGAGAATCGAATAAGCTTCAGAATGAAATTGAAATCGTTCAATTTGGATCTAAAATACTCAAGATATGAAAGAAACAATGCGAAGGGCATAAATGTAATAAAATGCATGAAAATAAAATGATAAATATTGCAAATAGGCCCCTGAAGGACTTATTTGTAATAATCTAAAATCGTGTGGGCCTCTGTGTAATTTCTCTATGTAGCGTGGGGGCATTTTGTAAATATGAAAATCGGGCAGGGCTTTCTTGTAAAAGGTCCAGGCGCGTACGTGAGGCACGCGTACCTGGACCTTGTTATTTCAGGGAAACCCAGAGGGTGTCTTTGCAAATAACCCAACCCGCATATGGGCACATGCGGGCCAAGCTCGGATGGCCTGCAACTTCGGAATGACACGTGGCGTGCCCCAGGTGCTTCGGCAACTGCTCGAGGCACCCGAGCCTGGTGGCTTGGTGCGGTCTACGTGGAGCCATCTGGGACGTCCGATCGTGAGGATCGGTCGATAGCTGTGTCTTCGTGCTCCGCCCCTTCTGCTGGAGGAGGCTGTGCTCCGACGAAGGTCCTCGAGCTCCGCCAGTCTCTAGATCGTGCTCTAAAGTCGTGCGACCTTCAGACAAGGCTAGCGAAGACGACAGAGGTGATGTGGTCCCTCGACGATGGCGGAAAGTTCCAGTCGGTGAAGCGTCGTCGGAGACGAGGTCCGAGATCGGAGCAGAAGCTCGAAGTCCGATCATTGAAGGAACCTGCATGAGTTAGACGTCTAGCCGAAGCGCGTGCGAGTGAGGTGAGTGAGATGGGGATTTCGTATGGGCAGAGGGATGCGGAATCCGATCTTCTTCTCCGGTGAAGTGGAGAGGAAGGGAAGCAGAAGTGGAGGAGGTCATGGAGAAGGGGAGAAGGTGATCGGGATATGTTACGAAGATGGGGGTGGTAAGGAGGAGCTCGGTAGATAGTTAGGCGAAGGCGGGGATGGTTGTAGGCTGTGGGAAAATGGAGAGAAAACAAGAAGAAAAAGTAAGAAGCAGACCTGGAGGATTGGAGGAGAACGAACGACGATGGGGGAGGCTTGGGCTGAGCATCAGGAGATGCTCCGATCTTCGCACGACGAGGGTAGCCGGTCCTCAATGCTCGATGGTGCCTGGGGCGGCTGCTACATGGCTGGAGTGGCCATGGATCACACCTGGGAATTGTAGCCGTCGTCGCCTCGACATGCTGCCCTCCGCTGTCACCGGAGGGCGGAGGAAGGTAGGCCGTAGCCCTGCGAGTGGTGGATGAGGAGTGGAGGTGGCGGAGGAGAGGTATTTGTAGGAGGGACTCCAGTCGTTTCAGGTGGTGATGGCGAAGTTTTAACGGCTGATTGAATGCACGAGAAGTTCGGATCTGAGGCTTTTATGGGTTGGCAAAGATGGCGGAGCATAGGGTTTCAAAGGGGGGTTGTTATGGAGCATAGAGGATGATCGAGTGAGTGGCCAAAATAGGAAGGGGGTGTAGGTGGAGCGAGATGGTGGGGCGTTACGTGGGGTTGACGATGATGCGTGGACCGTTGGATCTAGTGATCTAACGGTTAGGAAGGGGCCCGGGTGGAGGGTTGAGATCAGAACATAAGATCTGATCCAGTAGAGGAGAATGGAAGGATGACGTAGAGGTTGCTGAGTCATTAGATGGCAGAGCCATCCAACGGCTGAGGGGCATGCGGGGAAGGACGGTTCTGATGAGATCCAGAGATCTCATCAGGCTGTTGAGAGAGGAGCGGTAGTGGACGACCAGATGGAGGTGGGAAAGAGGGGATCCAAAGGCCAATGGCGTGACCAGGTGGCAGAAGAAGAGGCGGCCACGTGAGCGGCCCAAAGGACGCCACGTGGCCGCTCCAGAAAATTCAAAAAAATAAGAAATTAAAGAAAAATCAAAAAGAAATATTAAGAGGTTGAATTAGGAAAAAGTCAAAAAATGGAAGTTGTAGATCTCGATGAGATCTACAAGTTTCATGTTGAATAAAAAGTCAAACGAGGATATTTGTACAAATGTGTATTTTGGTGCATTTTTAATAGGCAAAACACTACTTTTGTGATTTTGAGTTTTTTTTGTATTTTAAATTTCTTTTAAAAGGTAAGATAGACATAGACAACAATTAATCTAATTTTTAGGGATTTTAATAAAATATAAAAACAAAATATGTTAGTAACAATAATTAAGATTAGAAAATATAGGTTAATTATACACGTATTGTTCGCAGTACAATACAAGTTAAGATTAGTGATTTAATTGCGATTCTTATTGAGTTGTTAAGCAAGTAGAATAATAAATGGATTTTATCACGATGTATCTGAGATTCATCAAAGGTCGTAGCACAATCCCCTCCCTGGCGACGGCGATTCCGATCAGGGGGAGCAATCCGAAGATGCCGCACCTCCTCTCGTCGCCTACTCTGATATAACGCACCTCTGTGCGAGGCCCAACTCCTCCTGGCAACACAGGTCAACGGCTCCTCCTCCGCGTCAGTCCCTCACGATGAAGGATATGATCATCGTCGTCCTCTCAGTTCTCCTTCGTATCTTGCAGTGGCTCCTCCTTTGTATCTTCCGAGCGACGACATGTGTGGAGGCTTCTCCAAAAAGGAGTTGCAAATTAAGGCCCTGGAGGGAACCCTAATATATTAAAAAAGAAGGGGGGGGCATGTGCTATTTTTTTAAAAGGGGTACGAGGGGTTATTTCAGAGCCCAACATGCCGTGTTTCAACACTTAAAAAAGAGAGAGAGGGAGAAGAGTGATATGTATGTGCCCTTTGGGCCGAGAGAGAAAAAAAGGAAACGAGGTTAAGAGTTAAAAAAAGGAGAGAAAGGTCGAAAAAATTGGCCTCATTTGCAAAAAAAGAAAAATGTTAGTAATAATAATTAAGATTAGAAAGTATAGGTTAATTATACACATATTATTCATAGTATAATACAAGTTAAGATTAGTGATTTAATTGCGATTCTTATTGAGTTAAGCAAGTAGAATAATAAATGGATTTTATCACGATGTATCTGAGATTCATCAAAGGTCGTAGCACAATCCCCTCCTTGGCGACGACGATTCCGATCAGGAGGAGCAATCCGAAGATGCCGCACCTCCTCTCGCCGCCTACTCCGATACAACGCACCTCTATACGAGGCCCAACTCCTCCTGGCAACACAGGTCTGCGACTCCTCCTCCGCGTCAGTCCCTCACGATGAGGGACATGATCATCGTCGTCCTCTCAGTTCTCCTCCTTTGTAACTTGCAGTGGCTCCTCCTTCGTATCTTCCGAGCGACGGCATGTGTGGGGGCTTCTCCAGAAAGGAGTTGCAAATTAAGGCCCTGGAGGGAACCCTAATATATTAAAAAAGAGGGGGGGGGGTAGGAATGTGCTATGTTTTTAAAAGGGGTACGAGGGGTTATTTCAGAGCCCAACATGCCGTGATTCAAAACTTAAAAAAGAGAGAGGGAGAAGAGGGATATGTATGTGCCCTTTGGGCCGAGAGAGAAAAAAGGTAACGGGGTTGATAGTTTAAAAAAAGGAGAGAAAGGTCGAAAAAAATTTGGCCTCATTTGTAAAAAAGTATGCTGGAAAAAGAGCGTAAAAAACCGTACGCGAGAAAAAAATGAGTCGTCTATTAGAAAAAGGAAAAAGGCAGAAAAATGGAATCGTACAAAAAAACGTATAGAAAAAAATTCAAAAAATGTCTAAAAAATGAATGATTTGAAAAGCCGAAAAATTTGACTATTGGCTAATGATATTCATGTTTTCTCCCCATCTTCTTGTCTTCTCCCAACTTGGTCGATGTTTGATATTCCGAGCAGTATAGGAGAAAGGAGGAGTAGAGTGTAGAGTTCTACAACGAGCCAGTTCGTCGGATTCCAGATTCTCCAGTCTAGATGCCAGGTCAGATTTTCCCGACTCTACAGATGTTCGTATTCGATGATCAGGTTCTGAGTCTTCAGGTTGATTCGCACATGTCTGTGATCAGTTGTGAGGTCTCCATCTTTTCTGGTCAGCTCAGAGTTCTCATGTGTTTCATAAAGGACTCCAAAGTAGATATCCCATTCCTTATGCCATGTGGGTTAGGGTTTCTTGTGGTTTCGTAGGGACTCCATAGTAGAGATCCCATTCTCTGAGCCAGTACGGGAGAGACCCAGTTCTTCGACAAGGAGACTTCTTCAGACTCATTCTCCAACGACCTGGACTCCGATGAGGATGTTTTTCACGGTTTTTCCAGTTCGGACCTTCAGAGATGGAGCACTTGTCCACATGATCCAGTCTTCTACATGTATCGGGACAGAGTTCTCCAGGAGAAGACTCATTTAGCTGCAGTGACTCTGACATGCACAGTACATAGTACATGCTCTCCGACAAGGAGATTCAATTTTACTCACACTCCAGCCCGTTTGTTCCTCCTCACATGCACGACATGAGAAGAACATCCTCGACAGCAGCCGACAGTTGTGTGCGTTGAGTTGATATTGTTTGTAGCATCTTGTATTGTGAGTTGAGATTTCTTTCTGTTTGTCCAAGCTGAGCATTTCATGCTCCAACTTGAGGAGGAGTGTTGGAATATTTGTGTTATGCGTCACTTAGGTTGTAAATGGGTAAATGGATCACTCCAGGATCTATTTACCACATCCAGAGTTTAGTCACACATATACCAGTGGTGGAACTTGGAGAGTCTGTGGAGACTATATAAGAAGTTACAGACCTCATGTATCAGTTGAGAAAGTGCAATGCATAAACCAGCCCTTTGAGGTGTTCTCCCGTGGTTTCATCCTTCTCCTTAGGGAGTAGGGTTCCACATTAAATTCCGCGTTCTTCATTCTTTATCATTTATTTCTGATACGCTTCCGCATTCTTTATTTTCTAACAATATGCATATATCTATTTTAATATACAAATATAGTTGTAGATTTATTTGTCACTTCATGTAGCAATATTATATATCTTCTTTCATCATATTTGATATAATTATTATGAAATAAATACCTTTAATATATTTGTATTATGTGCAAACCCTCCACTTAAATGGTCTGACGATAGTGCAATGTGCCTACCACCACAAAGATCAGGGTTCAATTCCTGGTGTTGTGGGGGTTGCGTTGGTAGTTGACAGCCAACGTAAAAAGCAGTCGAATCTTTCAACATGGATTTGAGCAAGAATCCATATAACCGACCCTATTTACAGTGAGAGAATGCTTTGCCAGTTTTTTTTATGTACAAACCATCCAATACATGCATATTTTTAGCGAATTAATATATTGTCTCTGACCGTTCCTTAGGTAGATCTGTCATACTTACTGTTTAGTCAAATTTTCAAGTGATCCAAATGCCTCGAGTTCCATATGATCATTGCAGGAAAGAAGAGCAAATCTGCCAAAGTGGTCAGTTCCTTGTCTTGGAGATGGTCTTCGAGATCACCTCTATCCAGCAAAGGCGCTCGTCAATTCCAGGCAGATAGCGATCCCTGCCGATCTGGAAGCCACTGTGGGACGCTTGATAAACTTCATGCAGAGGAACAAAAGCTATACAAAGTGGTCAAGGTAATTGTGCTGCTGCACAAATGATCCGTAGGATCTTATTCCATTGTAGACTAGACAAACTGATTTTTTGTTTGTGGTATAAAGATTGGATTTGTCAAAGAGGTTTCCTATTATATGATTTTTATTCTGCAGGCTGAAGAAGTTGCCAAGTTGCGTCATAGGAGGAAAATCCTCTTATTACATAAACAGGAAGCCAGGGAGCAAGATAGCGCAGCAATGGAGAAGACGCGGACAAAGATTGATGAGCTAGATAACCGGATACGATCTCTTCAAGAGTCGATAAATGGAACTTGTATATCTATATCCAAGCTTAGGGACGAAGAGTTGCTCCCTCAAATAATCACTCTATCCTCCAGGTGAACATTAGGGATAGCATCAATTGCTGTAATCTTTTCAGAGTGGTAACCTTGGATTAGCCTCCTTTGATTTATCTCAATAGAAAGTGGCTGCAGAATCCCTTTCCATGGCACTAAATTGACGTGTTTGGTGCCGAATCTACTCTCCCATTTGATGTTAAAATCTAATATCATATATGTTACAATCAATTAATCACTTTGCATTATTCCAATTTTGCATTTTGTTGCAACTTCACTTGCATGGAAAAGGATTCTATGATATCGCTTTACATTATGGTAATATAAACAGGACCCAACTGTACATTCTTCTCGACGCATTTTCACGTCTTTTATTTTCTATCAAGAGTGTTTTGAAATTTTTAACCCAAAATCCAATTAAGATGGACAAAAATTGATTCTTAATTTGATGTAAGAAGATTTCATTGCCTCCTTTCACTTACTATGTAAAGTTTTCTTTTTGATTGAAATTTCCAGGCTATTGAAGATGTGGAGAACAATGTATGAATGCCATCAAGTCCAAAATCATGTTGCTCAGCAGGCAAATAATGTTCAAAGTCATGCTACTGATGAACCAACTAGTGTTTCACATCTTCATGCGACAATGCAACTAGAATCTGAGGTCGGCTCATGGCACACTGCATTCCATAAACTCCTCAAGTCCCAACGTGAGTATGCACATACTCTCAACCAGTGGGTGAAGCTGACAGACTGCCTTCCTGATAATGGACTTTGTGAACCCTCGTGTAGTATATATGCTCTTTGCGAAGAATGGAAGGTGGCTGTTGACATGTTGCCAGATAAGGTATCACGATTGTTCCTTCTTAAGCGTAGACTTCTTATTGATCATGCTAATATAATTTTACAAGGTGAAGTATCATTCTAGCTTGTGTCAATTCTGACGCTTGTACGCTTTTACATTTTAGACCGTCATAATTATTGCTACATGTTTGATTTGACATTTGGATTCATCCTTTTTAGAATGTGCAGTATTCAATCCAAACTAAGGTTCACGATTTTATATATTTTAGAAGAAAGTCGAGGAAGTACTATGGTTATAGACCTGGCCCCTTGATGCAAAACAAAAACTTCCAGTGCCCCAGAGCATGGATAAATAGGTCTATGTTATAGAGCAAAACACGGACAAACATGACACAATGTTTAGGGGGATTTGTAAGGTCCCCTTATCCCGGGATAATAAGGCACCACGAGATAACATGGTCACATCATGATTACATCATCCGTTATGTCTCTCTTTACAATATATATCTGTTATCCTTAAACCAATTGTACAAGAATGATAAATAAACTTCATTTATCCATTATCCATCCGTATCCATTATCCCTCTGTCGAAAAGGGATGTCTTACATCCTCCACTACGACTATTATACGACATAAAATAGAGAGAATCGCCGCTGCTATAGATGAGTAGCCCTGTTAAACGTGAACTCCGTACATAATGTGTTGTGGTTGTTTCGTGCTTGCTTTCTTGATGATGTATTTTTGTCTCCATTATGTGCAACAATAGCATTTGATATAACCAGTTAGCATGAAAAGACCAAATATTTTTTCCTTTTCTTTAACAGGTGACCGCCGAGGCCATAAAGAGTTTTGCATCTGTCATTCGCTCCATAGACCTGCAGCTGATGGAAGAGCACAGGCTCAAAAAGAAAACCGTGCACCTTGAGAAAAAACTGTCAAAGAAACTGGAGAAACAGACGATGTCCTTGAGTGAGACAGAGGTCATGTATGATGAAAACCCGTCTACTGGTCCAGCGTCCACTGCACCATCAAAACAGAAGAGGATCGATTGCTTTAAGAAAAAAGTTGCAGACGAGAAGTCCAAGTACCTAAACTCGATTCGCACGAGTCATGCCATGATGCTGAACAACCTGCAGACCGGTCTTCCGAATCTTTTCCAGGCCATGACGGGTTTCGCAGGCGTGTGCGTACAGGCTTTTGAGGGCGTATGTCAATGGTCTGCGACTGGTGCTGCTCAAGTAACTTGAAATTCTCCTTTGTAAAGCATGGGCTCCTTCGGCAGATTACACTGTAAGTAGAAGTTAACACATTTGAGGCATTTTGCTCGTTTACAGCCTTTAGGAAAATCTAATCCTGACCTGTGGTTCTAGGGAAAGTGAAATATTTGGACTTGTGTCATCTTGCTGTGATGAACTTATCATATTGGAAACTGGAGTGTTTGATGATGCATTTGGTGAACGCTTAATTTATTTAGATTTCATGAGCTAATGATTTTGCGATTTTTCAAGAGGTAGAAGTTGTGTTTTATGGAACGAGTTTGGATCTCCTGCTCTGAGCAGTAACACAGCATGACCTATTGTGGTTATCCTGAACCACCTTCATCAAAGATCTAAGGAAGGAGGTTGTCTGGGATAATAAACCAGGCGATTTCATATGTTGACATGAGATGCATAATTTTGTTGCCGGATGCACATCCTTACCTGACAACATGCATACTTACTAACCTTTACATGTGATACAAGCAATTTTTTTTACCAAAGTCAATGTTATCGGGCATGCATATTTTTTCCTCTAAATGAGTATTTTTACCAGTGAGAACTCTTTCTGAAGAGAGGGGTTTATTGTCCCAAATAACCTCCTTCCTTAGATCTTGGATGAATGGTCGAGATAGACATAGCAGGACTGGGTGGAATTTGAGCTTCTTATATTTTCCCGGTAGTGGTAAAATTATATATGTGAAATCAATATATTAGTTTTGATATGTGGAGGAAAAAAGAATGCCAAGGATTTATTAGTTCAGTAATGTGTAAAATGGTTTCTGTGAACATCAAGATCAAGCAACAATTTAATAGTTTTGAAATGTACAAAAACTGAATGCCAATGGGAGATGGCCTATCATCCATCTTGTCTCTCTCCATAGTATTTAGGGTTTTTATCACTTGTGCCCTTCTTAACTTCTTCAATATCAGTTATGCCCATCTCTTTTTTGGAATATCAGTTGTGCCCCAACTTTCTCACAAAATTCGTAGTTTTGCCCTTCCGTTAAGGTAAAGTGGGGGCAATAACTGATATTGTAGAAGTTAAGAAGTGTATACATAAAAGTTCCTGAACTACACACAATTATAATGTTGTATCCGCACTTTAAAAGGAAATATTTATTATTTTTAAGGTCTAAAGTACGACATTGAAATTGGATGCATAGTTCAGGGACTTTTACGTCATTTACTGTTTTTTTTGTTGCTGGGAGGAAGAGGACATGATTGAATGTTTTTTATTACTTCAGGGAGGAAGAGGGAATATGCCCCTTATTAGATTAGTCATTAGTGTTGTTTCCAGATCTGAACACATGCAGACAGATCTTATCAGCTGCTGGTGGTGTTTGCACTTTGCTGCCCAAAGAAGCAGCACAATTACTAGTTTAATTAATGGCAGTGGGCCCAAACAGTTCCTTACTTGGTTTGTTGTGTCTTATACAAGGATTGATTAAGTTAGCATTAAGTATGAATTGGATGTGTGCCATTAAGTGCCAGCATGATATTACCCAAGATACATTTAAGTGATTCTCTTATTTCCAAAGATATCCAAAATACTTTTTATTCACTCAAACCCAACAAGTTATCGGGGTCACTTTGTGTGCAAGTCATGGAGAGGGTGTCATCCTCCTATTCGTCCTTCACCCACCTCTTCGAGATCGCCTACAATTAGAGTTGCTAATCGAACAGAACTGTAATGAAGGAACCTATGTTCGAGTTCGGTGTGATAAGAAAGTTCGAAAGTTCGAGTTTTGTTTGATAAATGTTCGATAGGATATGTTCGAATTCGAGTTCGTTCAGAAAACTCGAATTCGACAATAAGGTTCGAAGTGGTAAAAATTGGAAATTATTGAGGTACAAAACTCAATAAATATCAAAATTTCTTTAACCTCAAAATTTATTACACATATACATATATCAAGCTCGAAATTTTATCGAACAAATATATGTTATGTTCATGTTCAGTTCATTAAGCTATCGAACTAAAAATTGAAGTTCATGTTCAATTCGTTTATAAACGAACGGATATTTTTTGAACTATTATCGAACTCTAATCGAATACGAACATGTTCAGTTTAATTAGCAGCCCTACTTACAATGTCATCTGCAAACTCAACCCCTACCTCCCACCTCTCCTCGTGTTGTCACGATTCACTTGAGGTGGGGGGCAGAGAGGATGGATGCCTTAACGATGGGTCGGTTGGAGCAAGGGAAAGGGTAGGGATTGTAGGGGTATTTTGGTCCTTGAAATAAGTAAGTTGCTGGTGGTAGAACATTTCCGTATGCTGAAACCCACATTGTATAAGGCTAAGAAAATGTACCACATTGTTACTTTTAAAAGTTCATATATGACATTAAAATTGAGTGTGTAGCTTTGGGACTTTTGTGTAATTTACTTTACTATCTTACACCCTTACACCTATAAGCAGCAAATTTCACATATACACTCTTATATTATCATTAAAGTGAGATTTGCATTGTTCTCATTATATAACTTATTCATAAACGTAATCATGCATAAAAAGGGTACATAAAATATCATAAATCATATAAGCTCTTAAAATATTTATGATATGGATTTGTCTTAGTTCACAATTATTGTGCGGCTTAGGTGGCTTAACAACCACCACAAGCCATAAACAAAATATAACTTGACATTGTAGTTACAAATGTAGAGGACTTATTGCAAAGCCATGAATTTGGCATCTCTCGGATCCTATATCATAAGATCTGACTCGTCAAGAGAAAACCAACGGAATTTGTTTCGCGTGAATCGGACTTCGTTTCGATTTGCTGTGATTTTCGGAAGAAAGAGAAGTAAGGAGGGTTAAGACATCATTAACCCATAATGGCTGTCATTAAGATTAATTAAGCATGATTAAAGAAACTAATGACGGATTGAAAACTGCTAATGATCATTAGCAAACACTAATCAATAGATAAGCATAAGCTAAATCACGATTAGTGAAAGTTAATCACGATTAGTGTTAATGAAGCGTCATTAGCGAATCTAGAATCCTCTGGAATGGGCCACTAACCGCTGTTAAGGGCTAAATCATGGTTTACTAACCATGGTTAGCGATTTTCTGGAGCCTATAAATACCCCCTACCCATTCATTCTCTACGATTTCCACTACCACCACCACCCAAGGGCTAGGGTTGAGAGGCCGGGAGGAGGAGCGGGAGACGGGGAAAGAGCGCTAGCGAAGCGCTGCTGGGAGAACGAGGAGGAGGAAGGTATGATCCTCTCTTAGTTTGCTTCGTAAACTAGGCTTTCAATTCATCCTATTTTCTTCCAAGTTTTGTTCTTGATTCATCTTCTTTCCTATTCGTTCTCTATTGTGGTTCGATGAGAAATCTGTGTAACACCCTACTTAGATGCGGGCGGCTATACACATTAGTGAACCCTGTGATTCGTCACACATTCACTACTTAAGATGCGTGGTGTCTACCAATTCTCCATTATTTATTGTTATTTTTTTCCGCTTTTATAGTTATTTTGATGGAGAAATCCGTGTAATACCCTACTTATGTGCGGGCGGTTGTGCACGTCAGTGAACCCTGTGATTCGTCACACATTCACTCACCTGAGACGCGTGGTGTCTACCGATTCTCTATCGCTTGCAGTTTGATTATATTCTTTCAGTTTGTTGTTGTTATCCTCTCGATTGATTTTATAGAGGAAACTCTTTTCGTTTTATTTTGAAATATATCCCGATATAAGGGAAAACTCTGCCGAATTTTTCCGAGAAATATGTCCTGATATAAAGGGAAACTCTGCCGAAATTTTCCAAGAAATACGTCCCGATATAAGGGGAAACTCTGCCGAAATTTCAAGAGAAAATATGTTCTCAGCGTTCTTTGTTTTCTTCCTGTTCTTCATGTGTTCTTCGCGTTCTTCGTGTTCTTTGTTCGTTCTTCGCATTCTTAACACGTTCTTAGCGTTTTTTATACGAAAATGAAATTCGATCGTTTCAGGAGCCTTAAATCATCCTTTCTGAAAACGAAACACGATAAAGCACTGCATATATGAGAGAGAGCTCGATTAGGTAACGAAATCCTTCTTTTGCTGTTGGGTTTTCATATGAGATCGTTGAAATTCCTGATTTTATTTTCTTTGCTACAAAGAACCCTAATTTGGCCATCTTTAAGAATGTATGAAAAGTTACTTTGTGATTCCCACTAAAATAAGGTCTAAGTATCGTATGGATGCAGTGGTTTGGAAAGTTAGGGTTTGGAAGTTAAAAAGAGCATAAGTTGGGTATTTAAATATATGAATTAATATATGTGTAAGTCTATACTTGGTAATTATGGTTACGCTAATCTAAGGCTTAACAGAGAAATTACATCATGGGAATTGATGTGTTTTGAGTTGGATCATTAAAAGGATCGTAAGTCACGTTAAGGATGACTGGGAGTAGAACTACAGGTCGAGCATGCAACCTGTAGGTTTGTCGGAAGGAACCCGTATTGGCGTATCCCTACCTCGGTGGTACACGATTGCCATGTTATGATAAGTGCGCACGAAATGAATGATTTGCAACGTGTGGTACCGGGAGCCAATATATGCGGGTTGAACGACGAAAGATGTCGTCGTGCCATGTGGAGGCACGGGTGGTTCAATAGCGGCTGGGTCACGACAACATGTATTTAAAGCTGCTAGGTTATATGATTAAATGTTAGCCTGAGGTTTTAAGCAATCGAGTCCTCGAGGACGGTGTGCTCCTTTGTTTGCCAAGTTGAGGGTTAAGACCCTGATTAATAAAAGAAAAGGAAATTGTTAGTGTAGTATCGGAGGATTGGTTGAGACGACATGCGGCGGCATAAGCTTACCAAGATCAGCACAATCTCCAATCCCGAAGTGTCCATAGCTTCAGAGTCCTTATAGTGGTAAGGTAATTCCCTGGACTAATCCCTGACGTGGAATAGAAATGAATATGACTTGAATGAATGAGAATGAATGAAATTTTTTGTGATAACATGTTTTGAAAAATTACCATTTGTTTGTTTTTCTCTTCTTCATTACTTAGCATTCGCTAATTTTTATTTTATGATTTATGGAAAATCCAACAGGTGTCGATGAGAAATCGCAAGGACTTTAGTAATCCAAGCAGTTAACATAGTCATCCAAACAGCCACAGTAGCTTTTCTCTGTAAAGTACTTAGTAATCTTTTGTGTATTTTTCCTTTCAAGCTAATGTACATGTAAACGATTATAGTGGAACAATGTATTATGGGAACTTTGTTTTGTGAATAGAAAAGTGTTAAAATACTTTCTTCTGAGTATTTTTATTTGCAGTCTGTTTCCGAATGTTAGTTGTAATTGCTGGATAAATTATTCCTGAGTAACCAGATTTGGATATGGGAGGATCCGACGATCCGGGAATATGGGTCTGGTAAATTAGTATCAGAGCCCGCTCACTCTAGTAATTTATTTAGTAATTAACAACTATGAGCGGTATTCAGAAAACTAAGGTTGTATTAAGAACCTTTAATCTTAATAATTGACTGCAGTACCATTCACAAGTCATTTCCCTTATGTACATCATGCTAAGACATATAGGACCTAACCTCTGGCCTTGACTTATCCCAGGATCATGGCAGACCAAGACGTGTCTAGACAATTAATGGCTATGATGACAATGCTCCAAGACATCAGGCAAAGGCAACAAGCATTGGAGAGGAGAGGCTCAATGCACAAGCTGAGAGACCCGAGGCATCCAAGCCTGCGGATGCTAGGATTGAAGGTTCTCTCCATCTTATTGAGGAAGAATCTAGTTACCATCCTTTAACTGAGTCTGCTCCTACCCCGGTTGAAGGAGCAATGGAGAATGCCCTTCTTAGACACCAAATATTACTAGACAATTACCGAAAAGGGAAAGATTCCTCGATTTAAAGACATAGAGACACCCGCTGAGGTAGAACTATGGCTTGATGATGTCAGCAAGATGTTGAGAATAATACATGCACAAGCAGATACTTGGGTGCACTTCGCTGATTACTCCTTAGCAGAATATGCAAGATGATGGTGGAGAGAAATTAGTAGATCCTGTTACATGGGATATTTTTGAAGAAAGGTTCCGAGCTCACTTCTGCCCCTCCCATTGGGAAGAATTGAAGAGGAGGGAGTTGGCTTCTTTGATCCAAGGATCCAAGAATGTACGAAGTTATCATATTCACTTTATGGAGCTGCTACGTTACTCCCTAGCTTTAGAAGCTTCACCACAAGAGTGCCTTACTAAAATTGTTAGCTGTCTTCAGGGAGATTTGAGAGAGAAGCTTGCAGGTTTTAGAGGCACCACTATAGATGAAACCATGGACATCACATCTCGTATTGAGATGGAGAGGGATGAAAACCACCAAAGAACAAGCTTTCACTTGACTGGTGGACCATCCAAACGTAAGGCGAATTATAACCGAAGAGACAATCGTTATCATCCAGTCGGGTCTAATATAAGCTCGCCACAGACTTTGGGCTAGGAATTATCTGGAAGAAGGGGTTTCTCCATACCTCCACTATATCCTCGCAATTCAACAGCAGGAGCTAGCACCTCTGTGGTTGGGTCTTCAGCTCAAACATGAGCACGTTTGTGTTTTTACTGTCATCGGGAAGGCCACATCAAGAAAGATTGTCCGAAGTTGAGAGGTTCAGGGTTTAAACCAACCCCAATTAACAGTATAACATCCACCTCGAGCAATGGAGCAACATACGGAGGAAGACAGGGTAGAGGTCGTGGCTCACAAGGAGCGTCTCCTACACAACAACCACCACAAAGTGTTACGGGTTCTAGCTTGCCTAATCCTAATGACCAGCTCAATGCAATCACTGAAGAACAAGCCTACAATTCAGGCACAGTCATACGAGGTATCGTTACTATTCATGGTTTTTCAGTACATGCCTTATTTGATTCTGGTGCTTCACATTCATTTATTGCTCGATGGTTAGTACTCACTTTGGGTAAGATACCGGTAGAAGTACAACATTCCTATCTGATCAAGGTACCAAGAGGACAAGTATTTATAATCTGAGAAATCCTAGATAATTGTATAATACTGATAGTGGGACATCAGTTACCTGTTTCACTACTACTAATAGAGATAGAGGACTTTGATCTTATCCTAGGGATGGATTGGCTAGAAAGGCATCATGCATGTCTTGATTGTTTCAGAAGACAGTAACGTTTCACCTTCCTAACTCGATAGAGTTCCAGTTCATTGAAAAGACATTTAATGATAATGTCGAATATATCTCTACTTTGAAGGCACAACAATTGTTAGAGAAAGGGTGCCAAGGCTATTTAACTCATGTAACCACTACATCAGGGTCAGACAGAATGATATAAGATATACCTATAGTGTGCGAATTTCCTGATGTATTTTCAGAGGAACTACCTGGATTGCCACCGGAGAGAGAGATTGAATTTGAAATCTCTCTCATACCTGATACTCTGCCTATCTCTATCCCTCCGTATAGGATGGCACCAGCTGAGTTACGAGAGTTAAAGGTACAGTTGCAAGAAGTGTTAGATAAATGATTCATTCGTCCTAGTACTTCATCATGGGGTGCACCTGTCTTATTTGTCAGAAAAAGGATGGGTCAATGTAGTTGTGCATTGACTATATACAACTAAACAAGAAGATCGTAAAGAATAAGTATCCTCTGCCAAGAATAGATGATCTCTTTGATCAGTTACAGGGTTCAACTGTGTATTCTAAGATTGATTTAAGATATGGATACCATCAATTGAAAATTAAAGATACAGATATTCCCAAGACAGCTTTTCGAACTAGATACGGGCATTATGAATTCTTAGTTATGCCTTTTGGACTGACAAATGCCCCAGCAGCCTTCATAGATCTCATGAATAGAGTATTCAAGGAGTTCTTAGATCTCTTTGTAGTAGTCTTTATTGATGATGTGCTTATTTACTCCAAGGATAAGTATCTGCATGAACACCATCTCAAGCAGGCACTTGAAACTCTAAGAAAGAACAAACTATATGCTAAATATAGCAAATGCGACTTTTGGTTATCTGAAGTATCTTTCTTAGGTCATGTTATTTCTCAGGAAGGTATATCAGTTGATCCTACAAAGGTTAGTGCGGTGATAAGTTGGGAACGCCCGAAGACTGTCACAGAAATACGATCTTTTCTGGGTCTAGCTGGGTATTATAGAAGATTTGTGAAGGACTTTTCACGAATAGCATTGCCAATGAATAGGTTGACCTAGAAGGAAGTTCCATTCATATGATCCGATGCATGCAAAATTAGTTTCCAAACACTGAAAGAATGCCTAACATCTGCACCCATCCTTACTCTACCCTCCGGGAGTGAAGGGTCTACAGTGTACATTGGCGCATCTAAAGAAGGACTTGGGGCGATTCTTATGCAACATGATAAGGTAGTTGCGTATGCATCACGACAGCTCATGACACATGAGAAGAACTACCCGACACATGACCTTGAATTAGCTGCCGTAGTTTTCGTTTTAAAGATATGGAGACACTACCTCTATGGTATTACTTTTCAAATCTTCATTGATCATAAAAGTTTAAAATATCTGTTTGATTAGAAGGAGCTCAATATGAGACAGAGACGGTGGCTAGAGCTGTTGAAAGACTATGATTACACCATTTCCTACCACCATGGTAAGGAGAACGTCGTAGCAGATGCCCTCAATAGAAGAACTTATTCACATGGGTTGGTGAGTGCTATCGACTTCTGGGGTGTACTATCAATGTTAAGTGAATGGAAACCATTTGATAGTACTGCTGATAGTATAACTATTCCTCATCAATACAAATCCGAGATCTAGGATAGAATAAAGAAAGGATAAGAGGATGATTCGGTCCTTAAAGACTTGAGACAACAACTTGAGCAGAATAAGATAGAGGGATTCCATATACAAGCTGTAATATTGTATAACCATCGTAGAGTTTGTGTACCAAATACACCTGGATTAAGGAAAGATATCTTACGCGACGTGCACTGCTCAAGATTATCTATTCATCCAGGAATTACGAAGATGTATAAGGATCTTCGTTCAAACTTTTGGTGATCAGGAATGAAGAAGGATTTTGTTGAGTTCGTGAATTCATGTTTTACTTGCCAGCAGGTAAAGACTTCACACCAAAAGCCACCAGGATTATTGCAACCTCTCCCTATACCTGAGTGGAAATGGGAAAGCATTTACATGGACTTCGTTACTGGTTTACCTCAGACGACTGGTGGTAAAGATAGTATCTGGGTAATAATTGATCGTCTGATAAAGATAGCACACTTCATTCCAATAAGCTTATCTTTCACTCCAGACTAGCTTGCTGAATTATATATTACACATGTGTCTGCCTCTATGGTATCCCAAAGGAAGTAGTTTCCGATTGAGATTCACGATTCACCTCACACTGTTGGAAGAACTTCATGAAAGCCTTAGGTATACAGTTATGCTTGAGCACAACATATCATCCACAAACAGACGGCCAGTTAGAACGTACGATTCAGACACTAGAGGATATGCTACGAGCATGTTCCTTAGAATGGAAGAGATCATGGATTAAACATTTGCCTCTTGCATAATTCACCTACAACAATAGTTACCATACAAGTATTGGTATGGCACGATTTGAAGCACTTTATGGACGTAGGTGTACTACTCCTTTGTGTTGGCAAGAGGTTGGAATAAAGAACCTTTATGATTCGGACGGGAAGATGTAGAGTTTGCTCGAAAAAGACTAATAACTGCCCAGAGTCGCCAGAAAAGCTATAGGATACCAGGCGAAGAGACCTTGAATTTGAGGTAGGTGACTTTGTATTTCTCAAAGTAACACCTATGAACGGTATTCAGAGGTTTGGCTTGCGTGGAAAGTTAGCACCCAGGTTCGTGGGTCCCTTTAAAATTATTCAACAGATTGGAAAAATCGCCTATAGACTTGCGCTTCCTCCACATCTTTCGACAATACATGTTGTTTTTCATGTATCAAATCTGAGAAAGTATGTTAGGGATCCAGAGCATAAGATAAGCTATGCTGATTTACATGTTGAGTCAGACTTGACATACCAAGAGATACCTGTGCAAATACTTGACAGGGATATCAAGAAGTTGAGAAACAAAGAGGTACCTCTAGTTAAAATGCTATGACGTAACCAAGAGTTTGAAGAAGAAACATGGGAATCTGAGGTAGAAATGAAAGAAAAGTACCCGTACTTGTTTGAATGATAAAACTATGTATTCGGTATATGTTCATTATAAATGAAAGGATGTTCATTCTCTTTAAGGTTGTTATAGTCTCAATCCTCTTTAAGGTTGTTATGCATGTATCTCTAGTCTCGAGGACAAGACTTCCTTTAAGGTTGTTATAATTATAAAGCCCTGAACTTGGCATCTCTCGGATCATATATCATAAGATCCGACTCGTCAAGAGAAAACCAACGGAATTTGTTTCGTGAGAATCAGACTTCGTTTCGATTTGTTGTGTTTTCGGAAGAAAGAGAAGTAAGGAAGGTTAAGACGTCATTAACCCATAATGATTGACATTAAGACCAATTAAACATGATTAAAGAAACTAATGACGTATTGAAAATCATTAATGATCATTAGCAAACATTAATCAATAGATAAGCGTAAACTGCGAAAGTTAAATCACGATTAGTGAAAGTTAATCACGATTAGTGTTGATTAAGCGTCATTAGTGAATCTACAATCCTCTGGAATGTTCTAACTTAAGCCCTAAGTTTCGGATAAGTTTTCGTCAAAACCACGGGCCGCTAACCGTAATTAAGGGTTAAACTATGGTTTACTAATCATAGTTAGCAGTTTTCTGGAGCCTATAAATACTCCTACACATTCATTCTTTATGATTTCCACTACCACCACCACCCAAGGACTAGGGTTGAGAGGTCGGGAGGAGGAGTGGGAGGCGGGGAAAGAGCGCTAGCGAAGCGTTGTCGGGAGAGCGAGGAGGAAGAAGGTATGATCCTCTCTTAGTTTGCTTCGTAAGCTAGGATTTCAATTCATCCTATTTTCTTACAAGTTTTGTTCTTAATTCATCTTTTTTTTGATTCGTTTTCTATTGTGATTCGAGGAGAAATCTGTGTAACACCCTACTTAGGTGCGGACGGCTATGCACGTCAGTGAACCCTGTGATTCGTCACACATTCACTCACCTAAGACGCGTGGTGTCTACTTATTCTCCATTGCCTATTGTTCTTTCTTTTCTGCTTTTATAGTTATTTTGATGGAGAAATCCGTGTAATACCCTACTTAGATGGGGGCGGCTGTGCACGTCAGTGAACCCTGTGATTCGTCACACATTCACTCACCTAAGACACATGGTCTCTACTGATTCTCTATCGCTTGCAGTTTGATTATATTCTTTCAATTTTGTTGTTGTTTTCCTCTAGATTGATTTTATAGATGAAACTCTTTTCGTTTTATTTTGAAATATATCCCGATATAAAGGGAAACTCTGCCGAATTTTTTCGAGAAATATGTCCCGATATAAGGGGAAACTCTGCCGAAATTTTCCGAGAAATATGTCCCGATATAAGGAGAAACTCTGTCAAAACTCTGTCAAAATTTCAAGAGAAAATATGTTCTTAGCGTTCTTTGTGTTCTTCGTGTGTTCTTCGCATTCTTCATGTTCTTTGTTCGTTCTTCGCATTCTTGACACGTTCTTAGCGTTTTTGATACGAAAATGAAATTCGAACATTTCAGGAGCCTTAAATCATCCTTTCTGAAAACGAAACACGATAAAGCACTGCATACTCGAGAGAGAGCTCGATTAGATAACGAAATCCTTCCTTTTGCTGTTGGGTTTTCATATGAGATCGTTGTAATTCCTGAATTTATTTTCTTCGCTACGAAGAACCCTAATTTGGCCATCTTTAAGAAGGTATGAAAAGTTGCTTTGTGATTCCCACTAAAATATGGTCTAAGTATCATATGAATGTAGTGGTTTGGAAAGTTAGGGTTTGGAAGTTAAAAAAAGCATAAGTTGGGTATTTAAATATATGAATTAATATATATGTAAGTCTATACTCGGTAATTATGGTTACGCTAATCTAAGGCTTATCAGAGGAATTACATCATGGGAATTGATGTGTTTTAAGTTGGATCATGAAAAGGATCGTGAGTTATGTTAAGGATGACTGGGAGTAAAACTACAGGTCGGGCACACAACTTGTAGGTTTGTCGGAAGGAACCCGTATTAGCGTTTCCCTACCTAGGTGGTACACGGTTGCCCTGTTATGATAAGTGCGTACGAAATGAACGGTTTGCAACGCGTGGTACCTGGAGCCAATAAATTCGGTTGAACGACAGAAGATGTGGACATGTCATGTGGAGGCACGGGTGGTTCAATAGCGGCTGGGTCACGACAACATGTATTTAAAGTTGCTTGGTTATATGATTAAATGTTAGCCTGAGGTTTTAAGCAACCGAGTCCTCAATGATGGTGTGCTCCTTTGTTTGCCAGGCTGAGGGTTAAGACCCTGATTAATAAAAGAAAAGGAAATTGTCAGTGTAGTATTGGAGGATTGGTTGAGGCGACGTGCGACGGCATAAGCTTACCAAGATCAACGTAATCTCCAATCCCGAAGTGTCCACAGCTTCGGAGTCCTTATAGTGGTGAGGTAATTCCCTGGACTAATCCCTGATGTGGAATAGAAAGGAATATGACTTAAATTAATGAGAATGAATGAAACTTTTTGTGATAACAAGTTTTGAAAAATTATCATTTGTTTGTTTTTCTCTTCTTCATTATTTAGCATTCGCTAATTTTTATCTTATGATTTATGGAAAACCCAACAGGTGTCGGCGAGCAATCGCAAGGACTTTAGTATTCCAGCCGGTTAACATAGTCATCCAACCAGCCACAGTAGCTTTTCTCTGTAAGGTAGTTAGTAATCTTTTGTGTATTTTTCCTTTCAAGTTGATGTACATGTAAACGGTTATAGTGGAACAATGTATTATGTGAACTTTGTTTTGTGAATGGAAAAGTGTTAAAATACTTTCTTCTGAGTATTTTTATTTGCAGTCTGTTTTTGAATGTTAGTTGTAATTGCTGGATAAATTATTATTGAGTAACCAGATCAGGATATGGGAGGATTTGACGACCCGGGAATATGGGTCGCGATACTTATCTTTTGTCTTAATCGATTCATTGATTTGTACTTCCCCGAAAGATGTTGACCCTTACAAGTTACACCACCTTAGTTCGACTCAGTGTCAAAACTTAATGTTAATGTTAATGGCTTCATAGTTTCAATAATCGCATTGAGTACAATATACACAATATTATATTGCAACTGAGGTACTTGCATTCTAAGATGTATGGAGTAGATATAATATAATATCAAAAAAAATGGGTTGCCTTGCCCTATTTTCTGATGATTTTTTTATTTTTTCAAAAATACTGTCATGTACTTTCATCATTATATCCTTCTAATGTCATTCGTATTTCGTCTAAAACAGAGACTTCTATGTCCTCCATCCAGAACATGTAATTTTAACAGTCTTAGAATTGTTGTAATCAACATGTTCTAGATGGAAGACATAAGAGTCTCCGTTTCTGATGAAATTGAAATGACATATTAGAGGGATATAGTGATGAAAATATATTATGGTATTTTTGAAAAAAAATAAAAAAAATGTCAAAAAATGAAAAGGGGGCAGCCTTGGGGGCAACTCCATTAAACCCATATAATCTATCACGTAGTTGAGTTTATAGATAATATCCATACATCCTGCAATAAGGAGCTACATTATTCTTTGTGAAGCTATTATGTAACCTCCAATATCATTTTATTTCGGCATCTGTGATTCAATGATAACCTTGATCAATTCTCTAGAAAAAACATCAAGTGAAATACATGATATTTCTTTGGAAACTGCAACTAAAGTTGAACTATCAAGGGAAGTTATATAAACCTATGCAAGGGAATATCACCGCTACATTTAATGTCAAGTAAGCCGGAAAGTTATCCTTAAAACACTCTCTATAATTTTATCTTTGTCAATTAACCTTAAGGATGTAAATGGATATGGATATATCTTTTATCCAATGCATTATCATATCTATTTTATATATACTTTGATATCTATAACCATATCTGTTTTAAAATGGATATGTATATGGATATCACTTTGATATCCACAAACATCTGTATCTATATTCATAAATCTATTTTTATTTATAAATATAAGGGTAGTAAAGGATTTTTATCACTTACACCCTTTTTGACTTCTATAATATTAGTTATGTTCCTCTCTTTTTTTAATATCAATTGTGTCCCTATATTCTTAGAAAATTTACAATTGTGTCCTTTTCCCTACTTTACCTTGACTAAAGTGCAGAATTATGAATTTAGTAAAAAGGTATGAGCATGTCCGATATTACAAAAGAGCAGAACTATGATTTTTTAAGAAGTAGGGGGCACAATAGATATCTCCAAAAAGGGGGGTAGTATTATTGTAGAAGTTAAGAAGGGCATAAGTAATAAAAATCATAAATATAATTCTAAATTTCTTTTTAACCATATATAACATATGTTTTTATATTCCTTCACTATATTTGATATATTTGTCATGTATATTTTAGTTAATCTATAGAGTATTTTTAGTACTATTCGTATGTGATCAGTATATGTTTTACATATATACCATTTTTTAAGAATATTGTAATATAGTTCTCATATCCGTCAATATATATATATATATATACATACATATATATATATATATATATGAGGATGGGGAGCTTGCACCAAGGTGCATGTAACTTTACATGCACCGGCGCTTATATCTTTCACATTTTTTTACTTTTTTTGAAAAATAGTACCATGTAAATTCATCCATATATCCCTCCAATATGTCATTCGAATCTCGTCAGAAACATAGACTCTTATGACCTCCATCCAGAACAGGTCGATTACATCAATTCTAAGACCGTTAAAATTACCTGTTTTGGATGGAGGTCATAAGAGTCTCTGTTTATGACGAAATTCGAATGACATATTGGAGGGATATATGGATAAATATACATGGTGGTATTTTTCAAAAAAATAAAAAAATGTGGAAGATATAAGCGTCGGTGCATGTAAAGTTACATGCACCTTGGTGCAAGCTCCCCATCCTCTCTCTTTCTCTCTCTCTCTCTCTCTCTCTCTCTCTCTCTATATATATATATATATATATATATATATATAGGGCATATCCAGAGAGCACTGTACCGATTTGAATTTTTTTGAGCACCAAACGTGGGTTCGCCATGTGTATTTCCATTTGAATGGTTTCCTATTTCGAGGGACACGGTTTTGGAAGGATATTAATATGTTTGAGCCTTTTCTATTTCCAATTATATCGAGTCCTTAAAAAAAGGAAGACGGTTTTGGAAAGATAAATTCAAATCCTTAATTTCGTTTCGAATAAATAGTCATTGTACATTTGATCAGTAATGTATATATTATATGTAAGTAATTATGTGTTGCGAGATCAGTAATATTGAAACAATTGTCAGTAATTTACATATGTAATATTACATTGTACTGAGATCAGTAATTCATTCATCTTACTCAAGTAATACATATTCAGTTCTCTAGTAATTATTGTTGTGAGATCAGTAATTAAGTTACTAATGTCCATACAAGAAGTACTGATTACAATTATCCATTTTACTGTACTCATTTTGATTGTTACTAATGTCCATCCCCGCCTTCTTTACTGATGTAGTCTATTTAGTTACTTGCAATACGTCAAGTGTTACTGATAGCTACATATAAATTACTGATGTAGTCTATTTAGTTACTTGCAATACGTCAAGTGTTACTGATAGCTACGTATAAATTACTGATGTAGTCTATTTAGTTACTTGCAATTCGTCAAGTGTTACTGATAGCTACGTATAAATTACTGATGTAGTCTATTTAGTTACTTGCAATACATCAAGTGTTACTGATAGCTACGTATAAATTACTGATGTAGTATATTTAGTTACTTGCAATACGTCAAGTGTTACTGATGGCTACGTATAAATTACTGATGTAGTCTATTTAATTACTTGCAATACGTCAAGTGTTACTGATGGCTACGTATAAATTACTGATGTAAGTCTAGTTAGTTACTTGCAATACGTCAAGTGTTACCGATAGCTACGTATAAATTATTGATGTAAGTCTGTTTAGTTACTTGCAATATGTCAAGTGTTACTGATAGCTACGTATAAATTACTTAATTCGTATTTGATAGAAAGAACTTGTATTTTCTTAAGATACATAAGTAACTATGAATGGATTTTAATCAGTAAGAATGATAAAATAGAAAAGTAATACTTGATATATTATCAGTAACATATGCAAATGTTATCAGTAACTTGGTATAATTTTTCTGAAATAATGATTTCGCTATCTAAATCCAATTGTAAGACATCCATCTTCGATCATTTTGATACGATCTTTTCACGATTCAAATCCATCCATGAAGCATCGTTCATCATTGCTTCTTTGTAATCATGATCAGTTTCCATTCACAGATGATCCATCGCATTTGAATCTGAAAATGAGAACTAAAAAACGAACGATCAAATTCTACAAAAGAACAATAAATAAATGTCTAATAAACAACGAAAAAACCTACAGATCGAGGACTTGAAGACGACTTTCTTTCGTCGCTGGAGATCTTGAGATTTCGCAGGAAGACGAATCCATAGATGATTTTGGAAATTTCTAAAATAAAAACAATGCAACGTCGGAGAGACTTAATTGCGAATCAAAAAAGGAAATCAGTCACGAGGAGAATGCGGGGGGAGTTTGTTATGGTAAGGATTGATGCTAAAAAAAGGGAATGGATGAGATAAAATAGGATCATTAGATCATGATCGGAAGGATGAAAGCAAGGGCTCATTTGAACTCAAATCGGCACAGTGCTCTCTGGATAAATTCCATATATATATATATATATATATATATATATATATATATATATATATATATATATATATATATTGCATCCCTATATAACCGGCATGAGTCCGGATGATAAATTAATATCTTTGACTTATGAATATCAAAATGCCACAGCAGAAATTCAATGTTGCCGAAATTCGAGAGGTAAACGTAGAAATAAAATGAAGAATAGGTGGTATATAGCCCTCTGATGATGCATATGAGATTATCCGCAATCACACACATCTTAACCTATGTAGATAGTTATTTAAGATTAAATGTTTTTGTTTTTTTTTGCAAAGCACATATCGCGATAATAATATATAGTTTTTTTCCATTTAAATCGCATAATTGTTTACGCTTGCGACATAAACGAGAATCAGGAGATTTCTAAAACATTATTAATTCGTGGAATCATAATAATAGCTATCTATCTTAGTAATTAAAGCTAACACGTCGGCTCATTCCTTCCTTAAAAAAACTGTCTCCTTCCCATGATTTCAAATTTCACGAAGTATCGGCGATGTGACCGAAATTTCGAACACAATGCCTATATAAGAGCTTACCTTAACAAAAGTTGCTCGATTTAGCCAAAATGTCATCAAATTTTACCTAAATTTCATTTCGACATAGTATCGATACGATGCCCGATATCAAAATTTAAACCCTTGCTCATTCCCCCTCGATCCCTCTCCCACTTTCCCAAAGGAATGCTCTCGCCCTCTCTCTCTATCTCTATCTCTCTCTCTCTTTCTCTCTGGTCCCTTTCTTGGGCCAACGTGCATGCATGTCGTCTCAAATTAGGGGTGTCAGAAAATTCTCAAATTCGATATTCACTCAAGTTCGGTTCGTTAAAAGTTCGATTCAGTAACTGAACCTGAACATAAGTTTAGGTTCGACTAAATAAACGAACCGAACATAAAAAAATGTAGGTTCGTTCAGGACCCACAAGATCGATATCAAACCCCATGATTGATTTGGTCCTTACCAATGTACATATTCGTAGGATCTCACAGGTTTTGCTATGTGTACCAGTTTTGATAAAGATTAGGGATCCAAAGATCTCAGTCTATGGTGAGGTGTTTCAGAGAGGTAAACAGGGGAAGGGATTCCTGTATGAGGAAGATGGGTTCGCATTAAAGGACTCCTGGATGGGTGGATGCACCTTAGTGTGAAGATGGGGGAAGGGAGCTTTGCTCTGACAAATGGAGGATAGAAGGGAAAGTGATGGGGGAGAAGAAACAAGTTCGGTTTCCAATTTTACCCCTCCTGCCCACTAACATGACATGATTTGAGTAAATCATGATTTATTTCACCTCATTCACAGAAGGGTACAAATGATAACAAAACAAAAAGTCAGAGACAACTGATGTTTCAAAAAAAGAGGAATATAACTGATATTGCAATAGCTAAGAGGGGCACAAGTGATAAAACTCCCAGGAGGTTCGATCTGATCTGTCGGATTCAACCCCTTTCAAATTGAAACTGCTTCAGCATAAGATTCATCCACAATCGGACTGCAATTGACGTTTGTTCGTTTAAACAGAAATTCAATTCAATCAAGCAGAAACTGTAAAGAAACCACTCCATAATGTGGTAGCGCAATGTGCCTTCCATGATTCCATCCAAGAGATTAAAATTCTAATCTCACAAACTACCACTTTCTCAAAAAACCATGTTCAGTTAAGAAAAATAATTAACAAACGCATTCTGAAAGTCTATCACTTCCAGGAAATAAACATCTCCAAAGAAAGAACGGGATAATTGTTTCCAAATTGTATTTCCATGTCATTGTGTCCAGTACTAAATTTATTCCTCCTAGCAGATTATCACCCTCCACTAAACATGTTTGTTGATTCCTTAAATCCATCAATTCGGTCCTCCATCCAAACAATCTCCAAAGGCAAAATGAGATGTGTGTCAAAATTGACAAAAGTATACAATTACGTGACTGCCAATAATTACAATACCATGATGTCGGAAAAATCGACATCATTCAAGGTTTCATCAAGTTAGATGAATGATTGATTTTCAAGAACTACAATGATGCTGCTAAGATATTGTAACATTGCCATTAGCATATTTTCATCCACTTCAGGTGATGAAAGGAGAACAACGGAGACTAGCTACGAGCATCAACCGACACCAGTTAGTAATTGCGATGTGGCAAAATTAGATTCTGCAGATGCCAATATTTAGACATACAAATTCTGCAAAAAAAAATAGCAATACTTTGGAATCAGGTGAAGGCATATGATTCAAAAATTATCCATCCAAAATGCTGGTGGTGAGTATCCGACTACAACAAACTGTACAACTCTACATCAGCAACATCCGAGAGCTGCAAATACCATTCAACTGTAGGTGCAGAACTTGATTCCAAGTCGCATTGCCTTTGGTTATACCAGACCCACCTGCAACGCCAAATTACATTTAGTTATAAACCACAAACGCGAGCCTTACTCAGATCAGTAATAAGAATAAAAGCATAAGTAACAAATTTCTCTGTAATATGCATATACATAGAGTTCCAATGTTCACCAAAGTTCCAATTACGACAGGTTTATACAAGAAACCAGCTGAAATTAGCTTTTGGGTTGACTATATGGGTATACACGATGTAAAATCTGGAGGAATGGCCTCAGTTACTAGGAACTTGCATTAATAGAACAAGGTTTAACACACGATGTGTATGAGAGTTACTATACTGCATTTGGTACGAGACAGCTCTGATTCAGGACTTCACATATTTGTCCAAGACGTCGCTACGTATATCCCTTTCGAACCCTCATTTTAGTAGATTAACATCCACAAATTGTTTCTAGTGGTGGATCTCGCATGCCTTCGATTATGCCCATTTGCTCTGGAATCAACTGAAAAGTACTATGATGCAAGAGAATCGGTTTGCACCTATGTTGTGTGACTTGTGAGCAGATGTATTAACTGCATGTGCATTCTGTGTTATTGAGAGGTGGTTATTCTCATGTTTTTCAATCGGAGGAAGGTCTAGCCAACAGCAGGTGTAGATTCTTCATTATACATACGACACAGTGATGATCGATCAGGACTCCGTTCAACAATAAAGATAACAGCAATACAAAGAATTTTCGGTGAAGCATCAGACCTGAATACTACTAATAGAAGTCTTCTTTCGTAGATTTTGGCAAAATGGTAGTGAGGCAGCAAGTTGAGATGCCACAATTGCAGAGCATACATAGTTCCTGTCAGTTTACCTTGGACTATCCTTGATGGGATCTTGTAGGTTGATTGACCAAATCCCACTGTTAGAAAGGGTGTTTAGGCCGTTGATGGAGGAAGATGTAAAGGCGCCACTAACCACTTTATGGAAGGATACTCTGGAACAAGATGGGTTCTCAGGCTTCTGCAAGGAATTCCAGGAATTGAAGTGTATGTTTTGCGTGTTGTCTCCAAGTTCCTAGCTGGAACTCTGGTTTTGAGAAGTTGAACATTCTACTTTAATTCCTTACCTAAGTTAAGTATTGAATGATGCGTTGGTGGCTCCGGTAGAGGATAAGATGAGAGAAAACCACTTAAGATGTTTTGGCCATTTGCAAAGGAGGTCGGTTGATGCACCGGTTAAAGGATGCGATATTTAAGGTGTCGAGACAGTTAAAAAAGGGCGATGAAGACCCAATAAGTGTAGGAATGAGACTATCTGAAGGGATCTTAATTACTTGGATTTAAGCCGATAATGATCCAAAACAGTATATCTGAGTGGAGGCAAAAAATCCATGTAGCAGATCTTACTTAATTGTGGAAAAAGGTTTTGTTGTTGAGTATGTCTTAAGTATGGAATACAGTTCTAACAATCTTAACACAACTTACCATATTCCCGGCATTCCTGTTTCTTAATGTCATAATTGCAGCCTCAGCAAATGCTTGTTTCTCCTCAGCTTCAGCTTCTGCTGCCTCCGCTTCTCTGGCTGCTTCTTCAGCTTCTGCCATTGCTATTTCCGCTTCTGCAACTGCTCTAGCGGCGGCAGCATCAGCTTCCTGAGAATTCATTATTCTGGTCTTTGTCAATCCAGCATCAACTTGCATTTTCTTGAAAGGCCCTGCATCAATTCTATCGACAACATTAAGTTCCTTTCTTTTTCCATCGCCTGCCGCAGTCCTCAAGCCTTTGTAATCTAAGAAGTCAGAACTTGGCGCAATTCTATATGCACCCTTGACCTACCAGCAAAAAATAAGATAGAAAAATGGGAATGATAAATGTTCAAAAACTGGAATCGACCTGCAATAGCTCTCCGATTCTGCCATTACTCAAAATAGTTTCCAATGAACTATAGAGTTTATAGAATGAAGCAAATTTTGTCTCACTGAATCAAACACAGATTTACAATAAATAAAAAATAATTTACTATTTCCTGATTTCTGCTATACTTCTAAATTAAGATGATGACAATAAAACTTGTCAATTTGCTACCATGAAGCTAAAAAGAGTCCAGCGGTACTTCAAACGTCAAGTCTGAATTTTACCATAGGTTCGGTACTCTAAATTTCTCTAAATGCAAAATCTGCATAGCAGAAGCTGATGCTTTTACACTGTGCGAGGGCAAAAGCTCAAATGGACAGCCACCCCACCCAAACACGTGCATATGCAAACATCAAACCACACAACCGCCCCAAATGAAGAAATATTATGGAAGAGTGGAAATTTTTTTAAATGGGTGAATACAAATCAAAAAATAATTTTCAAATGCTTCTTCGTACTTACTCTATGATAGATAAACTATTTTCTAAATCAGGTTTACTGTTTTTGAGTTCTGGAGATCCAAGACATGCATTTTCTGCAATTCATTTTTTCAAGGAGAACATGTGAGCACCAGGAAGGCCAGCACACAAAATTTTCTACAACTTTACCTTTACCAACTTCCCAGCAGCAGTCATCATTTTCAATTTGTTAGAGAGCATCTCCTTGAAATTTGGTGGTGATCGGTATTGATCCTGCAGATGATTCAACACATTGCAAATAACAGCTATTAACACACGATATATCTCGATTGACAATCATTTCTTACATGATAAATTGTACAGCGTGCAATATAAAAATGTTCATGCACCTATCATTCAACAACACCAAAGCTTGACATTTTTCCAGCATTAAGAGGGTTGGCTGCATGATTGATTGCGTCTAAACATTATCCAACCTTAGAAAAATACCTCTATGAACATGGCAATGGTTGTTTTGTCAGATCCATGTGGCTCATTCAAGCTGAGTATGCATTCCAATATGAGACTCTCCATCCTACAAGTAATTAGAAACAACATCAACCACCTGGGACATTTAAGTTGGCAAGAAGAGACAACTCATCACACTGGTACAGGGACCCAAACTATTCTGTATGTGCGTACCGGTGCTTACATACAAATGCATCTACATATGTATGCATGCACTTTGGTTTGCAGGATCCATAAAAACCCAACTTAATTTTCGTATTCAATTGGATATTTGATCAAACATCAGCGGATAAAAAAATTATAGAACAAGATATTTCTATATCAAAAAGTACAAGAATGCAGTCAATCCGAAATTGCGAAGTAAATGAACACAAGATTGCAAGCTATATCAAAACCAGGAAATAATCCAACTTTCAAAGTATGCCATAAAACTTTCAATATCTTATCCCTGTAGCATACTGCCTAAAAAGAAAGATAAAGTCTTCAAAAAAAGTAAGATCTAGTAATCCTCCATTTTACTACACCGTTATGCTAAAATAATCCAGAATTTATCCCTTAGGGTCAACAAATTTATGCAGCACATAGTCCACCTGTGTCGTAAGCATCTTCCGGTAAAAAGTTTTGCAAGGCACATCGTACACCTGTATAATACGCATCACTTTCCATTGATATAATTTATATGTGTAATAAAGTACATCTTGATTAATTCCTAATGGAAAATCATGAATGTGAAGGAACAGTACTCGTATGGTGTAAAATTGATGCGACCCTAAAGCAGCATATCTTTTCTTCACAATGGTCGAGTTATTTCTTGATTTATATTTCTTACTGTATTATTATTGCCAGTAGCCTGTACCCATCTTTTTTTGTGAGGGCATTACTTCGATCCAAGATATATGCCTCTTAATTGGGATTTGTTTTTGTATGAGGTCACATGCCAATTTGAAATTGTTAGCAATAAGCATATGAAGAATAATATAATTTCATTAACAGCCAGCTTGTTATTCCACCCCCCCCCCCCTTCCCTTCGGTTCTTTCACTTCTCTGACACACCTTTCTCCTTCTAAACCACATTTCTTCACCTGCCCATGCAGATTAGTGTGCTCCTCTTCTCACCCGCACATCTTCACGCACTCCCCTCCAAAAATTATTGCAAGATGCATGTATTTCTTTCCTACTCCCTGTTAAAATCCTCTCCAAAAATTAGACAACTTCAAAAACTCTATATTATTGTTAAAGTAGAGAAGTATATGAAATTGCACAATGTTCAGTCATACAAACTCAAATTATTCAAGAGCAGTCGACCAACTGCAAGTAAGTTGACACAAATAAACCAACCTTGGGCTTGATCTACTTGGACCAGATTTCCCCCCAAATTCATCGGAGATTGCCAAAGGCTTAGCATCAACAATCTCACCATCAAAGTCCTCAGACACCATACCATGGGCTGAGTGATTCTCTCTCCTTGTAACCGGAAAGCTTTTCTTCGATACAACTTTTCCTCTTTCTCGAGATCCCCATCCATTGGCAATCACACTCATGTTCCTCCACTTGTCCTATACAAGAGAAAATACATCATAACTGTCAGTTCTCACAAGTAGATGTGTTTTTTCACAAAATATATTTATAATTTCAAACATTTTTTAAATATACTTTCAAAAAAAGGAATAAATAACAACCAAGAAGATGGAAAGATTTGGCTTTTATGGAAAAAAAGGCTTGGGAAGCTAATTAATTAGTGGCATCTTATTTGATCGAGAAGCTTGTACCTTGAGATCCACATTCGAGCGTAGACATAGTATACCACTGAATTCGGGATCTTTTAGTATTGTACGCCATTTACCAGCACCGTGCTTAACAACACCAGCCTTAAGGGCATCCTCTTCTTCAGAAGTCCATTTCTGCTTTGGTGCGCCCATAAGCAAATAAAAAAGTCCAGGTGAATCCGAACTGTTGACCTTTAACTTGCATCAAGCAGCTAAAACAAAACATCGCTTCATTCAGTGGTAAAAAACAAGTTTGAAAAGATGAAGAAAGCTATCGCAAGAATTCTCGAGAAACCAGTACATCAATCCATCAACATAAACACCAGCAAGACTACAGGAACGGAGATGCAGACTAAGTCAATATAAAATGACAGAACAAATCACCAATTGGAGATGGATGAATATGCAAATACTTCCTCAGAAGTCAAATTCAAGCAAATAACATTCAATAACAAATCAATCATAACACTGAAGCCCCATTTTTTATTACCATAATGGAATTTTATCCAGGGAATACCTCCTGCATTTTCAACGATACAACCCATTAGTGTGGAAAGCAGTCAAATCTTTCCAAACCCTCCCTCTAGGACTGAAGTCTTCATCTGACTCCTTCTCTTGTCTTATCCACTAAAATAATGATTCTGCCAAAAATGTAATTGTTGTTCCTTCTCTAAAGATGTACTTTAATAAGTCGTCCGTTACCAAAGTAAAAATATCATTTTTAAAAAAAGCTAATTTTTATGCTGATCCACATCAATATATATATAATTAGTCCTTCCTATTTGAGTCTTTGTATGAGATATTGCCCCATCATATGCACCTTTTAAATGGTTGATCATATCAATGACGAATACCCAGAGATATCAATTTGGAGATCCCAGTAAAAAAACAACACAACCCACGCAATCTACTTATCATAAAAATACATGCAGATCTCAAAGTTAGGTAATTCATGTTCAAAGAAAGGGATGGTGGTATTTTAACCCGTGCCCAAGTTACCAGAGGTAAATAAATGGAATTTCCCCATAAAACCTATCAATCCTACAGCTATTTTTCGGATGTCCTCTTCCCATCTCATCTCTCAGCCCGAGCAACACCATTGGGCAACTGCCCCCTTGTCTACTAAGTTTCATAAATGAAGAGGCATGATAGAAACAAAGCCTTTGATCAATTGTATTACACATATTTAAAATCCATTTCAAGTATATAGAGCATCTTTGGCACCATCAAAGTTGACTTTGTGATTTTATAGAGTATTTTTCCCTAGAAAATCGTCTTTGATGAGAGCTTTTGGGTTGGTAGGATTCAAGCCATGCCACAATATAAGATGCTCATTGCTCATAACGGGAGTATGACATTGGCTCATCCTTGCAGCATGTGAAGCGGCTCATGATGGGTTTCATGGGTTGTTCCTTAGGAAGTATCGGTAGAACAAAAGAAGGTGAAGGCAACGGCGACCATGATTTATGAGAAGCTCAAGGATCCCTACCATATATAGTTAAATGCAGAAATGATTTTCAAAGGATTACAGCTGTATCTATGCTTAATAGTGAGTTTTTAGGCCAGATAGTGTTGATGAGATATATAGTAGTGCATATTGTAACATCGTATATGCAATTGAGTTGTTTAGCTCTTTGTTCAAAATTTTCAGTAATAAAAGTCAATGAAGAATCTGCATATATAACATGACAGGGGGTACGGGCAATCAATGTGGATGTGGGTATCTAATGGAACCCTGCCCTGTTGTCTCGATGGAGAACTGAGCTCGAGATAGATTTGTCTTTGAGGCATTTTAAGCCCCTTATGACAACGCACAATCATATTCCTCGAAGCATCTTCTATCCGTGCATCAATGGAGATCCATAAAAGCAAGACTACCACTGAATAGGAGATTTGCATCCTTCACAATCCATTATTCCTGTCAATCTTCCTTATTATCTGAGGCGAGGAGGTGGAAGAGGATGATAGACATATAAATTCCACCTTTCTTTAAAATTGATATTGGTGACACCAACACCAATAAGTCAGGAACTGAATTAACTGCATATTTTTGCTCGTGTATCTCGTGTCATCTCACAAAGGATATATTTGATAGGGCTTCATCTCAGTCTGTGAAGACTAACTATTTTGACATCAATATTTTTTTGAATATAAGGAGGGTGGCATCCCGAGTCGGGACCCAATACTAAATATATTAGTAATTTATATCAATCAGGCTACAATGTTCCAGGCCATACACAAGCTTCTGAAATGACCCAATACATAATCAGGATATACCCGCAGACCTCGGAAAATACATTCATTCCTGGCATTCCAGATTGACCACAAGAGCGCAAAAATAGGAGAGCAATCGTCCTACGAGTTCCCACCAACCGTTATGATCGATTGCCAAAAAGATGTAGTATTTTCCGCTCCAAGCCAAACAATCCTAGCCTCACACCATACATGTCTCGCGATGTTACAAAGCACCCAAAAAAAAGATGATACAGGTCTTCATTTTTGTCTCTGCAGCTCTCAAATAGTGTATTCTGTGTATTCAGAAGTTTACTTCATCGAACCTTCGTTAGCACACGTCCATGTCTGACCAGCGACACGAAGATCTTAATCCGTAGAGGGATCTTACTCCTCCAAACAACCCTGCAATCCCGTATAAGTCCGTCTTGTGCTACATCTTGATTTCGAGAGAGCAAGAGGTAAACCTTTTTTACGCTAAATTTACCATCACTCCAAATAAAATGATCACGACCACAATCAGCAACCTGGGTGTCTTCCAAGTTATTCAAAAGAGACATAAATTCAGCTATTCCAAAAAATCCGCCACAAACATGGAGCCCTAGAAGTGTTCGACCAAGCATCGTGAACAACACCGCCTTGATCATCCGCCAGAGCAAATAAACGAGGATATCTCATGTTAAGTGCACCCAAACCCGTCCAATCGCCTAGTCAGAAGTGAAAGACATCCCCTCTTCCCATCACAGGTTGTAAGTATGAGTTCACCTCCGGAAGAGTCTCCGTAATACCTTGCCACAAAGATGATGGGGATCGTATGACATGTGTGCTCAGGGACCCACAAACGCTATAAATCGATAGCATTAATCGGCAAACTAACTCATCACCTTCTCCCCAACATTTTGACATCAACATTGATCTGCATCAAGGTTCAACTTTAAGTTTGTTCCTTTTTACTTTGATTACGTACGAAGTGACTAGTCATATTCGTGATGGGATACCGCAACGTATGTTATTCGTTAATGATATTGTATTGATGAGACTAGAAATGGAGTAAATGAGAAGCTTGAGGTCTAGAATCATGCATTAGAGACTAAAGGATTTCATATAAGTAGGACTAAGACTGAGTATATGGAGTACGAAGCATTGGTCAAGGAATCGAGGTGAAGATTGGTGACGGTAACATTCAGAAGAAAGATTCTTTTAGATACTTGGGATCTATTTTGCAACATGATGGGAAAATTAATGGATATGTTATTCGTAGAATAAATGCATGTTGACTAAAGTGGAGAGGAGCCTCTACTCTATGTGATAAGAAAATTCCTATGAAAATCAAAGGAAAGTTTTACAAAGCAGCCGTGAGATATGTTATGCTCTATGAATCTGAATGTTGGCCTGTAAAAGATAGACATGTCCAGAGAATGGCAATTGCAGAAATAAAAATATTAAGATGGATGTGTGGACATACACGTAAAGATCGGATTTGTAATGATGCAATCAGAAGGAAAGTTGATGTAGCTCTGATCAAGGATAAGATGCAAGAAAACCGCTTAAGTTGGTTTGACCATTTGCAAAGGAGGTCGGGTGATACACCTGTTAGGAGGTGCATGTGTAGGGATGTTGAGCCGGTTAAGAGAGGACGAGGAAGGTCCAAGCAGTGTTGGAATGGGACTATCCGAAGGGATCTTAGTTTTTTGGATCTAAACCCGAGAATGACCCAAGATAAATCTGAATGGAGACAAAGAATCCATGTATCCGACCATACTTAATGTGGAAAAGGCTTTGTTGTTGTGTCGGTGTCATCTCATTCTTCCCTGCACCGCCTCACTGTCAATCAAATTCTCTGTTGATGGAGCCAATTACAAAATCGATCCCAAATGCCACAGAAACTCCCTCCTTTAGCTACCAACAATGAATTCCATCTCTCCGCTCTGCTTCTTTCTTTTTAAAATGCCCCACAGTGGCCGCTCTTGCGAGCGACACTGATAGAATCCGATTGAAATGCGCAAAAAAAATCTAGATAATGAATTGAACACCCAATTAAGAAACTACACGGATTGCATGATCATGGCTGCTGGCCAATAATTACTGCCGATCCCACAACCAATGTTTGTCGGCATGGACTCAACCAATCAGATGCGAAGTAAGGAAGAAAAGGGCGCAATTGGAGATCTTTAAACAACTTTATACACGCATGAAGGAATTAGGGATCATGATATGTTCTCAAACCCTAACAAGTAGCAGAAAAGGAGGCATCCGTGATGGGAGTCTACCTGCGACGGGAGGGGAGCGGAGAGGAGGGAAGTGGAAGCACGCCGTCGCAAGGAGAAGTGGATCCACGCTCGCTTATGGAGAGGGAGGCGTCACAGGGGAAGAACAAGAGAGAGAGGGGCAGATAGATATACTTTCGTGGGAAGAGCAGAGAGAGAGAGATCTTAACTTTCCTTTCCTGGGAGTGCTTTTGCAAGGATGTCCAATATTTTTTTTATCGAGATTCATGTTTCTTACACTCTTTTTAGCCGGCAAGAGAGAGTGTGTCTCTGTGTATTGAGGAAAATGTGGCTGCCTCTTGGAGGAGGTAATTTAGCTCCTTCCGTCACACACATGCACACATAAATATAAAGATAAACATTATATAAGGACGTACATTGATTATGCAGTGACTCTGAACCTTATGCTATATGTTTGAAGGAAAGACTAACGAGGAGGAGAGAGAGAGAAAGAGAGAGAGAGCTTCTCCAAGTTTTTTTGCTTGCCCTCTCTTCCTACTCATCATCCCTTTTATAGAGGGGTTGTGAGGGTAGAGAGCAAGTCACGGGAGACTAATAAAGAATCTCAATGATATGCTTTTAAAATGAAATTTTTTTATGTCTTCTCAAGTCTTCTTTATGTTAAATCAAAAGATATGATGGAATCTCTTCACGTGGAGCAATTTTGATTTTTGTTGCTTCAATCACTTTGCTAGTGAACTTCTTACCATGATCTCATTATGGTGATCCGTGGATGCATTCTTGCATGAGATCATATATATCCGAGCTCTCACTATCTACAACATAAAAATCTTCATTGTCATCAGCATAATCAATCTCTGCATTCTCCGTATCAAGGACCTTCTGTATTTCATCAAAAATCATCAGTTGAAGTTTTTCGTCACTGATAGATGGATGCTTTTCTTTGAGTTTCTTGATTACTTCTCCTTTCAGCCTTCCAAAGCTATCTTTCCTTTATGATGGTTGGATTTGGATTCATTATCATCTTCGGGATTGTCTTCCTCTTAAATATCTCATTATATCAGAATTTATCCCACCATTTAATGAATATGATTCGACATAAGGCGAGTGGCTGCTCTTCTTTGTGAATTTTCCATGACCACTACATTATCCACAGAATTCCATATGTCATGCATGCCTTTAATATTATCCTGTCTTCTTCAAGTTCGTTAGTTCCCAACGGAATGAATTTCTGCAATTCTTGAGAGAGGATTTCGTGAGTGGCTTCGAAATAACACTAGAAACTGTGCATGAACCAGTTCGTGGATTCTATTTGTAGCTGGAATCTTATGAACCAACTATACGTCATGAATTTATTCTGGACAAATAAGGCGTGTCTACATGCTTCTTTGTAATCCAAATAATTATAAGAGATTGGGTAATTTTCCGTTCTTATTAATTTTCTAATCACATAAGAGTTACATTCAGTGCTCCATTCGTTCATCGGAATAATCCTTTTAATCTTCATTTGAGAACAGAATATAAAATCTTTTCGATATGATTTATACTGATGGTTATAATGGCACTTTGCGTTTTAATAAGAATTCATTCATAATATGCCTGATCTTTTCCTACAAAGATCAAAATATGATGATATTCTTGAGGGAGGTATCATTGTAATCTTTTTCAGAGAGACCATCGGTCTTACGTCTAATTTTTCTAGAATTGTGACCACATCGTAATATTTTTTCTGAATATATGGAGTGCTTTTGTTTTCTTCAATTACTTGTTCGATCTTTTCTTTGCTTGTACGACTGCTGCTAGCGATCATCATCTTTTCCCTGCAAGAATTCTCGAGAGAGAAAGTCAGGAAGGTAATTATTTTTTCCTTTGATATAATCTATATCAAAATCATATACAACTAATATTACCTATCATCTAGCGAAGATTTGTTTAGAGGCAAGGTTCTTTACATCCTTGACAGATTTGCAGTCAACTCTTAATGTGAACTTATCATTGAGTAGCTCTCCTTGAAATTTTGATATTACGAGAACTATTCCTAGTATCTCCTTTTTTATGGTAGAGTATTTCTTTCTCATTTCGTTCCATTCTCCTAACATGTATTTTACAAGTTTTTTATTTCCATTTCTCTATTTTAGGATGCCTCCATAATCGAGGTCTGATGTTTTTGTTTCTACAATCTTATGAGCATGTGGGCTGTAAATATTTAAGCATGGGAGTGTCTTTACCTTTTCTTTAATTCTTTTGACAATCTCTGTATGATCGTTCTCCATGATTCTGTGTTTTTCTTCAGTATATCGGAGAGTAGTTTCATGTCTTCGGCCAAGTTTTTGTAACATTCCGAGATATAGTTTAGGCAACCTAAAAACCTATGAAGTTGTTTCTTTTTTTATTTCATCAGGAAATTTATCATCAAATTTTATTACTCGTTCAATGGGCATGAGTGCCCCCTATATATATCTTGTATCCGAGAAATTGTATTTGTATTTGAAAGAGCTTCATTTTTGTTGTTGAAACTACCAACTCATTTTTTTGGATTACTCGGAAGAACGCGTTTAGATGTTTCCAATGTCGATCGTTATTGTTCGAGAATATTAAGACATCGTCTATGTATACGACGCTAAAGGTTGGGTAGTTATTAAATATTTCATTCATGATTTTTTGAAATTCTGATGGAGTATTTTTTAGTCCGAATAGCATAGCATTCCGCTCATAGTGTCCGAATGGGGCAGGAATGTTGTTTTGTATCTATCTTCCTTTTTTATTTGCACTTGTCAAAATCTCGATTTCATATCAAACTTAGATAATACTTTTGTCCCATAGATTCTTTTAATAAGGACTTTTCTATTTGAAATTGGATATCTAATCCATTGTAGTACTTTATTTAGTAGTTTGTAATTGATCACTAATCGTAGTGCTCCTCTTTCTATTTCAGCGGCGTTTTCCACATAAAAAGCTGCACAGCTCTAAGGGGACGAGCTTTTTCTTATTAAGCCTTTTTTCTAACTATTCAGTTTCTTTCTTACATATTTCTAATAATATTTGATTCATTTCTATCGGTCTTGCTTTAGTGGGAATGTTTTGTTCTGAAAAAATCTTTAATATAAGGTAGGCTTACTTCGTATTTTTTTCTATACCAGAATGTTGTTGGTATTTCAGAGCAAATATGCTCGGTTATTTCTTTCTCGAATTTATTATTCTTTGAATTTATTATTTTTTTCTATATTTCCTAATTGAATCTCCTCGGCATCGAGTTTTGTATTCTACGACTGCCTTCATATTTTTTAAGAGTATTAGTTCTCTTCATTTAACGAATTTAAGAAATATAGCTTTACTTTTTATTGTGTGTTTAATCCCATCTTCGTCAACAATGAATAGCCTTATCATGTTAAGAAATGCGGTGTCTAGTATTATTTCTTCATTTAGTCCTTTAACTAGTATGAAAGATCCTTTTATGCAAACACCTTGGACACAGATATGCGCGTCAGAGAGTTTGTATTTGATGTCTAGGCTATGTCCTCATGCAGAGCTAACAACATGTGATGTTTTTTCAAAGTATTTAGTTAGATTTAGTCCTTCTCTCACACAATTAATATCTGCTCATGAATCGACCATGGCCACATGTTTAAATAAAGAGTTGTAACCAATCTTCAGCGAGACGCTACACCTCCATCTTTGTCTTTCTATCCTTCTTACAAGGTTTACAAATTCTTCTTCCTTTACACCTGAGGTTTCTTCTTCAAAGTATGGTGATATGTCGTAAATAAGATAATCAATGCATATATTAAACAATAATTACACGGATTCAAATGAATTAATGGAAAAGCATTACAGAATAACATCATTTTAATCATGCATTTCCCATCCATTATCCGATTACGTAATGCAAACAATAACCGATTAAACAATTGAAAATAACAATTAGAGCGTGATCCAGAGAAAGTAAAGTAATAAACAAATTATGGCAAACAAAGTAAAAGAAGATTAAAGTTAGAAATCACCGAAGCGTCCATGAATGGATTGTCCTTAGAAAGGATATCGCCCCCACAATACAAATACGAAGGGTACTGAAGATCCGCTCTCAAGATACGACGGTCCAGGGTCTTCATCTGCGCACATCGACGAGACCGTCCTCGAAAGTACCTCCGAGAACTTGCAGCCGAGAAGATCAGGTCGCAAATGCGTTGGGAACAGAGAGCACAAGCGACGGCGTGAGAGAGAGTTTTTCTTGCGAGTAAAGAAAAACAACGTGGGGGAAGGGGTATAAAAAGACACTCGCATGCCCTAGTGCGTGGTACCTTTTGATTTCCAAAAATGCCCCTCAACGGAAATGTCTCTTCGGATTCCAAAACCGCGGCTAAAACGAGCCATTTGGATCGAGTCAGATTCCCATTTCGATCGAGTCCAAATTAATCTGTCTGATTAATTTAATCGATCAATCAAATGAAATATGCATCAAAAGTATCGAGATCGGAGATCCGAGATCCGAATTGACTCTCCCGAGCCGGAGCCGAAGCCGGAGATGGAGATGGAGATGGAGCCGGAGACGGAGCAAAGCGCACGCGCGTGTGGCCCTCTATTCCTCCTCTATACTATTTCTACAAGAGCTTGGGTGTGAAATCATATATAAGCCCGTCAAAAGTTTAGAGATACTAGGTATGGTACTAAACTTCCACCCAAGCTTTTCCATGTTTCAAATTTGGGGATTCCCACTTTTACCTCCAAGCCATTTGATTTCCCAATTGAAACCAAATTGACTCTTATAGTAATTACATAGATTTTCCAATTAAAACCTAAATTACTTACTTTAAATACAACAATCCCCCACAAATTCATCAATTTGAAAAAGAGATTCAAAGAGGGTTAAAACACATCTTTCGGCTGTCACACTTTGCTTTCAGTAAAGTTACCTTCCGGTTTGAACTTCTACCTGAATTTATTACTTTCACTTTAACAAGAACGAAGTGAGCTATGTCTTAAACTTCAGACCTTGGTGTTAAAGTATACGGTAGAAACAAGAAAGTGTTCTTAGTACAATCTTCAGGGTTGGTGCTCTTAAAGGCCATGCACCCTTATCCTGTTTCAAAGTGTATTCAGGAAAATACCCTCTTCCTTTAACTGCGACCTACAGTAACACTCACATAGGTGGCGTTCTCAAAGGATGCACTGCTAACATCCTATCCAAAGGCTTGAACCCATTTAGAGCCTACGCTCTTCCTAAACTTGCAGCTTAAATGGCACTCAGGCTTTCAGGGATAAGACACTCATGCATGTGCATTAAGATAAGAGTACCAACCAGTTCTCCAAACAGCTTATTATTACCACATTGAACCTACTTTGTGGGATCTCCACTCAGATAGGTCGGGTTGCTACTGTAGAGGAACTTCGAATGGGTCTCAGTCCCATCCCAAGTCTAGACTTTAAGACTAAAGATCTATCAAGTCTCTTAGTCAACAGATCTGTTGTGTTGGCCTTGGACCCAACAAAATCTACAGCCAACACCCCTAGATACACTAAATCCCTTAACATCTTAAGTCTGATTTATAGGTGTCTTCTTATTTTCTGATTGAACTTTGAAAGTTGTTTCTTTTTTTTATTTCATTAGAAAATTTATCAACAAATTTTATTACTCGTTCAATGGGCATGAGTGCCCCCTATATAGATCTTGTATCCGAGAAATTGTATTTGTATTTGAAAGAGCTTCGTTTTTGTTGTTGAAACTACCAACTCATTGTTTTGGATTACTCGGAAGAACGTGTTTTTCATGATTTTTGGAAGTTCTGATGGGGCATTTTTTTAGTCCGAATAGCATAGCATTCCGCTCATAGTGTCCGAATGGGGCAGGAATGTTGTTTTGTATCTATCTTCCTTTTTTATTTGCACTTGTCAAAATCTCGATTTCATATCAAACTTAGATAATACTTTTGTCCCATAGATTCTTTTAATAAGGTCTTTTCTATTTGAAATTGGATATCTAATCCATTGTAGTACTTTATTAGTGGTTTGTAATTGATCACTAATCGTAGTGCTCCTCTTTCTATTTCAGCGGTGTTTTCCACATAAAAAGCTGCACAGCTCTAAGGGGACGAGCTTTTTCTTATTAAGCCTTTTTTCTAACTATTCAATTTCTTTCTTACATATTTCTAATAATATTTGATTCATTTGTATCGGTCTTGCTTTAGTGGGAATGTTTTGTTCTGAAAAATCTTTAATATAAGGTAGGCTTACTTTGTATTTTTTTCTATACCAGAATGTTGTTAGTATTTCAGAGCAAATATGCTCGGTTATTTCTTTCTCGAATTTATTAATATTTGAATTTATTAGTTTTTCTATATTTCCTAATTGAATCTCCTCGGCATCGAGTTTTGTATTCTACGTCTGCCTTCATATTTTTTAAGAGTGTTAGTTCTCTTCATTTAACGAATTTAAGAAATATAGCTTTACTTTTTATTGTGTGTTTAATCCCATCTTCGTCAACAATGAATGGCCTTATCCTGTTAAGAAATAGGGTGTCTAGTATTATTTCTTCATTTAGTCCTTTAACTACTATGAAAGATCCTTTTATGCAAACACCTTGGACACAGATATGCACGTCATAGAGTTTATATTTGATGTCTAGGCTATGTACTCATGCAGAGCTAACAACATGTGATATTTTTCAAAGTATTTAGTTAGATTTAGTCCTTCTCTCACACAATTAATATCTGCTCCTGAGTCGATCATGTCCACATGTTTAAATAAAGAGTTGTAACCAATCTTCAGCGAGACGCTACACCTCCATCTTTGTCTTTTCATCCTTCTTACAAGGTTTACAAATTCTTCTTCCTTTACTCCTGAGGTTTCTCCTTCAAAGTATGGTGATATGTCGTAAATAAGATCATCAATGCATATATTAAACAATAATTACACGGATTCAAATGAATTAATGGAAAAGCATTACAGATTAACATCATTTTAATCATGCATTTCTCATCCATTATCCGACTACATAATGCAAACAGAAACCGATTAAACAATTGAAAATAAGAATTAGAGCGTGATCCAGAGAAAGTAAATCAATAAACAAATTACGACAAACAAAGTAAAAGAAGATTAAGGTTAGAAATCACCGAAGCGTCCATGAATGGACTATCCTTAGAGGATATCGCCCCCACAATACCAATACGAAGGGTAATGACGATCCGCTCTCAAGATACGACGGTCCACGGTCTTCGTCTGCGCATATCGACGAGATCGTCCTCGAAAGTACCTCCGAGAACTTGCAGCCGGGAAGATTAGGTCGTAAATGCAGTAGGAAACAGAGAGCACAAGCAGCGACGTGAGAGAGAGTTTTTCTTGCGAGTGAAGAAAAATGGCGTGGGGGGAGGGGTATAAAAAGACGCTCGCATGCCCTAGCGCGTGGTACCTTTTGATTTCCGAAAATGCCCTTCAACAGGCATGTCTCTTCGGATTCCAAAACCGCGGCTAAAACGAGCCATTTGGATCGAGTCAGATTCCCATTTCGATCGAGTCCAAATTAATCCGTCTGATTAGTTTAATCGACCAATCAAATGAAATCCGAATCAAAAGTATCGAGATCCGAGATCAGAATTGACTCTCCCGAGTCGGAGCCGGAGTCGGAGACGGAGCCAGAGACGGAGCGGAGCGCACGCACGTGTGACCCTCCATTCCTCCTCTATACTATTGCTACAAGAGCTTGGGGTGTGAACTCATATATAAGCCCACTAAAAGTTTAGAGATACTAGGTATGGTACTAAACTTCCACATAAGCTTTTCTATATTTCAAATTTGGGAATCCCACCTTTTCCTCAAGCTATTTGATTTTCCAATTGAAACCAAATTGACTCTTATAGTAATTACACATGTTTTCCAATTAAAACCTAAATTACTTACTTTAAATACATCAATCCCCCACGAATTCATCAATTTGAAAAAGAGATTCAAAAAGAGTTAAAACACATCTTTCGGCTGTCACACTTTGCTTTCAGTAAAAGTACCTTCCGGTTTGAACATCTACCTGAGTTTATTATTTTCACTTTAATAGGAATGAAGTGAACTACGTCTTAAACTTCAGACCTTGGTGTTAAAGTATACGGTAGAAACAAGAAAGTGTTGTTCTTAGTACAATCTTTAGGGTTGGTGCTCTTAAAGGTCATGCACCATTATCCTGTTTCATAAGTGTATTCGGGAAATACCCTCTTCCTTTAACTGCGGCCTACAGTAACACTCACATAGGTGGCATTCTCCAAGGATGCACTGCTAACATCCTATCCAAAGGTTTGAACCCATTCAGAGCCTACGCTCTTCCTAAACTTGCAGCTTAAATGGCACTCAGGCTTCCAGGGATAAGACACTCATGCATATGCATTAAGATAAGAGTGACAACCAGTTCTCCAAACAGCTTATTATTACCACATTGAACCTACTTTGTGGGATCTCCACTCAGATAGGTCGGGTTACTACTGTAGAGGAACTTCCAATGGGTCTCAGTCCCATCCCAAGTCTAGACTTTAGGACTAAAGATCTATCAAGTCTCTTAGTCAACGGATCTGTCGTGTTGGCCTTGGATCCAACAAAATCTACAGCCAACACCTCTAAAGAGACTAAATCCCTTAACGTCTTAAGTCTGATTTATAGGTGTCTTCTTATTTTCTGATTGAACTTTGAACTCTTGATCTTGGCAATTGTGATCATATTATCACAATGTACCGAGATCGCAGGAACTGGCTGACCTACCATGGGAATTTCAGACAGAAGTTCCCTTAGCCATTCAACCTCAATTTCAGTGGTGTCCAAAGCACACAGCTCGGCCTCAAAGGTGGATCGAGCTAGAATGGTCTGCTTCACAGACCTCCAGGAAACTGCATCGCCTCCAATGGTAAAGACATACCCAATAACATCATTACTCCCAGACTCCTCTATTTTCCTGATCCAGCTTGCATCACTATATTCTTCTAGTACAGATGGATGCCTACCATAATGCAAAGTAAGGGAAATAGTTCTCTTCAAGTACTTCAGTACTCGATTTAGAGCCTCCCAGTGAGTACGGTCAGGACAGCTAGTGTATCTACTCAGCTTTGCAACCGGGAATGGAATATCAGGTCTCGTGCAATTTGCAAGATACATTAAACTTCCTATCACTTGTGAATACCTTAGCTGAGCTACAGGTACTCCACTTTTATTCTTGAACAGCGTTTTGGATGAATCAAAAGGAGTGCATACAGCTTTGCAATCTTGATATCCAAATTTCTCAAGTACCTTCTCAACATAGTGAGATTGAGAAACTACGATCCCATCAACTGACCTTGTCAGTTTGAGACCCAAGATCATATCAGCAACACCCATGTCCTTCATCTCAAACTTGCTGCTTAAGAATGCCTTAGTCTCATTAATAATCCTTATATGTGATCCAAACAACAATATGTCATCAACATACAGGCACAAGACGATACACTCATCACCTTCCACCTTGGAAATAGACATGTTTATCGGATTCATGAACCTTAAAGCCACTTGACAAAATAGTTTTTTCAAATTTTTCATGCAACTGCTTTGGTGCTTGTTTCAATCTGTAAAGGGATTTAACAAGCTTGCAAATATTTCCCTCATTCCTAGGAGTCACAAGTCCATCAGGTTGATCCATATAGATCTCCTCCTCAAGATCGCCATGCAAGAAGGCGGTCTTCACATCCCGCAGCAAAAGTATCGAGATCCGAGATCCGAATTGACTCTCCCGAGCCTGAGCCCGAGCCGGTGCCGAAGCTGGAGATGGAGCGGAGTGCAAGCGCGCGTGTGTGGCCCTCCATTCCTCCTCTCTACTATTGCTACAAGAGATTGAGGTGTGAAAACATATATAAGCCCACCAAAAATTTAGAGATATTATACTAAACTTCCACCCAAGCTTTTCCATGTTTCAAATTTTGAAATTTCCAACTTTCTCTCCAAGCCATTTGATTTCCCAATTGAAACCAAATTGACTCTTATAGTAATTACATAGGTTTTCCAATTAAAACCTAAATTACTTACTTTAAATACAACATTAGTTGCTTATTTACATACTCACTACATATTTTGGCTTTGATACCACTTTTAAGTGCAACTTAGATTTCGTGCAACGTTATAAGATGACAAACTAGCGATTACACTAGCAAAACTAAAGATTACAAACTAACATAGAGGAAGGCTTAAGCGTAAAGATTAACATTTCATAATAGCATAAAGATTAACATTCCATATATATATAATATATATGAGCCACCCAACACAATGGATCAGGGCATGGAAACACAAAATTGAATGTTGGATAAAGATTGCATCCTCTAAAGGAGCCAACTCCGGAAGCAACGTTAGTAGCCGGAAAGAGGAAAGATTCGACTTCAAAAGGACCCATAAGAAGTGATCATTTGCTCTAAGAACACAAATTCATCGTCTTCATTTTGACTAACATGAAAGGAAAAGAGACAAGCCAAGCTTAATCATTGTTATTGAGAAAGTCAATGTTCATATTAATGAGGGTTTTTATATCGGCATTTTGACAATTTAGAACATCTTTCTTTCCGACCAAATCGAAGAGTGGTACTACACAGTCTCAAAAAGGCCTCTAGAAAGAAGAGTTGATCATGTGTAATATTATTTTTTATTCCTAGAAGATCACGTTGATTAAAAAACATATTCCATGATAAAACAACTAACAAAATCCTCTCATTGACAATGAATAGAGCGTATGATAACCATAGCCATGCTCCTCCTTTGCAAGCTAGCTTGTGTTAGTAACTTTTTATGAAAACAGAGTTAGATAAAAAGGAGATTTTTTGACACACCTTTTTGTTATAATAAAAAGTCCCGAAAGAGGTTATTGACCCACTACATCGATGTAATATAATATATGTTGTTTGAAAAAGAGCTGAGGCATAAGAAGTTGATATTTTGATCCCCTTGTAAAATAGGGACGTCCAGAAGATCCTTATAAAAAGAGGACACACATACTTGGGAGATGAGCATTTCCTTTCATTCTAAGAGCTTTACATCAATTAAATCTCGTAATTCTGCTCGTGCGAAAATCTAAGTTGTAGCAATTCTTAGAAAACCGAAACGAGATGGTAGACATGTTTTCCAATAAAGTAGTGAAATAAAGCATTGAAACAATCACAAGCTTGCATATAGTCTTTTTATGAATAGTGAAGGGTTCATAGGGCTCGTTTGGTTACTTTGATGGGATGGGTTGGGGTAACATCCTGTGAATAGTAGCTGTTTGGATGGCTATGAGGGTTGGTAGAGGATTGGAATAAGGAATGTGTTGTGATGTCACATTGATTTGTGATGGAATTCCAATCCAGGAATGACCCAGAAATGCAGGAGGTAAACCGGATTTCCCCAAGACAACTCGGTAACCAAACGAACCCATAGTATTGTTAGCCTCGTCGACGGCTTGCCTTAGGTGGACCGAATCCACAAAAACAAGGATATGTTATGCTTTGTCATAGTATATTTTCCAAGGTTATTGAACATCCTGACCAGGGTAAAAGATCTCTGAGGTTGCGTTTGGTATGCGGGTTAAGGTGGGTTAAACTGGTAGAGGGTAACTCATTTTTGTATTTTGGTGTTTGGATAGAGGTTTAAACTGGAGGTGGGTTTGTTGTGGGTTTCTTGCGATATGATTATATTGAAGTTTGGAAAAGTGCGTAGTTATTGTGGTATGATTGTATTAAAGTTTAGAAAAGTGAATAGAAGTGGAGTAGTTTATAATTTTTATATGATATGATGGTATAATATATTATTTTTTGATGGAATTGATGAAAGGGAATTAGTTTATTTAATGTATTAAAAAGGAGAAAAATGGGGTCCACATGGAAGAGAGAAAGAATGGGTTAAGAGGGATAAACCCCTCGAAGGGGAGTTTAACCCCCTACCCGAACGAGACCTGAGGGTCCGTTTGGTTATGGGTTATCCCGGGGTAACCCGGTGTATCCCCCTGCATCCCTCGATTGGAATTGCATCACAAATCAAGGTAACATCATATCACATTCCTTACTCCAAAACCATCTCTCACTCACATAACCATTCAAACAACTTTATTCACAGGAGGTTACCCCAACCCAACCCATCCCACTCCAGTAACCAAATAGATCCAAAATCTTTGATGTCCCAAAGACCTTTACCCTTGGATCTCGAAAATGAACCACTTAACCATGTGCAATTTGTTGTTGAGATATTATCACTCCATAAATAATTGGCTCTTAGGGAGACAAATTTCACAAACACCTTAACACACCTTAACAGGAATCAACCCGTCGGACATATAATGCATAATGATTGATATTATACGAGGCATTTAAAATTGTTTTTCTGGCTGGGAAGGAAAAACATAAACACATGTATGATGAAATACAGTTTTTTACCATATCAATTATCATGTTCCGAAAGTCCATAGGGAGACTTTTCATATGAAATCCATGTCCCAAGTTATTAACAGGTTAAACTCCTTGATGAGGACAACATGTTCTTTAAGATACCTTCCCCATTAATTACATTTATTGTAGTTAATCTCGCATCCTTATAGCTTCAAGAATATTTTTGGAATCGAGCATAGGTTCTTTTAAGGAACCCATGTCATCCTTCATTAAAATAAGTAGGTCATCCACAAATGGAGACAATGGTTGATTTATTTATTTAGTTTAAAATGAAAAGTGGAGATAATGAACATATTAATTAGTATTTAAAAAGAAAATTTAGAGAAAATAGTGGAATCAGTCGGAGGTGATAATAATAGCCATTATAATTCAATCATCACCATTATTTCTATATAAATAGAGTGTATGTAATATTCTTAGGGTTGGAAATTCATCACCTTCTCTCAAACTGTGATTTCGTTATGCTAAAAGTATTTTGTTTTGCAACATTGTGTTTCAGACAAAATTACAACAAACAAACCTAAAGATGATTCAATACTACATAATGATAAGTTTGAGGGTCGAATACTAGGACTAGGACATTTTAAATGAATTTTTTATTATATTTACAAAGACATTTTAACTTTATTGATTCAAATCAATTCTTGTTTTTCTTTGTATTCCTGGAACCTCGAAACGTGTTAAAACTTTTATGAATAGATTCTAGACAACATTAAGATCAGACATGAACTTTTCGATTTTTTTTATTTGGCTGATATTTTTTTTGAACTGCTGATTTACTAGGGGCAAGAGTGTAATTTTTAGGAGACTTCATGGGATTAAATGTAAACAAACTTGAAGCATAAGGAAGCAATTGCAATTACAGAAAAACATCGGGATATATATATATATATGAATGAATTTTGACTATTTAAATAAAGACCAGACAAATTGAAGACAAAATAAATCAACTTTATGAAACTGTAGAAAGGTCCTTTGGAGGATTAAAATGCAATTTTGCAAAAGTTGACTATAAAAGTGCAAATTTTGCAAGAATAAAAATTGAATTTAGGTAAATTGCATAATATAAATCAGAACGTTAACTAATTACATAAAGATCCAAATTAAATACTACAAAAGAGCCCATGATCCTCAAGATCAGGGGTGGTCATGGAGGTGGCCCTGTTCGGAGGAGCACAAGGGGCTGAGGAGCAGCTCCTAATGGCGCGTGAGTGGGTGTGGCAGTGAGTGAGGAAAAATAGTGACGGTGTGATGAATACCCATTCATTCACCTTTATTCCTTTATTGTTTCTTTAAATTCCTAGATAAAATACATGTAAATACATATAACTTATACAAGTTAGTATACTAACTGTTGTCTGTATATAGCACATTAATACTTGTACTTAAATACAAAATAAAGAATAACGAAAAGAAAAAGAAAATAAATGAAGTATCAAAGATACCAAATGACCCTAAACCTCAAGGTCAAGTCAATATTGTCTTGGTCAACAAGGAATAAAGTAGGGAGAGATAAGGATCTACACTATATATAGAAAATCGTAATTTTCATTCTTTAAAATAGCCATTTTCCTCTATTTTATTTTGCATTTTATACACCTTAAATAATAAAATTTTCAACATGAAACTTGTATACAAAAGTACATAGAAAACCATAAAAATAATTCCCAAGAAAAATAATGCAATGTGCAATTGGGATACACATATGAAAAAGCCATAAATCGAACTTCACATATCAATATTTTTTCCATATGAATTCAAAATTGACCAAACTCACCTCCATTGTATTTAAAAGTAAATTATCTATCTAGTAATAGTTGTTCCATTTAAATGGAGTTAAGATGCAAAAGTTGGCTTTCTGGGGTCCCGTAGTACTATATACATGTATATTTTATTGAGATTTTTACACCCATAACCATGAGTAATTTCACAATGACAAACATAACCCTACATAATAGGGAATTACACGAGAAACCTTTAGTAATGCTTAACTCTTACATGACATAACCCTGTGTTATGTTCCATTTGAGATGCTCGTTATACTTGTCAGTTTCCATTAAAAAAGATAAAGTTGCCCCTAATGCTCATTCTTATTTGCAAATCATGCCATTGCATTCTCTCTCCATCATTTGGGAGTTGCCCTAAGGCCCATCTTCAGCCACAGTCGTGCCCCCACCCGCGCACCACCTGCAGCTCCATCAACCTCACGTGTCTGCACCGCACCTCGCCTTCAGCGGCCATCGCCTTCGCAATACTTTCTCTTCCCCTTCCTGCTATTGTCTTCTCTCTATCAATACTTTCTATTGCTACGGATCCATTCCTTCTTCGACTAAAATTCTCTGCCTTATGTCACCTCCACCCGCAGGAGGATGCGATCTACTATGGAAGAGGAAGAGCCTCGACTGTTACATTCCTTGAAGAGGAGCCATTGTGATGGACATCTCAAGGTGTGCCCTCCCCATGGCCCCACGTACATCAGATCATGTTTCTCCCACTACGGCTCCGAAGCAGTAGTCCAACACCACGAGGGTCCTCTCGTATCCCTCAACTACATGCACGACATCCTCATCCTCGACGTCCACTTCTTCTTGTAGAAGAAGTTGCTTGACCTTGACCTCGCCCAGAAGACGAGGAAACTCCTACTAGTCCTCGACCTTGACCACACCCTCCTCTACTCCCAACCTCTCCAACAAGGATCCCACCAGATGTCCGACCGTGAAATCCACGTGGTGGAGTCTGACCGGAGAGCAACAATCCCGTTTGATGGAGGTTCTTGAAAAGAACCGCAAGGCAATAGGATGGAGCATAGCTGATCTCCAGGGGATAAGTCCGGCCATGTGCTCCCGCCATATCTATTTCGAAGAGGATGCTAGGTCATTGCGTGAGTTCCAGCGACGGCTGAACCCGAACCTTTGAGAGGTTGTCATGAAGGAGATCTCGAAATGGTGGAGCATCGATTTTATCTACCCCATCTCCGACTCCAAGTGGGTTAGTCCATTACATGTGATGCCTAAGAAGACGGGCATCACTACAGTTGTGAGCGAGTCTGGAGAGGAGATAGCTACCCGAGTACCCACTTCTTGGAGGGTCTGTGGGACTACAGACGATTGAACCAGACCACCAAGAAGGATCATTTCCCGTTGCCTTTTATTGATCAGATTATAGAGAGGCTAGCAGGGAAGAGGCATTACTGTTTCCTTGACGGGTACTCCGGATACAATCAGGTGGCCATTGCGCTCTCCGTTTGGGACATATGCTTTCAGACGGATGCCCTTTGGTTTGTGTAGCGCCCCGATGACATTCCAAAGGTGCATGTTGTCCATCTTCTAGGACATGGTGGGTGACTGCTTAGAGGTCTTCATGGATAACTTTTCGATCTATGGCGATGGGTTTGATGCTTGTCTTGATTGCTGATGAATACTCATTCATCACTCTTTATTCTTATATTTTAGCTACAAAAACCTTTGCAAATGCATGTATATGTTTGTAAATACAAATAATTACCAAAAGCATGCATGGTGTAAAAAGTAATAATTAGCATGTTTTTGTGCAAAAATAAAAGAATAAAGATTAAAAAGAAAAAGAGGGAAATATTTAGAATAAATATTGAGCAACCTAATCCCAAGGGAGGGCTCAGCATGGGCCTGACCGCATAAAAGCCAAAGTAGAGAGAGATAGGGAGCTCATGTGTGTAAATATACCTGTAAATACAAATAACTATATTTTCCTCTAAAAATAGAATAAAAGTGGCTTGTATATATTTTTATATATTTGTAAATATAAAATCCAAATAAAAATTGAAAAATTAAAAAGAAGACAAAAACCCCTTCACTTGTGTATATTCATCATGTATATATTCCCCCATCTATATTTATTTCACCTTCTAAATAAATAAATTAATTTCCCTAAAAATTTGTATATATTCTATCTTTTATGGTGTAAATAAATAAAATAAAAACCATAAAAACAAAAAAAATAAAATAAAAAAAAGAAAAGAAAAGAATAAAATTAAAAAAACCAAAAAGAACCTTGTACATATACCATCTATATAGATGTATATAGCTATTTAATTAACCCTTGTATATAAATAATAAAAATAAAATAAAAATACCTTTTTATTCCTAATTTTATGCTATAAATAAATAAAATATAAAATGGGGATAAAAAATGTACAAAATAACTAATTAAAAATCAAAAATTAAAATCCTATATTGCATATATACCTATATATAGCTCCATTATGTAAATACCTTATTTTTATTTTGAAAAATTAATTAAAAATCACCAAAAAATAGAAAAAATTAAAACAAATATTTTTCATGTTTTAAGTTTTCTTTAATTCGGTCATTTGCTATTTTTAAATGAATATTCAAATCATTTTGACGTGGCCCCCTCTCATTGGTCCACGGGGGATGTTGACCCCCCTTCAACTCCCCCCTGTGGACCACTTCCCACTGGTCGTGACGCCCGACCCGATTTCTCAACATTTTAGCGTCACGACCAGACCTCCATCTACCCAAACCTAGGGTCCTAGTCGTTCGTGCCAGATCCGACACCCTCGCCGGGATGCCCGCCTCGGGGTCCGCGCTCTGAGCTGCCCTACCCGATCGACTTTAGCCGGACCCCTGGCTGTATAAATGTCGAGCTCCGCCTCCATTTTCCCGATCTTTGGTTCCCCACCTTGCCATCCCAGGACCTCCATTGCCATCCTCGAGGTGACAGCTCACCGTTGGCCGTGTCGTAGAGAGGAGAGGGTGCTCGAACCTCAGATCCGGCGTCTTCGCGCCGTCGTGCTCTGCCTGAAGGTAGAGCTCGAGCCTCGGGCCTCAACAACCCGCGAGGCGACGACCCAGAGCTCCCAGAGCTCACGCCCAGTCGACTCATCCACCCAGGTAGCCTTAGTTCTCTTCCCTTTTCTTTGATTTTGCATTTCGCCCAATTCGCCCCTTTTCCGTCCTGCTTCGATTCCGACCACCTCCGCCTTCGTCTCGATCATCGGAGCATCCCATCACGACCGCCTTCCCCTCACGCATCTTCTCCGCCCATCCATTCAACCCAGCTCGCACGGGAGCTGGGGTTTCGAGCTCCTCCGCCGTCGCATCGCCGGAGCTCGACCACCCCGCCGCACCGACCACCGTCACCCCAGCTTACAGGGTCGAGGCAACTTGCCCTCGACCCGCGAGTCTGTTGCGCATCTTTGCAGGTTCCCAGGAGCTCATCTGAGGGATCCAACTCGTAGCAGCAGCAGCTTGATCTCCGCCGGACTCGCCTGAGCTCCCCAGAGCTCCGTCGAGTCATCGGAGGATACCAGTCGACGCGGAAGGCCTCCACGCATCTTCTCCGACCATCTGTGGCCTTCGAGGAGGACTCCAGCGCCTGCACGAGGCCGACGAAGTTCACCGGAGCCCAGTTCGTCGAGGACCCTCCCCCGCCGTTCGATCCTCTTCCAGCTCCAGTTTTCATCTCAGCCATCCACGCCAGGAGCAGCCCCGACCGCTCGATCCTTGGAGGAGTGATCCTGACCGTCGGCTCAGCGAGGCTTAGCCACAACGCCTCACAGCCGTCTGATCCACCACGTGGCGAGGTCCCAGCCGTCGATCAGCACCGAGGGATCCTGGTTGAGGTGCGCCCCTTTCCCAGCCGTCCGATCTCCAAGTGGCGCGCATTCGACCCTCGACGTAATAAAGGGTAAATATCCCCTTAGGCCCTTAGTTTATTAGTTGTTCATTTCTAGTCCTGTAAATATTTTAGATACTTTATTTGTGTTGGTTAAATTGCATCTAGGACCCTATCTTATCTGGTATTTACGTGTATGCCCTTGTGTGTAGTGGACCACGTGCGTCGACACGTGCTTTGTTGGGTTAATTGCATGTATGACCTCCTTGTTTCAGGGTGTTAGTGAATGAATGAAAGTTTTTAGTTAATTGCATATATACCCCTGTGCGTGGTTTTTTAGAACATGTGTTGAAATTCGTGGGTATTTTACACCGAGGTCCCTGGACTTTTAATACCTGTTATTAAATAGTCCAAGAACCTCAGTTTCTTTGCAATTAGATCCCTGAGTGCCCAAGTCACGTGCCTCGCGCGTGTTTTCTTGGACAAATTGCACCGGACCCCCTGGAACTTTTACTATTTGCGTACAGGTCCCTTTGTACTATACCCTAGTTTTGATTTTTAATAAAATATCAAACCAACTCCAAACGTGATGAAAATTGGACACATGGCTCCTGCCACAGTGTAAAATTTTCTCCAATTTTTGGAGACATTTTTTATTTCATTTAATATTTTTAAAAAATCAAAAACACGCTTTTTCTTTACTGTCTGACTTGAAAAATCACAAAAAAATATTAAAACACCTCTAAAAATTATAAAAAATTAGACAGTAGTTGTTTTACCTTGTTTGATTTTCTGACCAATTTTGGTCATTTTTGGATATATAAAACTCATAAAAATTACAAAACACTAAAAACCCTATAAAAATTCTAATAATTAATTTAAAAATCCAAAAACAATAATTCCAATGCTTCCTTAGACTTCCTAGTTTTTAGGAAAATTACCTTCAGACCTTGATAGGGCCTTTATCTATTTTATATTGGCTCTCAAGTCTGACTGGACAGCAGCATTGCTTTCTTATCTTGTTTGATTTTTAGAAAATTCAATAAACATCAAAAAATTACCAAAAATTAAGAAAAAATAGTAAAAAATATAAAAAAAACATAAAAATATTTTTATTTGAATTTTTGAATGATTTTTGAGTGCCTTAATAATTGCTTGAAGTCGGTTGCTTTATTGCTTTCTTTATTTTCCTTATTAATTAAAAATCCACAAAAATTATAAAAACCCTAAAAATCCACCAAAAACACTTTGATTTAATTTTATTCCTTTTTTAGACTACTTCATAGGCCGCAAGGCCATTACGTGCTCCTTGTGTTCGACCCTGGTCGCTATACCAGGTTAATCTAATAGCGAGACCGCTACTTGAGTTTCTCTGATTTTTATCCGATTTGGTGGTCTATTTTTCTCGATCGACTACGCTTGGTGACTTGGGTCGCAGCGACCCTTGATTACCTTTTACCCGAGTTGCTTGGTGTGTCATCAGAATGGCGCCGTTGCCGGGGAGCACGGCTTAGTAGTCATTTTCTTTATTTTTCATTTTCTTTTTATTTTCTTTTTCGCGGCTTTCCGCGGCTTTTTCTGAGTCCGCGGCTTTTCGCGGCTTTTTGTTTGTCTCTTATTTTTGTTTTATTTTGTTTTATTTTATTTTCTTTTATTTTTATTTTTGATTGATTTTGTTTGTTTATTTTATTTGACATTTATGCATATATACCCCTGTTTATATTTTCTGTTTTCATTTGATTATTATTTTTGGTCTGTGACACTTGTCTTCTTTCTTGTGAGGGCCCGAGGACCGAGGCGATGACTTTCGAGAAGCCGGCGCAACCGCGGGATTCGGAGGCGGCTCCCTTCTGCACGGAGCCGCAGGAGAGCGTGAGAGAGAGGCTGAGTGGGAGAGGATTAGAGTACATTAGTTTAGACTTTTTGATTAACTGTTGTAATAATACAGGGACACTTAGTGTGGACTTGGACTCTTTAGCGGGTCTGTTTTGCCGAGCACCGGTGTGTTCGGGGGACCCTTAGGTTTTTCCGGCTTTTTCGCGGTTTTTGGTTTTTCGCTTCCTTTTACGATTTTACGCGGTTTTCATCGAGCCCCTAGCCGTAGGACTTTCTGCTTGACTGTGCCGTACTGAGTAGGATCCAAACACCTAATAGACTGCCTGCACCTATAGATCGTTAATTGGACCTACTAATAAAAGGATAATAAAAATAACTGACTCACTCCCTTCGAACCTACGTGCCGTAGTCTGCCCTGCCAAGCGCTGCTCCTGAACCCGATGTGTCGGGAGGAGGAGGGGTAGACCGAGACCGGACCCTTTGGATCGAAGGATTGGTGACCAGTTAGACGGTTCTCTCGAGTAGAAGTTGCCTGCTTAGGGACTCGGCTTTTACCGCTGCACCATATAGGTAGTTTCTTTCAGTCTTTCAATTCTGCGCGGATCATATTGCATGTAGAGTGCTGTAGACATGTACGCCTTTCTATCTTTGCATGCATCATTGATTTCATCGCGCATCGGCTTTTTTGTCTTCTCCCCCCTGTTTTTGACTAAATAATCAGGAGAACCGAAAAATTCGTTAGGCCTTTTGTTTTTATTGAAAAAGATCTAAAAAGAAAAATAATAAAATTAGAACTGTTTAAACTATTGACCCTAAAAGACACTTGACTTAAAAAATCTATCTTGGGGAGAGCAACCTCCTCATTGTTTGGTTTGATTGTGCGAGAGAGTGACCAGTACACTAGGTAGAGCCCTTCGGTGCTATTCCCGACTGATTACCGACTTCTTCTGTGCGGGACAGTCAGTTGGGAAGGTATCGGGTATCCCAGCAGGTCATGTAATCGCTCTGGTATTTTGTTTGTTCCCCAAAATAAAATTGACAAGATAATTTGACTGAGCCTTTACGGTCTTCAGCTCGCGTTGCGTTGGTGAACTGAGGGGTTTGTTTGTGATCATAGTTTCTCCAGATCTCATCCGCCTTACTCGCCACATCAAGATGATGGGCAGACGATCTCTTAGGCAGCCTCTAGTTGCACCGCTTTCGGGCACGTCTACCCATTCATCTAGGTTGGCTCGCAAGAGCCGAGACCAGCTCTCCGAGCCCGAGTATGATTCCGCCCTGTTCCCCCTCGACCCCCTTTCTTTCGGTTCTGAGAGACCAGTGCCAGAGGAGAGATTAGCAGATTTATCGGCACCTGAGTTTGGATCGTTTGGTTTTGCAGACACCATGGCCGGCAGTTCCGAGGATCGCTCTAGAGGTCCACAGCCTGAGCACTTTGTGTTGGACCAGGGTGCGATCAACTCCACCCTGATTGCCTCCCTCGAGACAGTTCAGCAGCAGTTGAGGGATCAGGGAGCTTTCATGCTAGATATGAGGAGAGAGATGGAGCAGATGAGAGCAGAGATAGAGCAGCGGAGAGATGGGCCGAGAGTCCCGGATGATGCAGCAGCAGCAACCGCAGCAGCCGCCGCCGCAGCGGCAGCCGCCGCAGCAGGAGCAGGAGTGCCACCGAGACCGATGCGGGAGTTGCACAACCCCGGATCGACACTGATGCATCATTGGGTTGTGCTACCAGCTATCATGGGGGACTTCAAGTTCCTCCCGAACACCTTGCAGCTTCTCCCCCGTTTCCACGGGCTCGCCACCGAGGAGCCCCATCTCCACCTCTAGGAGTTCCTTATGATTTGCAGTACTGTCCACGACCGTCAGGTGGACCAGGATACCATCAAGATGATCGCCTTCCCCTTCTCTTTGGCAGATAGAGCAGCCACCTGGTTGAAGCATCTGGGGAAGTTCGTCTACACTTGGGAGCAGCTCCGCACCAAGTACTTATACAAGTACTATCCACTCGGGCGGACCAATGCCGCGAGAGCCCTGATCAGCAACTTCTCCATGCTCCCCAACGAGCAGTTCCATGAGGCATGGGAGAGGTTCATAGAGCTGACTGATAGATGCCCGCACCACGACATTTCCAAGCCCAACCTTGTGCAGAGCTTTTTCAACGGGCTGACACCAGAGCTTCAGGGCTTGGTGAATGCTTCTTGTGGTGGGTCGTACTTCGCCAAGGATCACGACCAGGTCTGGGCCATCTACGAGGAGATGGCCGAGAACTACATGGTGATGTCCTAGACCCGGTTGTATACTCAGGGCAGACCCCAACAGCCACAACCCGTGCAGTACCAGAGGATAGCACGGGTAGACGCCGGTCCTTCCAGTTCGTCCGCAGTAGCAGCAGCACAGGCCGAGTCATCAGCAACGGACATGGGCATCATTAGCGAGAAGTTAGACCGGATGGAGCTGATCGAGAAGAAGCAGTGCCAGGGCATCACTTTGATGGAGCAGATGGCACCGACTCTGAGCGACATGAAGACCCAGCTCATGTGTTTCCAGGAGGCACAAACGGCTTCACATCCTCGTCTTCAGTCGCGAGGCGACTCCGGCAGCAGCAGCAGCTCATCCCAATGCTCCAGCTCACACCAGCAGCCTAGACAGGTTCACCTTGTACAGGCGGAGCCGTACCAGCAGCCGTAGCCCACCTACCAGTCACCACCATCTCCAGACTTGCAGATGGTGGTATACCAGCCGGATCAGCCTCTGGCAGTGCTCCCGCCACCTCAGTACGACACAGAGCCGTTGATGGATGTCAACGGGATTTGGTATGACCTCCCTCAGTCCGGTATCCGACGAGACCATCCCGGATTCCAATGGGGGACCGGAGGTACCCAGCCCCAGCAGCAGCCGTCAGGACAGGGTGGCCAGTACGGCCATCAGAGAGAGCACCACCCGCAGCAGCAGCCCCCAGTGTACCCACCACAGTAGCAGGAGCAGTCATCCTATGGTCCTCATCCCTATCAACATGGACAGTCTTGGAGGCGTGAGCAGCCTCACCAGCACCAGCAGCCACACCCATACCCCTCTTAGCAGCAACACCAGTTCCAGCAGCCTCATTACCAGAGAGGCTACCCGTCGGGCTCCCACGAGAGCCCCGCCTTGGATGATATAGCCCGCCTCCTCACGGATCAGCAGGCTACTTTTCGACGGGAGATGGACGAGTTCCGTCAGGAGATGCGGGACATTGTGAGAGGGAAGGCCTCCATCCCTACTGATAAACGCAGAATTGAGAGCGGTCGTATTGACTCACAAGGCGAGTCAACAGTCGGTGTCTTGACCACTACAAAATCCTGGTTTAATCAACAATTAACCCACACTATAGATCAAGGAAATAGAAATAAATGTGGAGTTAAAATTTATTTTTAACTCTGCACAAAATGTATAGCAAGCAAGTATGCAGAGAGTTCGAACACAGGGAGAAAGCATGGTAATTCAAAAAGATGTGTGTGAGTGAAAGTGTGTGGTGTCTACACCAAGCAAGCAAGCAAAGATTTTTGTGGGTTTTTAATTTTTAATTAATTTTTAATTAATTTTTTTAATTTTTTTTAATTTTTAATTTTGTATTTTTGGTTTTTAATTTTTTAAATTTTTATAATTTTAGATTTTATATATATATTTTTCTTTTTCAATATTGGAATTTAAAGACAATGTAATAAAAGAGAAGCTAGAATATTAATAAAAATATGCAAAAATAACCAAAAATTCAGAAATAAAATCTTTTTGGTATTTTTATGATTTTCTACTGTTTTTTATGATTTTTGGGTATTTTTCAAAGTGTTTTTGGTATTTTTAAATACTGAAATAAATCAAAACAGTGAATAAGGCACTGGCTGGGGATAAAATGGGAATTAAAAATAACAAACATCCACCAAAATTTTTCAAACTAATTTTAAATTAAAGAGGATAAAATATAGAACAAACAGGGGCTGAGTTTATATTTTTCTGAGTTTTCCTTGATTTTATATATTTTTTTGAAGTTTTTATGTATTTTCTAATTTTTAAGGTTTTTCTTTTGAGTTTTTTAATGATTTTTGGACTGACACTAAAATAGATTAAAATAGACAGTAGGGAATTTTTTTGGAATTTTTCGAGGGATTTTGATATTTTTTTGGTATTTTCTAAACTAGACAGTAGGTAAAACGCATGTTTTTGATTTTTAATAAATATAAAAATGAACTAAAATCAGAAATTAAAAATAGGGCGTGGAAGTACAAGGTAACAGGATCTTAAGTTTAAATTTTGAGAAATTTTGGAATTAAAATGATACCCTAATTAAATCAAGCAAGCACACAAAAATATCACAGCCTGATAGGGGTATAAGCGCAAATATCCAGAAGTCCAGGGGCATACATGCAATTTTCCTCAAAAATTAACACTTAATATTTGATTTTCAATACCAAACACCAATTACAGAACCCGCAGGGGTATCACAGCAATTTTCCCACCAGGGTGCATGACTTGCACGCGCCTGGCGAGGACCAAGATGTAATATCAGAAACCTTTGAGGTCTAACATGCAATTTCTCCAAAAATTTTAACACTTAGACTGAAAGTTCTAGGATTAAAACGAAATACAAAAAGAGCCGAGGGCCTCAAAGCAAAATGCCCACACCTCACGTGTACAGGTCACGTGAGGTGACGTGGCCGAGGACCTGTATGCAAATATTTAAAGTTCGAGGGTCTTTTTGCAAAAGTTACAAAATATTTAAACTACGAAATAAAGTTTCGAGACTAAATTAATATTACAAAAATGGCGGGGTGTGATTTGCAAAATACCCTCGCTAGGACGATCCGACGGCGGAGCTTTCCCAACTTGCCACGTGGCGGCACGACGAGGCTTGATGGCAGTTCGGCGATGGACGTCCGAGACTAGATCCTCCTTGGTTGATCCAACGGTCGAGGCGAAGGAAGATCGGACGGTGGTTGTGCGATCTGGGAGGCCTCCACGATCCGACGACGGGGAGGCTAGGACCAAGAACACGTCGGACGCCGGCGAGGGCGAGCTTCGACGTGCGAGATCTCCGACCTCAGGTGATGATAGCGCTTCAAAATGGTCGTGGGGCTTTCTGGGGGCCTTCTCTTTCTCCTGGAGGCGTCAAAAGACCACGGCAAAGGCTGTGGCACTCGCAGGCGATCAGCGGAGCTGGAGGACTCGGCTGGGCTCCGACGAGTACCAAAATCTCTCCCAGGCGCTAGTCAACGCGCTTGGACCCTGTAAAAAGGGTTAGGAGGTCCAGGGCAAAATGTCTGGACCTCGGGTGGACGGAATCGAGGCGAAAAGCGAAGCGGCGATGGTTGGCCGGAGTTGCGCTCCGGCCAAGAGATGGAATTGGGCGAATGACGCGATGAAACTTGAAATTTCTTGAGGGCTTATGATCCTAGGGCTAAGGCTAACCTATTGAGCGAGAAATAAATGGGGGAAGGGGCCCTCAATGGCCGGAGCCAGAGGGAGAAGGGTACCTCGACCGCTGGTCTTGTAGGAGGTGATGGAGACGCCCTCGACCTCGGGCACCTTGGCTGACGACCTCGCGCTGGAGCTGTCACCTCCAGGGAGCTCAGGAGCGCAAGAAGGTGGAGAGGGGTGGACCAAGGGGACTCAAAATTCAAATCGAAGGTGGAGGTTTGGTTTTAAGTGGTTTGACCCCTGACCAAGGTGCTCCAAAGATCAAGGCCCCTGGAGCACCACACTGATCCATGGCCCAAGGTAATCACATGGCGGGGTAGACCAATGATCGAGGTTTGGATATGCAGAAGGAATCATCATGAAAGAGTGCAAGGATCAGCCGCGAAAAAGCCAAGAAATTGGCTCAAAAACCAACTTCTGACGCATCACATTGGGGAGGGCGACCAGTTGACCGAAGTCAACTGGGGCTGAAACCTGGTTGGTCCACGTGGACCAACCAGGAAAAATCCCTGATTATTATTTTGTTAATTCATTTAAAAATAGAAATGAGCCGAATTAAATTATGATTATAAAATAAAAAAATATTTGTTATTTAATGTAGTATTTTATTATGATTTTTAATTTATTTTATGAGGTGTATTTTTATAAGTTTACTATTATGCCCTTTATAGGTATCTTTACCTACATTTTTATTATATTATTTTTAATTTGTATATTTAATTTCTTTATATTTGTTTAATTAATTTATATAATTATAACCTACTTTTATACACATAATTATATTTTTATTTTATTTTATTGATGTGTTTTGTATATTTAATAAAATAGAATTAATCATTATACAAGTATGTATATAGGTATTACACCTAGATTTTGTATATAGAAGTAATTTTATTTTGAGTTTTCTTTGCATTTTTATTCTGATTTTAATGCACATAATTATTATAAGTATTAATTACAACATTATAAAAATAGAAAATTATAAAAATAATAAATAAATAATAAATTGAATATTTTAATCTGTACAAGTATACAATAGGGGTCCAAAACTAAATTTTCAAACCGTTGCTCCGCCAAATGTGAAACCACTGCCATTAAATATATTATTTTATTCTATATACAATTAAAGATGAGTTTGTTGCATTTAGAGTTTTTATTTGTGAGATACGGGTTTGGGAAGTTGGGATTCGGGAATTTTATTCAGACCATAACCTTTTATCTGTGTATTATTTTTCTGTGAAATCAATTTTTTATTTTTTTTATATTTAATTATCTACAACTTTTATGTACAAAGTTTCTTGATTTGATGTACAAAAAGTGGAACCAAAAATAGGTCCCAAAATGAATAAAGAATGAATAAAATAACATAGGTATTTGACCCTTATCTCCCCCTACTTTATTCCTTGTCGACCTATTCATCAAGATGCCTAGGTCTCGGGGGTTTGGGTCATAAAATATTTATAATATTTTATTCCTTTTCTTTTCTTTTATTTATTCTATAATTTTGGCTTTAATTACAGTATTTTATACACTAATTGAATACACATGCATGCATGCTAAGATACTATAATTAATGCTATTTACAGGAATTTGCTAGGGTTTTTGGTGCCAAAATGATAGAATGAAGATGATGAAATGTGGATTCATCACCTGCCCAGATCGAGCCAAACCCCAACAACCTGAAGCGGAAATCTGAGCAGGTAGCTTACACTGAGTATACTACTCCTAGTGCTACATTTGGTGATATGACTGGATATCTGTTTGATACTGATTTTGTCAAACTTAAGAGCGGTAGGATGCCAGCAGGCGGTGCCTCATCTGAGCTACATCATGAGGATCCACCCAGAGCGCCAGATGAGGAGGAGGAGAGCGGTACTGAGGCCGCTAGAGATGATGACGGTGGTACTGATGCCACCAAGGATGCTGACTCCACAGGCGGTGCTGAGGCCGCCGTTTCACCAGTTCGAGGAGGTGGTACTGATGCCACCCACTATGCCGAGCCAGAGCGCGGTACTGAGGCCGCAAGTCTTCCAGTTGATCCAGCCGATGGTGGTGCTGAGGCCACCCGTGTTCGTGTAGAGAGATCTGTTGTCTTTCCCACTTTCTGATGTATCTCGGAACCCTGTTGTGAATAAAGGAAAAGGTTTGGTTTTTTCTGGTCCCACTGTGGTGTGTGATGTATGTGCGGATCCGACCGTCGAGCCGTCTAGACCTTTTCCTAGTCCTTCATCTGAGAAGGACCCAGTGATCCCCTTCCCTAGAGCCCTTCAGATGGGGAAGGGGAAGAAAAAAGAAAATCCAAAAAAGAGAGAGCAGGAAGAGTTCAGCCAGCAGATGATAGATCGATTTCACATACAACTGACTCTTCAGGAGGCTTTGCAGCACATCCCCCTTCTTCAGCGTTCGTTGAGAGACAGGACCACAGTCAGGAGGAAGAGGAGGAACCATCACTCAGAGATCCATGTGCTGACGAGAGCCACGTGTTTCGCGATCCAGAACCGTTTACCGGCCAAGAGGCCAGATTCAGGAGCCCCGTATGTCACATGTCACATTAGAGAGCAGAGGTTCGACCGGACTCTATTGGATAGCGGATCGTCGATCAACCTCCTTCCGGCAGCCCTTCTCGACCGCTTCGAGTTGGGCACTCTTAGACAGAGCAGGACAGTCCTTCAGTTTGCTGATCGATCTGTCAAGAGGCCGAAGGGGTTGTTGCGAGACGTTGTCGTCACGATTCAGGGCCTGTAATTCCCCGTGGACTTCGTAGTGTTGGACATGGAGATCCCTGATTCAGTGACCGATACCCCCATCATTCTCGGTCGTCCGTTCTTGGCCACATCTAAGGCGGTGACTGACCATGATAGCGGGAAGGTATACTTTCGCGTCGAGGGAGAAAGTGTACAAATAGAGACGGTCGAGGACAGCTGAGCCAGAGAGAGATCATGCTCAGAGACCACTTCAGACACAGAGCAGATGACAGATGCCGGGCTAGACATCCACCAGGACTGTGACTTTGTGATCACAGACGATGAGGCAGTTTGGGCAGACCCAGCAGCACAGGCCATCCTCTCATTTTCAGACACCGCTGATGCAGAGATGATAGCAGAGGAGAGCTTGGAGAGCACATTCCTGGTCCAGGATACTTCAAAGGCAGCAGAGCCGGTTCTCGACCGCGAGACAGATTCTTGTGATGATGGTGGTACTGATGCCACCTTGTGTGATGCAGATCCCTCAGAGTTAGAGTCTGATTGGGCAGATTGTGAGGACTACATGCCAGACCTGATTCCCACTGAGCCTACAGCTGAGGAGGAGGTAGATGCCGAGCAGAGCAGAGACAGTCCATCAGGGCAGCCTTCTTCAGTTTCTGAGAGTAGCAGAGAGTTTTAGTTCTCCCATGCAGATTTGGCAGCGTTCACAGAGACATTTCAGAGGCCAGATCCACCAGCACCCAGTTGTCCAGAGCTGAAGCCGCTCCCTACTTCGCTGAAGTATCGATTCCTTGCAGGTGAGCCTGAGATGTACCCAGCCATCATCTTCGCCGATCTGACTGGAGAGAAAGAATCCCGCTTGATGGGGGTTCTTGAAAAGAACCGCAAGGCAATCGGATGGAGCGTAGCAGATCTCCAGGGGATTAGTCCGGCCTGTGCTCCCACCATATCTATCTCGAGGATGAGGCGAAGCCGTCGCGTGAGTTCCAGCGGCGACTGAACCCAAATCTGAGAGAGGTTGTCATGAAGGAAATCTCGAAATGGTGGAGCACCGATTTTATCTACCCCATCTCCGACTCCAAGTGGGTCAGCCCTTTGCATGTGGTGCCCAAGAAGACGGGCATCACTACAGTGATTAGTGAGGTTGGAGAGGAGATTGCTACACGAGTACCCACTTCTTGGCGGGTCTGCGTTGACTACAGGAGACTCAACCAGGCCACCAAGAAGGATCATTTCCCCTGCCCTTTATTGACCAGATCATTGAGAGACTGGCAGGGAAGAGCCACTATTGTTTTCTGGATGGATACTCGGGCTACAACCAGGTGGCCATCGCTCCTGAGGACCAGGAGAAGACCACTTTTACCTGTCCCTTCGGCACATACGCCTTCCGACGCATGCCATTTGGGTTATGCAATGCCCCTGCGACCTTTCAGAGATGCATGCTGTCGATCTTTTCGGACATGGTAGGGGAGTGTTTGGAGGTCTTCATGGATGATTTCTCGGTTTACGGCAACGGATTCGACTCCTGTCTTGACTGCCTAGACCGAGTACTCCAGCGATGTATAGGGGTTCACTTGGTGCTATCTTGGGAGAAGAGTCACTTCTTGGTGACTCAAGGGACGGTGCTTGGCCATATCATCTCCAACAGGGGCATGGAGGTTGATCCGGCCAAGGTAGATGTCATTAGAAAACTCGCACCACCGTCCAATTTGAGGCAGTTACGGTCATTCCTGGGGCACGTCGGTTTCTACCGACGATTCATTCATGATTTTAGCAGGATTGCCCAGCCATTGACTGACCTACTGACGAAAGACACCGAGTTCCTTGTCGATGACAAGTGTCTTTCGTCGTTTGAGACTCTCAAGCAGTGTGTTATTGAGGCTCCTGTTCTCCAGCCGCCTGATTGGTCTCTCCCATTCGAGATCATGATGGATGCCTCCGATTTTGCCATGGGGGCCGTGCTGGGACAGAGGAGGGATGGAGTCCCCTTTGCTATCCACTACGCTAGCCGTACATTGGATTCCGCGTAGCAGAATTATACAGTCACAGAGAAGGAGATGCTAGCCGTAGTGTTCACCTTAGATAAGTTCAGATCTTACATCATTGGATATAGAGTGACCTTGTATACTGATCACACCGCCATCCGATACCTCATGGCAAAGAAGGATGCCAAGGCCAGACTGACCAGATGGATCCTTCTACTCCAGGAGTTCGACATTGAGATCTAGGATAAGCCTGGAGTCAAGAATGTGGTGGCGGATCATCTCTCCCGTTTAGAGCAGCCTGAGGAGTCCGAGCATATTGATCCCATTTGTGAGACCTTCCCAGATGAGGCGATCCTTGCTATCGCCTCACTCCCGTGGTACGCCGATATTGTGAACTTTCTCATTGCTGGGAAAGTCCCACAAGATTGGCCCAGGCAGAGGCTTGAGACCTTCCTTGCGAAGGCCAAGTCCTACCACTGGGAGGATCCCATCCTTTACCACGAAGGAGGGGGATAGCGTCTGGTGTAGGTGCATTCCTCAGGAGGAGCACCATAGCGTCCTCACTTACTTCCACAAGCTTGAGGCAGGATGACATCATTCTGGGAGGAGAACGGCACAGAAAGTGCTCCAATCCGGCTTGTGATGGCCTACCCTCTTCAAGGACTCTGATGAGTTCGTGAAGAGGTGTACTGACTGTCAGAGGATGGGCACTTGTGGACAGCGTGATATGATGCCGATGCAACCCATTCACTTCTGTGAGATTTTTGACGCATGGGGCATCGATTTCATGGGTCCATTCCCTAAGAGTCAGGGATTTGAGTACATTCTGTTGGCCGTAGATTATGTAAGTTGTTGGGATGAGGCTATCCCCGCCCGAGCCGCTGATGCCAGGACAGTTTGCAGATTTTTGAGGTAGCACATCATCACGCGGTTCGGGGTACCTCGAGTATTGATTTCAGATGGGGGTCTCATTTTATTAACGACCAGGTGAAGGCCTTTGCTAGCGAGTTCAGCATAGACCATCGAGTTGCCACTCCATACCATCCACAGACGAATGGTCTAGCCGAGGTGTCGAACAGGGAGATCAAGACTATTTTGCAGAAAGTCGTCCGCCCTGACCGAAAGGATTGGTCACAGCTTTTGGACTCGGTCTTGTGGGCATATAGGACGTCTTTCAAGACACCATTGGGTACATCTCCCTTTCGCCTCGTATATGGCAAGCCGTGCCATTTTCCTGTTGAGCTGAGACACAGGTCACTTTGGGCAGTCACTGATATTCTTATGGATCCAGATAGTATAGGAGATCAGAGGAGGGCAGATTTAGCATCCCTGGAGGAGCTTAGAGATACCGCCTTCTCAAACAGCCTACAGCATAAGGAGAGAGTGAAGGAATGGCATGATTCTCATATCAGCCACAAGCATTTTGAGCCTGGACAGAGAGTATGGTTGTTTGATGCGAGGCTTCGTTTATTTCCAGGGAAGCTACAAAGCAAATGGAAGGGACCTTATCTGGTGAGAAAGGTACACGACAATGGTAGCATTGACATATCCGAGTTGTCTTCTGAGAGTACCTTTCGAGTGAACGGCCAGCGGCTCAAGCCATTTCTAGATCATGAGCCGCAGGTCGTTGATGTTGCCCCTATTCATTTTGCGTGAGATGTGGTCTTTTGACTCACATCTATTACATCTCACGCCTGATTATCACTGTTCTTCTTACCTGTATAGATCTGGATGTCTATATCATTACATTCTTTAGTTCCACATCCCGTTTGTCATCTTTGATTATGTTATACTTAGGGTGTACTTTACCCTAAGTATAGGGGGATGTGGGACCTTTGAGTATTTCTTTTGATTCTTTCTGCCCCTGTTTTTGCTGCCTATACTTAGGGATATTTTACCCTAAGTATAGGGGGGGTAGACCCTGTACATTCGTCACTCGGTTTTCCCTTTGTGTACAGTCTGCTATACTTAGGATTACTTGATCCTAAGTATAGGGGGAAAAGCCGAGACCCTCTTGATTTTCTATTCGTTCATTCGTCTTTGTATATAGCCTTCCTTTTCACTTCCCTATACTAAGAATGAGTTATGTCTTCTTCATCGCTCTTGACTCTGAGGACATCGTTCGAGCTAAGTATAGGGGGTGTGTATATATTTCATATATACTTTAGCCATAACTCGTACTTTGTGTGAGTGTGTTAATAAATAAAATGGCTAAAATCTCTAAAAATCACAGAAATTAAAAATTTTTTCTTGTAAATAACCATTCTTTTATTGCACATACATAGCTAGTGTACAAATTATTTTTGTAAAAATGTTTTCAAAAATCTTTTGTGTAAAGTTTGTGTAAATATTTTCTTATCAAAATTATGTATATAGTACAAAATTTTTCCAAAATGTTTTGAAAATCAAAAGTTTGCAAAAATCTGGTGTAAATGTGTGTAAATACTTTTGCAAAACTTGCATCTCATGCATTCATCCGTACATGATTTCAAAACATTTTTCAAAAATTTTGCATATTTGTAAAAATTGTGTAAATAGCATCTTTGTATATATGTATATAGTTTTTTTGGATGATAGTTGACATTTAAACTAGCCTGGAATTAAAATGGGAAATGGAGCTTGATTAAGATCTTAATCCACCTAATTTATAAGAGGAACCTTATAGGGCTTAGGTTTAAGGCTTTTCAGGTCCATGGTGACTTAATTCTTTAAGTCCACTAGGCTATGATCACATGTCATCTCAATGAGCCTAAGTAGAGCACTTAACAACAACACATGACTCATAGGGACAATGGCTTACTTGGACACCAGCACTTTGCACCGAGCTCTCTACGGATGAGGTGGTGAGGAGGCAGTCTTCCTTGACTTGGGGTAGCATATGAGGGTAGTACTTCTAGGCGGAACCTCTCTTCTTCTTTTAGTGAAGGAAGTGCGTCTCAACTTGGTCTGGTTGTCATGAGGTCTAACGATAGGAGTTATGGGTTGCAATAATGCTTCAAAAGAGGGATAGTCTATTGGCTCAAGAGGAAAAACTCCTTGTATATATGCTGCACATATATATGTTGTATAGATGCACTTGAAAAAAATGCAAAAAGAAAATAACTCCAAAAAAGTGGTGGGTCTGATAGAAAATGATAATCCCACCGGAGTATGTATATAGTGCAATAAGCAAAGCTTGAGATTCATGATCCACCTTATGTAGCTTGCAGCAGGGAGACTTGGCTACACTGGTTGAGCTCCCAAGGATACATGGCTACATTGGCCATGGTCCATTCTCTTCTTCCTCCTCTTCTTGAGCCGGTTGAACTTGAACTTAGAAGGGAATACCCCGCTCCTCGAGGAAAGAGTGGCCAGATTGGGGTCATAGAGTTACCTTGTTGGGGAGGGTTGTCAAGTTACCATTTCTGAGGTGGAGAGCTTATACTTCACATCCACAGTACAAGGAAAGATTCATGGTCTTCAGGGTTTGTGTTTGATGACTTGTTCTGATCTGGATTGTTGAGGAGTCTTGATTATAGATTAGTGGAACTTAGAGGCTGTTGAGTTTTGAGCTTAAGTCCAAATAAGGTTCCGACACATTACTAATCCAAAGATCTGATTGAGCTCCATAATTCAATTTAATGAAGGCAAGTTTAATATTCAACCTTGATCCATGTGCATTCTCCTCTTTTTCTTTTTCTTTTTCTTTCTCTTTTTCACTTCTTTTTAAAATAAGTGTTTGCTAAGGGACTAGCAAAGTTAAGTATAGGGGGGTGATGAATACTCATTCATCACTCTTTATTCTTATATTTTAGCTACAAAAACCTTTGCAAATGCATGTATATGTTTGTAAATACAAATAATTACCAAAAGCATGCATGGTGTAAAAAGTAATAATTAGCATGTTTTTGTGCAAAAATAAAAGAATAAAGATTAAAAAGAAAAAGAGGGAAATATTTAGAATAAATATTGAGCATCCTAATCCCAAGGAAGGGCTCAGCATGGGCCTGACCGCATAAAAGCCAAAGTAGAGAGAGATAGGGAGCTCGTGTGTGTAAATATACCTGTAAATACAAATAACTATATTTTCCTCTAAAAATAGAATAAAAGTTGCTTGTATATATTTGTATATATTTGTAAATATAAAATCCAAATAAAAATTGAAAAATTAAAAAGAAGACAAAAACCCCTTCACTTGTGTATATTCATCATGTATATATTCCCCCATCTATATTTATTTCACCTTCTAAATAAATAAATTAATTTCCCTAAAAATTTGTATATATTCTATCTTTTATGGTGTAAATAAATAAAATAAAAACCATAAAAACAAAAAAAACAAAAGAAAAAAAAGAAAAGAATAAAATTAAAAAAAAACAAAAAGAACCTTGTACATATACCATGTATATAGATGTATATAGCTATTTAATTAACCCTTGTATATAAATACTAAAAATAAAATAAAAATACCTTTTTATTCCTAATTTTATGCTATGAATAATTAAATATAAAATGGGGATAAAAATGTATAAAAATACTAATTAAAAATCAAAAATTAAAATCCTATATTGTATATATACCTATATATAGCTCCATTATGTAAATATCTTATTTTTATTTTGAAAAATTAATTAAAAATCACCAAAAAATAGAAAAAATTAAAACAAATATTTTCATGTTTTAAGTTTTCTTTAATTTGGCCATTTGCTATTTTTAAATGAAAATTCAAATCATTTTGACGTGTCCCCCTCTCATTGGTCCACGGGGGGTGTTGACCCCCCGGTCAACGCCCCCCTATGGACCATTTCCCACGGGTCGTGACGCCCGACCCGATTTCTCAACATTTTAGCGTCACGACCCGACCTCCATCTACCCAAACCCAGGGTCCGAGTCGTTCGTGCCAGATCCGACACCCTCGTCAGGATGCTCGCCTCGGGGTCCGCGCTCTGAGCTGCCCTACCTGATCGACTTTAGCCGGACCCCTGGCTGTATAAATGCCGAGCTCCGCCTCCATTTTCCCGATCTTTGGTTCCCCACCTTGCCATCCCAGGACCTCCATTGCCATCCTCGAGGTGACAGCTCGCCGTTGGCCGTGTCGTAGAGAGGAGAGGGTGCCCGGACCTCAGATCCGACGTCTTCACGCCGCCGTGCTCCGCCTGAAGGTAGAGCTCGAGCCTCGGGCCTCGACGACCTGCGAGGCGACGACCCAGAGCTCCCAGAGCTCACGCCCAGTCGACTCATCCGCCCTGGTAGCCTTAGTTCTCTTCCCTTTTCTTTGATTTTGCATTTCGCCCAATTCCCCCCTTTTCCGTTCTGCTTCGATTCCGGCCACCTCCGCCTTCGTCTCGATCATCGGAGCATCCCATCACGACCGCCTTCCCCTCGCGCATCTTCTCCGCCCATCCATTCAACCCAGCTCGCACGGGAGCTGGGGTTTTGAGCTCCTCCGCCGTCGCATCGTCGGAGCTCGACCACCCCGCCGCACCGACCACCGTCACCCCAGCTTACAGGATCGAGGCAACTTGCCCTCGACCCGCGAGTCTGTTGCGCATCTTTGCAGGTTCCCAGGAGCTCATCTGAGGGCTCCAACTCGTAGCAGCAGCTTGACCTCCGCCGGACTCGCCTGAGCTCCCCAGAGCTCCGTCGAGTCATCGGAGGATACTAGTCGACGCGGAAGGCCTCCACGCATCTTCTCCGACCATCCGTGGCCTTCGAGGAGGACTCCATCGCCTGCACGAGGCCGGCGAAGTTCGCTGGAGCCCAGTTCGTCGAGGACCCTCCCCCGCCGTTCGATCCTCTTCCAGCTCCAGTTTTCATCTCAACCATCCACGCCAGGAGCAGCCCCGACCGCTCGATCCTTGGAGGAGCGATCCTGACCGTCGGCTCAACGAGGCTTAGCCACAACGCCTCACAGCCGTCTGATCCACCACGTGGCGAGGTCCCAGCCGTCGATCAGCACCGAGGGATCCTGGTTGAGGCGCGCCCCTTTCCCAGCCGTCCGATCTCCACGTGGCGCGCATCCGGCCCTCGACGTAATAAAGGGTAAATATCCCCTTAGGCCCTTAGTTTCTTAGCTGTTCATTTCCAGTCCTGTAAATATTTTAGATACTTTATTTGCGTTGGTTAAATTGCATTAGGACCCTGTCTTATCTGGTATTTACGTGTATGCCCTTGTATGTAGTGGACCACGTACGTCGACACGTGCTTTGTTGGGTTAATTGCATGTATGACCTCCTTATTTCAGGGTGTTAGTGAATGAATGAAAGTTTTTAGTTAATTGCATATATGCCCCTGTGCGTGGTTTTTTAGAACATGTGTTGAAATTCGTGGGTATTTTACACTGAGGTCCCTGGACTTTTAATACCTGTTATTAAATAGTCTAAGAACCTCAGTTTCTTTGCAATTAGGTCCCTGAGTGACCAAGTCACGCGCCTCGCGCGTGTTTTCTTGGACAAATTGCACCGGACCCCCTGGAACTTTTACTATTTGCGTACAGGTCCCCGTGCACTGTACCCTAGTTTTGATTTTTAATAAAATATCAAACCAACTCCAAACGTGATGAAAATTAGATACATGGCTCCTGCCATAGTCTAAAATTTTCTCCAATTTTTGGAGACATTTTTTATTTCATTTAGTTTTTTTTAAAAAATCAAAAACATGCTTTTTCTTTACTGTCTGACTTGAAAAATCACAAAAAATATTAAAACACCTCTAAAAATTATAAAAAATTAGACAGTAGTTGTTTTACCTTGTTTGATTTTCTGACCAATTTGGTCATTTTTGGATATATAAAACTCATAAAAATTACAAAACACTAAAAACCCTATAAAAATTCTAATAATTAATTTAAAAATCCAAAAACAATAATTCTAGTGCTTAAATTTTCCTTAGACTTTCTAGTTTTTAGGAAAATTACTTTCAGATCTTGATAGGGCCTTTATCTATTTTATATTGGCTCTCCAAGTCTGACTGGACAGCAGCACTGCTTTCTTGTCTTGTTTGATTTTTAGAAAATTCAATAAACATCAGAAAATTACCAAAAATTACCCAAAAACAGTAAAAAATATAAAAAAAACATAGAAATATTTTTGTTTTAATTTTTGAGTGATTTTTGAGTGCCTTAATAATTGCTTGAAGTTGGTTGCTTTAGTGCTTTCTTTATTTTCCTTATTAATTAAAAATCCACAAAAATTATAAAAACCCTAAAAATCCACCAAAAACACTTTGATTTAATTTTATTCCTTTTTTAGACTACTTTGTAGGCCGCAAGGCCATTACGTGCTCCTTGTGTTCGACCATGGTCGCTATACCAAGTTAATCTAATAGCGAGACCGCTACTTGAGTTTCTCTGATTTTTATCCGATTTGGTGGTCTATTTTTCTCGATCGACTACGCTTGGTGACTTGGGTCGTAACGACCCTTGATTACCTTTTACCCGAGTTGCTTGGCGTGTCATCAATTGCCTAGATCGTGTCCTTCAGTGATGCATCGAGGTCCACCTTGTTTTATCCAGGTAGAAGAGTCACTTCATGGTGACTCAAGGGAGGGTACTTGATCATATCATCTCCAACAGGGGCATGGAGGTTGATCCGACCAAGGTGGATATCATCAGGAAACTCAATCCATCGTCCAACTTGCGACAGTTACGGTCTTTTCTGGGGCACGTCGGTTTCTACCGACAATTCATTCATGATTTCAGCAGGATTTCCCGACCGTTGACTGATTCGTTGACCAAAGATACCGAGTTCATTGTAGATGATAAGTGTCTTGCGTCACTTGAGACTCTCAAGAGTCTAGTTGTTGAGACTCATGTCCTTCAACTGCTTGATTGGTCTCTCCCATTTGAGATCATGACGGATGCCTCCGATTTTGATGTAGGGACTGTGCTAGGACAGAGGAGGGATGGAGTGACTTTTGCCATTCACTATGCTAGTCGTACATTGGATGCCGTGCAATGAAACTACACTGTCACTGAGAAAGAGATGCTAGACGTAGTTTTTTTCTTGGACAAGTTTAGGTCATACATCATTGGATCAAAAGTGACTATCTTTACGGATCATACCGCCATCAGGTACCTCATGGCAAAGAATGATGCTAAAACGAGATTGACTAGATGGATCCTTCTACTCCAGGAGCTTGATATTGAGATTAAGGATAAACCTAGAGTCAAGAATGTGGTGGCAGATCATCTCTCCCGATTAGAGCATCTTGAGGAATCTGAGCAGACTGATCCCATTTCTGAGACCTTCCCAGATGAGGCGATCCTTACTATCGCCTCACTCCCGTGGTACGCCGACATTGTGAACTATCTTGTTGCCAAGAAAGTTCCGCAAGGTTGGCCCAAGCAGCGACTTGAGACCTTCCTTGCGAAGGTCAAGTTCTACAACTGGGTGGATCCCATCCTTTATCATGAAGGAGGGGATAACTTCTGGCATCAGTGCATTCCTCAGGAGGAGCACCATAGCGTCCTCACATACTGCCATAAGCTTGAGGCAGTAGGACATCACTCTGGGAGGAGAACATCACAGAAAGTGCTCCAATCCGGCCTATGGTGGCCTACCCTCTTCAAGGATTCTGATGAATCCGTGAAGATGTGTACGGATTGTCAGAGGATGGGCACTTGTGGACAGTGTGATATGATGCCGATGCAGCCCATTCACTTTTGTGAGGTTTTTGATGCATGGGCCATCGATTTCATGGGTCCATTCCCTAAGAGTCAGGGATTTGATTAGCCGTGGATTATGTCAGTCGTTGGGTTGAGGCCATCCCTGCTCGAACTGCATGCTAGGACTATTTGCAAATTTTTGAGGAAGAATATCATTTCACCGTTCGGGGTACCTAGAGTTTTGATATCTGACGGGGGCTCATTTCATCAACGACAAGGTAAAGACCCTTTCTAGCGAGTTCAACATTGACCATCGAGTTGCCACTCCTTATCACCCTCAGACCAATAGTCTTACTGAAGTGTCGAACAGGGAGATCAAGACTATATTGCAGAAGGTAGTCTGCCCAGACCAAAAGGATTGGTCACAGCTTTTGGACTCGGTCTTGTGGGCATATCAGACTTCCTTCAAGACTCCTTTAGGTACATCTCCCTTTTGTCTCATTTATGGCAATCCCTACCATTTACGTATTGAGATTAAACACAAGTCACTTTGGGTTGTCACAGATATATTATTGGATCCAGTGAGCGTAGGAGATCAGAGGAAGGCAGAATTGGCAGCGCTGGAGGAGCTTAGAGACACAGCCTTTTTGAGGAGGGATGAAACTTGATTTCATCATCTTAATTCTTCACTTTTAACCCCCTTGCTTAAAATTGTGTCAATAAAAACCAGATAATGTCTTTAATTATCAGAGTCTTGAATAAATTAAAAATCACAAAAAATGTCAAAATTAAAATCCATGGTGTTTTTAGCCTTAAAAATACCCCTAAAAATATTTTCTATCATCAGTTGACCTCGTTTCTATTTTTGGTCAACAAGAAACTTGTAGATCTCATCGAGATCTACAACTTTCATTTGGCCATTTGACTCTTCAAAAGTCAGTTTTTAACTATGAATAATCTGATTGGGCCACGTGGCCCATTCTGGTTGAGCCACGTGGCCCGGCCTCTTTGTCCTATCCGCCCACGCCCTTGACCGTTGGATCTCATCTTGTTCCAACGGTCCAAAGATCTCCACGCACACCCATTATTCCCCGCCGTCAGATCACTCCTAGGAATTCATCACAGTCGTCCATCGGCGCCTATCTCTCCGTGCGCCACGTGGCGGTTTGTGAACTGCACGATCTTCGCCATCTCGACCGCTCACCTCACTTATGTCCTCAACCCTTCGATCATCCTCTATCTGAGATCTGGTCTGTCCACCGGCGCTTTGATCTTATCACGACACGTGGCACGCCCATGACTCTCAGATCACGCAGCCTTGACCTAATCGTAGCCGCTCTTGAGCGTGTTGCTCCCAGCCGTTGGATCACAAGATCCAACGGCTACGAACTCATCGTCAACCTCCAGTCGTCTCTCTCTCTCCCACGTTCTTCATCTCGCAAATCTTCTTCCCCCTTCCATTTTTCCTGCCCACATCCTCCATCTCCACCACTCTCAAACTAGCCCACGATCTTCCCCACTCATCCACGACCCTCGTCGGTGTCTCCACCACCCATGATCTCTCCTCCACTACTCCCTATTCTCCACGAAAGTCGAGCCATCACACGGCAACCACCGAGCTTCGACCTTCAAATACTCCGCCCTCTCCTCCGATTCTCGCTGTCCACCTTTATGCGGGAGAGGCCCAGCCCTCCTCCATCTCCCTGTGACAGGGGGAGGTGGAGGATCGAGCGAAGATGACCCATCTCCTCGGGTGTTGACCCGCCGTCTTCCATGATGGCGTCGCGGAGATAGGAGCCCGCTTGAGCTACCCCAACTGGCTGCAGGGGTCCAGCGACGACCCGGGGCTCGAATCAAGCCCCAGACCAAGCCACCTTCGCTCCGCCCGACCTCAGGTAAGGTCTCTGACATCCTCTGTATTTTCTTCTTCTATTTCTTTTAATTACTTAGGCTTCTCCTTTTACGGTCTCCCTCCATTGAACCCCCCACGAGCTCCGCCTACTATCCGTCACCTTCGCCAGATCATCACCCTCGCCCTTCTTCGCCATTGACCACTTCCGACTCACCTCCTCTGCCTTCTCCGGCGGAGGAGACCCGGTTCCCCATTTCACTCGCTCGCATAGAACCTCACACCACTCCCACGCACACACGCTTTCTTCTTTTGCTTCGGCTATGCAATTAACGATACCGGGAGCTTTCATTAGTCGGAGTTTACACTGGAGCTTCTTTGCCAAGCTTGTCTCCGGCATCCGTGTTGTGCCAGACTCCTCCAGATGTCCCTGCTGCTCCACCGAGCTTCAAGGATTACTTCCAGGTGGTTGAGAGTGGCGGGGAACCTTCACCGACACCAGAGGGGAGCGGCGGAGCTCAAACTTTGTCGTCGGTCACGTCTGAAGATGAAGACACATGCGCTGTTGGATGCTCCTCTCCGGAGCACATCCAACAGCATAGGAACGCCCACGTCGCCAACAAGCTCCATCTCCAGGTGCCATTGGATCCTCGAGATCTAACGGCGATTGGCAGGCCACGCATCAATGCCAGAGCTGCCCCTAGCCTTAGTCCCCGAACCTCCAGGCTTGTAACTCCCGAGCCCACTCGAGCCTGTCTAGACCTCCGAGCCGACCCGAGCCTCCTCTGAGCCTATCCGAAGCTACATCGAGCCCGAAGCATCAACCGAGCCTGTCCGAGCCTCCTCCGAGCGTCCCGAGCCTAGAGAGCACGTGCATAACACGTGCCATCTGGGTAAATTGCAAGGAGGCCCTGCCGACTTCTCCATTTTGCAGATAGGTCCTGATATCACGTGCAGCACACGCGCACTTGGGGAATTTTGCAGTTATGTCCTCGCGGGTTTTCATAATTGCAAAAATGCCCCTGTGTGTGTGGGTAATTTACAGGGAAGGTCTCAACTTTCTTTTATTTGCATTTTAGTCCTTCCCAGGGACTTGTTTGTAGTTATCTTTCATGTTTTCTTTCAATTATGCCCTTGTCTTCTTTTATGTGTATCTTGAGCTTCGTAACTCCGATTGAGTTGATTTCAGTTTCATTTCGAAGCTTGTTTGATGATCTTTCTAATGACATGCTCAATTTTTATTTTGGATGCAGTAATCTTGATGTATTATTTTAGTATCCATGTGTCTATTAATGCTTAACCTGATGCCTTGTTTAATTTTTCCATTAAATATGTCATCTGAATTAAACTCGAAATTGACTCACTGTTACATTTGCTCATCATCTTACTCTGATTCAGGGCATATTAATTTTTGCATAGCATCTATCTGCATGATTAAAATAAAATAAAAAATGCATGTTTTATATTTGTTTTAATGCATTGTCTCGTCCTTTAGCATTGTTTGACTTATTGATCTTTAACTTAACACTTAAATAGATAGATAAAAATCTGAATAATCACAAGAGAGGCTTGTGTCCCTGAGTTCGACCTTGGTTTCTTGGCAAGTAAAAAAATATACGACCATTTGATTCTATTTGATTTAGTAATTAGATGGTCTTTGATGGACCCAGTTCAGCCCGACTGCAATGACCATTGAATATTAATTCTGCATAATTAAAGGGTCGAATTAGCGGTTTGTCAAATGGCGTCATTGCCGGGGACACGGCTCATTTCTTGTATTATTTGGAATTTTGTTTATTTAATTAAGTGTTTCATTTTATAGGTCAATTTGTTCATCTATTTTGCATTACAAAATTTTTCTTTTTTTATTTGATCTCTAACCTTTATTTCCGTGGCAGGGCCCTTGATAATTCAAGGAGGTAAGGAGATGGTGTTTCCCGCTGCGAGGAGCCATAGAAGCATACTTGGAGCAAATAGAAAAGAAAGAAAAAAAATGTCCTGCATGTTTATTTCAGTTCATATACTTGTAATAATCGTCCTTTACAACGGTCTTCGATCGAAGACTCGCGATTGTAATCAAGCGATTGTGGTTGTGTGGGGATCATCCCCACTTGAGTGTTGACCTAGTACCAGGTACGCGGCTCCTTGAGCATATTTTATTTTTCATTTTTTTACGTGCTTGCTCGTAGGTAAGACACACTAAAATATAGACGCACAAAATCTCGCTTCACTTAGCGAAATTTAATGGACATCCTTCCCCGCTAATGGAAGCATGATTAGTTGCGGCTTTTTGATCGACTTGCATACATGATTTTTGTTTTTTTTAAAACAACCCAAATTTTCTCGTATTTCGCCAAGTCACTGCATGTTTTATCTCATAGCCTAGATCATGTTTTTTATCAAATGCATGGTTTTTCTCGATTTCCCTCCTAGCTTGATCACCTAGGTTCATGGAAAATGGGAATGAACGGTAGACGATTATTGCTTGATTTATGTGATCACATTAATTCAGTGACAACCTTAAATAACTGAGATTGTTAAATTGCAAGTCAGCCTAAAATGGAGTAAAAAATTGTTTCCGGAGAGCAACACCCCCGTGCGCAGTCAATTTCACTTAACATTTTTGTTGTTGTCGCGTATAAATAGAATGTTTTAATCACCAATAAAACCGACAAGATAATAAACCAACCTCGGTTGGTTTCATGTGTGAGTTGGTGAAATTAAAGGGTTTTGCATGCTTAATTGAGCCATGTTTGCTCCGACACCCTCCCTTGAGCATTAGATACTCCATTTATCTCCGCAGATTCATCCACTCATTTGTATATCCATCATTCTTCTTCGTTCACCTCGGGTCTCTCCAACATCAAATCTCCATCTTTATACTTAGGCTAATCTCAGCCTAAGTATAGGGGGGACCCGAGTCCCTGTGATTTTCTCCACTCATCTTTCCTTGCCTTTATACTTAGGTTATTTTTAACCTAAGTATAGGGGGAGCCCCTCTTAGTTCCCATATATATCTCTATATTTAAATGGACCTATGGACTTGTATAATCTAGTGCTATGAGGACATAGCAAAGTTTAAGTATAGGGGGGTATACCGTATATACAATATATTTACTTTAGCTATAATCTGAAAAATTTGGAAAAATTTAAAACTTTTTGGCTAAAGTAAAATTCTTTGAACTAAGTGGACTCAATTATTTTCACGGTTTTTTCTATATTATGTTACACTATTTTTATAAAAGTATTTTCGAAAATGATTTGAAAAATGAGTTTTCCTTGTTTTGAAATGTTTTGAATATTTTTATTTGTGTGACATGGTTTTGAAAATTTGCTTTCTCTTTTCAAGGAAAGTTGAGTCTAACATGTGTTCTAACCTTTAAATTAAAATTCCATAAAAATGAGAAAATCCAAAAATCCCTTTAGGAGTCATTAGTGATTACTAAGCCCAATTAAGTAGCCGCATTCAGTGAGAGTTTGCCCTTAGCAGAGTGGATGGTTTAGAGGACATCGTATAAGGCCCCGTCCTCAAGTAACGGGCTCCAGCCTGTACTTACATCCATACTGGCTGAATGCAGTTGCATCTACTTAATTGAGTTTATGCAGTCTTAATATCTCTTGAAGCTTAAAAAAAATTGTTTTTGAATAAAGGAGCTGGATTAATCCTCTACTTTTATACTTCCACCCATGATCTGAAATGTCCAAGGAAACTCAGTTTGTGAGGACCTAAGATTTTAGGTTAACCAGCCTTAGCCATCAGGGAGTGATAATCTCAAAAATCGGTGCGGTTATATCGACTCACAAGGCGAGTCAACAGTCGATGTTTGACCACACAAATTCTGAAATTAATCAACAATTAACCCACACTAAAGATCAACAAATTAGAACTAATGTGGAGTTAAAATTTATTTTTCACTCTGCACAAATGGTGTATAGTGACAAGTATGCAGAGAGTTCGAACACAGGGAGCAAGCAGGGTAATTCAAACAATTGTGCTCAAGTGAATGTGTGTGATGTGTCTACCCTAAGCAAGCAAGCAAAGGAATTTTTGTGGGTTTTTAATTTTTTTATTTTTTTATTTTTTTATTTTAATTTTTAATTTTGTATTTTGGTTTTTAATTTTCTGATTTTTACAATTTTATATTTTATATTTTTTTATTTCTTTTTCAATATTGGACAATAAAGACAATATAATAAAAGGCAAGCTAAAATATTTATAAAATGGTGCAAAAATAACCAAAAATTCAGAAATAAATTGTTTTTAATATTTTTATGGTTTTCTACTGTTTTTGTGATTTTTGGGGATTTTTCAAGGTGTTTTTGATATTTTTAATTACTGAAATAAGGCAAAACAGTGGAAATAGGGCTGGCTGTGACTAAAATAGGATTTAAAAATAGAAACCAGTACTCACAATTCTCACACTATTTTTCAAATAAAAAGGATAAAATAAGGAACAAACAGGAACTGAGTTTTTGATTTTTGAAGTTTTCTACAATTTTATATATTTTTTTGAAGTTTTTGAGTGTTTTTAAATTTTTAGTGTTTTTCTTTTGTGATTTTTAATGATTTTTGGACTGACACTAAAATAGGATAAAATAGACACTAGGTAATTTTTTTGGAATTTTTAGAGGTGTTTTAATATTTTTTTGGTATTTTCTAAGCTAGACAATGCATAAACAGTGAGTTTTTGATTTTTAATAAATATGAAAATAAAATAAAATCAAAAACTAAAATGGTGGCGTTAAAGTACACATATCCAGGAGCTTAACCCTAAAATTTGAGAATTTTTGGGATAAAAATGAGTCTTCAAATAATTAGAGTAAACAAGCACAAAATAGGGCCCTGGCAGGGACGTTTTTATAATTTGTAAGAAACTCAAGGGCACAATTGAAATTTGTCCACAAAAATATAACTGAATTAAAATATCACTGGACTGAATATAAATAGCTAAAGTCGCAGGGGTGCCTTAGCAAAATCGCCTAGACGCGCGTGCGTTGCACGCGCCCAGGCGGGGGCACAAATGCAATGATACAAAAGCTAAGGGGCAGGCTCGCAAATATTACAAAAACAAAATTACAGCAGCAAAAGTTCATAAACTAATAAGCAATAGCAAAAACAGCCGGGTTATGTGCGCAAAATACCCAGCATAAGGGCGCATCCAACGGCGGGCGCGAGTTCACTAATCCACGTGTCAAACGCCTGGCGCCCGATACCCCTTCATCTTGACGGTCTCGATCAAATCCTGGGGCCAATCTACGGCTGGCTATTCCCCTCCGATGGACGGTCCTGATCAAAAACGGGGGGGGGGGGGGCTAAATAAACGGTGGCTGTAGCGTTACCCCTCCCTCTCGTTTATTCTTGCACAGGTGCGCGCGGGCGGCGCCGGCGTCCCTCGCCGGCGGCTCGAGATCCCCCCCTGGGGTTAGGCGTGCTGTCCAACACCTGCGAGGCAAAAAGAGGCTCGAGAGCGGCGTCTCGGCCAGGTTGTTAAGTTTGGCGGGTACACGGACGGTGGAGGAAATTGCGAGATGGGATTTGCCGGAGCGGACTCTGGCGAGGTAGGGGCTGACGATTGGGTGGTTGAGAAGCTAATCGAACAGGTGGAAAGTGGTTCTATGGCTACCAGAAGCTAAAGCAACAGAGGAAATAGAGAAAAACATACCTCAGAGCAAGGTGCTCGAGGTTTAATACCTCACGGCGGCGCAGCCGCCGGAGATGGCTGGGACGCGCCTCGGCCCTCCGCTGCACCTCGACGAGGGCGGGGATCAACCCCCTGTCACTGGGGATCCCTGGCTAACCCTCGGATGTCTCAACCAAGGCCAGAATGCGGTCCAAAGAGAGAAGGGAAGGAATGGGGTGGTTTTTGAAATATGGAGGACGAGCGACTTTCGAGGCGAGATTTCGAGCAGATGAGGAGGATCTGGTCGAATCTAAGAGGTCAACGGGCTAGGTGGATCTACAGTGAGCAACTTTCATGAAGAGATCGACTACCCTCGAGCAACGCATCATGGCGAAACAAATAGAGAAAGTAGGGGTCTTAGGCGTTCTGACAAGCAGCAGGCAAGGGGTCAGAGAGTTGACCCAGGTCAACTCTCCAGCCCTCCTGGTTGGTCCACGTGGACCAACCAGGAAAAAGCCTGGAAAAAAGTATTCTAAAATCATTTAAAAATGGTAAACGATTTTATTAATTTTTTATTATAAAATAAAAAATGTTTATTATTTTATAAATTATTTTATTATGATTTTTATTTATTTTTATGAAGTATATTTTTACAAGTTTGCTTTTATACCCCTATATAGGTATATTATCTATATATTTGAGTATTTTATTTTTATTTAGGTATTTTTATTTTTATTATTTTTTTATTCTTATTTTATAAAATTATAAAATACTTTTATGTATACAAATATATTTTTATTTTATTTTTCTGATATGTTTTGTATATTTAATAAAATACAAGTATGTTTTGTATAGGTATATATATAGGTAATGAACCTATGTATTGAATATATACAAGTATTTTTATTTGTATTTTAATTATGTTTTTATTCTGATTATATACACATAATTATTATAAGTAATATTTACAACATTATAAAAATATAAAATTATAAAAATAATAAATAATTAATAAATTGAATATTTTAATATGTACAAGTATACAATGAGGGTCCAAAACTCAACTTTCAAACCGTAGCTCCGCCAAATGCGAAACCACCACCATTGGATAGATTATTTTATTCTATATACAATTAAAGGTGAGTACACTGCATTTGGAGTTTTTATTTGTGAGATACGGGTCTGGGAAGTTGGGATTCTGGATTTTTATTCAGATCATAACTTTTTATTTGTGTATTATTTTTCTGTGAAATCAATTTTGTATTTTTCTTTATTAAATTATCTACAACTTTCATGTACAAAGTTTCTTTATTTGATGTATAAAAAGTGGAACCAAAAATAGGTCCCAAAATGAATAAAGAATGAATGGAATGTATAGGTATTTTCTCTGTGTTTTTGACCTTATCTCCCCCTACTTTATTCCTTGTCGACCTATTCATTAAGATGCCTAGGTCTCGGGGGTTTTGGGTCATAAAATATTTACAATATTTTATTCTTTTTCTTTTCTTTATTTATTCTATAATTTTGGCCTTAATTACAGTGATTTATACACTATCTGAGTGCACATGCATGGATGCTAATATGCTTGATTTAAGGGTATTTACAGGCATTTGCTAGGGTTTTTGGTGCCAAAATGATAGAATAAAGATGATGAAATGTGGATTCATCATCCCCCTATACTTTACCTTTGCTAGTCCCTAGCAAACACTTATGCAATAAGTGCAAAAAGAAAAGAAAGAAAAGAAAAAGAAGAACTTGGATTTGATCTGATTATCAAACTTGTCTTTACAAAATCAAAGTTTGGAGCTTAAGTCGGACCTTTGGAATTTTAGTGCGGGCGAAACCTTAGTGAGAACCGTGTTTGAAATCCAACAGTCCTTGAGAATCCCAAAACTCTATCCACGTCTCCTCAATAGCCAGTTCAGAAATACTTCAACTCATACGCAAACTCTTACGACTATGAGTCTGACTTGTACAGTGTAAGTGATGGTGGCTCTCCCCAACTAGAATGACAAAGAAACTGACTTCTCCAGTATGACAACCCAATGATTCCCCAATCCAGCAACTCCATCCTCGAGGAGCGGGGTATTCCCTTCTAAGTTCAAGTGGCAACCAGCTCAAGAGGAGGGGGTGAAGAGAAGAATGGACGGTAGCCAGTGTAGCTACCTATCCTTGGATGCAAGACCAGTGTAGTCAAGTCATCCTGCTGCAGGCTCACATGATATGACTTTGGAACTCAAGCTTGCTTATTGACTTTGTACTTGCAGGCTTTTTATTTTTGTACATGCGGAACCCTTTTTTTTTTTGAATACTATATACAGCAGCATTTACATAAGGAGTTTTTCTTCTTGAGCCAATAGACTATCCCTCTTTTGAAGCTTTATCGCAACCCACAACCTCCTGTCTTTAGACTTCCTAATTACTGGACGGGTTGGGGTGCACTTCCCTCCCTAGAGGAGGACAAGTGTTTCCACTTGTGTGTGTCTCATACCGGCAAATCCAATCCCCTCACCACTCCAACTGAGTTGAGCCATGTGAAAGGTGCAGGTGTCCAAGTTAGGTCATTATCAACAAGAGTCGTGCGTGTGCTCCGAAATACTCTACTTAGGCAGTCAAGAATTCATTGAACCAAGTCCCGTGATCCTCAAAGAATTAAGTCAACTAGACCTGAAGTACCTCAAACCCAGTTCCTATAAGGTTCCTATTATTAGGTAGATTTTAAGGTCCAATCAAGCTCCAATCTCCGGATTTTACTTAGACTCGTTCAATTCTCAAACTCAATCCGAAAAATGCTCATGCTATGCAATGCAGAATGCAGAAAATGTTTTTGTGATGCAATTTTCAAAGATTTTGAACTTTTTATGGATTTTTGAAAAGATGATGATGATGATGATGATGATGATGCATATGCATTTTTTTTGTCTTTTTCAAAAAGATTTTTCACATGTTTTTGGATTTTAATTTTGCAAATGTTTTTGAGAATTTTTGAAAACAAAAGGTTTTGGCTAAAAACTAGGTGAAAATATGTACACGGGAGTGCTTCTTATATTTACAAGAAATGGATTTTAAGAATTTACAGGGTAAGTGGTCAATTTTATACATATATAGTGGATTTTGGTATGATGTGTATATTCCTCAAACTTATTTGACACAAGTTTTTTCAAACAATTTTTGAAAACTATAGTCCAAAATAATTTTTACAAACATTTTATACACATTTGAAAATCATTTTGCAAAGGCTTTTCAAACAGTATATATAGGTTTTTCAAATATTTTTGCAACCATTTTTCAAACCATTTGCAAATCATTTTTCAAACATTTTATTTCACACAAAGAAAAGAAGTTTTACAATCCACACAATTTCACACAGGTTGAAAACACAAAACAAAATATTTTCAAAATAGTTTTCAATAGATGTTCACAAAGATTTTCAAACTATTTTTCAAACATTTTGCAAAAAACATTTTCACCTGATTTATTAATCAGTAAATACAAAAAGAATTTGAGGAATAATCACATCTTTTTATTAAGGATTTTTAATGAATTTTAAAGAATTTTTAAAGAATTATTAGCCCTATTTATTAAGAAAGTACGAGTTATGGCTAAAGTATATACGTAGTATATACGACCCCCCTATACTTAGCTTGAGCTATGTCCTCATAGATCGGAGAGAAAAGAGAAGACATAACTCGTACTAAGTATAGACAAGTCTACTAATAAATGAATGAATCAAACGAATGAGAGGTTGACCGTCCCCCCTATACTTAGGATCAAATAATCCTAAGTATAGCAGATTGTACACAAAGCAGGGAGGGTCAAGGGTGGGAATGAACAGATCGTACTCAGATTGTCTCCCCCTATACTTAGGATAAGATATCCCTAAGTATAGACAAGAAGAGGAGACAATGGAGAGGATCGAAAAGAATAGAAAAACTCGGGGTGCACGCCCCCCTATACTTAGGACAAAGTACGTCCTAAGTATGGAAAACTGTCTACAAGGGCGACACCTTTTCGGTAGATGAAGAAGGTAGAAAAGGAAAAGAAGAAAAGAAGAAAATAAGAAAATAAATCAACAGACAACAGAGTGATATAAACAGATGGATCTGTTCAGCGGAAGATAGAATTTGATCACCATGTATGAGATGTAAATGATGAGAGTCAAAGGACACATCTCATACCAGAAGAATTGGGGCAACGTCAATGGTCGGTGGATCATGATCATGATATAGTTTCAGGCGTTGACCATTGACGCGGAAGGTAGAGGAAGATGACGGTTCGGATATGTCGATGCTGCCATTGTCATGTACCTTCCTGACCACATACGGTCCTTTCCACTTGCTCTGCAATTTCCCTGGGAATAATTTCAGCCTGGAATCAAACAACCATACTCTCTGATCTGGCTCGAACTGTTTATGGATGATGTGCGAATCATGCCATGTCTTCACTTTCTCTTTGTACTGTAAGCTGTTCGAAAAGGCTGTATCTCTCAATTCTTCCAGGGCTGCCAATTCAGCTCTTCTCTGGTCTCCTATACTCTCGGGATCTAAAAGCAACTCAGTAACTGCCCAAAAAGATTTATGCTTGATCTCCACTGGCAAATGGCACGGCTTGCCATAGACGAGATGAAAGGGAGATGTCCCCAATGGATTCTTGAAAGACGTCCGATAAGCCCACAAGACCGAGTCCAAAAGCTGTGACCAATCTTTTCGGTCTGGGCGGACAACTTTCTGCAAGATAGTCTTTATCTCCCGATTCGATACTTCGGCAAGACCATTAGTCTGAGGGTGATAAGGAGTGGCAACCCGATGGTCAATGCCGAACTCGTCTGCAAGGGCCCTGACTTTGTCATTGATGAAGTGAGACCCCCCGTCTGAAATCAAGACTCTAGGTACTCCGAACCGTGAAATGATATTTTTCCTCAAAAATTTGCAAATGGTTTTAGCATCTGCGGCTCGGGCGGGGATGGCCTCAACCCATCGACTAACATAATCTACAGCGAGCAAAATATGCTCGAATCCCTGACTTTTAGGAAATGAACCCATGAAATCAATCCCCCATGCATCAAAAACCTCACAGAAGTGAATGGGTTGCATGGGCATCATGTCTCTCTGTCCGCAGGTTCCCATTTTCTGACAGTCAGTACATCTCTTCACGAACTCATCAGAATCCTTGAAGAGAGTAGGCCACCATAGGCCGGATTGAAGCACCTTTTGTGCTGTTCTTTTTCCAGAATGATGTCCTCCTGCCTCAAGCTTGTGGCAGTATGTGAGGACGCTATGCTGCTCTTCTTGAGGAATGCACCTCCTCCAGATGCTATCCCCTCCTTCATGATAAAGGACGGGATCCTCCCAATGATAAAACTTGGCCTTAGCTAGGAAGGTCTCAAGTTTCTGCCTGGGCCAACCCTGAGGGACTGTCTTGGCAACAAGATAGTTTACAAAGTCAGCATACCACGGGAGTGAGGTGACAGCCAAGATCGCCTCATCTGGAAATGTCTCTGTGATAGGTGCGCTGGGCTCAGATTCCTCAAGATTCTCCAATCTGGAGAGGTGATCCGCCACCACATTCTTGACTCCAGGCTTGTCCTTAATCTCGATATCAAATTCCTGGAGTAGAAGGATCCATCTGGTGAGACGTGCTTTGGCATCCTTCTTAGCCATTAAGTACCGGATGGCGGTATGATCAGTATAGATTGTTACTCTAGATCCGAGAATATATGATCAATACTTATCAAGAGCAAAGACTACGGCCAGCATCTCTTTCTCAGTCACAGTGTAATTCCGCTGCGCGGCATCCAAAGTCCGGCTGGCGTAGTGAATGGCAAACGGTAAACCATCCCTCCTCTATCCAAGCACAGCCCCAACAGCAAAATCTGAAGCATCCGTCATGATCTCGAATGGGAGAGACCAATCGGGTGGCTGAAGGACAGGAGCTGAGACAACCATATTTTTGAGAGTCTCAAATGATTCTAGACACTTATCATTAACAATAAACTCGGTGTCTTTGGTCAGCAAGTCAGTGAGCGGTCGGGCAATTCGACTGAAGTCCTGAATGAACCGTCGGTAGAAACCGACATGCCCCAGAAAAGACCGTAACTGACGCAAGTTGGACGGCGGATTGAGTTTTCTGATGATGTCCACCTTAGCTGGATCGACCTCCATGCCCCTGTTGGAGACGATATGACCAAGGACCGTCCCCTGAGTCATCATGAAATGACTCTTCTCCCAGGATAAAACAAGGTTAACCTCAATGCAGCGCTTGAGCACACGGTCTAGGCAGTCAAGACAAGCATCGAACCCGTCGCCATAGACCGAGAAGTCATCCATGAAGACCTCTAAACAGTCACCCACCATGTCCGAGAATATGGACAACATGCACCTTTGGAATGTTGCCGGAGCGTTACATAGACCAAAGGGCATCCGTCTGAAAGCATAAGTCCCAAACGGACAGGTGAATGTCGTTTTCTCCTGGTCTTCGGGCGCAATGGCCACCTGATTGTATCCAGAGTACCCATCAAGAAAACAATAATGACTCTTCCCAGCTAGCCGCTCGATAATCTGATCAATGAAGGGTAGCGGGAAGTGATCCTTCTTGGTGGCCTCATTCAATCGTCTGTAGTCCACACAGACCCTCCAAGAAGTTGGTACTCTGGTAGCGATCTCCTCTCCAGACTCATTGACAACTGTAGTGATACCCGTCTTCTTAGGTACCACATGTAGCGAACTTACCCATTTGGAGTCGGAGATGGGATAGATAAAATCGGCGCTCTACCATTTGGAAATTTCTTTCATGACTACGTCTCGAAGATTCGGTTCAGCCGTCGTTGGAACTCACGCGACGGCTTAGCGTTATCCTCAAGATAAATGTGGTGAGAGCAAAGATTTGGGCTCAGCCACTGGAGATCAGCTATACTCCAACCGATTGCCTTGCGGTTTCTTTCAAGAACCTCCATCAGACGAGATTCTTGCTCTCCAGTCAAATCTGCTGAGATAATGACTGGGTGCATTTCTAGCTCTCCAGCAAGGAATCTGTACTTCATCGACTGCGGTAGAGGTTTCCGTTCTGGACAACTGGGAGGTGGCAGATCTGGCTTCTGATATGTCTGTGTAAATGCTACCAGGTCTGCATGGGAGAACTCTCGCTCTGCATGAATTGCTGACGAAGGGCGGCCTTCTGAATCAACTATAAACTGCACCGGCTCGCACTCTGTCATGGTTGTTGA